>OX465300.1:5614986-6824313 GCA_949987735.1 Leucophora obtusa
GATCCGTAACCTCCATAACTCTTTTAAGAGTAATGTTACCAATAGTGTAGCTGTATATCACTGGGGTCTGGGAATGAGTGTAGGAAATAGTACAACACTTTCCAATATTAAAAACAAGTGTATGCAATAGTACAACACTTTCCAATATTAAAAACAAGTTTGTTTAATGCACACAATTCTACCAATGAGATTAGATCAGTTTGAACCAAAATAGAATGGAATATGTTCTGAACACACGCATAAACTTTCAAATCATCTTCAAGGATTAATGGCTTACAAAATTTTAAACAAGAAATGTTAAAATTTTTTCAAGAGACTGTTATTTCAGAATTGAATATTTGCTCTCTATTTTAAAAAATTAATATTTTTTTAACAATAAGTTTAGTGGGAAAGATCTAAAAGTGTTGCCTAAAATGCATATAACTTCCATTTTGCCATTTTTCTCAATAAATAAAACGAATATTTTCTTATTTTTTAGCTTTTCTCTCCCTGTGATAACACATTTTAATATTTGAAATCCTAAAATTGTAAATAAAGTTTTAAGTCACACATTTTTCACATTCATTGCTAAATTCAAGCTACAATCTTCACAAGGCCAAAGTTATTTTTGCGACATTTTAAAATTTTCTCTTAAATGGGTGCGAAAAAACTTGCCCACAATTATGCAACAATTCCAGAGCAAGTGAAAAATAATTTTTTTTTTATGGAGGTTAATAGCTGTTTTCGCCAAAATTACGAGCAAAATATGGGCTTTTAGACCTTTCCGAAATTGTTTTTATTTGGAATAAACAAAAAGCGCTTTCAGAAAGAATAACTTTTGGTTAATTTATGCTGTGGATTGCTTTCAAGAAAGGAACAAAACGCACTATGCATTGTGAATTGGTCCAACACACCAGAAATAAGTTTTTGCAGTTTTTGAACTAGCGGCGTTTTTTGACAAGAAAAAGCAGTCTGGCATCCTTTCAACTGTATAACAATATAACACAAATGCATATACCAGCGAGAGTATCTATGTAAATATTTCGTATATATGTGTAGGTGAGCGAAATGGTGGGTTTTGCACCATACACAAAAACACCCTCTACTTGTATATAACAAAACGAAAACAACAAAAACACTGCTTTATTACGTGTGTTACACAGCGTTGCCAGAAAAGTTTGTGCTCATATCCCCATTTGACAAGTTGAAATCCCCAAAAATCCCCAAAAAAAATTTATAAATCCACAAATATTAAGCCAAAATAGTTTTTAATACGAATTTGAAATAAAACCCCATTTTTAATGAATATGTAATTTTATTTGTATAATATTATAAATACTCATTTTAAAACCTTTAGAAAAAAAAAAAATATTACAAAAATCATTTACTTGCACAAAGAAAAATATCATAAAAACTATTAAAATTAACACATTCAGTAAGATCAAACGCAAATTATTTTAATTGACTTAGAAAAAACTTATGAAATTTAATTATATTTTTGCATCCTGGAACTTTATGTAACCACCTAAAGACTGCAGTTTTTATTTTCTAGAAATTCTAAAAAAAATTACAAGAGGTGCGAAATTACATTTTGGTTTACTTGACGTCTCCACGAGTCATAAAATCAATGTTAAAACACGATTAGGGAATATGTAGACAAGTCTGTTTTATAACCTATCTCAGTTATTTTAAACGGGCAGGTTATAATATGGTTGTCATTTCTTTAAAATTTCTATTATTGCCATTTTTAAAAAGCAGTTTACCAAAATAATGTACATCAGAAAAAATATAAATTTTTAAATAAATCAAAATACACAATATACAGATAAAAGAAGAAAAAAAAAACATAAATCCCCAAAAGTACTTAAGGATATGAGTAAAATCTCTAAAATTTTGTGAAATCCCCAAATCCCTCCCCACAAAAATCTGACTCCAAACCGAAGTTGAAATCCCCAATTTGGGGCGAAATCACCTTATCTGACAACACTGGTGTTACAGAGACTTAAGAGCAAGTGGGAGAGTATTTATATGTTATTATTGTTATTGGTACATAGATTTTTTGTGTGTTTGTAACATTCTGTTGCACGTTATCTTATGGCGCGACGACGATACACAGTAAACAACCATACACAGTCATTTAGCCAGCTTAAGCGAGCACTCACTACTTGCTTAACTGATGCGTCGCAGTTTTGTAACACCACGTTGTAGTTAAACCACACTCTTACCGATTTAAATTCGTGAAGACAAAAAAGTTCTAAAACAAGAATATTAATTAATTTTTTTTACAAAATATTTATGATAACATGCACACAAATTACATACATAAGAAATAATATTAAAAAAAGATAAAAAAAATTAATAAAATTTGAAATATTAAGAGAAAGAAAAATTCAAGTGAAATATAAAAATAGTGAATAATAAACAGAACAAAACAACAACTGCTGACAAAATTGCTGTCATTATCTATTAAAAATCGTCAGGAAACAAAAATTATAGTGATGAAGATTAAAAACCGAAAAATAAAAATAAAATATAAATTAATGAATAATAAATATTAAAAAATAATAATAATAAAAAAGTGTCGGAATGTTCTATAAAGTAAGACGCTACATTCTCTTAATACTTAAAATGTTTGCATAAGCCGACGGTAGTTTTATTCATCTTCATAGCTAACGTACGTGTATCGACGTAAATCAAAAAAAAACGATTTTTTAAGACTACACGTGAAACAAACAAAAAAAAAACAACATATAAACAAAAACAAGAATTTGGCTTGTTAAATCATATTAATAACACTATGTTCAAATCGCCGTTTTTATTTTCCGTAAAGCGGGCACACGGTGGGTAAACCTAATTCGAGGACGCTGAATCCAGTGGTGCTGGCACTTTTTTAGGCATTTTTGCTGGATATTTGAATTTAAGAATTATGATTCTAATTTTTTTAAAAGTTTTTTAAAAGTTGTGATTAAAAACGTGAGGACCTTAAAAACCTCCATACAAAATTTTTCATTTTAATAAAAATTTAATACATTTTAATTAGAACATTTTACGATAACCAAGCAAAATATACCATTTTGTATGGAACATTTCGAGGTGCCTCACATTTTTAATCACAACTTTTGAAACGCTGTACTAATATTGAGAATTTTTACCCAAACACTGCTATTGTCCAGGCTAAAATGGGTAAAATTAATGGTCGGAAAAATTGGAAAATTCGCGTTTATCGGTCCTTGGAACCATAATTTTCAAATTAAAATATCCTTTTTTTAAGGGCTTTCCTACAAAAACGGGTAGCACTACTGGATATAGCACACTCGAATAGGGTTTACCCACCGGGTGGGCACCCCGTGAATTTTTGAACTAGCATAGTGTTGTTAATGTTTTCATTTCGATTCCTCGATTAATCGCCTCTATTTTGTTGTAACAAATAATATAAAAACTTATTCAGTTTTACAACCCGTTGATCGAATTTATTTCGTTTATTATTAATCTAAAAAAGTGTTCTAACTTTTTTTTGTTTTTGCTAACGAAGTTTCATAACAGCTGCAGCAAATTTTTTGTGAAAATTATTCAAAACTTGGAAATTTTACCAAGTGTAGAGCCATGGTTACCAATTAAACCGGCCATAAATTTTTGCGTCGTGTGGGCAGCACGAAAAATAGAAATTAAACCATAAATGCATTTTTCAAAATTTCTTTCGTTGCCTACTTTAAGCGATATATACTGAAAGAGATTGAGAGTGAATATCGAATACTAGTGCTTTAAACCAACGGTTCCCAAATAGTGAGTCCGCGAAGAGCTACGAATAAATTTTTTAATTTAAATTATTATAACTGGAATATAAAAAATAAAATACCGGAATATATATATATATATATATAATGAAAATAGTGCGATTTAGACATCTGTTGCAGGAAATAAGACAAAACTGCAGTTTATAGGGATTCCTAAAAAAAAAGAAATATGACCCCCTCTGAAATTAAAAACCAAAATGATTCTGGGAGGGGCTGGGGCCCGGGAGGCCCGTGGGGGTCAAAAAATGGGGAACATAGTAACATGTAAGTGTGGATACTCAAATAAAAGAAAATTGTCTGACGATTCCAAAAATGTATTTTTTTTATATTCATAAAACCTAGCCCTAACTAGAGCCATTTTTCGACCAAGGGTGGGGGGGGGGGGGGGTGTCGAAAGAAGTAAAAAATTAATATGAACGAAAATGGTATTCAAATGAAAGGAAATTTTTTCACAATTTCAAATTTCAATTTACTAATCCGTTGAGCATGAATCGATCCCAATCAGAAATCGCCAGTGGTACAAAAAATCAAGCACTGGCATACCACGGTGTTTAAAATAAATGACTGGGAGAACACTTATTTGGGACGCTTTGCCAGCGTTTGCAAAAATCGTTTTGCCAGTATTTGTTTTACAAAAATTTTGGTGGTTTATAAAAAAAACCACTGGCAAAGAATGGTCTAAGAGTGATATGCCAAGGTTTGCAACCAGTGGTTATCCAGTGCTACCTAGCCAATGCTACTAGTGGGACAAAAACAAATTCACTGGTGGAGCAATGATTTTATAAAAATGCTGACGCTTCGTTAAAAAAGGGTTTTAGTCAGGAGGTTTCGAGTTCAAATCCGGTTGCAAGCAAAATATTTTTTTGTTTGTGGAAAATCAATTTTTTTTTTGTTTGTGGAAAAGCTCCATTAAGACCAACTTTTTTTTGCTCTCCCAACGCTGGCATATTAGTTCCAAAAAACTGTTTGCCAGTGCTAGCATTTTAGCACAGCTAGTAGTTGTCCAGCTATTATCACTCATTTATGTGTTTAGCCATCAAATATTATATGTCTCGTTAGCTCAGTGGGTAGAGCAATCGACTGCCAATCTGACGGCCTGGGTTCAAATCACGGCAGGACCAAAAAAAATACATATGAACTTTTTTTAAATTTTATTTTGGAAAATATATTTCCAGACCACCAATTTATTGGTTTTGCCAGCGTTTTCCCAACGTTCAAAAATTTTGTTTCTCCAGTGCTTTTCCGGCGCTTTTTGAACAGCCGGTCCTTTTGTCTAATGATGTTATCATTTTGGGAATGGGAAAGCACTTTTTGCCAGTACTTATATCACCTGTTAAAGTGCTTTGCCATCGCTTTCCCGTTTGTATTTTTCTGGCTGGGAATTGGAGGCATTTTGTTAAATTTTAGACCTTTGAAGAATTAAAAAAGTCTAAAATCACGTTATTTTAGTTTTGGTAAAACCCTGTAAATGGCCATTTTTTCTTGTTTCTTTTGAATATTTGGAACATAAATGGCAGTTGGAAATGGAAATTCTTGTCTTTTAAATGTAAACAAAACTACTTGTCATAAAAACATTCGAAATTTTTGTATTTTAATTTGATAAAATATCAAAAACAATAAATGCCAACAAATAAATTATGTGTTTATAAGTAAAGGTAGGGAAGCGAACCCAATATAATTGCTCTATTTCACGTTCCAGATACGTCCATATACGACAACAGTTTTCGTACAAAGGCGGGTCAAATCCATAAATTTTATTTGTTTACAAAAAATAAAACAAAAGTCACATACATAAGTAGGGATAGTCGTTTTCTTTACAAGTGTTAAGGCACATCTACACGGGATAGAAATCTCGTGGATTTTTCGCAAAATTTGTCATCTCTAATATAGTTGGCACTAATTTTTATCGTAAAAGTATCATCTCTAGTTGTAAATTATTTTTTTTTATTAAAATCGTTGTATTTTAAAGAATAATTTTTTCTCCAATTACCAAAAGGTGAATTTAGTAAACTGAAATGTTCAATAATGTTACAAGACATCTTAAAAATTGTTACTAATTAAAGAATCAATGGCCTAGAGATTACATTTCGTAAACTTACATACAGCTGCATTTTCATAATTTTAATTTTTTCTTTAACAATTATATTAGCGAATAAGTGTTAGATTTTGATAAAAATATTAAATTTAGAAAATTGAAAAACAAAATGTGGATTTTTTAACAAAATATCATAAATTCAAAAATAAAGCTAGCGATTAAAAAAAAAGACCAAATATTTCTCATAGCATTTGTAATGGAAGAACGGGAATAAACTTTTTGATAAAAAAAATAATATTTTAAATAAAAAGTATTGAATAAATGTAAAGTAGAGTGCCTACGGCGCAGAGTGGTATAAAATAATAAAAGTGGTTATAAGTATGGAACTTCTAATGTACTTAATGTATTTCTCAATTTTCAAAATAACTTGTGAATGCCGAATGTAGGGTTCATGTACAAAATAAAAAAAAAAATGCGTTCAGCACATCCTTAAAGTACGGCCTTTCACCATGTAAAAATGCAAAATTAACATTTCCAAAAAAATTTTTTACATATTTAAAAATAATGATGGCACATTTTTCAGATTAATTAACGATTTTTTGGTTAACGTTCAAAGTATTGGTTTTAGACCTTTTTTACGATTTAACGGAATAAGATATTTCAAAGGTTTTTTTCTTTATGTTTACTTAGAAATTTGTAAAAAATTGAATGGTGTGCTTTAAATTAAAATCAAAGACGTATTAAAAAATTAGAACAAAGAAACCAAAAAGAGTCGATGCAAAAAATGAAAAGTGTTATTTTCGAAGTGAAATATCTTTTAAACTACAAGAGATTCAAAAATGCTTATGGGAGCATGTTTTCTTGTATTGTCTACCATAATCTAAAACGCCGCAGATAGTTTTTCACTCCCGAGGTGGTTAACTTTCGCCACCCTGTAGCTCCGTTCCTGGTTCAGCTACAGACTTAATAAGACAAGATTCTGAAAACTTGATTCCTCCTCTACAATCATTAAATTAAATTCATTTAGTACTTTAGAAGTTCCGTACTTATTACCACATGTTTTCATTTTACACCACTGTGCAACGCACGGTGGTACATTTTCAGAGAAGGCGGTCAAAAATCCATAACTTTTGAAGGAGTTGACGTATTTTAATGCAATTTTTTTTCCAAGAAAGAGGAAACCTTTAGCCTTAATTCACGATATCGACCGTAAAAATCGAGTAGTAAATCAAATTAAATATTATGGGTTAAACTATATAACATCCGCCTTCGCTAAATTGTAGTATAATACTCAAATTTTTTATGTCAAATGTCAACCTTCGAATAATATGGAATTTTGATGACTTTGTCTTACAGAGAAGCCCTTGGATTCCTAGGGCTTCTTTTTACGGAAAAGCCTTTAAATTCTGTGGACATTTTGAATAGAAAAAATCTCATATTTTAACGACTTTCTCCTTCAGAAAGACCCTCAGATCATAAAGAATTTTTCTAAAAGAAAATCCCCAGATGTTAAAAATTTTTTTGTACAAAAAATTTTAGATTCTGAGTTTTTTTTATTCAGAAAACCACTCAGAATCTTAAACGGCATTCACACCCAAACCCTAAACACGTGTTTAGCTGAAACGAGTGTAAAAGAATAAAGAACTGTTGTAATAGAATAAAGAGCTAAAATACGTGTTTTAGCTAAACACGTGTTTAAGAATTAGGTGTGAACGCAGACTTAGGATGTTTTCATAAAGAAAATCCCTGATTCTGAAAATTTTAGTTTAACAAAAATTATAGATGATTTTTCGAATATAAAAGTCAAATTGAAATTACCTATTTTTATGGTAGTATTGCCGTAAAACATAGCAAACTCTATGTTGCCTTTGAAAATAGGTAATATCAACCTATAGTTTTAGGTAATATTACCTTTAGTTTTTTTTTGTGTGTAGGTTCTAAGGTTTCTATTATGAAGTGAACTAATTGGTTTTAAAATCGGTTACAAAAAAATGATTTTTGGCCGCCTTCTCTAAATATGAACCAGTCTGCAACGTCGATACTGTTTGAAATAAAAAAAATTCTAGGACTCCAACTTTGGAAATTGCAAATTTGAATCTAATGACATTGCCTCAGTCTACCCAGAAACATTTCGTAGTGCCCTAATAGAAAGAGGCCACACACAGAAAAAACTGTAGGTAATATTGCCTAAAACTGTAGGGTGGTATCACCTATTTTCAAAATCAACATAGAGTTTGCTATGTTTTACGAAAATATTACCATTAAAATAGGTAATTTTTATGTGACTTTTATGTTCGAAAAATCATCTATAATTTTTGTTAAATTAACTAAGATACATCGTTGTATTATGTACCTATTACAATGTAGACATGGTGGAGGTAATGTCGCTGTCTGGAGTTGTATGTTTGCGGCTAGGGTAGGAAATTTGGTATTTATAGAGACAACCATTGATCGTTTTCTTTACCGTGATCTCCTTGAAGTTAATATTAAACAATCTACTGTAGAAATGGGTCTTAAACCAGGCTAGTATTTCCAGCAAGATAATGACCCGCAGCACACTTCGGGGATTATTAAGTAATATCTAGCTCCTATATAGTGTGCCTCACCAAATACATTCACCAACCCAATCGCAAGATTTGAATGCCATAGAGCATCAATTCATTTGGATCGCCGTATTCGAAAAAAATCTATAAAAAGTAACATGGATCTCAAAAATGCTCTTTTGGAGGTATGGAATGAAATGTTTACGGAAAAATTAGTTTTTTCCTATGAAAAATATATTGACAACCATTTTAGCACTTGGAGGTGGACATACAAAGTATTAGATAAGATTTTTTGTCATAAAATATGAGAATATTATTATTAAGTTTAACAGTTTTATTCTTTCGTTAATAAATAATTTATAATTACCAATATTTTGATAGTTTTTTTGTTAATGTTCAAAGATTAATTTCATATGGCAGAGATTTTTCTCTTACAACATGCATACATTCTGTAAAACAATAATTTTCAATGGCGTATGTATACTTTTTTGTGCCACTGTATGTTGTTAGTAGGGCAAGGAATTTCATGCAAATGCATGTTTTTTCTCGATAGTCCGAAAATAAAATGGACTAAATATTTATCTGAACCATCAAATTTAGAGCAAAATGGCATCGATTTATAGTTGCATATTTTAGCATATTTTGACAAAAACGCAAGTGTTTACATATTTTGACTGCCTTTTTATTGCATATATTGTGCTTTTTTGTGGATATTTTTAATTTGTAGTTGCATTTTTTAATTTGTAAAACCATTTATATTTTTTTTCCATTATTTTTGAAAATAAACATTCTTAGGCCTGATTACTGAATGTCCAGTTAAAATTTGGCCGAATTTTATATGGGAAATAATAACAAATATGTCAGTTAAAGTCACAGTTAGTAGCTAACTGGACATTCAGTAAACATACCTAAGAATGGTTTTAAAACCCTTATTGATCTATGGAGAAGCTTCGAGTTCTGTGTCTATTTTCAAAATAACTAACATACTTATGTCCTTATATTTTAAAACGCTTTATTTTCGCAAAAATAGTTGTTTTTAGTGCTTATTTTTTGTGTTACTAATACATGTTTTTCATTGTAGCCGCATATTTTAGGCACATAGTTTCGATTTTTTCCGGATCCGTATACGGACCAGGAAACGGGTCTTAAGGAACATCGGAACTGATTCGAATCCGTTGTAAGTCCGTCAATGACGGACCGTTATGTCGTGTAAAAAACTGAGAAGTCCGTTGAAAGTCCGTCATTGACGGACCGTTGCGTCGTGTAAAAATGGACAAGTTCGTCGAAAGTCCGTCAATGACGGACCATTTATGAACCGTTATGTGGTGTATAAACGGAGTGACTCCGGACCAAAAATGGACTTCTATATCTCTAAAATTTGAAACTAAAATTTTTTACTACTTATAATTCGGCGTCATATGCGTATAAGCAGTCTAGTTTACGCGCGACTATTTACTTATTTATAAAGATAATGTGAATTTGGTAACTACTTATTTTTTAACCACTAGTAAGTACATATATATATATATATATATAAGTCGTATTATTTAACAAATGTTAACCACTTATTTTTTAACTGCGTATAAGCACACGAATAACTACTTATTTTGGTAACTACTTATTTTATATACTTTTGTAATTTAGCGGGTAAGCGGGTGCACACATTTTGTGCAAAAAAACGACCTTGTCGAACAAAAATAATGAGTTTTTACACCGAATTATAAGCAGTAGATCCTAATTCTACTGCTTATTATTTAGATATTAGTAATGAGAACCCAATACTGAGATTTTGCTGGGATCTATCTAAATTGACTAAATTTGAGTTTTACTTTTTTAGCTTTTTAATAGATTTATTAATAACGACTATCACCCCTGTTCTGAGTTCCGAAACTTTTTAATTAGAGTGGATTTGTAAAATAACACGGAATTAAAAATTTCGGCAATTTGCTGTTTTGAACAAATTTTAGAATTTTTAAACAAATTTTAAGAAAATTTTTTATATATTAATTGTTGCAAAAAATGTATATTTTCGTTTTACTTTCACTCAGCTTTTTCTACACGAAATAAAACGAAAAAATAATTCGGATGTGGATCACAGAACAGCAAAAAAATGCGGAATGTTTCACTTTAGAATTTTTTATGTGGATTCGGAACTTAGAACAGCGCCGATTATTTACATTTACACTATATTTAGTACATCAGTTTACCTGCGTATCAATTCACGATAGTCACCCATAATAAAATCGATCATCTACATGCAAAAGAAAAAACAAATTAGTTATGGTTTAATTGATTGTATTTAAAATGGTGTTTTCCATACGATTCAAATTCGCAAACTTTAGGTATGTTCCACTTCGTTACCGCGGGTTCCCAATTTACTCGAAACAACAACAATTTAGACACAATTTTGGAAAAATTGAGTATCCGCGTTAACCTACGTGAAACAAAGTTTTTGTTACAAAAACAAACCATCTTACATAAACCATTGTAAAAAACGCACTAAATTTTATTAATCTTACCATCTAATATATGCATGCGACTTGAAGTTATTTAATCGATGATGTGTTGCAGCTACCGCTACTAATTTCTCGCAACAAAAGTATTTTTTCCAAACTAAAGCGTTAAGCTTCAGTTTTTAAAATAATTTAATTGTTTTTAATTTGAACACAAATTAAAATCAACTCAGTCTGTATTTTACGGTACGGAAACAGAGTTAAAACGTATTGTGTTCGAAAATCCAATTACACGTTCCGTTAACGTTCCGTATACATACAAGCTTTGACGGATACGTGTATTACGAACCGTTAATGTACCGTAAAAGACGGATTCACGATTCCGTACGCGCCGGAGAGTCCGTAAAAATGTTTCCTTGGAATGTTATATTTCTTTTTTTGTTTTGGAATTAGTTCGATGCGTATAATTAGGGGGATTTTTAGAAAAGGACTTGGCAACACTGGATTACGTTTAGTAGTGCGAACAAAAACTTTCTACTTAGTAGATAAATTGCATATGGTGAGTGCATTTTTCGAAAATACCATTTGAACTGGTTCTTGTTATAATAAATAACACAACAATTCGTCTTTAAACTTGAATAATCTTTCTCATATTAGACTTATTAAGTCTTTTTAACGACAGACGATAGTGAAATGACACCTAAATAAGTATCGTTGTTATAATGGAACTCAATTTTTTTATAAACCTCATGCCATATGATACTGAAACCAGAGTAGGAAAACAAACTCTAACGAACGGTACTTTAGCGTTAACGTACCGCATACCTCGCAGACTGTACGCAAATACATTCCTTACAAAAAAAGACACATACGATATCTCTCTACTTAAAGTTTGTGTGTATCAGTGTTGCCAACAAATTTTCAAAATAAATGGCTAGATCAGACCCAAAAATCGCTAGAAAATCACTAGATTTATAAACAGTGCAAAATTTAGCGATTTTATCGATAGATTGTTAAAAAATTGTACTTAAAGGAATTTTTTTAATCAAAAATTTATATAATATATTTAGATAATTATATTAGATTATAGTTTTAGATAATTAAAAATTTTACGATTAAGCTTCAAATTATGAATTCCGATTTTCATTGAATTAATATTAGTATTGAAAATACTCAATAGAGGGCGTTGTGCGATGAAAAACTGTATACATATTTTATCGAATTGTGTATTTTCTAGAAAGTTTTTTTTACTAAAATCGTTCAAAAAGTTTTGTTTTATAATAAAGGAATATCAATATGCGAATTTTGTAATATTTTTTAACATAAAACCGATTTTTAAAATTATATCACGGCTGATAAAAAATCGCTAGATTTTTGGCTAATAGCTACAGGACAATTCTTCCCGTTAGGGGTGAAATAAAATCGCTAGATCTGACGAGAAAATCGCCATTATGGCAACACTGGTGTGTATGCACACGACCTGAATACAGTACAGTAGGATTGAGAGATGACGAACATATGCGCTTCGAGTATGTACCAGTCTCTGATCGCATTCTTAACCTGAAGACAGTTCGTTTACCGTCTGTTTCATAGATTACATAGAGATTTTACTCTTCTTTTGCACAAATACATTTGTTCACATTCAATCAAATATTTTTTGTATAGGTATAGAACGTATGCCCAACACATTCTCATGAGTTACGTGATCTGTCAAAGAGTAACAGATCTATCTAATCTATGTTCTGTTTGCCGCTTTGATTTTGTTTTTGTTGTTTTTTCTACAAAATGACAATACAGTGATGCCAGACGTGACGTTTTTACGACATTTTGACGATTTCTTCTTTTGAAAATCTGCTGACCATTGGCAAAATCATAAATAAGAAGATTTCGAAAATATGGAAAATTGTTTTTTTTAAACAATGGTTAGTATTTTTGCATAGAAAAGATTTTTGAGAAAAAGATTCAAATATAACTATTTAGGGCTATGTGTCTTAAGAAAGAAATGAAAAAAAAATCGTTCAGTTGCAGCGTTTTATGATAACTTAATACAGTGAATGGCGCTTTTGTTTTTAAATATTTATAAAATTTATTTTAAAATACGCAGAAAACGTTTCCCTATAAATTCGGCAAAATAACTCTATCCAAATTGTATGTTTATATGGTTTTAGATTTTTTAGCCAAAAAACTTGGTAAACTTTCCGAAAAAAAATCGTGGATATGTTATACAATTTGTTAGGTAACATTTTAGTATGTGTAGTGTTCTTATATTAGCCTCGTTTTGTTCCTATACGTGTTACGAAATCCCATACAAAGTTTGACATTGGGCATATTAAAGCCTGAACCACATAAAATCAGTGTCGGCAGTGTTTTGCTGCAGTGCCACGTTTTGTCGATAAAGAAGGTTTTTGTATATTCTTTTTTTGTCACTGCCGAGAAATTATAAATTTTTATAAATAAACAAGGGCTGCCGTCAAACAAAACAATAACAAATTTTTAAAAATAGTCAATAGTTTTGCGAAAATCAAGAAACAAATTTGACAGCACTGCTGCAGTTCACTGGCACTTCGAGTATCTGGATTGGGCTTAAATGTTAACTCTTACAATTTTTTCAATGTCGATAATGTTCGGGTAACTGCCAGATTGTATACAAAAATATGTTGTAGTTTTTTTCGTATTCATAGTCTGTGTGAGCAACAAAACAATTTTGCTGATGACGATTTTTAAAAAAAAATAACGAACAATTTATTTTTACATTTTTGACCGAAAAAGTCTGGCACCACTACCAGAATATACAATATTAAGTCGCTGTTGCCAACTTGGCGCTTTTTCCGTTAAGCTGGCGCTTTTTTATTGCTTATAGCGGGAAGATGTGTTTTATTAGTTAAGCCCGGTATTTTGTTCGTACTTTTGCGAAAAAAGCTGTCAAACTCCATATAAAAAAAATGATTTTTCACTTGCGTGGAATTGTTGCGAAATTGCTGTGGAATTTTCTTCGCATCAATTAAATAGACAGGACCATTTGAAAATGTACCGAAAAAGTGACATTTTGGTTAATTATGATTGTAACTTTTTATACACCATAAAAAATTTGTGCATTTTAATGTTTTTATTATAGTTTTTGAGCTCCAAACATAGAGCGAAATTTTTTCGCTCTTTTGAAGAAAATACTGGGCTTTAGCGGGAATTCTATTGCTTTTCCAATTGAGGAAAATTTAAAATAAATGGAATACCAAATTATAATCGGTACATTTTCCTTTACAATAAGAACATTTTCATTCATTTTCATTCCCGTGTAGATGTGCCATTAGAAATCCTGTGAAATTTTTTAATGAATTTAGTAGAATTATGCATTTATAATTAGAGTTTTCTCCAAAATATTTCTTTAAAACCCGAAATTTCTTGACAAATTGTTACCACCTTTTTTCTAAAAATATCGTTATAAAAAGCTTAGAATCGCTAAAAAAACGCTCGTTGTTAAAAATAATAAAATTCTAGCATATAATGCAAAATTTTTGATAATTTTGAATTTTTGAATTAAAAATTTATCGAAAAACTCGCTTAGTTTTCTTAACTTTTGAAATTTAACTAATAAATTTAGCTAAATTTTATTAAAAAAATTAATAACAAAGAAATTGATTTATAAAAACTCAAATCGTTTTGCAAAAACCGCTACAAGATAAATCGTATTTTATTTATAAGTATGTCTCAAACTGACGAGAAAATAGTTACATTAGCAACACCTATTGAAAGTGTTTTTGAAACAGGTACCGTTTTCAAACAGCATCAATTTTTATTTGTTATTTAGTAGGTTTGAGGTTAAAAAGAAGAATAAACCTTCCTCAAAAGTTATAAACACATTAAATTTGAAAATCAGACTAGATATAGTTTCTGCCTTTTTATGGACAGGCTTCATCAGTGATCTTCCATTAAATTGTATTATTGTTTATATTTTTATTGTCAGATTGTCTCTATATGAATAATTTCAGAAGTGATCAAACAGACATATACAAACATTCTACTTTAGATTTTCTCTGTTTATCTTCTTATTTCCTCCGTGTCACCTTTTCACAAATATTGCCACATTGGCGTATGGTTTGTACGTACAAGTGCAGGCAATTTGTGTATATTGGAGACGGACAGCCAACAGGGCATTGTTTATTTTTTATAGTAAAGTGTTGTTTCTTCAAACGCGTCGTTAGACCAAATACAATTAATATATTGTTTTGCATGCAGTTTCTTTGCCGTTGTCATAGAACTAGAGATGGGCGCGTGACACGAAATGTTTGTGAGTCATGTGATTCACTCGTGATCCTGAGTTATAATTACTAATTTTATAGTGGTATTCATCGAACTGGATTTATGCCCTTGTAAACCGTGTATTTTTGTAATAGCGTATATTTAAAACTTTACCTGTTTATTTGAATGAACGCACCTTTTAAAACTATTCAGATCCCAATTTTGCATTTAGCCACTTTTTCAATCTTTTCATAAATTAAACATAGAATTTTTTAAATTTGTATTATTTAAAAACAAATAAAACAGAAAATAAAAAACAACACAAAAAAAATTCAAAATAATTTTATTTTTGACAATATTCAAATGTATGTATAAATACGAAAAAGTTTATACACAAAAATGTAAGCGTATATTTACCAGGGCTCGTAAACTAGTTTTGACATTAATGGCGTAAACTTACAGCATATACACAGTATTCGAGGCGTAAATACTTTAAATGAATACCTTTTATATTTTTACTTTTATTTACACGTGAATCGTGTGTGAGCGTGAGTAAGAATAAAAAAACTCATGCTAGGGTTTAGTCTTTTCATCAGATTTTAGGTAATGTTTACTGTTTTTCGTGATCGTGAGTAGTTTTGTATGTGAGCGAGAGTTGAAAAAGTGCTCGTCCTTGAGTCTGGAGCAGAGCTTTGAAGAATTAATTCATTTTTGAATGAATTCACGAATTGAATTTTCTCTAGAATTGCATGAATTCCTTTTCTTAAGTAATTCACTGAATTCTCTCAACTGTACGCGTTCATCAAACAATAAATTCAAAGAATTAATTAGTTTATAATTTAGTTGCAATAGTTCTTTTTATTAAATCAAATGAAATAATTCACTGGTGAATGCGTTCAATTTTATAAATCGAACGAAAAAAAATGTGAATTAATTTCTTACTGAATTAACTCACCACTGAATTCGTTCGATTTCATTTTCGTTCAGTGAATTAAAAAGAAAAATTACGTTCACTGGATTGAAAAAAAAATTACGTTCACTGAATAAAAAAAACGTATTTTTTTTTAATTCAGCGAACGTAATTTTTTTCATTCAATGAACGTATTTTTTTTTATTCACTGAACGTAATTTTATTTTTTTTAATTCACTGAACAAAAATGAAATTGAACGAATTCAGTAAGGAATTAATTCACTTTTATAAAATTGAACGCGTTCACCAGTGAATTAATTCATTTGATTTAATAAAAAGAACTATAGCAATTGAATTAATTCGTAACAAAATAAATCGAACGAAAACAAATATGAATTAATTCGATTCAATTTGAAAAATTGAATTAAGGAATTAATTCTTCAAAGCTCTGGTATGGAGTGATTATTTCTTTTTTATTCATGAGATTGCGTGAACGTAAGTCAGAAATTACACACGCGTCCATCTCTACAACGAATCGTGACTACGCAATATAAGTATGTGTGAGTTAACAACAACAAAAAAACTCAAAAGTAAAGACACACATCTATACGAAACGAAGCGTATTCGGGTAGTGCACGGAAAGCACAGTACATGACCGTATGGTTTGCGTTCGTCATCAGACAAACGCAAACGCTACCACTCGGTTTGTGTACAAAAACACAACCGCTAAATCGATAAATAGGGTATGTGTTCTTTGGGCGTTCCGTACCCTATCTGTTGTGTACATTTTATTTTCCTACTCTGACTGAAACAACTAAAATTTTATCATTCGCATTGATGAAGCGATAACGATTTAGGTGTCAAGTCACTATCATGTATTGTTAAAAAGTTTTCGTAGGAACAAGCTCTGTATTTGGGATGTTTCCGAACAACTGCGATTAAAATCTGTTTTGAATTTGGAAAAAGTTTTAATTTTCGGATTTTCTTCAAAACTACCCATGTGAAAATCGAAATATATATGAACATACATACATGATCATACATTGACTTGTATATGATCATGCATGGACATTCGTGATCATATATGACTATGCATAGTTCAATGTATGACCATACATGATCTCATACATACATGATCATGTTCATATATATTATAATTTTCACATGGGTATGCAAGATACGAAAAAGGCTTAAGACCTAAATTATTCCAGAGGAAAACTGCAATTGATATAGCTTGCCTTAAAATTTAGATTCCAGTATTATAGCTCACAAAAAAGTGTTGTCAGTATCGAATAAATTGTATTTTTGCATAAATACAATTTATCGAAATGACTGCAAAATTGTACATCCACTAAAACGCTGAATGGTGATATATTTTTTTTATGGCTGTCACGCCGCTTTTAACCTGTTAACTGATTTTGTCGCATATGCTGCCAAGGTTGCCAACACTTGAAATGAAAAAATAGCTAGATTATGGAAAAATGGCTAAAATTGCAAAATAATGCCAGAGGCATTCCATGCTCCTCTTTCGTACTCAATTGGTACTCTTTATTTTTGATCCCACTCTGTCCCCAACAATTTTTATAGGTTTTAAACTCTAGTATGTTTCTAATGAAACCTTAAAGTCCAATCGTTGATTTTTTTTTAACTTCCTTAAAAAATTTAAAATTGTAGATTTGAAAACAGTGTTCCAAAATTTTGACTTCTTTGGCACTAATTTAAAAGGAGTTAGCAAAACATAATATAAAAAATATTTCTTATCTGAGATTCTTGAAGAATAAAAAAATTATTCTGAAGTAGATTGTTTCAATAAATTTTAAAATATGGACCGGAATTTCTTGCTTAAGTGGTCTGTGACACATCAGTTGCCGGGGGAAATTGTAATAACTCGGCTGTTTTTTTACCGATTAAATTTTATTGCTTTATTAGAAAGAGAATTCACTCCGAATCACGATTCTTTAATGTTTTTAATTCGAATTAGTTTTAAAATATCGATGTTTTTTAGAAAATCTACATATCATATTACATATCATATTTTCCCCTTGTTATCATAGGCGTACCTAGACCACGTGGCCGCTATAGATGGATAAATTTTTTTTATTGAAATATTCTCCTTTTAATTGAGTCCTTCCTAAGGCATTACATTTATTGAGGTCGATTGTACATTCGGCGACTAAAGTCGCTGAAATAGCAAAAAATCATAAAAAACTATATAAAACGCCAAGTAGTGGTTTAAGTATCAAGATAAGCACATCGCATTTATATCGTAAATATGGCCACAGGTCCTGTGCTTACATTTTAACACAAAAAAAATTCATACTAATTGAATTTGAAAAAATTTTTATATAAAAAACTGAATGGACAACCGCCAAATTTTAAACACATTTAGCGAAAAATCTGTACCATTGATCGAAAAATAAAGTACGCCATTGTAATCAGCATGTCCGAAATATATAGAACTAATGGTCAGATCTTCATTTTTTGAGTGTCATGCAGTGTAATCTAAACGGGGCTTAAGAATGTTTAGTGTCCTATGTATGGGTGTTATAACAGATAGAAAACCCTATAGAAAATCGTTGTTAAACTGAAATAAAAATTTTAATAACTCTGTTTTTTGTTAGAACGGTAGAACATATAGCACACCCAGAGATGGGCTAAAATCATTACCATTACATTTTCATTACCATTACTTGATGTAATGGTAATGGAGCTTTTTTTATCATTACCATTTTTTGAAGAAATGGTAATGTTTTTTTTTTCATTACCATTGCGTTAAAAAATGCTAATGAATATTTTTTTTAATTTTCATTTGTTTTGAAAATTAAAATGAACCTTTTTTTAATTTTCATTACTTTTACCTAATGTTTACATAGTAATGAAACACCCATTTGTTTTTCATTACAATCCGTTTTTGTCGAAGTTTTTTATTTTAAAAATATGAGGTTTACAAATTACTAAAAGCATTTTTTAGTTCATAATCTGAGGCCTATGTTATACATATTTGATACCAAGTTTTGGTGTCTAGTTGCAAAAAAAAAATCTTGAAAAAATTGCATAAAGGAAAATCCTGGCATCAATATAATTTGTTTGCAGAACATAAATAGCTAATTAAGTTCTTTAATTCAATTCTAGTACCATAGTCTTTTTTCGCGATCCGCCATTATTTTGCAATTTTGTAAGTGCGGTTTTTTTAATTTATAATCTAAGGACTATAATACTCATTTCGTACAACAAAGTTTGGTGGCTAGCTGAAAAAAAAAACAAAAATTGCGAAAAAATCGCAAACAAAAAAAATCCAAAAAGGTAAATTTTTGCATTAATATATTTGCTTGCAGAATGTAAATCGCTGATTAAGTGTTTTAATTCAATTCTTTTACCATAAAGTCTTTTTTCGCGTCCCGCCATTATTTTGGAGTTTTTTAATTGCGGTATCTTAAAATTTATATTCTAGTGACTATAATACCCGTTTCATACAACAAAGTTTTGGGGCTAGTTAAAAAAAAAACCCGCGAAAAAAATCGCGAAAAAAAATTTACAAAAAGGAAAATTCTTACATCAATAGATTTGTTTGCAGAATGTAAATCGCTGAATAAGTGTTTAAATTAAATATTTTTACCATAAAGCCTTTTTTCGCGGCCCGCCATTATTTTGGAGTTTTTTAAGTGCGGTTTATTAAAATTTGTAATCTAGGGACTATAATGCCCGTTTCATACAACAAAGTTTGGGAGCTAGTTAAAAAAAAATCGCGAAAAAAAATTACAAAAAGGAAAATTCTTACATCAATAGATTTGTTTGCAGAATGTAAGTCGCTGATTAAGTGTTTTAATTAAATTTTTTTACCATAAAGTCTTTTTTCGCGTCCCGCCGTAATTTTGGAGTTTTTTAAGTGCGGTTTCTTAAAATTTATATTCTAGTGACTATAATACCCGTTTCATACAAGAAAGTTTGGGAGCTATTTAAAAAAAAAACCGCGAAAAAAATCGCGAAAAAAAAATTACCAAAAAGGAAAATTCTTACATCAATAGATTTGTTTGCAGAATGTAAATCGCTGAATAAGTGTTTTAATTAAATTTTTTTACCATAAAGTCTTTTTGCGCGTCCCACCATTATTTTTTAATTTTTTAAGTGCGGTTTCTTAAAATTTGTAATCTAGGGACTATAATGCGCATTTCATACAACAAAGATTGGTGGCTAGTTAAAAAAAAATCGCGAAAAAATATCGCGAAAAAAAATTTGCAAAAAGGAAATTTCTTACATTAATATATTTGTTTGCAGAATGTTAATCACTGATTAGGTTTTTTAATTCAGTTTTTGTACCATAGTCTTTTTTCGCGTTCCACCATTATTTTGCAATTTCTTAAGTACGGTTTTTTCAAATTTATAATCTAGGGACTATAATGCCTATTCCATATAACAAAGGTTGGTGGTTAGTTGCAAAAAAAAAAAAATCGCGGAAAAAAATTTGCCAAAACGAAACTTTTTGCATCAGTATATTTGTTTGAAGAATGTTAATCGCTGATTAAGTTTTTTAATTGAATTTTTCTGCCATAAAGTCTTTTTTTTCGCGTTTTTTGCTATTTTTTAAGTGCGGTTTTTTTTTAATTTATAATCTACATACATCAAAGTTCGGTGGCTAGTTGCCAAAAAAAATTGCGAAAAAAAAATTTCCATAAAGGTAAATTTTTTAGTGTAGAACAAAGAACAAAACGTTCTTTACATCATTATGTTAAGTAATGGTAATGAAATTTCATTTGTCTACCTAGTGTAGAAAAAATGAAAATGATTTTTTGTTTTTACTACCATTGCATATTGTAATGAAAATTATAAAAACGTTTCATTATATGTAAAGAAAACAAATGAAATTAACATTTTTTTCATTGCAATTACATTTTGTAATGGTAATGAATTTTTTTTTAATTTTCATTTTATAGATTTAATGGTAATGAAAACCCGCAATGGTCATTACAAAGTAATTAATTACTCCCATCTCTGAGCACACCCCTTGTGAACAACCTAACTATTTTAATAATTTTCTTTAAGATTGTATAATTATATACAATTTTTTTTCGTTTTTGAATAATTGTAATTAGTTTTTAAGTTAACCCTCTAATGCTCTTTCTTCTGATTACAATAATATTTAAACCATATATTTGGCGTTGAAAATCTACTATGGAACAAATATTAAAATTTTAATTTATCGCTTTATTTAGGCGATATAGCACAACAAAGGTTGAAGACGTATCTTGAAACCCAGTAGTTATATAATTTCGGTTTTTGCTGCAGATAGCACTATCAATAAAATAAAATTACGTACCGAAAATTGTTGATCAATTGTTGTTATTTCAAAAGTTATGGCGATTTTCGCTTTTTGAAAATTACGAAATTTGGCACTAAACATCACTAAATGTTGATGAAATTAGTTCTGCTTACTACTAACTCTGAGTATAAGGAGTGAGATCATAAAAATGTTAACACACATAAAGTTAACTAAAAAACAAACCACTGAATTTTAAGACTTCAAACAAAATTTCATTTAATACAAAATCAAACAAAAAAAAAACCACATGGAATTCTAACCACTACGAACAAAGTTATCCACTTTTTCCGGAAACCCTCCCATTAAGGCTTTTATGGCAGTTTTTGTCACCTTTTTAGAGCAGGTGGTCGATCTACGTTAGAAATCTTGCATGTCCTGTGAGACCTTTTTTGTGCCCTTTAATTCTCTTTTAACAAGAGCCCAATATCTCTCCACTGGCCTGAGCTCCGGGCAGTTTGGTGGATTTGCCTCTCTTGGTACAAAAACCACATTATTATCATTATACCACTCCAGCGCTTTCTTGCTGTAGTGACAAGATGCTAAATCGGGCCAAAAGTAAGTGGATACATTGTGCTGACTCAAAAATGGAAGAAGTCTCTTCTGGAAACACTCCTTGATATAAATTTCGCTGTTTATAGAGCCAGATGTCCCAAATGACTGGCTTCTTTGGCCGCAGCTACATATGGCTTGCCATACTAGGAATTTTTTAGGGAATTTCGTTTGCTTTTTCGACCTAAATTTTTCCGCAACATTTCCTCGAACATCTGAAACATAAAATTCTTGACCATGGAGCTTCGAAAAATCAGCCAGGACATAAGTTTCGTCGTCCATTACACAACAGTTGTATTTTTGTATAAAATTTCATTTCAATTTTCGAGTTCTGGCTTTGGCCTCCAAATTTTTATAAGCGTTTCTATCGGGAACTTTTTGAACTTTGTAGGACTTTAGTCCTGCCTTACGTTTCACTTTACGTACAAAAAAGTCCGAGTATTGGGCTAACCGAGCTGTTTTGCTGCCAGATGTGTTAGGAGCTCTCTCAAGGATGCTTTTAACTTTATATGCCTTACCAATGTTACGATAACCAGTCGTTGTTCCTGTTCCCAGCTTCCTTTCAATTGTTAGGTGTTGCAGATACCTTTTTACCACTTTTGAAACTGTTTGGTGGCATACATTAGTTTCTTTGGCAATTTTTTTGTATCTCCATGTTAGGTTTTGTTGACAATATTTAATTATTTTTGAACGCACTTTTCTTTCATCGTCCATTCTGTAAAAAATTGCTAATTAAAATTCATGATGTAAATCAATTTATTAACTGACATATTTTTAAAACGTAAACTGCCGAAAAAAAATATGAGAAGCTTTAAACCAAAGTTATAGGCAAAAATGTGTGTTAACATTTTTAAGATATCACTCCTTACAATCTGTGTTTAATTTCAAGAAAATCTGTTGGCTAGTTTTTGATTTAGAGAGATATTTGCAAAACGTATCCTGGCGTTAAACTGTGAGTCATGGAGAAAAATTTTTAATTGATTTTACAATTATAGGATCTAAACTAGCTTTGTTATTATCGGTAATGTACGCCAGATCGTAAATGTATTTTTGATTTGAAAATAATTTAAACAGAAAGTGATATTAATTTATGATCTTGAGTCAAACTAAAATAACATTCATTTATTTTTGGCAACTTTTCAAATATTTTTTTCTGTTTAAAAAAGTTAATTTTTTCAAATTTTCTAAATTTTCTCTTTACACGCTTCTCGCTTAAAAACCGTTCCTTATATAAAAAAAGTTTGAAGGCAAAAAAGTAGGCAGTTAAGTTTGCTATGGATTTAATACAACTTGTTTAATAAAATATTGTTATTTAGCCAAAAAGTTTTTAAAATCGGAAGACCGCCAAAAGGCGGCCTTGGGCGTTAGAGGGTTAAGAGTTTTTTGTTATGTTAACGGTTTTTTATTTTTACAAATACTCAGTTCTATACTCTAATATGAGACTCCTACCCAGCAAAATTTTCATTACCAAATAAGTGGTTATATAATGAAACTAAAATTTTTTACTACTTATAATTCGGCGTCAATACTAGTTATTTTTGTTAGGCGAAGCCGTTTTTATAAGCAGTCTAGCTTACTCGCGACTACTTATTTATTTATAAAGATAATGTGTATAAGTAAGTCTTATTATTTAACAACTTGTAACCACTTATTTTTTAACTGCGTATAAGCACACGAATAACTACTTATTTTGGTAACTACTTATTTTATATACTTTTGTAATGCAGCGGGTAAGCGGGTCCACAAATTTTGTGCGTTTTTTCATGCAGCGAACATGGACAACTACTTACAAAAACGACCTTGTCGAACAAAAATGAGTTTTGACACCGAATTATAAGCTGTAGACCCTTATTCTACTGCTTATTATTTAGATATTAGTAATGAGCACCCATTACTGAGATTTTGCTGGGTAGTCTTGTGTATGGAACAGCAAATAAATAAATAAAAAATTAGTTGTAAGCAAAATGTTTGAAAACTTTTGCAACTTTCTTTAAAATTTATTCTTATTAAAATTTCAGTCTTTATTAGGTCGAAGGACATTCTATTCTTTTCTTGTGAGTATAGATTATTTAAAATACTTAAAGTTCTTTCACAAAAAGCATTGCTAATTGGCATGGAAAAAATAAACGATATCAATTTATATAGACTTTTTACGTTATTTTTTATGGACCATATCTTATCAATTGCAATATCTTACGGCAAATTATCAAAGGTTTCTCGCAGGCAGCAGAAGTCAGTGTAGAACATGTCGTTGTCAATTAATTTCATATTTCTAAAACTTTTGGAAGCTCTGATAAGTTATTTCACGATGAAAGAGATTATTTTAAATTTACAACAGGAATTTTGTTGTAAAGCGATTCGTCTCCGAAATCATATCAATGCTCCAAGTAAGTAATAGAATTTCTTAAAAATTGATTTTATTCTAATTTTAAAGTTTTTGTTTCGTGATAGGAAATTTTTTTAAAATAGTTGTAACTTTGCTTCCATATAACTCACTTTTAACCGAGTTTTAAGGCAATTCAAAAGATTACTCATTATACTGTTCAGTTCTATAATAGTACAGGAATCAGTTTCTAAGGCTAATACTGCTGAATATTAATTTAATTAATAAAAAAATATAATTAAAAAAAAAGAATTATTTTTCAAAACTAAAGAAATTCTTTTATAACTGAAAAAATTGTATTTTAGCTGGTAACTGGACAAGACCCAAAATAACTGGACAAGACCCAAAATAACTGGCCAATCCAGGCCATTCCAGGCCGTCTGGCAATCCTAAAGCTAATGCAGTATAAGGGTTGTTAAGAGTTGTGGGCTATTTTTTCTAAAATGTTTGAAAAATGTAAATTTTTCAATTAGCACGTTTAGCTTTAAATTTTCGTGCGATTGCAATTTTTATATTTTTTCCGATTTGGAAAAAAACTGTTCGAAAATTTCAAATTTTCAGATGTCAAGAGCAAGTCGAATATAACTTGTGTTTTGGTTGAAACTTTGCAAACATATTTTCTATGCCTATCCACAACTTTTCTACCCCTGCTACAAGCGAAATTCTTCCAAAATCCTGGTTCGATCCACCCTAATGTACACTCATATCAGTGTACATTGTACAATACGATAAGTTAAACAGCCAGACCAAAGGAACATGGATAGAAATTTATATTGTCTGAGGTAGGATCACAAATTTGGTTTTTGTGTTTTTTTTAACTATGAACACCAGCAGGTAACAAGATTCTTCACAATAAAACAACAACAGTAAATCCTGTTGAAATTTAAATCGTTTTATGACCATTTGTATGTATTTATGTACCTTTAAAACTGCTTAGTTTCTGGTTTATTTTCTTGTTTATTCTGGATTACTTTGTTTATATAATTTTTTTTTTGTATTTAATTTTACCTAAAAATGTTTAAACATCTATGGCGACATATCTTTAATTATGTATGAGCAACAAAAACAATGTCAGAAAAGGATCTTGAATTCATGCTTAAATAAATAAAAAATAAAAAGAAAATACATAAGAAGGTTTATGTGTGATTTTCGCGAAATTCTGTAAAACAATTAAATTCACAGGAATAAATCGTTTAAAAGCGGAAAGAAGTAATATACGAATACAGTAAAGGCTTATTTATTTTATTTGTAGATAACAAGCCCCAGGGCTTACTTGATCCAGTTAATATACTAGTGGAAAAAAGTCTGTAAAATTTCTTTTCGAAAAAACTGCTAAAATCAGCAGAAACTGTTTGCCAAACATTAATAAGATAAAAACATCAAGAACAAGTTTATTAAATTTACAAAATTTTAGCTATATTTTAGTTAATTCCACATAACAATTATCCTTGCGAAAATCAGCAAAAATTTTGATGAATATTAAATAGTACTCGTAGACTAAAAACATGAAAAATGTTAAATTTTTTAACATTTTTTTATATTTTTTTTAGCGTGAATACAAAACTGCTGCGCTGAAATCAGCAGTCTATTATCTTTCAGGAAATATTTTTTGTTGTAGCATGTAAAATAAATGCACAGACGGAGGAATATAGCTAAATCGACCCAAAAAGTGATTCAGATTCTACATAAATATGGGTCATTCCATCTCAAATCGACCAATGGTTGGAATCAACCCTTTCGATTTAAATGAATTTTGGTCAGAACTTTTCTTTCATCATATAACAAAGTTTTGCCAAAGGAAAAAAATTAAAAATTTTTTTTCCAAAGTTATGCAATATTTAAAATTTTAAAAAATGTCATAATTTTTCTAATTTTTTGCTTTGTTACCAGGTTATTTTTTGAATATCTCGAAAACTATAATAGCTACAAAAATGGCTCTTAGCTCGTTTTAAAGAGTATATTTAGGTATATTAAAAAAAATATTGAAAAATAAAAAAATTGAAAATGTTTCAATTTTACAATTTTAACAATCGAAAAATTCAAAAACCTATTTTTTTGCTCAATTTTTTATTTTTTTTAAAATAAAACCTCTAACTGATCTTAAAAGATCCTGAAATTTTCAAGAGGGCATTTTTTTAAGTTGAATCTTAATACAATAAAATATTCAAATATCCAATTTTGAAATTTTAAACAATAAAAAAGAAATTGAAGGCTTTAGAAGCACAGAAAAATTTTTAAATCGAAATTACGCTTTTATTTTTTTGGTAATAGTTTGAAAAACAAATAAGGTAAGAAATGGCACACTCTTCCATTTATGTATACATACATGTGTGTGTGTATTAGGGATGCTAAACGGGAAATCCCGAATACCGAAATCCCGGGATTTTCGAGATTGGCAAAATCCCGAATCCCGGGATTATTTCTCAAAAATCCCGGGATTTTCTTATTTATTAATATTAATATGAACGCAAATAAAAAAATTGAGCAATTAAGTAGATTATTCGAGTACACTATGTAAAGACTGCAAAAAAATTTGAAAATTTGGTAAACATTATTAAGTTTTCAAGTAATTCATGAGAAAAATAAAGTTTGTTTGTTATTTTACTGGTTTATTCTTCCAAGCGAAATTCGACTCCTGAAACCTAATTTTGGCTGAGACTGTAGGTTTGAATTCTTCCATGTAAACATTTGATAACGATAATTTAATAACTTTGTTGCTATAATTACACGATTCAGTGGGCAAGGTTGTCGCAACGAATCTGTTTAAAAACTGCTTACAAGATACTGGGCGCAAGTGTACTTAAGTGCAGGCCTTCATATATTATCCCAGTCAGAAAAATACAAACGGGAAAGCGACGGCAAGGTCGCATTTCCAAAATGATAACGTCTAGACAAAAGGACCGGCTGTGCAAAAGCGCTGGAAAAGTACTGGAGAAACAAAATTTTTAGCGTTGGCAAAACGCTGGAAGAACCAATAAAAAGGTGGTCTGGAATTATATTTTCCAAAATTAAATTTAAAAAAAGTACATATGTATCTTTTTTTGGTCCTGCCGTGATATGAACCCAAGCCGTCATATTGGCAGACGACAGCTCTACCCACTGAGCTAACTCTACATATAATACTTGGTTGCTAAAAACGTAAATGAATGATAACAGCTGGACAATTACTGGCTGTACTAAAATGTTAGCACTCGCAAAATGTTTTTGGGAAAAATATTTAAATAAAAAAAAAATTTTTTTCCTCGCAACCAGATTGAAGTCGGAACCTTCTCACTACAAACTTTTTTTAATTTTTATAAAATCTTGATTTTTGTACCGCTACAATTTTGACTAGGTGGTACCACTGGAAAACCACTTGTTGCTAAAGTTGGCATAGCACTCTAAGCCCATTCATTGCCATTGTTTTTTTTAATAAACCACCGAAATTTTTGTAAAACAAATACTGGCAAAACGCTTTTTGCAAACGCTGAGAAAGCATCCCAAATAAGTGTTCTGCCAGTCATTTATTTTTACCACCGCGGTTACCCAGTGGTATGCAGGAACTTTCTTTTTTGTACCACTGGCAATTTCTGACTTAGATGTTTCAATATTCATAAAATGTACCATATTATTAATTCACAACTATTAAATAATTGTAAAACGCTTTATTCTATAAAAAAATTAGTTACATAATATAAAATTTTTATAAATAAAAGAAAATTTAAATCCCGAAATATACCGAAAACCAGGGATCCCGAAAAATCCCGTAGTACAGAAAATGCCGGGATCCCGGGATTTTTAAATATCAATCCCGATTGGCATCCCTAGTGTGTATGTGCCATTTCATAACTTGTTTGTTTTTCAAACTATTACCAAAAAAAAAAAAATGAAACGTGATTTCGATTTAAAAATTTTTCTGTGCTTCTAAAGCCTTTAATTTCAAAATCGGATATTTGGATATTTTATTGTATTAAGATTCAACTTAAAAAAAGAGAAAAAAAAATCAAAAATTCATATCTTTAAAAAAAAAAAAAAACGCCCTCTTGAAAATTTCAGGATCTTTTAAGCTCAGTTAGAGGTTTTATTTAAAAAAAATTGAGGAAAAAAATAGGATTTTGAGTTTTTCGATTTTTAAAATTGTAAAATTGAAACATTTTCAATTTTTTTATTTATCAATAATGTTTTTTTACATTGTTTTTAATATATCTAAATATCTTCTTTAAATAGAGCTAAGAACCATTTTTGTAGCTATTATAGTTTTCGAGATATTCAAAAAATAACCTGGTAACAAAGCAAAAAATTAGAAAAATTATGACATTTTTTGATATTTTAAATATTGCATAACTTTCGAAAAAAAATTTTTGTAATTTTTTTCCTTTGGCAAAACTTTGTTATATGACAAAAGAAAAGTTCTGACCAAAATTCATCCAAATCGAAAGGGTTGATTCCAACCATTCGTCGATTTGAGATGGAATGACCCATATATGTTTACTTACTGTATGGTCGATAATACCTATAAATTTTGGTTGTTATAAACAGAGCACATACTCGTACAAGTGATGCAAGATTTAATTCATCTCTACAACAATATTTTTCCTAATCTTGTATGATTTCAAATCAGGAATAAATGGTAACCCATGTGAAAATCGAAATATATATGAACACACATGATCATACATTGACTTGTATATGATCACGTACACTGTCCAATCTAAGTTAGTTTTAGAAGCAGGTTTCAAAAAAAATTATTGTTTTTTTTTGCCGAACGTAAGGGTCGCCATTTTACATTTTTCGTTATATCTTTGGCATTTACAGTCGGATCTTAAAGTATGATACATCGATGTTTTTCTCTCGAGGGCATCAGTGTTTTGCTCTAAGGACCATTGACCGTTCTAGTATCCAGATCTCAGTTGCTAATTTTCAGCTTTAATTTTCTACGTTTTATGGATATAAAAAAATAAAATTTTTGGAATCGTGAGGCAACTTCCTTTCATTTGAGTACCCACACTTACATGTTACTATGTTCCCCGTTTTTTGCCCCCCACCGGCCTCCCGGATCCGAGACCCACCCAAAAATAATTTCGTTTTTTTTCTTTTTTAATTCCAGAGGGGATCATATTTTTTTCCCGAAACCCCATAAACTGCAGTTTTGCCCAAAATACAATTTTCTCAAATCATCAGAAATAACTAATCAGAAGATTCGATTAATTTCGTGGTTCATCAATTTAAATACTTATAGAGTCACAAATCCATTAGGTACATCTGTACATTTCTGTACTTCAAACAATATAATATAATTTCAGTATAAATCGTTAGAAGATCAAGATTTGTGTCAAAATTCAAGAATTTGAGGAGAAATTCAAGATTTATTTCTGGCTGCAAGGATTTGAACGATAAGTTTTGGTTTATTTCATATGTATATATGTATTATATATATTTCGAGGACATACCGAAAAATGTGCCCAAACTATGCAGTATATTAGTCAATAATGTCTTCAAAGTATTGAGTATACCTATGAAGAGTTTAAGGACAGTCCCCAAAGTACGCATACCCCCTTGAAAATTCTTATTCTACATAACGAATGAATGTTGTAGGAGAAAAATCTATTCCATATAGGGGTTATGTCCCGGGAATTCCCGTGAATCCCGCTCTTTTTTCAATCCCGCAATCCCGGGAATTTTGTGCGGGATTTCCCGGGATTTTTTTATTCTTTTACAGAAGTTTGTGCTACGATATATTGTAGAGTTGTGTCGTTCATGAACGAACTAGTTCATTTGAACGGTTCAGTTCATTGAACGATATGACACCGTTCACCATTATGCGTTCTTTTCGTTCAATCGTTCATTTCGTTCTTTTTTTTAGTCATAGAAAATTTGTATCCCTTTCTTATTAATTTTATTAAATGCTTTTTAATAATTTGAAATTTTTAATAAAATTGTAATTTTCTTACACTATTAGTCTATGCACAATAAAATTAATATAAACATGTAACATGTAGTGCGCTATTCAGACATAGCTCATGACAAAAAAGAACGATTGAACGATTTGAACGAACTAGTTTATTGAACGATAAGAACTAGTTTATTGAACGAACTAGTTTATTGAACGATAAGACCGAGTCACCAAAAAGAACGATTGAGCCCAACTCTAATATATTGCAATTTTGGAAGCTAAATAAATTTAAAGCATTGATTTGAAATTCATTTAAATAAGAAATATTTAAAATTAAAAAATGCGATTTAAAATATAATAAACTGAATTAGTATAAAAAAATATTATTTAGGACAAATTGTTTTTGGATGCCAGTTGAATTTTATTTTTTTTTAAATGGTGATATTTGTTCAAATAAAGCACTATATACAACACTTCAACATCCGTATCTCAGTTCCAAATACCTCCAAGAAAACTAAGCATTAAAAAATTAGTAATATTTTCGTATTTTCTATTGAGGATTTTGAGTTTTTTTCACTTAAAATAATTTTATTTAAATTTCAAATGCTATTCCTTTATTTCAATTATATTTTTTAAATATTATGCAGGTACCTTTTCAAATTATTTTGGATTTTTTTATATGTTAATTTAAAATACAACTATGCAAATTAAATAATTTCTTTTTAAATAGTTGTGGCATAAAAAAATTCTATTCAAAAGATACCAATTAAAGTTAAAAAACTATTTAATGAATGTTTTCCGTTCAATTTGAGATCAATTATTATCACATTTTTCTTTAAATTATTTTCAGATTACAAGAGAGATGATAAAATTCTTACAAGTAAATTACATAGAATAAAAATTTAAAAAATTCCATAAGGCCAGCAGGATAGCATACGTATTTGCGGGTCCTGCTACAAACCCATCCTCAATATTCTATGCCTTATGGGTTAATAATTGTTGATGATCTATTTATATTAAATTGAAACAAATAGCAAATTGAAACAACTCAACGAAATTCTAACAATGTTATTTTTATCCCGCTGCTTCCTATGGAATTCAACTCTGATCGACAACTTATGAAGAACAGATTTATGAACGACAACGAACCGTTAATTTTAAATTCATATTCTAATTATTTTTTAACCTACAACATAAATCCATGTTGTTAGTAAACAATTAGGCATACTTATATTTTTCACTATATCTAGTGTATTAGGATGAATAAAATATTTGGGGTTTTCATATAAACTCGTAAATGCCTTGTAAACCTTGTATAAATATAAACCATATTTTTTATGTATGGAGTTTGACATTAAACTCATAAACATACCAGGTTTACACTGTTTACGAGTAGAATACGAGTTTATATGAAAACCCCTATTATTTAATAATATTCTTGGGTCGATTTTTATAAAAATCTTTAAGAGAATTCGCCTAATAATTTGTGTGAATTCAATTTTAATTTTTTTTTTAAATAATTCTATACGAATACTTCTGAAAATCTGCATAGAAATAAAATCTTTAGAAATACAAATTTTTGGATTACATATTTAATAAAAACTTAAGGAAAAAATCTATCTTAGTTCTGACTATAAAACTGGTCCGACAAGTTTCCACCCATTAACAATTCCAATATATTCTGAAAGAATGGAATAAATTGAAATACCCGTGTCTTTTACTTTTTCTATATCAATTCCGTTCCGTTTAATCGTTCCAACGGCGAATTAATATTTAGTTAATATATTTCATTTTAAAATTAAGACGGCCTTCCATATAAATTTATTATCTAAATAGTAATTCGCGATTTAAACTCTTAAACGAATTGATCTAGAAAAAGTGGAAGTCATGCATATTTTATATTTAGCCGTCTTTTCAGAATATATTAAGTAGATTTTATCATGGGTACAACCAAAAGATGAACTTTGTCGGACGGTGTTTTAAAAGAAATCGAGTTTTTCAAGTACAACATATGTCGGATTTATTTTTTTTCTAACGAGCGGTAATTCCCGGGATCCCGGGAAATTCAGAAAAAATCCCGCTGTCCCGGGAAATTAAAAAGTCCGGGAAAAGAAAAACCCTAATTCCATATGAAATTAATCTATGAACAATAACAAAAAACTATAAAAATATTGTTAATTATACATTATTTAGGGAATAAGGCACAGAAAAGTATACATGCTGTTAAACTTAACAATAATATTCTCATTATTTATGATGAAAAAATCTTATCTAATACTTTACGTGTCCACCTTCTAAAACTGTTGTTAATATGTTTTTCATAGAAAATAACTACTTTTTCAGTAAAACATCCTTTGAAATACCTTTCCATTCCTCCAAAAGAGCATTTTTGAGATCATTCTACAGATGCTCTATGGGATTCCACAGATGCTCTATGGGATTTAAGTCTGGCGATTGGGGTGTTGAATGTAGTAGGTGAGGCACATTATACAGGAGCTATTCCTTAACAATTCCCGAAGTGTGCTTCGGGTCATTTTCTTGCTGGAAATACTAGCCTGGTTTAAGACCCATTTTTTCAGCACATTGTTTAATATGGTGGTTTCAAATTGTCTTCCAAAATATTCTTATAAAGGTAGCGTTCCATTGTGCCTTCAACAAATACCAAACTACCACATCCAGATGATGCCATGGCTTCCCAAACCATAACACTGCCACTTCCATGTTTAACCGCGGGTATAATATTCTTTGGATCTATGGCTGTGTTGGGTTTTCTCCAAACTTTACAACTTCTGTCGCTTCCAAAATTGTTGTATTTACTTTCATCGGTAAATAAGACACGCTTCCAGAAGTCCGTATCCTTATTAACACGTGTTTTAGCAAATTCAAGGCGGAGTTTTCGGTTTTTAGCAGATATAAGTGGTTTTTAAATGTAACTCTGCTTTTAAAGCCATTCTTGTACAAAGCTGTTTGTATAGTGGGAACGTTTTTCAATGTGTTCCGCCAGTTTTGGGCACTAATTTTCGGAACACACTTACTTCTTAAAGAATACTGTTAATATCGCGTCGTGACAGCTTTTTCGGTCGGCCAGATCGAGGTTGATTTTCAGTATTTGATTTTTTATTGTAGTTCCTAATAATGGTTTGTATTGTAGGACACTTAGTTTTACCGTTTTTGTAATTTCACCAAAACTTTTTGCTCTTTTCGGAGATTTATTACCAACTTTCTTACTGAAATGGATATTTCTTGACGCTTTTCCATTTGAAAGGTCAATGAATTATGTGAACCCAATATTTAAATACAATGTTATAAATTCAGATACTTGTAATAGTAGCAAAATATAATATCAGCTAAAAAAAACGAGATTGCCTAGTTTTGTTTTGCATTTTTCAAGTTTTCCTATATAATTTTTTTTTAGATTTTACAGTTTGTTTATTTTTTAGTACCCAATTTTATGCTAATTTCAGCAGATTGATTTTAAGGCTCTGTGCGAGGTGGCTAAATAAATTCTAAACTAAATATAAATTGACAAAAGGGTTTAAAATTTGTTTGAACATAATGAGAATATGCGGGGCCTTTTCTGATGAAACCTACACTCAGATAAAAAAATTTGTAAGCAAATTGTAAAAAAATTTGTAAGCAGTTTCCAATCGCACTTTAGTATTTTTATACTGATTTTTAGTACAATTTTTTTTAGTAAAAATTTTTGCTATTCCCTTATTACAAATTACGGATTTTTTTTACTAATTTTCGTTGCTGATTTCAGCAAAACATTTTACTAATTTTTCAAAACCGAGTGCTAAATTTAGCAGAAAAATATACTAATTAATTAAAAAAATTTTTTTTTTTATTTTTTACAATTCTTGTTTAGTTTAATTTGTTATTATTGATATATTCTTAGTTTGGAAATAACACTCAGAAAATTTTATTGTATCTCCAATGCATAAAAAGCTAATAACTGGAGAACCGTTTGCAATTTTGACTACAAATTTCAAGTACGATGAAGTAATTATACGCTTGTTACAATCGAAAAAAAAAATTTTTTTTATAAATTTATTTTTTTTAGATTTTACAGTTTTTTTTATTTTTTTGTTAATTTCAGCAGATTGATTTTAAATTACAGTTTACAACAATTTACGCAAATTTAGTAGCTGCAACTAATTATTTATGCTAATTTCATTGTACTAAAATTATTGATATTTAGTAAGTTTTTTAACTGATTTTAGCAAGTCGATTTTAAATTCAAGTTTACAACAATTTTGCTAAAATTAAGTAGCGACTACTAATTTTTTCTTTGTTGTACTACAGCAGACATGTCTTCCTAAAATTAGGAAAAAAATTCCGCTGGGCTCAAAACAGTTAAATTTCCCGTAATAATAGCAAAATTTTCAGTAGCCATTACAGAGTTTTTTGGTTGAGTGTGTTGTCTGTTGTTTAGACTTGTTTTCGGTAACCGCGGGTACCCGCGTTGGCGTCGCAGGTACCCTATTATTCTCCTTTAAATATTTACGTATTTTTGAAATTAAATAAACAACCTCTCAATTATATATATGATAAATAAGGCAAGGAATAGCACACTCAGAAAAGTTCTGCAGTTACCTCATGACAGTTATTTGTGTAGTAATGCGGTTGTAGTTATATTAACTACAATTGCAGTTAATTTACTTAGAGACATTTTTTTTAATGTTTTTGACAGTTATTTTTTTAAACAAAATTCAAAAACTACTATATTGTAGTAACATTTATTTTATGCAGTTATTTTGAATTTTGTTACTAATACTTCAATTTTCAAGTGTGTATGTGTAGGAAGTAAATAAGAATGTGTGTACGAAGCATTTGTTTAGAAATTTCAAGAGAAAGAATATGAGAAGAACATGTTTTCTCTTGTCTTTGTCATAAAACAACGCTAAAGAGTGAAGACGCGTAATACGAAAAAGGTTATATATATTATTGAATTATTAAAATAATAAGGTAAGTTTTATAATATAAAATATAAATTTATTTACGGGAATATTAAAATATATTGTATTTATTTACTTTCAGTTCTTTTATATTTTCATCCCTTTCTACCTGGGGAGAAAAAGGAAGCCAAATAATATTTCATCCCTTACAGACGGACATCTAGAACAATATAGTGAATAATAAAAGTGATATTAAGTGTAAATTTTGATTTTTCAAATTTAAATTTATTATATTTATTATGGAATAAAATTAAGTTAGAAGTATTTACATAAATTTGTTTTATTTAATTAATAATTTTTAAAATAATTTTTATTTATGTTATTTTAACTACATTTGCAGTTATTTGTACTGTTTTACAATAATTTGCATGTGCATTGTTTTAATTGCATTTGTAGTTGTTTTCACTACATTTGTCAGTTGATTTTTAACAGTTAAGAATAACTTCACATTGCAGTTGATTTAAATGCAAATGTAGTCTACACCTTCTTAAGTGCATATGTAGTTATTTTAACTGTGAGTTGCAGTTGATTTTACCTGCATAATACCCTGTGTGCATTCAAATGCATGATTTTTCTCGCAATTCTAAAACTATTATGGACTAAAAATTTATCCGAATAAAAGAAGTTAGAACAAAATGGCTTCGATTTGTTGATGACTAGAGGAGGAACCCATAACTTCACGGTCGTATGATAACGGACCCAGCGTCAAGACTCTGGATGGTGTTCTTGAGAAAGTTCAGTGCTTTTCATTTCTGCAACCCACTATCTCGACCTTTCTACTCGGCGCCATCGAAAGCAATAAGGGAATAATCTTAACTGTGCGTCTACTAGTGCCATCAGTATTCGCTGAGGATGACTCCGGTCCACAATGATCACCTATAGCTCCGGAGCCGGTTCATCTGATCTGTCGCTTTCTTTCAGATCTGATGGCTCTTGGAGTAAGCCGTACTTCCGTTTGATGAGGACGGGACAGCTAACACCTCAGGTTCTCCGCCGTCAGATTCGGCGAGAGATGACTCTTATTATCCCACATTTGCCTTTACCGTTTTTCCCGTTATGTGACTACTGGCGATAGGCAGAAGAGACCCGTTGTCCTCACCGTGCCCGCTGGTGGACGCAGTTACTATTTACCGCCCGGCTTACTTTTTCTTGACTTTTTAGGGGTTTTATTAAAGTTTTTGGTTTTTACGGAAAAGTTAAAAAGCAATAGACAAAAAAAATCAAATAACAACCATAACAAAGTCAAGAAAAAGTGAAGAAACAATAATTGTCACACGGCCTTAATACAAGCATAAATCAGTTGTTAGCTTAATTCTTGTCTTGGAACAATTGTGTCTGTATAAATAGCAGGAAATACTAGTAAATTTACAAAATTTTAGTTATATTTAGGCTAACTTTTAGTTAATTGAAAATAGCAAATTGTACTGTAAAATCTGCAGAAAATTTTGCTAAATATTTGTAAACTAAAAATAGCAAAAATAAACGGTTAAATCTACAAAATTTTTGATATTTTTAAGCTAAATTTAGTTGAATGCAGTCTATTCTGCTAAAATCAGCAGAAATATTTGCTAAAAAATTGTAAACTGCTGTTTTCAAAAGGCTCGATTTTTATTTGCATTTAAAAAACAATGGAAAAAAACTTCGAAAATTTTAAATTTTTTGGTGATTTTTTAGGCTACTATTTATTTAGCAAAATTTTTTCCTGACTTTAGCAGGTTAATTTGCTTTTCCATTTACAAAAATTTAGCCCAAATATAACTAAAATTCTGTATATTTAACAGTTTTATTTTTGCTGTTCTTATATTACTAATATAAACAAAAATAATCTGCTAATTTACAAAAGACGTTTATAAGAAATATCTTAAAGGCGTCTTAGTGAGATATTTCGAATAAGTCTCTAGTTGTGACGGACTGCTGAATAGCCATGAGGTGTCACCTGCTTTTTGTGGAAACAATTCCTCCAGACGTCTTAAGGATATGTCATCATTTAATCTGCGTAAAGACCACTTGATGATTTGTAATGATATTTTAACATTTGTATGAAAATGTCATCAGGTGTCTTGAGGTTTTCGTAATGGACTGGTACAGCAATCAAAGGGTTTCGGGTTCAAGTTATATTTAGGAAACGAAATTTAAAATTTTTTTTATACACTGATAGAATTTTGTGCATAGTATTAATGAATTTGTTCATTAATCCAATAATTTTTTTTATTGAAAAGTCCCCAAAGAACGCGTTCATTAGATCAATGAAACGTATTCATTAAATTAAAACTAATTGAAAAAAATATATTTTTTTGCGTTACTTTTTTTATTTATTTTTATTTTATTAACTTTTATTTGTACATATATTTCTTTTTCGTTTTTATAACGTTTTTGACATCTCCCTGAAGTCGACTTGAACCCGCATTCACCAGAATGTAAACATTATCGCGTTACCGAATGATATAAATAGCCAAAACAAAATGATGTCATTATTTGGACTTTTATATTTAAATAATTTCAGTTTGCAACCCTAGCGTTCATTACTGGAATATATATCTATTTTAGTAATTAGCAAATTCAAAACCTTTATAAAAATTATAGCATATCTTACGGGTTAGTTGAAAATATATAATGAAAAAATTCATTAAATGAATGAATTTTTCATTAACTCAATGAAATTTTTTCATTAAATCAGTGAATTCAGATTAATGAAATCGATTCATTAATAATATGAACGAAAATTCGATCAGTGTACAATTATTTACTTTCTGTTGTCGTTACTGTAAAATAAACTTTTTTGAACACATTTTGTTCGTTTAATTAATTTTTGTATAATTGTAGAAGGTGACTGCGAACGCTTTTAGGTTTTGAAATTACAAATTGCAATAAATTTTGGTTTTAAAATTGAAACGCCTATAATGTTATTGCAATATACTAAAGAATATGCAACCAAAAATTGTGTAGTTCGAACTAAAATCGTAAATGCTGAATAAAACTTATTTTCTTTTAGATATTCGTAAACATTTCAGAGCTCAAATTTCTCAATAATGTGTCATGGTGGCCTTAGTTAATTTATTAAAATTGCCCATTACCTCAGAAAATACCAAAATTTCAAACAGAAATGTTATTTTTAAAATATATTTTCTTTAAATACCAAAAAGGTTAATATTTTACTTGTAGTTTTGTTTAAAAAACTTACTAAATAAAAAATAAAACTATTTAAAAACAATTTTTATATATTTTGCAAATATGTTGTATATTTTGTTAATAAAAAATAAAAGAAATGAAGATAATAAGTAGTTTACTGAACAAGACTGATAAGAGCCAGCTATTGTATAATCTACTCGTATAGCAAGCGGTAGCACAGGTGTAGAGGGTCCGCTAGAAATGTCAACAAGTGTGGGTTCAAACCCCACACGCGGCATGAAGTTTATTTTTTTTTTTTAATTAAAATAAGAATGGTTAACATTTACAGCATTTGTTTTTAAAAATAAAAACAACTTTCTTCCCATGACAACTCAATGTTAAATTCATCGATGAAAACCCATTAGAAATTAGAACAACTTCCTATTCAGCAGTTGCAGTGTTTTAATTAATCTTCACTTTGGCACAGTGTCAAAATTGTTTTTGGCATTTCCCCAGTACACTACGCTCTGTCTTCTTTTATACAAGTTTGAAAAGTTTTAGAAAATAAAGCCTAAAAACCTTATTAGACTTAACATATCTAGGAAAATTTACTATTTTTGCACAAAAATGAAATAAAAAAACACTTCAATATTTTTTTGATAGAAAGTAAAGTTTAAAATCAATAATTGATATGCAGCACAAAACAATATTTCTTTCTCAAAAACTTAATAACTTATGATTATTATATACAGGAATTACAATAAAACTACTAAGGTTGTTCACAAGGGGTGTGCTATTGGTTGTATCGTCCTAACAAAAAACAGAGTTATTAGAATTTAAATTGAAAAAATACAACATTTGAGAATAGCCCGATACAACACTTTTAAGTATGTTTAGTAGGCTGGGTCGATTTGTGGGGAGGCAAAAAAATCGCCCATGGCTCAGGGAAAATCGTATTCTAGGGATCAAAATAAGAAACTTTGCCGAAGGAACCATACCTCTAAAACGAATTCTACTACCCCTAACTGTTGACTTTTGTCCCGTAGGGTCAAGTTTTGAAAAATCCCACTTTGACCCATTTAGAGTGCCCCAATCGAGTCCAAATGTATGACCGACCCCCACTAACTTTGGAGGGCCGATCCACCCATGCCAGTGGTACACCCCCTGGAACTCCCCTGGGGGGTTCCCCATACAAACATTTTAAAAAATCACCATTTTTGGCACTTTATTTTATTATTTTTTATTTATTTTATTTATTTTTATTATTTTATTTATTTTTTCTCCTTAGAAATTTATTTAGTCAGAACATATGTAAATGAAAAAATTAATTTAACTTAGTAATAGAAAAGAAAAAATGCCCAGACTTGAAAGCAAAAAAGACTTCAAACAGTAATTTTTTTTATTTTCTTTTCTATTACTAAGTTAAATTAATTTTTTCATTTACATATGTTCTGACTAAATAAATTTCTAAAGAGAAAAAATAAATAAAATAATAAAAATAAATAAAATAAATAAAAAATAATAAAATAAAGTGCCAAAAATGGTGATTTTTTAAAATGTTTGTATGGGGAACCCCCCAGGGGAGTTCCAGGGGGTGTGCCACTGGCATGGGTGGATCGGCCCTCCAAAGTTAGTGGGGGTCGGTCATACATTTGGACTCGATTGGGGCACTCTAAATGGGTCAAAGTGGGATTTTTCAAAACTTGACCCTACGGGACAAAAGTCAACAGTTGGGGGTAGTAGAATTCGTTTTAGAGATATGGTTCCTTCGGCAAAGTTTCTTATTTTGATCCCTAGAATACGATTTTCACTGAGCCATGGGCGATTATTAAATCGACCCGCCCTAATGTTTAGTGTCCTATGTTTGAGTGTGCTAACAGATAGAAAACCAAAAAGAAAATCGTTGTCAAAGCCAAATAAAAATTTTAACAACTCGGTTATTTGTTAGGCCGATACAACGATACAACAGATACCACACCCCTTGTGAACAACCTATTTAATCAAATTATGTACCGCAATTAATGGTGAAAATAAAATTGTTTATCAAGTAGATTTTGAGAAAAATGTATATAAACTGCCGTCACCATTTTTATCGACATTGAATTTGAATTGGTATTTTAGGTATACAGAGAGAATTTTCTTGGACCAGTTTTAATGAAATTGTTCATTAACCTGATGACTTGTTCTTCCCAAAGTGAATGAAAAATTCCTTAACGTTTATGTAAAAGCTACATAATTTTTATGAAACAGTTTTTAACGAAACCTTTTAATTTTTATAAAAACTGCATTAACTTAGTGAAAAGTTTCAATGGACGAATCCCATGTAAACTTTATTGATTTAATGAAAAAATTCATTAATATTATGAAGATAATTCCCTCAGTGTATTCAATTTAAATCGGTATTTTAGCGGTTACAGTGTTCTAGCCGTTACGGTATCCATCCTTGCACGAGTGTGTTTATAATCATACTTTGATTCAGAATTGTGGTTTTTTAACTTCTTTTTGGCAATGCATTTTATTTTGCTGGGTGTAGGTTGCAGAAATGGTTATCAAAACTATATAGTCAGCTTACAGTTAAAGTACTAGTTCTGTAGTAGTAACAATTTTTTTTGCTGTTTTTGTTGTCGTTTTCGGTGTGTATATGATATATGTATGGCTTCAGATATAGGCATTTCCACAGAAAGGTCCACCGTGACCGAAAAATTAAAAGCCGACAAAAAGCCTCTTCTGACTTGTATTAATAAAAAAAATTCTTAAATATAATTAAAGAGTCCAAATCTTATCTTGTATTATAAAATGGACTACAAAGTTGTGTTCAGGTTTTGGTACCTTTTTCGTTTTTAATGACATTTTCTCCTTAATATTTACTTGTGTTACAGAGATGATTAAAGTGCACTCTTATAACAAAATATTTGTTACAATGACTAAAGATCAATAAGCAGTGAATTTTTGACTTCCTTTCATTGACATTCAAATAGGAAATTTATGTCACAAAACGCTACATCACGTCACGTTACACACTACGGGTGGGGAAAAAAAATACAAAAAAAAAGAGTTTTATTAATTCAGCAAATTGCAAAATAAACTAATAATATTCCTAATCATATTAAAAAAAAGTTTTATTGAAAAACTCCGGCGCAATTCGCAGACTTTTGCGTTTTACAAAAAAAGAAAAAACAAACTTCGACTTTTGTGACGTCATGTCACCATGTCTAATTGCTTATATTTAAGGACCATGTAGTTCGATTGATTTCTTGTCAGTTACTAAATATAATGCTATTTACGGACTACGCAAAAATTTAAAGAAGTTAAGAAAAATTAAGTTTTTCCTTGTTGTTCATCTCATTGAAACGTACGACTGTCATATATGTGACCATGGAAATACCCATATGTCTTTTAATTCCGTTGTGCCGAAGCTCTAAGGCCAGGGCTGGCAGAAGTATGACCCACGTGCTCACATTAGTGGCAGATATTTGCAACCAAAGTCGAATTGGAGATATTTGCAACGTTTAGCGGCTGACATTCTTCAGTCCATCCATATTTTTTTTAAATTTTATATTTATATTGTTGTCTTAATCGTAATCTACCCAAATCAAGATATTTCAAAAAATTACTATGGTATTTTATTGAGTCCGACCGAACAGTTCGGCCACAAAATGTATTTGCACGATAATCGGTATGTTGATGCATTATGAACAAATTTTGTTTATGGAAAAGTCTTTGTTGGGCCGATTGGAATTCATTTTGGGAGTAAAATTTAGGAAAAAGTCCGAAGGTAAACAATGAATTCACTGTTCGACCGCCGAATGTTCGGCCAAAATGGAAAAACTTCGGCGGCCGAACAGTTAACTTTACAACTAAACTACAGGGTTTTTCTTAAATTTGACATTCAAAATCGCATTTAAACGCATTCTCAACAATGCCTCTAAATACTGAAAACCGAACAAATGTCGCTTTTTGGCTTAAGCTTTTTCAAAAATAGATTTATAAACTTCACCACAATCTTATGCGTTTAATGGGCTGTTTGTTATATCTGTTGCCGATCTGCATATATCAGGAAAAAGCTTCATCATATTTATGAAACAGTTACGATGAAAATTTATGAAGAATTGCTATATTTATAACGTGTTCATAAATGTGATGAAACTTTTCATAAAATTTTACGAAAAATATTTCATCACTTGTTCATCATTTCATATAAAAATTTCATACAATTTTTAAATGTCAATTTGGAATTTTTCAGAACTAAATGTTTTTAATGGGAAAAAGAAATTTAATGTAAAATTAACCTAATGTTGCACGAGAATTATTTTTACGAAACAGTGTGCCTATTTTTGGTACGCATCGAAAAAGTGTTGCCATCCCCGCTCTAGGCTCACATTTGTATTCTTTGTTTTGATTCACAAATAACTACTAACAGCAGTGATGACAACTTGTTTGCTTTTTGCGCTGGATTAAGCGTTTCTAAACCAAATGGCACAAATTTAATTTAGCATTTTTCATCAAATAGATTTGTTTTCTGATTTTTAAAAAATATTGTGAACAGCCCTTTAAGTTTAAAAATTTATTTAATATCGCCAGGCGATTTTCATCGCTTCTTTCGAACATTGACAATTTGTATCGAAAATGTTAGCCTCTGCAGAAATGTGTAATTCTTATGACTGAATTTTCGATACTTAACAGAGGTAGAGAGAGTTGGTACCTATTTTAAATTATATGCTCGTTGATATCGCAACCACCATAATTTATTTAATACGAAATATCGAAGAACAGATTACGGACAAGAACCATAGAATATGAGGATGTAGAAAATGCTATTTCGGGGAACTAAAACATAAATTCAAGATTAGATTATTTCCTTTCCTTCTTGCCTCGTAAACCTCGTTGTCCTTAAGATGCTCTTTTTCCTTTCCTAGCCCTTTGGATTCCAGGCTAAAGTGGGTTAATGATATCCGATGAAGTCAAAATTCCATGTCTGAATCATCTTGACTATATTAAATGAATAAATGAAATAAAATACTAAATCTTTCAAAATTTAGAATTTTGCGAATTTTTAATAATAATACACTTTTTTTCCAAAATGTGCCATTTTCGGCCGCAACTAGGCACGGGTTAACGTTTTCCAAAAAAAAAAGAAAAAATCGACTTTGTTAGGACCATTTGTATAAAAATTGGGGGGTTTGTGTGTCGAAAAACGACCAAACACTTTATAAGAGACACCGTAATATACATATTTAGCATTTTTGAGCATTAATAATGCCCGATTAAAAAAAAAAATTATATGGGGCTTTATACAGTCATATGTATTTTAACATGAGTCTTTATACAATTTTATCCGAGAAATGAGCCCCTATAATTTTATAAGTTTGCATCAATTCAGTTATAATTTGATAATATTGGATATGAATGTATCCGAATAATGGCGCGATATAATTTGATCAGTCTCTATAACATATAGTGGTATAAAATTATAGCCGAAATGGTACAAACATATAGAAAATCAAATATTGTTGTATCCGGTTTATGCACTATAAATTTCACTGAAATCCTAAACGTTTACAGAAATAATTACCTGAGAGTTTGTCAGACCTAAAACTTTATGAAAGCTATTAAACTTTTTTGGATTTTGGCAAAAGGACATTTTACAGGATAGCACAAACACCTTTACTATTGCTTTAAACTGTTTGTATAAATTTTCTAACAATTTCTTTCCATTGCAAATTTTATTTTTAACAGCCTCTGATAAAATTACCTTCAAAAGAATAAATACTGTTTTCTAAAGAAAATTTGAAAAAAAAAAAACTTTGAACCGATTGTTTGAGATTTTGTAACTCATTTCGACTTAGGTTGTTTAAAATTTAACAAAGTTTAAGAGCTTAAGGAAAAATAATTAGTTTCGTCAAAATGATTTAAGAATTCACTTATCCTTACAACAGTGATTGCACAAATACAAGAAATAAAAGTTACAATTTATTACTTTATTTTTAAAATTGTGCATGGGAAATAGACTATAGTGAAAATTACTAATGCTGCAAATAAAAAAGCAAAAGCTGATTTTTGAGGTTTTACATATTTTGGTGTTTAAATATGAAAATATGAGGAATACACAGAAATATGCGAATTCAAAACTTATATTGTAGACAAACATCTTGCAAAATGTTCTTAAGTCGATTTAATTATTTAGCCAAAAGTCCTTAGATATGATTACATACGAAATGAGACAGAAAATTTGTTTAGTGTTTGATGTAATATAAAATTATATCCAAAAGGCGACTGACAAATTTTCTAGTGTGCCTAAGTAAAAAAGTTCGATAAATTTTATATAATAATATATTGGTAAATATATACCAATACACAATTATTTAAAATTATATGAAATTATATCTTAGATATATAACTATATGTTGTTTTATATAGCACTATATATAGTGCAATATATTACAATATCCAATTATATACTGACCTATATATGCCACATATAGTTTTGTGTAATTGCATCGAATTATATACCATTACATCTAGTTGTATATAATTATATTATATTTGATACATTAGGATGAGGACAAAATCCGGATAAAATTGTATCGCACCATATCTTATTCCATCAAAATGGATCTAATTTTGTCCAAGTAGGTCTAATATGATCTAATGAGATCTAATTTGATACAATTAGATGTTCTCATTTTTCGGATATAATTATATCGTTGGCTTAGTCGGCAAATATGTCATGTCCGTTTTTTTTAATTTTTCAGGAGAGACAAAAAACTCTCTAACTGTTTTTGGGTTAACTTTTTTTAAATCTGTAAACGCAGTTTTCTTCTCTAGTTCATCTTGTTTAACCACAAAAAATTATAGAATTCCAAAATAAAAATTTGCAGACTTATAGGCTCTTTTTGGACTTAGCACATTTGCTCTTTATAATTGTCTACTTTAAATGTGGACTTTTTATTTTTTTTATTTTTTTTTATGTCAGCAGAATCCATGACAATCGCCTAATAAAATGTATAAGTTAACAATGTTTTTCCTGAAAAAATTTATAAGTAATAGTTACCCAGCCAATATTTTTCTGAGCGCTCAGATATTATGACTCATAAAAGACTCTAAAATACGAGCATTTTCAGAGTGCTCAAATCTTAGAGGCATAAATGAAACATAATAGACTCTTATTTATGAGTGTATTCAAATTTTTTTGGAGTCTTTTATGAGTCATAAAAGTGTGCTCAAAAGAGGCTTTATCGGTGAAGAAAAACAACCTCATATATCTATGATTTCAGAACGTCTAAGGGCTTTTTTATGAGCCTTTTCGGACTCCAATTGTACACTGGGTACCTTAAAAGTTAAAATAACTAAATAATTAATTAGTTACGGTGGGTCTCATACTGTAGGTTTAACTTTAACTTAACTATAAACAAAAGAAAATGTCAAAAAAATGTACACAAAACAAGAACAAATTTTTGGGTTAACTATTAACTAAAATTTAAACCTGCAGTATGAGACCCACCGTTAATCTTTAATAATAGCCGTTTTTTTCTAATCACTTGGATTTAATAAATCCAAAAAGTATTTCTAAAAGTGCTCAACAGATGGGGTTAGATTTTTCCAATTTTAAAAAAATTTTCTGTCCGACACTTCTTTCACCCTAATTTTGAATACCGAATTCGATGATAGAGGATTCTACTTTAACTTTTAATTTATAATTATTTTTTACATAAAACAGCGATAAACAGTCTGCCTTTTCAGTTTTATCACTTCAATTTATATTTTTACACAATTGAAAAATTCCATTGCAATATTTAATATTCACTAATTGGATTTAATTAAATTACTTACTGTAGAGTGAAAAATTGCCATTTCTATTTGAGCTATTTCTCCATGTCCAAGATGAAAAATATGTATTTGGTGAGGTGTAGTTTTTTTTCTAAACATATTTCATAAAAAAAATTTAAGAAAAACCTTTTATTTGTTAGTTTTTCAATTTTTTTGTTTCTCTTTTAATTTTTATGCGTATTTTTTTCTGACATTAAATTAATATATTTGTGCTTTTATTGTGGATTTATTAAATCCAGCTTTTTTTTGGATTTAATAAATTCATTTTTTGTATGAAAAATTTTAAATCCAGGTGATTAAAAAACACGCTAAATGTTTTGTCTTTTTAAATAAACAAAAGTCGCATTCAATTCTATTGAAGAAATTTGTTGAAACAAAAAGTGTGTTGTTTTCAGCTGGACTTAGCACGTGGTTTTCGATGTTTTGTTTTTTTTTGGACTTGACAGAATTGCTTACCACTGCATAACAACAAGAAACGCATAACGGCATTTTGTTTTTTGTAAATGATATGTTTTGAGTTACTCTAGCATACTACATCAAAAACTCAATTTGCATAAAAATTGGACTTGACAGGTTTGCCGACTATTTAAGCCAACGATATATAATATCAAAAGTCAAATAATTTTTTTTAGTAGGGTGACTCTGAATAGGGTATATATAATTCTATCCAAAACGAAATAGGTGCTTTTTTGAAAAACGATATCATATAAAACATATAGTATTTTTTGCACTAAATAGGTATATATAACGTCATATAAAATTGTATTATCCGTATCTAATTGTAAATGCAATATACAATTATATACTTATTGAAATGTACTAAGATGCAACTAAATATGACATCATATTACAATTTTTTGAGAAAGGAAAAATTATATATGGATACATATAATTATGTCCGGTTATATACACTGGTGTACAAAAACATATATGGGTATATAAAATTATATATTATTATATACAAACGTTTTTACTCGGGTGATGAAATAATAATGATAAAAAAAAATTGCAGTTATACCCTTGTTTATGTTAGAAAATATGACTCACATACAAACATTATAGTGTTTGGTTGGAAACCCAGCAAAAATTTTCATTACCAAATAAGTGGATATATAATGAAACTAAAATTTTTTACTGCTTATAATTCGGCGTCAGTACTAGTTATTTTTGTTGGACGAACACGTGTTTGTAAGCAGTCTAGCTTATGCGCAACTACACACAGAAAACAGATTCGTAGTTCCAACCGAATTTTTCGCCAACCGGATTTTTGTAGTTCCAGGTACAATCACTTTTATTCATTTTTAATAAGATTGTAACTACCGAAATTTATTTACAATTTTGGAATTTTTGTTGTGTTAATAGATTACTTTAATGTTTGTGGATTATAATTTCTATAAATAGAAAAACACGTTCCACAAAATTTATTTAAAAATTAAAATTTTTTTGTCGCTAACTGGGATCGAACCGCCGACCCTCCGCTTGTCAGCCCATTGCTTTCCCTCTAAGCTAAGCTCTATTTAAGTTTTTTTTGAAAATTTGAATTTCTTCAGGTTTGAATATTTTGTCTATAAATAAAATTATATCAACAACAGAAAATCAGTTGTGTCTTTTAATTTGAATAAAAAAAAAATTAAAAAAAATTTATATCGCGAACTGGGATTGAACCGGCGACCTTCCGTTTGTCAGCCTATTGCTTTTCCTCTAGGCTAAACTCGACATACATTTTTTTTGTCAAATTTCAAATTTGAATTTCTTCAGGTTGAAAATTTGAATATTTTGTTTTTGAATAAAATTATATTCATAACAGAAAATCAATTGTGTCATTTAATTTGAATCAATAAAAAAATTATTTAAAAAAAAAGTAATGCCTTGGTTGAGGTTTGAACTCAAATCTCTAAGGCTATAAGGCTGTGTCTCTACCTCCTGCGCCACAGATACTTACGTTTAGTTGTTGTCTAACTTAGAATTTAAACACGCATATGTATGAAACGAAAAAATATGATAGATTCCAAAATTTTATTATGATAAATAAAATTTCTGTTCCTTGTTTCAATATATTATTACAATTACCAAAATAATGGAAGTTAATGCCCTACGGGGAATGAGGAGTTAATTGCCCTCCAAGGACCTATCCCGTGACCGGCCAACCGAAGGCATATTACTAAATTAGTACAAATATGAACCAAAGAGAATGAATTAATTTTCTAAGTATTTTCTGATTCGTTACTTTCACTGTTGCTTTTAAAAAACTTGACCGATACCGAAATAAAAAACAAAATTCGCGGCATATTTTTTAAATTTTTTTTGTATTTATTTTACTCTTTTATTTATTTTGAACTTTATTTTTTTACGATTTGCTTATTTAAGCTCTTATTTTAAATTTTTATAATTTTTTGCTAAAAAATTTTAAGTTTTGTATTTTCAACGTTTTTTAATGTTAAAGCTGTTTTAGTTTTAACCATTGGTATTTCATTTAAATTTCCTTTTAACTTAAGGGCAATTTTTAAAATTTTTATTTATATTATCAGAGTTTTTGAGGTAATTTTCTAATTTTTAATTGATTTTCTAATTTAATTATGGCCAACGCAAAAAACGAGTCAACTGCCATTAAAGGACCTATCCTGTGACCGGTCAATCGGGGGCATACTGAAGGCACTTCCACTATATTTGTGTGTGTTAGTGTTCGTGTTGTTTTCTTTTCCATTTTTTTTTATTTGCTTGTAGTGTTGGTTTTTTTCTTTTTCTTTTTTATTTGAACAGAAACGAAAAATATATAACTTTACCATCAGCCAGCCGTCACGCATAAACAACATTAGATCAGACGCCAAGTAGATTATTTTTAATTCTTAATTTTTTATTAGTTTATTTGAAAAGCTATTTTTAGACACACCACCTTACTGCCACAAGGTGTCTAAACTGTGGCAATTGGTCATTTCCAATGACAACGCCATGTTAAAGTGATATGTCTCTTTCAAACTAAAAGACCGATCAACGACTGGTCTCCGCCCCCTTAGGACCTATCCTGCGTGTCATCTGGGACCGGTCCCTTTCCCCGTAGGGTACTTTGACGCCAAGTAGATTATTTTTAATTCTTAATTTTTTATTAGTTTATTTGAAAAGCTATTTTTAGACACACCACCTTACTATCACAAGGTGTCTAAACTGTGGCAATTGGTCATTTCCAATGACAACGCCATGTTAAAGTCATATGTCTCTTTCAAACAAAAAGACCGATTAACGACCGCCCCCTTGGGACCTATCCTGCCTGTCATCTGGGAGCGGTCCCTTTCCCCGTAGGGTGGTTAAAGCTACTAAAGTTAATAAAAATTTTAAATTGATTGGAAAAACTAATACTTTGGATAGCGCAATCGATTTTATTGAAACACAACTGATACTAAATTGTTGCTGCCGATATTTTATTCAAATGACTAAATCTTCGATAAATTAGTGGTTGTTGGTATTGAAGGTAATGTGGAAGTTAGTAATTTTTCAATATTGGTTAGAAAAGCCAATATTTTGGATAATGTGACAGTGTTTTGGTTCATCATATATATTTTTTGTTCACAAATAAATATAACTTTCCTGATGATGAATTTTAAATAACTGCAATTAAAATTATTGAATGATGAATATATTTCGTTGGTTCTGATAGAATTCCAACCAATTTATTTTCTAACTACTTTTTTTTTAACCACTAATAAGTATATGAGTAAGCCTTATTTTTAGCAACTTGTTACCACTTATTTTTTAACTGCTTATAAGCACTCGAATAAGTACTTATTTTATGTATTTTTATAATGCAGCGGGTAAGCGGGTGCACAAATTTTGTGTGTTTTTTCCAGCAGCGAATATGGACAACTACCCAGCAAAAACTTGGTAATGACTGGTCATTACTACATGCATTACTTAGATCTCATATCTCATTACCCTTTGAATTACTTTTAAACTGAATGTAATGAGTTGTTGATAATTATACCTTACATATTACTATTTCACAATAGCTGAAACAAATAATATATGTTCTAAATCATTAAAAACCATAACTATGGCGTAACATAGTGGTTACCGTTTTTGCCTGACAGACATGAGGATCTCGGATCAACTCGTGTTAGCTTCCATTGTTTTTTTTTTTTTTTTTGTAATTTATATTAAACATATATTTATAGAAATGTTGATGTTCATTAAGCAGTATTTAATAACAAGTTTTGTGAAAAATAGACATGTATAACAGCTGCCACAATAAATGTGTATACACGTTAAATCATTAAAAATCGTAGCGATGTCGTGGTTTAATGGCTAGAGTGTTTGTCTGACAATCGTGAGGTACGCTGATCAATTCGTATCAGGTCCTATTGGTTTTTAAATTTTTATACTTTTTATACCCTACACCACTATGTGGTCAGGGTATTATAAGTTTGTGCTGATGTTTGTAACACCAAAAAATATTGGTCCTAGACCCACCTTATAGTATACCGATCGGCTCAGAATTTTTTTTTTTTTTTCGATTTAACGATGTCCGTCTGTCCGTCCGTCTGGTACACAGAGCTAAGTTGGCCCAAGGACGAAGCCTGTTGATTTTGGTGAACATCGGTCCATGTTTAGACCTAGTTCCCATATAAGGGTCCTACCAAAATTATATTGTTTATACGCTGCAGGTCGCAAATATTAAGATATTTTGATGAAATTTCATACACAGACCTATGTTGGCCCAAGGACGAAGCCTATTGATTTTGGTGAACATCGGTCCATGTTTATACCTAGTGCCCATATAATGGTCCCCCCAAAATTATATTGCTTATACGCTGCAGGCCGCAAATATTAAGATATTTTGATAAAATTTGGTACACCGACCTATGTCAGCCCAAGGACGAAACCTATTGATTTTGGTTAACACCGGTCCATGTTTAGACCTAGTGCCCATATAAGGGTCCCCCCAAATTTGGCTTGGTTACAAACTGCAGATCGCAAATATTAAGATATTTTAATGAAATTTGGTGCGCTGACTCACATTATAGAAAATTTTGACACAAGCCCCTTTTAACCCATTCGAATTTCAGATCCAAACATTAGTTGGCTTTTACCCAGACTTGTGTAGGGTATTGTACAGTCGGCATGCCCGACTTTAACCTTTTTACTCGTTTAAATTTATATTCAACATCTATTTATAGAATAGTTGATAAACCACTTACAGGTAACATCAGTGTAATGACTTTCCTCCATTGACATCACCATGTTAAAATAAGTAGTTTAGTAATTAAAAGGTAACTAGTGAACACTTAAGATTTCAATACCTAAAACTCATTACATGGTAATGAAAGGTTTTGCTGGGTACTTACAAAAACTACATTGTCGAACAAAAATAATGAGTTTTGACACCGAATTATAAGTAGTAGACCCTAATTCGGCTGCTTATTACTGAGATTTTGCTGGGAACATACGTATACTAACAACGAAAATAAAAAAAATTGGAAACATATGGGCAAATCTACGGAACCGGGCGATTCCATGTTACTCAGGATTTACACCATTTTAGTAACAATATATAATATTTTTGATGGTATCAGCATTTTCGAGGCAACGAAATTAATCAGGCGAACATCTTAAATTTTACTATTTATACTGCTAAGGTGCTCTACTCAATTAAAAACTACCCTAATTTACCCTAATTTTGCTAGTAACTTTCAGGAGTTTTTCAACTCTTTTGGTTATAACTTTTTCAGCATAAAAGGAAATCGCCCAAACCTTTGGTGGATAATAATTATGATGTTTGAAAATCTCCCACTTGTTGAAAAAATAGGTGCCCTCAATTAGGAACAAATGGTAGTTCGTTAAAATCTGTAACTCTGTTTTTGAATGAAGAGTAATTTCAGCCTTTTTAAATTTTTTGATACTGACATATAACTGACAAGTAAACAAAAAAATTGAGATCGAATTAATAAGTGTGCCTTCAAAAATAAAGAAAATATGACAATAATAATCTTTGAAGGGCACATCAATTTGGAAACCAAATTCGGACTCAGCACGGAAAAGTTACTTGAAAATGTGTGGTCGCATGCCCGAAAAATCCAAAAATTTAAAAATATTTAGTAGCGAAAATGTGTGCGGTTTTTGTTTATAACTATTTCAGCACTCAAAAAAATTTATTCACGCGAACACTTCTTTTTAATGTATTTTAAATAAGTTAATCTAGAAAAAAATGTGTGCCACTAATTTGAAATTTTTCATTTTTAAAATCTGAAATCGACCTGTTTCGTAGATTTTCCAATATGTACCTCTAATATATACATTAGAGCGTACCACCTTATAGGCAAAAAAAGTGCGCCGTACACCCTCCAATATGAAGTATTTTTGCAAGGATGTTTAAAAAAAAATATGTATTTTTGTTTGCCGAACGTAGGGGTTGCCACTTTACATTTTTCGTTATATCTTTGGCATTTATAGTTGGATCTTAAAGTATGATACATCGACGTTTTTCTCTCGAGGACCCCAGTGTTTTGCTCTAACCCAATAAACCATTAAACAATAAAGTATCATTAACAATTTCATATTAAGTATCATAATTGCTATGGTTTATGATACAAAAATATGAATGTTTCTTAAAAAAATTATATTTTTGTTCTAATTTAATCGTTACAGATATCATATATTAACATTAGAGCGACTCACCTTATATGGACAGAAAAAAAGTAAAAAAAGTGCCCCCCTCAAAATAAACCTTGGTTTGTTTTATTATGATTCCCAAAATATTTCGGGTCCAGCAATGAGATCTCACGAGCTGGACCAGTTTTAAAAAAGGGTTTTTTTGGTTTTTGTAAGAAGTTTGCATCTTAGCTGAAGAAAACTTACTCAATATGGGTATCGCATGAAAGGTTTTTTAGAGGCGCGTCCAGCGGTATATATAACATATTCAATCATATCCTGACATGTCCTATTTTCAAGGATATTCTATAAAAAAATGTTTGGCTGTTTTGTACATAGATATTTGTGATTGAAATGTCAAACTTACATATCATAATCTATAGACGATTAAGGTGAACACGTGTTTCAGATTTTTTTGAAATTCGCGATTTTCTGCGTTTTTTCAGAAATTCAATATGGTGGAAAAATATGTTCTAAATAGGATACCAAAACTTTTCTTTTGACAAGTAAATCATCGCTGAGTGGATTTAGTTTAGAATTTTGCAAATTTAGTACATTTTTCACGGTGCTCTGGATTAAATTTTGATAAAAATTTAGAGCTACCACAATTTAATAAAAAAATTTATGAAATTTTTTGTAAGTTTATTATTAAATTAAATATTTTATCGAAATACGCGTGTCTGTAATTTTTTTAAGAAAAGTCTAAATAATAAAATTTTATGATACGTTTTTTCGCGAAAAAAAAGAAAGTCCGCCAAAAAAAAAGCGCGTGTTGGGTTATTTTCTGTAAAGTTGCATTTTTATCCTTAGATCTACTAGAAACTGAATTTCAATTATTATTAAAAATTTATAAAATTTTATTTATTTATTTATTTATTTAATTTCAGTCTATGGATACAATTTATCGTTACAGACTAGCATCTTAAAAACTAATTTAAAATATTTTATTTAATAAGGTTTTAAAATCAGATTGAAAAACACTTAAATTTAAATGATTACAATACATATTAAATAACCTCATAGATTTATTAAGTGGTTCATTCAAATCATATTGAGTAGCTTGTAAGTATATCAATGTGGAAAAACTTACTTGTATTTCTAAATGATCTTGGAGGAACATATATTGAAATTAAATCTAACAATTCAGGGGAATCAAAAATACCATGCAAATATGTTAAGGCCTCAATATTCCGACGAGTTTCAAGAGTTCGCAAAGAAATAAATTCACATTTATCCTCGTATGAGGGAATTCAAAAAGACGGAATATCAAAAGAATTATGATTATTTTAAAATGGGAGCGCAAATTTAATAAAATTCCTTTGAATTTTCTCAATACGGGCTATATGAAAAGCAGCATTGGGACTCCAAATAAAAGAAGCATATTCTAATCTAGATCTAACAAAAGATGTATAAACAACCTTTTTTGTAAAATGATCAAAAAGAGAATATGCTTTGGGAATAATGAAATCTAAATGACTAGTGAATGATAATTTAACATCAAAAACGACACCCAGGTCCACGATTTCATCCAGAGATGTTAATACATGACCATTCATTTTATATTCAGAAAGGAGAATATTTCGACGTCTATGCAAAGACATACTATAACATTTTGCAATATTAAAGGAAAGACCATTGCGATCTGACCAGGAAATTGAATTATTTAAGTCTTCCTAAAGGTCAAAAAAAGTTAAGCCGTCAAAAAAACGCGTAATGAATTTTTTGCTGTTAAGTTGCATTTTTATCTTACATCAACTACATACTGAATTCAAATGCAAATTGCAGTAACTCAAAAATTTTAACAAAATTTGGTCCAGAGCATCGTGCAAAATGTAAGAAATTTGCAAAATTCCAAACCATATCCACTTAGCGATGATTTACTTGTCAAATGAATAGTTTTGGTATCCATATTGCCCTATTTAGAACATATTGTTTCCACCACATTGAATTTCTGATAAAACGCGGAAAATCGCGAATTTCAAAAAAATCTGAAAGACGTGTTCACTTAAATCGTCTATAGATTATGATATGTAAGTTTGACATTTCAATCACAAATATCACAAAGAGTCAAAAATTTGTTTTGTTTTATAGAATATCCTTAAAAATAGGACATGTTAGGATATGCTTGAATATGTTATATATACCGCTGGAAGCGCCTCTAAGAAAACCTTTCATATGATACTCATATTGAGTATGTTGTCTTCAGCTAAGATGCAAATTTCCTACAAAAACTAAAAAAAGACCTTTTTTAAAAATGGTCCAGCTCGTGAGATCTCATTGCTAGACCCGAAATATTTTGGGAATCATCATAGAACAAACCAATGTTTATTTTGAGGTGGGCACTTTTTTGCTTTTTTCGTGTTTATTTCGATATCGTTAATGATATCATATTTTCATGGAATAGTGATAAAATATCGACAAAAATTTTTGAATATGAGGAAATATTATCACGCTGCCCGATATTTTCGATATCATAACGATATCGTTATCTCATGAAAAAACGATATCATTAGCGAATGTGCATTTTTCTTCACAGTACCTATCACTTATGAATCCCAGTCTATTTTTTTAAAATAGACTGGGATTATTTAAACCACATTATCGCAGTGGATGATCAGCTTTTATTTCTAGAGGAGAACATAAGTTATCTGTTTAATCAAACAGTACCTTTAAAAACTAAAATTGTTAGCGAAAAGAAAAAACCCTGGTTTTCTTCCACCATTAAAGAATCAATGTATCGAAGAGATTTTGCATTTTCTAGGTGGAAACGTTTTAAAACTACACAGCTACAAGAAGAATATCGTACTGCTAAAAAAGAAACAAATAAGCTGATAAAAAAGGCCAAATCTGAATTCTATGCCGAAAAATTCTCGAATGCTTTAGGATCCAAGAAGACATGGCAGACGATTCGCGAAATTGGAATTGGCAAATCTGGTACGCAAGATCCTTGTCCAATTGATGCCGACATTGCAAATAAAACTTTTTTAAATATACCAATGGTAGAAGCTGATTGTAACTATTATAGAAACATACACCTAATTTATGATTTTACAGAAAACTATAGGTTCTTCTTTACTGGCATAACTGAGTGTGACGTTTTATCAAGTTTCTTATCGATAAAATCTAATGCTGTTGGAGTTGATGGAATTCATCCGAAATTTCTAAAAATACTATTACCTCAACTACTTCCTCGTATAACATTCTTCTTTAATAAAATATTTACAACTGGTTGCTTTCCTACTAATTGGAAAAATGCGAAAATCGTACCAATACCTAAATCAGGCACTGATTACAGACCCATAGCTATTTTACCGTTTCTGTCTAAAGTCTTCGAAAGGCTGATGCACAATCAAATGATTACCTTCTTAGATAATAATAATTTGCTTTCATCTCGTCAATCTGGGTTTCGAAGGAAACACAGCTATATAACAGCGCTAGTTGATGTTGCGGAGGAGATAAGAAAAGAAGTTGATGATGGTAAAGTAACTTTTTTAATTCTATTAGATCATTCGAAAGCTTTCGATACTGTTGACCACGGCATCTTATGCTACAAATTACAAAATATGTTAAATTTTTCTTCAACTGCAACACGTCTTTTGTCGTCTTATCTTAGTAACAGATATCAGTACGTTGAAACCTCAACCGGAAAATCTGTGTCACTAGCTGTTACAAGAGGCGTTCCGCAAGGATCTATATTAGGCCCGCTCTTGTTTTCATTATACTCTAATGATCTCCCGGATATTCTAACATACTGTAAAGTTAGAATGTATGCTGATGATGTTCAACTTTACATTAGTTGCAATGAAACCTTGCTTGATCAGTGTGTAAGAACTTTGAATTTGGAACTTGATCGCATTCATGTGTGGGCAACGGCTAATGGTCTGGGGATTAACCCTAAAAAATCTAAGTGTCTTATTATAAAAAACGATTAGCGAAGAAAAGAATTATTCCCAACATTTCAATAAATAATCAACGTATTGAAATTGTAAGTACCGCTAAGAATCTAGGAATCTTTTTTAATAATACCCTTACCTGGTCTGATCATATTAAATATGCATGTGGTCGAACTTTCTCCATGATGAGAACACTCTGGCGAACCCAACACTGTACACCATTAAAAATTAGAATACTGCTTGCTAAAACTTACCTTATTCCAATTTTGTTGTACGGGTGTGAACTCTTTGCCAGTTGTGACTCAATAAGTGAAAATAAATTAAACGTCGTTTTCAATAATATCGTTCGCTATGTATATGGTTTAAAAAGACGTGCACGAGTATCTGCGTTTTCCAAAAAATTATATGGCCTCAGTCTCAACGATTTACTGAAAACTCGAATTTTGGCTTTCTTACATAAAATCATTTATTTGCATCAACCTGTACATCTTTATGAGAAACTAATTTTTTCAGACCCTATTTGTAGGGGTAAAAGACTGAAAGCATTTAAATATAAAAGCCTTATATCAACTTGGCAATTCTATATCAATGCCATCCATCTCTGGAACTCAATTCCTTATTGTTATCAAATCTTAAGTAACGCACTGCGGTTCAAAAAAACCATAATTACCTATTTTTCAAACGTATTTGATTAAATTAAATTATTTTCTTTTGTATTATGTTTATAATTTTTCAAATTGTTAGTTTTTAATTGTAAGTCAAAAAACAAAAAAAAAATTATTACTTTTTTTTATTATTATTATTACTTGTGCCTTTGCTATTATAAACATAGACAACTTTTTGAACTTATAAATGGCTTATAAATCGAATTTTTCATTTTAAAAACGTGTTACAAGGTTTTGAAATTATTATGCATAGGTACCATATTATATATATGTATGTTTGATTACTTTATTTTTTTTTCTTCATAATTAGTTCTTAAGTTATTAAATTATAAAAAGTTTATTTAACGAATAATCAGTTCTTCACTGCAATATAAGACTTTAAGTATTGTGTGTGGAACAACAAAATAAATAAATAAATAAAAAATAAAATAATATCATTCTCGAACAAACTTATCATCGTAATGATATCGCTTCGAATTCGAAACGATATCGTTTGGTTTGTTGGGAAGGGCCATTGACCTCAAGTATCCCGTTCTAGTAGTTACCCACCAGATCTCAGTTGCTACCACCCTAATGTAGCACCCTAATGTCAAAAAATTAATGCTCGCAAAAAATCATTAAACTTTTGCTAAGGAAGTTTTTCGATAAACCCAGTTTAATTTTTTTTTATATTTTGGTTGCCGAACGTAGGTGTCGCCATTTAAAATTTTTTTCATTAGATTTTACTTTTATAGCAAAACACTGGTCGAGGCAAAAAAATTGATATATCACCACTTTAAAATCTGATTTTAAATGCCGAAGCTAAAGCGAAAAATTAAAAAAGGCGACCCCTACGCTCGGCAAAAAAAATAAATTTTTTTTTAAAATTGCCTTGCAAAAATACTTCATACTGGAGGGTGTACGGCGAACTTTTTTTTGCGGTACGGTCTAATATACATATATGTATGCATAACGCATGCTACGCGGACATTTTTTGATCTATAGTTTAGTATGGAGACATTTGGTTAGTTTGGGGACTGTCCTCAAACTCTTCCTAAGTCTAGCGCATAGTACGAAGACATTTTTGACTAATATACAGCAAATTTTGGGGACATTTATGGCTATGTCCCCGAATTATTAAAAATTCCCAAAATTGGAAATTTTGAAAAATTTAGTATTTTGTTTTATTTATTCATTTAAATAGTATAGTCAAAATGATTCAGACATGGAATTTTGACTTCATCGGACATCATTAACCCACTTTAGCCTGGAATCCAAAATGACGCACGAATTTGATAAAAACGCAAAAACGTGTTTTTTTAAATTAATTTTAAAGATTTTTTAAAATGCCTAATTTGGAGATGCCGATTACTAGTTGTACCACATAATAGTTGATATTAAAGAAAAAAAAATAAATTGGAAAAATTATAATTCGAGTTTGTGTTTGCAGCGACTGCTTCCAGGACTTTTTACAAAAATTGCTTATTTTGTCAAAAATTTAACAAAATTTTAATGTTTTCATCAAATTTTACATAGTTTTCGGAAAAATATCACTTAAATTTGGTTAGACTCTAATTATTTTTACATGTGTTTAAAAAAAATCTTTAACCCTTCGTGGCCTGGGGTCAGAAAAACCCATGAAACTTAATATTAATTATTACTACGAGATTTTAAAGCCATTAAATTGATAAAAAAAATCTCAACTGGATAAAAATAATTATTTAATGTAACATGATCAATATGGGGTTAACTTTTATACTTTTGGCCAAAAACGCCCTACTAGGAAATTTACAGAATAACACCTTTGATAATTTTCGAAAAAATATCACTTTAAATGAATAACAAAAAAATTTGTTACACTTGATAAAAATTATTATTTTGAGTAACTTGATCCATATAGGGTTAATTTTCTCACTTTTCACAAAAAAAAAGACCCACTAGGAAATTTACAGAATAACATTTATCAGATTTTTATCATTTTGGATTCCAGGCTTAAGTATATATATTTACACTCATAAAAAAAAGCCCGTACAAATAGTTCAAAATTCTGCTAAAATAACAGGAAATAAGTAGTACCTGAGTTTGCGCCATCAGAATTTTCAATGAAGTTAAATATCATGGTCTGCTAAATTTAAGTAAGCTAAATTTTACAAATTGCTAAATATGCAAACAATTTTAGTTAAATTAGATAGGAAATTTGAGCTGAATTCAGCAGAAATTTTACCAGATTTAACTTAAAATTTCTGTTTAAATGTCGCTTAAAATTTCGACTTCCGGGATCTGACCCTAGAAGATCCCATATTTATTATTGGGAGTATATGTGTCTGATAAGGGTTACTTTATAGGTACAGGGTGACGAATGTTTGTCCATTTTGCTCTATCTCGCATAATTTCCGAGATAGAAACTACTTTACGATCCTATAATAAAAAAATTAAAATATAGCGCCATCTCTATGTGATATTGATAGCAGAGACACAAAAATATAATAATTAGAAAATAATCGTGGTTTAAATTAGCTGAAAAATTTGTGAAGTTAAGAAACACAAATTACTAAAAATTAGCATGCAAGGTTAGTTCAAATACGGCTGACAGTAGTTGTAATGCTAAATTAGATTTACAAAAAATATTAGTTCAATCCTAAATTTTAAGACAAAATAACAGGAAAATTAGTTCAATAGAATCAGAACGCGTTTAACAGACTTTTGTACTAACTTTTTTTATGAGTATATATATATGTTCGCTCGGTTCCTATAAGGAGCATAGGGCCAGGCTAAAGTGGGTTAAAGATATCCGATGAAGTCATAATTCCATGTCTGAATCATTTTGACTATATTAAATGAATAAATGAAACAAAATACCAAATTTTTCAAACTTTCGAATTTTGGGAATTTTTAATAATAATAATATACTTTTTTTTACAAAATGGCACGGGTTAACGTTTTCCAAAAAAAATAAAAAAATAAATTTTGTTTGTAAATGCGTGTCGAAAATCGACTATATAAGGGACACCCTAATACATATATACACATAGTAGTTTGTATAAATTAATATAATTGACTGTAAACATATTAGCGTCTATTTATCTATCTTTCCTGCATGTATATTTTAAAGCTAAGTTTCAGGTTTCTGGCTTATAGGGTTTGCACAGGCAATTAAAGGAAAATTTTCTCCTTTTTTGCCCCTCACTTTAAAAATTCCCGGCAAAACTTTACTTTATGGGGCACCCCTCAAAAAAAAAAAATATAAGAACCCCTCTGGAATTAAAAAAGAAAATTTTTTTTCTATATGGTGTTAAGGGGGCCGGGGCCCCTGGGACCCGCTAGGTAAGAGGAAAATTTCTCCCGATTTCAAAAATGCATTTGTTTTTATGATCCGTAAAGTGTGGCTCCCATTATATCCATTTAAGACCCCCGGGAGTCTAAAATAGCCACTTAATGTACTAATTATAAAGTATGGGTACATTTTTTGGTACGTTGTGGTCATGTTTGAATTCTCAAGAAAATTTCCGTTTATTTGAGTACCCATACTTTATAAATGTCTGAAATTTAAAAATTTTAAATTATTTTTACATAACGGTAATGTAGGGTAGAGGGGGGATCCTTCGCCAGTAAGGCACATACACTAATCCCATTTTTCTCCGATGTTAAGGGAGATAAAAAATTGGAAAAATTACATTATGTGCATTTTTCAATTGCCTTTCCTTGACATCAACTTTTACGAATTTATATCACATGTGGTCGCTGACAGACGTGTTTTTGTGTTTTTTGGGGTGCCAAAAAAATAATTGAAAGCAACTACATTTTGCAATAACTTCCTCAAATCGTGTGATAAAAAAATAATTTTGTTAGACCTATGATCCTAAGCTTTCAGAAAATAATAATTTGATTTTAATAAATGCTTAAAAAGTTTGAAAAAATATTAATTTTATGTTAGTGCCTGCCTCTGGGACACAATCTCCAGATGGCCCCTGGAGCTACGAACAGTTGGTGCTTCCCTGCCTAAAATGCTCTATAAGACTTTTCTATATGTTTTAAATATTTTCAATAGTAAATTAGTGCAATCGTGTTCATTCTTAAATTTATATTAATTATTCAGTTTTTTGTAATTTTGAAGAATCATTATATTATAGTTTTAAATTACTCTTTTTTAATGTAATGGAGATTTATTGATTAAAAAGAATCATATACCTTAAAGAACTTATTCTAAATTATTTATTTCAGTTATTAAAACATTGACTTTGCCGTATTAACAATATTTTTTTGTTGAAATTGTGTCTAGCTCTTTTGGCGAATATCCCCCAGGTTTGGGGCAGTTACGCCGATTTGGGTTACTTTGGAAATCATAAAAAAAGTAATAGAAAATATGCAAATAATTGGAATAAAAATCATAGAAATTAAAGCCAAGATATGTAGATCTTCAATTTGAAAGTAATTTTTGAAAAATAATTAGGGGTTAAGAAATGACAGTGCTTAGAAAAAAAGAGGCGAAGGATCCCCCCTCTACCCTACTCTCAAAAAGAAAATGTTTGATGCCCATATTGCCTATGTTAAGTAGTCAGAGGTTCCGAAGTCTTTAAAAATATAGATCTTCAGAAATATTCTTCTCAAACTTGAATTAGGCCGAATATCGAAAAAAGTCGAAACACCCCTTCACTTAAATATTATAAGGATTAATATATGTATGTGAATTTGACCCTTAACCCTTGATACATCCCCATATAAAACCACTTAAAATTTTGATGTTTTGTGTTATGCCATAAACAAATAAGCATGCTTAATCATGTTTTATACACCAGTAAATAGTTACTTTAGAACAAATATGAAATAAACCGAAAACGAGAAATTAGGCCATTTTTGACCTCAATTTGACCGCAATTGGACATAAAGTAAAATATGTCAACCTTAGATTTTAATTCTCTATCACATATCCAAGTTTCATTCAAATCGGCGTGTACCACTTGAGGTATATTCCTTGTAAGCAGAGACCCAAAATAACTGTTATAATTCTAAAAAAGTCACCACCCAAATTTATTTAATTATAATATTTCAATAATGCATATATTTTATAAATCATATTGCACAAAAAAATCACAAAGTTTGGCAAAGATTTTAATTTTTTCAATTTTTATATTTTACTCTATAAATTTCTGTTGTTTTTTTGATTTTTATTTTAAAACTTTTTATAAAAGTTACAGAATGATTTTTTTGAAAAAATTAAGCACTAACTTTTATATTTGATAATAAAATAAAAATTGAAAATTGACCTAAATCGAATGCCGGAAGTTGCTGGAATATACATATTTACTCACTTTAAATCACTATTCAATCTTTTATTAACACTAGTTGACATCATCAGGATATTATAATTGTTGAAGTCATTGGTTCTATGGCTATTGATTTATATTCTTAACTGTTATTTTTTGATAAAGAAAAAAACTCACAAAATAACTTTTATTATTTTTGAAAAAATAAAAATCGTATTTGGATTGTTTTTGTTTGAATTAAAAATAAAAATCAAACAGAGCAAATAAACAGAAAATTAAAAATACTGAAACAAGAAATAATTGTAAAACAATAAGTTTTTTGAATAAAAGTTATAACTGTTACGTCCCTGCTTGTAAGTGTTAGCATATCTTTTGCTGAATTTACTAACGAACTGATTTTCAACAAAACAACTTTGCTGAACTTAGAAATTTTTCTGCCAGCATCATCCTGACTAAAATTTTGCTGAATTAGCTAAATTTTTCGCTGCCTTTACTGACTTTTTTTTGAGTGTAACCCATATTGGCGAATAAAAACATATATTTTTGCCGGTTTTAATACTGCAATGAAAACTTTAGAGTTTGCCGGGTATTTTTATTTTTCCCGAAGAAATATTTTGGTCCTATGTGCTTTTTTATATTTAAAATATTTGAATTTTTGCAAAAACAATTTATCATATTATCCATTAAAGCATTATTTGCAAAAAAAAAATTTTTTGTTCTCAAGTTCTCAGTTATAGCCCTATAGCCCTATAACGCTATAATTCTTATATTTTACCTGTTTTACTTGTAAAAGGTCGAAATAACATCGGTAAAAAAATATTTAGTTTTATTTTACCTGCATTTCGTTACAAGGCAGTTAAGATACAAACATTTTAGTGCTTAAGCCAAACACAAATATTTTGAAAACGGCATTTTAGTATTTTCATTTCGGTAAAGTTAACGGTTGAACACACAATTACGCTATTAATATCAATAATCGTCGTTGGAAATTTTAATAAATAATATGTAGATATAAGTTGTTTTGTTGTTTTTAATTATGTATACATTAATTTATATAAATCTTTCCAGGTAAATTTGTTTGTAATCTAAAGTCATTTAACAAGAGCTAAAAACTTACAAGTGTAATCAATTATATTGTCGTGTTAAATGTATATATAATCTTCGCAACTAAGAATAAAAACATCCCAATTTCACCTACTCCAGCATTAGTTCATACATTCGTCTAATAGAAAAAGAAGAAAGAAACAATCAAAAGAATTTAGTAACCAGATAATTGTGATTTTCAAATATAGAAAATAATAAGAAATCAAATATAGAAAATAAAAAGAAGCAAAAAATAAAGTGATTGTGAGTACAAAGAGAAATTATAATAATAATAATCACAATAAAAATATAATATACATTATAAAACTAAAATAAAAAATATATTTTACAAAACTACACTAAAAAATCAATCAGAATTAAAAATATTATAGAACATATAATTTAATAAGTGAGCAGCCCGGTAGGCTAGTTATAGTATGCTAGCTTATCAGTGCGGTGGTTGTGGGTTCAATTCTCACCAAAGGCTCTGGTCGGTCACGCTTTATTAATTTTAGTGTATACATAATTTTTAAACATATGTTAATAAATAAAATACAACAAAGAAATATATATATTAATAAATACTAAAATAAAGGAATAACTTCTAACCAAAATTTAATGCCAATAATAGTACCATAATAAAATAGTTATAAACCAAATTTAAAACAACGATCTGTAATTGTTTTTACTTTTTCTGAATGGGTGCAATCGATGTTATACATGTAAATCAAAATATAGCTAGTGTAAATTATATATAAAAAGTAATAAAAAAACATGCCTCATACAAGCCACACCCGCCATACTGCATCTGGTGATGATTTAGGCAGCACCGATGAAGTCAAAATCTTTAAGGATGAAGGTGATCGTGAAGATGAAAAAATATCATCTGAAAATTTATTGGTAGAAGAAAAATCGAGTTTAATCGACTTGACCGAGAGTGAGGTAAGTTTTAGAATTTTGTATGAAACTGGGTTGGAAAAGTTGGTATATGTATATCGTGCTTATTTGGTACAAATTAACAATATTATATTTCTTAATGTTTCGGAATCATTGTAATATTGTGTCGTAATTTGGGGTAAACAAATACTACTTACAAAATTTCATACGTATCCCAAAAATCTTAAAGAAAATTACATTGTCTGTTCACACTATCACATGTTACATATTAATAAAATATTTATCGATATTATCAAAAGCCAGAGACTGTAATCCTTTTTGTTTTAATTCTTTTGTTTTTACCTTTTTTGTCACTAACAATAAAATTCTATTCCTTACACCAAACATTCCGTATGCCAAAATTATCATTTGTTTTTTTTTTCCAAAAATCTAAAATTTTTGAAAATTTTCGATTTTTCCTGAAAGCATATCAAAACAATTAGGTTGTTCATAAGGGGTGTGCTATCTGTTGTATCGTTGTATCGTCCTAACAAAAAACAGAGTTGTTAAAATGTTTATTTGTGTTTAACAACGATTTTCTATTCAGTTTTCTAACGGTTAGCATACTCAAACATAGGACACTAAACATACGTAAAAATGTTGTATCGTGCTATTCTCAAATGTTGTATTTTTTCAATTTAATTTTTAACAACTCTGTTATTAGTTAGGACGATACAACGATACAACAAATAGTGAAAACCCTTGTGAAAACCCTTAATGTGTTGTTTCTTACGGAATTTGGTGAAAGTTGTCCACAAAACTCTGTTAACACCAATATATATAATATATTATATATATATTATTATATAATTATATATAGTAAAAAAAATTATAAATTTATCCTTATAGGCACACGGAGTCAAAATCATCCCAAAATTTTAAAATGCCATTTGACATGCAAATCGACATAAAAACCTTTAATTAAGCATTTTCTAGAAAAAAAAATTAAATTAATCTGTTTGTCAGCATGGTGTCAAAATGATCCAATTTTTAAAAATTTCACCTTTGACTTTGGTAAAGAAAGGGTTAACGTTGTCGGAGTTTTACAAAATTTTCGGAAAACAATCTCTTTTATCTGAGTTAAAAGACAGTGATTTTGTTACAGCTAGCTAAAAAACAAAAATGAATACTATTATCTAAATTATTGTCCAAAATCACACTTTGCTCTAAAATTTTCAAATTAAAAACGCCGTCAGTGCTAAGTTAAATGAAGGGTAGGGTAAGGGGGGATCCTTCGCCAGTGGGGGACATACACTAATCCCATTATTCTCCGATGTGAAGGGAGATAAAAAATTGGAAAAAAATATATTTTGTGCATTTTTAAATTACCTTTTCTTGACATCGACTTTGACGAATTTATATTACATGTGGTCGTAGACAGACATGTTTTTGTGTTTTTTTGGGGTGTCAAAAAAATAATTGAAAGTAGCTGCATTTTGCAATAACTTCCTTAAATCGTGAGATTGGTGCATCCCTGCCTAAAATGCTCTATAATACTTTTCTATATGTTTAAAATATGTTTAATAGTAAATTAGAACAATCGTGTTCATTCTTAAACTTATATTAATTATTAAATTTTTTGTAATTTTGAATAATCATTATATTATAGTTTTAAATTATTTTTTTTAATGTAGTGGAGATTTATTGATTAAAAAGAATCATATACCTTAAAGAACTTATTCTAAATTATTTATTTCAGTCATTAAAATATTGACTTTGCCGTATTAACAATATTTTTTTGTTGAAATTGTATCTAGCTCTTTTGGCGAATATCCCCCCAAGTTTGGGACAGGTACGCCGATTTGGGTTACTTTGAATTTCATTAAAAAAGTAATAGAAAATATGCAAATAATTAGATTAAAAATAATGGAAATTAAAGCTATGTAGATCTTCAATTTGAAAATAATTGGGGGTTAAGAAATGACAATGATTTGAAAAAAAAAGTGGCGAAGGATCCCCCCTCTACCCTATATCTAAATAATAAGCAGTGGAATTAGTGTCCACTGCAACTAAAGATTTTTATTCGACAAAACCGTTTTTGTAAGTAGATGTCCATAATTATTAGTAGTTAAAAAATAAGTAAACTTAAAAATATTTCTCGGTCGAATCTAATGAAAATGACAGTTAAAACAAAGGTATATGCAGTTAAAAAGACGACTAACCCAGCAAAAAAAAAATGGAACTAATGCAAACTACTTCCTTCACTGTTTCACAAGTATCCGTTAGTGTATTTTTACTGCTTTTTTAGAAGTAATTCTGAACAACTACCGTTTTTATGTTTTTACAGCTTTTTTAAAATTACTTTTTTTAAATTAAATTGAGTATTGCTTCTAAAGCATAATTGCTCTAAAAGTTATCGTACACCGATAAAATTTCTCAGTTGCTCAGTTAATAAATTACTCAGTTGAAATCAAAAATTTTCAAATTAACTGAATTAATTGATATCAACTACAGCTCTATTCAAATAAATTTCATTTTCTGTTACCCTGTAAATACAAATAACGAAATTTTAAACTGTCAAGTACTTTTCAATACAAATACAAAAAATAGGAAAGACAAATATATTTAATTTTCAAAAAAAAAAAATCCTTTATATTATATTTGGAGCATGGTAAGTTTTCTGCATTATAGATTTGATGAAATTTAGTAAATCGGATTTATTTTTTTTTTAGATCGTAAATGGAAAATTTTGCATATGCAATTGTGGATTTATGTATATGTTATGGAATTAGAAATCATTGTGGAAAAAAGTACAAAAAACAGTAAATCAAGGCATTGACTTAAATTTTTAATTTTATTGTAAGAGTTAAAAATAAAATTTAAAAAGAACATTACAGTATCGCAAAAAGCAAGAAAAGATAATAAACGGCAATTTTATCATGTACTTTCAAATCGGTTGTAATTAAATGATTTCAATGGTTATTTTAAAATTACTAACAAATTCGTTGTTTTCAACTGAGCCTTAATTGCTTTGTTTCTTGAACAAAATATTAGTTATTTTCAATTAATTTAAATAACTGATACTTTAAAAATTTAGTAGCCAACAACTGAGATATTTTTTTCGTTGTAGAAAGTGATTCTGGTATCGTTTGGTATTTCTAAACAGATGATCGCGGATTCGATTCCTGGAGGGACCAATATTTTTTTGATTTATTTTTAATTTTGTTTTTATTTTTTTTAATACCCGATCAAAAAAACATTATATCTAGCATATGTAGTTATATCTCATGTGATCTAGATCGACATTTAATCTTATCCAAGTACATCTTAAAATTGGGGTATCCAGTAGTATCCAATAAGATCCCTCAAATATATTACAGGATTAAATTAGATCCATATAGATCTCAAAATTGGGAGATCCAATACTATCAAATTGAGATCCTGATAAGTCCCAAAATGTCCCATGGGATTAATTTAGATCCAATTAGATTCAAATGGATAAGCTAATTTTGGCAGATCGAATTGAATATTTTGAGATCAAAATTTATCCTACACTAATAGAAAAAAGTCCGTAAAAATTTAGTTAAAACTACTAAAAATTAGTTAAAAATGATGGTGCAGGAAAAAATTTCTAAATTATCATATTGTATTTGCTATATATTAGTAATATAGGAGCAGCAAAAATAAAACTGTTAAATGAACAGGATTTTATTTATATTTGAGTTAAATTTTTGTAAATGGAAAGTAGCAAATTAACCTGCTAAAATCAGCAAAAAATGTTGCTAAATAATTAGTAGCCCAAATATTAAATTTTAAATTTTCGAAGTTTTTTTTCGATTTTTTTTTTTAAATGCAAATAAAAATCGAGCCTTTTGAAAACAGCAGTTAACAATTTTTTAGCAAATATTTCTGCTAATTTTAGCAGTATAGACTGCTATTTGCAATCAAAGAAATTTAGCTTAAAACTAGCAAAAATTGTGTGGATATAACAGTTTATTTTTGCTATTTTTGTTCTACTAATATTTAGCAAAATTTTCTGCAGATTTTACAGTGCAACTTGTTATTTTCAATTAACTAAAAGTTAGCTTAAATATAACTAAAATTTTGTAAATTTAACAGTTTTAATTTTGATGTTATTATTTTACTAGTATTTGGCAAAAAAATCTATATAAAATAAATTTTGGTAGTTTTTTATGCAGCATAATTTTTAACAAATTTTTAGTAACTTTTTCTGCTATTTTTACATATTTATTTCTATGAGTGTAATATATTTGGAAATAATTCCAATTTTAATAAAGTTTAAAAAATAACACAAAAAATCAAAAAAAAAATGTTTATTTATTAAAAAAAATAGTTATTTAATATATAAAAAATGCCGTCGGCAGGATTCGAACCCAGATTGGTTGAGTTGTAGTCGCCCGACTAAAAAAGATGTTATATAATCATATATTACCATATATAAACCCATATATATGTTCATATCTAATATGATATGAATATTGGAATATATAATTATATCAAGCGAGATACGCATGTCATCTAACCTGATACAATTTGATTCTAAAAATGGGTCTATCTAATTGCATAAAATTATATAAAAAAACATATAATTTCATGAAATAATATATATTGAGATTCCCAGCCAACAATTTCGGAGCGCTCATAAATAAGATTTTTAAATGGCTCATAGAAATGATTATTGTTTTTTTGAAAATAATCTTTTTTTGGTAGAAAATATGAACCCTCAGAAAACAATCTAAAAAGTTGTCTCTACAATCTAAAAAGCTGTCTCAAAACGAGGGTTCATTTTTCGGACTTTAAGAAGATTCCAAAATTGGCTCTTTTGGACGGACCACTTTCATAGGAAAAAGTGGAAAAATTTTTATGTTTTTGGAGCTCATTTCTGAGTCATTAATGATCGTCTTTGTTTGCTGGGTTACTTATTTTCATTCATATTAAATACTAATGCCCAGAACAGTTTGGCTAACAAAGTGGGTATCGGCCGATCTTTGTTATTTTGATGGAATACAGACAAATTTTATTGATGGAAAGCTGTTTGAAATGAGGATTGAATGCGATTTACGCCGTTTTTAGACGCAGATTGTCGTTAAACTTAGAATAACGCAGTTTGTAACTGAAATCCTTCTTTTGAAATGTGGTTTATTTTGATTTATTTCAATAAAGACCAAAATTCAAAACGAGAAAAAGTTGTTTAGAAAAATTTTTCTTAATAAACTTGGAAATAGCTGACAAAATAAATTTTCAGTTTAAGTCAAAATTACAACTTTTTCTAGATTAGAGTTTTGATCTTTCTTATAAAACCCTAGGAAGAGTTTGAGGACAGTCCCCAAACTAACCAAATGTCTCCATACTAAACACTTGATCGAAAAAATGTCCCCGTAGCATGCGCATTAGACCGTAATTTTTTTTTTTTTGCCGAACGTAGGGGTCGCCTTTTTCAATTTTTCGTTATACCTTCGGCATTTAAAATCGGATTTTAAAGTGTGATATATCGAATTTTTTGCCTCGAGGAGACCAGTGTTTTGCTACAAAGGAAAAATCCAATGAAAAAAAAATTTAAAAAGGCGACCCCTACGTTCGGCAACCAATATATAAAAAAAACTTCTACTGGGTTTATCGAAAAACTTCATTAGCAAAAGTTTAATGATTTTTTGCGTGCTTTAATTTTCTGACATTAGGTTAGTACATTAGGGTGGTAGCAACTGAGATCTGGTGGCTAACTACTAGAACGGGATACTTGAGGTCAATGGCCCTCCAGAGAAAAACACTGGTCTCCTCGAGAGAAAAACATCGATGTATCATACTTTAAGATCCGACTGTAAATGCCAAAGATATAACGAAAAATGTAAAATGGCGACCCCTACGTTCGGGAAAAAAAAAAAAAAATTTTTTTTTGAAACCTCCTTGCAAAAATACTTCATATTGGAGGGTGTACGGCGAACTTTTTTTTTGCCTGTAAGGTGGTATGCTCTAATGCGCATGCTATGCATACATATATGTCCCCAGCGCATGCTATGGGGACAGTTTTTCGATCAAGTGTTTAGTATGGAGACATTTGGTTAGTTTGGGGACAGTCCTCGAACTCTTCCTAGATCCAGCGCATACATGCGCGGTTCCAGCAATTAATATAAGGGGGAAAATCATACGCCTCAGTGGCCAACTCAATGTATTTGTCTACTGTGGCGTATGGTTTTTCCCCTTATATTAATTGCTGGAACCGCGCATGAGCGCATAGTATAAAGACAATCCTGACTGATAAAAGGAGTGAGATCATAAAAATGTTAACACACATAAAGTTAAATAAAAAACAAACTACTGAATTTTAAGACTTCAAACCAAATTTTTATTAAATGAAATTTAATGCAAAATCAAACCGCATGGAATTCTAACTACTACGAGCAAAGTTATCCACTTTTTCCGGAAACCCTCCCATTAAGGCTTTTATGGTAGTTTTTTATGGTGGTCCATCTACGTTTGAAACATTGCATGTCCTGGGAGACCTTTTTTGTGCCCTTTAACCCTTTGACGCGGGAATTTTAATAGCTTAGAATTTTCTGACCAAACTTCGCGAAAATGTAGATCTATGCCCAAGAAATATTGTTTATTACTTTTATGGCTTTGCAGCGCCCCCTAGCGGAGATATTTGGAATCAAAATTCAAACATTAACATGCTGCCGACTCCGAGCGGGTTAATATTTTTTTTTAATTTTATTTTTATATTTTTCCTATTACTAATCTCTACATAAAACCATTTGAATTTTTGAATTTTATTCATCACACAATTTTTGAGACTAAGCTTTAGCCTTTTTGGAACTTTTAAATTTTAACACATTCTCAGCAGCGTTGATGATCACGAGACAAAACGCACTCTACTGCTCTCATGTTGTTTTGAAATTTCACAGCCTGCATAAAATTTTAATAAGAACAAAATAACGAACCGATTACAGTAAATGAATAGCGCTTTGGTTAAAATTCAAATCAGTAAAGAGTTGATGAAATCGACGTACATTATAATGTACGACACTCGCCAAAGGGTTAATTCTCTTTTAACAAGAGCCCAATATCTCTCCACTGGCCTGAGCTCCGGGCAGTTTGGTGAATTTGCCTCTCTTGGTACAAAAACCACATTATTATCATTATACCACTCCAGCGCTTTCTTACTGTAGTGAGAAGAAAATCGGGCCAAAAGTAAGTGGATACATTGTGCTGACTCAAAAATGGAAGAAGTCTCTTCTGCAGACACTGCTTGATATAAATTTCGCTGTTTATAGAGCCAGATATCACAAATGACTGGCTTCTTTGGCCATAGCTACATATGGCTTGCCATACTAGGAATTTTTTAGGGAATTTCGTTTGCTTTTTTGACCTAAATTTTTCGCAACATTTCCTCGAACATCGTAAACATAAAATTCTTGACCAGGGAGATGCGAAAAATCAGCCAGGACATAAGTTTCGTCGTCCATTACACAACAGTTGTATTTTTGTATAAAATTTGATTTCAATTTTCGAGCTCTGGTTTTGGCCTCCAAATTTTTAAAAGCGTTTCTATCGGGAACTTTTTGAACTTTGTAGGACTTGAGTCCTGCCTTACGTTCCACTTTACGTACAAAAAAGTCCGAGCATTGGGCTAACCGAGCTGTTTTTCTGCCAGATGTGTTAGGAGCTCTCTTAAGGATGCTTTTAACTTTATATGCCTTACCAATGTTACGATAACCAGTCGTTGTTTCTGTTCCCGGCTTCTTTTCAATTGTTAGGAGTTCCAGATACCTTTTTACCACTTTTGAAACTGTTTGGTGGCATACATTAGTTTCTTTGGCAATTTTTTTGTATCTCCATGTTAGGTTTTGTTGAAAATATTTAATTATTTTTGAACGCACTTTTCTTTCATCGTCCATTCTGTAAAAAATTTCTAATTAAAACTCATGATGTAAATTAATTTATTAATTGACATATTTTTAAAATGTAAACTGCCGAAAAAAAAAAATATTAGAAGCTTTAAACCAAAGTTATAGGCAAAAATGTGTGTTAACATTTTTATGATCTCACTCCTTACAGCATAGTTTGGGCACATTTTCGGCTATGTCTCCGATCTATGCGCACAGCGCATGGTACGGGGACAGTTTTTCGATCAAGTGTTTAGTATTGAGACATTTGGTTAGTTTGGGGACTGTCCTCCAACTTATATATATATATTTATTCCCGTCGTTCCCGTCGCTGAAAAATCCGCAGGGTGACACATAGGTGGCGCCACTAATGCAAAATTGATATGATTTTATGGAACTACCAACCTTTAGATGATACCTGTCAAAATTTAATGACAAATTGGTCATTAGTAAATAAGCTACAGCTGTTTTAGTGAACCTACTTTTGCGAATTTGAAAACAGTGGATTCAAAGCAATATCGTGGGTTGATTTATCATTGCTTTTTAATAGGAAAAAAACACCGTTCAAGCTAAAGATTGGCTTGATAAGTTTTATTCGGACTCTGCTCCATGGAGATAAATGGTAGAAAATTGGTTTGCTGACTTTTACGTGGTCGTGAAAACACCGGTGACGCCGAACGCTCCGGTCTCCCAAAAGAGGTGGCGATACCGGAAAACTTTAAAAAAAGTTCACAGAATCGTTTAGGCAGACCGTAAAGTGAAATTTCAGGAGATAGCTGGTAAAGTTATGGCATCAGTATTTTGGGATGCGGCTGGAATTTTATACATTGATTACCTTAAAAAAGGTCAGACCATCAATAGCGATCGCTACATGGCTCAACTGGTGCGCTTGAAGGAGGAAATCACAAAAAAAACTGCCCTTTATGAAGAAGAAAAAAGTGGTCTTTCACCAACTCAAAGCACCGTGTCACAAGTCGTTAGCTACCATGGCCAAATTGTACGAATTCACTTTCAATTGCTTCCGCACGCACCGTATTCGTCAGATTTGGCTCCCAACGATTTTTACCTGTTTTGAGACTTTAAAAAAATGCTCACTGGAAAGAGATTTTGTTCGAATGAAGAGGTGATTGCCGAAACAGGAGCCTAGTTTGAGGCCAAAGATAAATCATTGTATAAAAAGGTTTCGAAATGTTAGAAAGGCGTTGGAGTGATTGTATCGTTCTTGAAGGAATCTATGTTCATGAATAAAGTTGAATTTTGCCAAAAAAAAATTTTGTTTTATTTTGTTTATATTTTATCCTACGGACTTTTCAGCCGGTGTGTTAAATAAAAAAATACAAAAATTTTCGCGGTTGGCGGGAAACTTTCCTTCCACCCCTAATTGTTAATTACGGTTCAATTTTGTTGGACATATGTGTATAAGACAAAATGAAAATATGATATTTTTTATTACAAATTAAAAAAAATACAAATTCAAAATTTCATCGCTGTTGGTGGGTGAACTTTTTTGCCGCCAGCTAAAAAGTGAAAACGTATTTTTTCTTAGTTTGTACGCAGAAACTGATCGACTATACTACATATGCTAATTTTGATATTGCAAAAAATGTAAAAAAGTTATAGCCCTAATAGACATATTTAACGTAAAAGAGAGAAGCATTGAAAGTAAAATGTGTAAACAATTATAGCATTTTGAAAATTTCATGGTTGCGAATTAGTACCTGTGTACCGTTTGAGGACTAGACAATGTGTTTATCTCTTAAATGATGATAAAAAGGTGATATTTGATATTTATAAAAAATTGTGATACAAAAATACAATCTTTGAATACTTCTTCCAAGTATCGACAAAAGAACTTCCAAATAATAAAATCAAGATTTCAGAGTACCTACTTAATATTTTTCCAAAAAGGGTATAAGTCTAGGAGTGCCAATCCTTTTCAGAGAGTGCCATCGGACACAACATCGGCCATCATACAGAACATTTATACTGGTATCACATAATCGATCGAAAACTGATGGAAAGGTGGAAATAAATTGCCAGAAACTAATAATGACAATAAAAGTAAATATTTATATCATATTTCTTTATTAAAAATTTTAAATTTCATAAATTTTATAAAATATTGCACTTTTAAATTTCTGATTAGTCAATATTTTTCTTTTTTTTTTCTCATAATTTTGAGATTTTGTCGCCTTTGTATTCACACTTGTTTTGTCCGATGTCCCTTCCGATGTGCATCTCCTAGTCTTATACACTTCTTGATTTTTCTTCCAAATGAAAAAAAAATGTAATATTTTTGAATACCTTTTTTTAAAATGTCTTCCTAATGTTTGTATAAATGTTGCTCTTAAGAAGTGCTTCTTAAAATTTTGAGTCTTTTAAAGCAAAAAAAAAAAAAAATAAAATCCTTCGAAACAAAAAGTTGTTATAAGTGAGGCTCAATTTTTGAATTTAGTACGGTCTGGGTTAGGGTTGTCAGAAAATTTGTCCAGTTATTGTGAAAAATGATTCCTTTAATTTTAAAAAATAGTTATTTTATTAATTATATTTTTTTTATTAATTAAATTAATATTTTGTACAGAAAAAATTGTGTACTAAATATAAAGAAAAAATATTTTTTGTACTTATACAATTGTGCTTTCAAATGTATAATCAATTTTACTTTTTTCCCAACACTGATTAGTCCCTCTATTTTGTACATAACTGACAATTTATAAACAAAAAAATCTTTAAAAAGTTAAACAGCTGATTGGAAGCAATTGAAAATTTTTGTTAATATACAGCTGTTGACAACTAATTAGAAACGCCTTTTATTTTTAAAATAATGATTAAGTTTTTATATAAAACAAAATTAATATTCATTTATTTCATAATATTTTAATTAAATATGTTCAATTGTTTACAAATATTCAAAAAGAACTTAAAAAATTAATTAGTCTTAAAAATATTTTATAAATTTATTATATTCCCGACTAAAAAAGATGTTATATAATCATATATCACCATATATAAACCCATATATACGTCCATATCTAATTTGATCCGAATATTGGAATATATAATTATATCAAGCGAGATAAGCATGTTATCTCACCTGATACAATTTGATCCGAAAAATAGGTCTATCTAACTGCATCAAATTATATATAAATACATATAATTTTATGAAGATTTTCGAAGAAAATTTTAGTAAATATTATTGAGATCACTTATTTCATTCATATTAAATACTAATGCTAGATGTTTAGAACAATTTTTGCTAATAAACTTGGAAATAGCTGACAAAATAAAACATTACAAAAATTTGTCGGAACAACTTTTTCTAGGTTAGAGTTTTGGTCTTTCTTATAAAATGTGTGTCTTTCTTATAAAATAAAAAATTAACTAATTAGAAATTTATTAATTCAGTTCGAGGCCAATTTCCTTATTATGAATTAATATAATAAGTACTTTTTTCAAAAACTGCTATTTTTCTTCATCAGGATACTCTCCTGACAAATAATTCATAGAGTTTTTGCCTTCAAAAAACCTCTACACTTTCAGGAATGAAAAGACGATCGTTTCGGGGATAACACCACTTTCTAAAGAAAACTGATGAAGGGGACCTGGAAAATCCCCGAAACGATCGTTTTTTCATTCCTGAAAGTGTAGAGGTTTTTTGAAAGCAAAAGTATTTGTCAGGAGAGTATCCTGATGAAGAAAAAAAAAACAATTTTTGAAAAAAGTACTTATGTTAATTCATAATAAGGAAATTGGCCTCGAACTGAATTAATAAATTTTTAATTAATGAATTAAAAGGTCGAAAAAAACAATTTTTATTTTTTTAAATAAAAATTAAAAATCAACATGATAAAAAATTAACTTTCACAATTAATTTTTTTTTTACGGAAAAATAAATGAACTTAAACCATATTTATTTCAACATATGTTTGTCTAATTTTTAAATTTAAAAGTAAAAATAATTATTTCGACCTTTAATTCCACAATGAAAAAAAAATGTTTCCATTATTTATTTCTTTAAAATTATTTTTATTTTAATAAAGAGTATTTCGCCAACTATTTGAAAAATATATGTTAAATTCAATTATAAACATTTATTTATATATCAAAGTGCAAACTTCAAAACCAGATCCACAATTTCGGAGTTTTTTTTAATTTTAATAGTGCAATTAAACTTTATAAAATTTTGTATAATTAGATATCATGTCAGATAAATTAATACATAAAATTAATACAATTTTATATTAACTTTGTTATATTTTTTGATATAAGATTGTTTAGAGAAGCTTATACGCCATTATATATAATTATGTATAAACTATATTTGCAGATCTCTTAATATATAGCTGGAGACCAAATCGCATATGATTATATATAACGTCATATCAAACATATTTATAAAACCAAAGTGTTAATATAAATGTATATGGTCATATAAAGCCACACATATAAACATTTATAATTATATCAAATCATATAAGATTATATGAAAACTTTTTTAGTCGGGTTGTTTGAAATATAGCAGCGACACCTAATTAGAAACGATTTTATATTATTAGAAAAAAAAACTAATATTAATTTATTTTTCTTACTTTTTATCAATATTTTGTTGCAACTCCCTTTTGCTTTATCACAGCCTCACATCGGTTGCGCATTGACGTTATTAGACGCCGACATCGCTCTACTGGTATCGCCTCCCATGCTTTCTTAACATCCTCAAAAAGAGTCGCCATATTTGTTATATTTTTCAGACTAACGGCTGTTTTTACGTCACCCCATAGATATTCCATGGGGTTCAAGTCCGGACTGGATGATTGCCATTCCAAAACGTTGATGAAATTATCGTCAAAGAATTTTTTTGCCATATAATAGGCAACTTCTCCTCAGACCACGGGAGCATGACAGTATTTGGTATATCAACGTATTTCTCCTTATTTAAGATTCCATAAATTTTATAAATTGGGCCAACACCATTCCAGGAGAAACATCCCCATACCATAATTGACCCGTGAAACGAAGCGAGGATTAAATTCTTGGTTAATGGGTCATCTAACGTATCTCCGACCATCTGGAGCAAGGCGATTAATCTTTTTCATCGCTGTCCAAGTTCAATGGGACTTCGCGAAATCCACACGACGTTTTCTTTGAATCCTACTCAGAAGTGGCGTCTTTCGTGCTGCTCCTCCATGTAGCTCGGCTTCCACCGAACGACGTGCAATAGTCCGCTTGGATATTGTGACATTTAAATTTTCTTGAATATCCCGTTGGATGTCAGTAGATGACTTTTTTGGGCCGGATTTGGAGATTCGCTATATCATTCTGTCGGTATGTGCTGATGTGTTTCTGGGTCTCTTCTTTCGCGGAACATTGGCTATGGTCTCATATTTGTTGATATGCTGTAAATTATTAAAAACCATTTTTTTTGGAACACTTTAGCTGCTCTGCTATTTCTCTATAAGACTTTCTAAAGTTCAAAAATTGGGCTCCGTTCTTCAGGAGTGAAGCTTTTGCCTTTTCCCATGATAAATCTTAAAAATTATAATTTCTTATTTGCTATAAAATATTAAATTGGAAACAAATAACCAAAAATAAATTTTTTTTATCAAAATAGCTCTTAGCCAAGAAAACTTTAATAAACAATTACGCGTTTCTAATTAGTTGTCGCACTTTCTTAGAATTTTACTAAACAATATGTAAACTATTTTCAGATATTATAACAGCTTTTAAAATAAACAGCAACAAAAATGAGTGTAAATAATAATAAAAAGAGTAATGAATATAATACAATTGTTTTAAACAAAAAAGGTAACGGTAAATTTACGAAAATATCAACAATGATCATCAAGCTCTAGTGTAAAAAATGCGTTTCTAATTAGTTGTCAACAGCTGTATATGTAATATAATTCAAGACTGAATTTTAATTGTTACGTTTACTTCAGAAACAAAAAAATATTTGCCAGATAATTAGGAGCAATTAAACTAATAAAGTTGTTCACATATATTATGCGAAAACAAGAATCATTTTACCAAATTTTTACTTTTTTCTACTTAAATTTTGAATAATTTATGCGAAAAAACATTATTAGTTGAAATGCTTATTAATTACTTGGCAACAATTTGTGTGTTGTTTTTTTATGTTATTATTATTTTTTTATTTTTGAAAAAAAAAAAAACAAATCTAAATAAAATTTAACTTTTTTGAACTACATATAAATGCATTTTTGAATTATCCAGTTCATTTTTTAAAATCCATTTGAATTTTTTCCATTGTCCAGTTATTTGACTTTCGGTATCTGGCAACCCTAGTCTGGCTAGAAAAAGTACTCTTTTGGTTAAACTCCGGTACCATCTTAAAAATCGTTTTTCCATACCGGTTATAAATTTTCTTTTCCCATTAAGTTCTTCTTTAAAACATAAAATTACATGGTTTCAATTTCTTTCTTCCAGGAAAAAAGTGGTAAATTATCATCACGATCTGACCACAGTCCGGTTTTTAGTAAGTATATAATTTTTGTTGAAGCTTATTAAAATCTTTAAGTACCTAATTAATCAGTAAAAATGTACGGATCAGAATATGTTAATAATATTTATATTTCTTTATTAAGACTTCCGCACCAATATCAGTTTCTAAAACAGCAAATTTTTAGCGATTGCTTAAAACATTTTTAGGATAATATTTACTGAATATTTGCAGTCATAATTACAGTTAAATGAAATGTTTGCTTATGTAAATATTATTAGTGTTTTCAATTCGGTTACTCGATTAACCGATTCCTCGATTAATCGCCTCTGTTTCGGTTAATGTCGAAACAAATAATTTAAAACTCAAAGAATTATTCGACCCGAATAAACGGTTAAAATAGGTAGATTAACCGGTTACATTTTTAATATGTAATTTTTTGCTTTATTTTTTCCCAAAACTTCATAATTTTCTTTACTTTGGCTAAAAAATTACAGGAAATGCTTAGAAAAAAAAACAAATATTAACCAAAATACGATCAAATTGTTTTAAAATCGATTTAAAGAGAAGCCTTTAGATACAATTTTTTGAGCAACTCCAAGCAAGTCGACATTGAAAATAAATAAAATTTCTATTTGTAAAAAAATGCTTTAACACTATGTGCCTGGCCGGAGCAGGCTTTAGGAAATAAAATAGACAATTTTTCATTTCTATCTTAATTCTTTTAAAATGTAAAATTAATTTTCAAAAGCGAGAGCAGTTTTTCAGCCTCTAGTCTATGATTTTATTTATATTTTCTTTAACAAAAACAGTGCGTATTAATTTTTAAAATTTTATTATTGCAAACATAGAATTTTGAAAGTCTGAAAACTGCTCTCACTTTTGAAATTCTATGATAAAGTTCGAACAAACAAATCTGTTTGGGATTTGACATCTATTACTGCACATTGAAGGAATTGTCTACATGCTTTTTATGAATTTTATATTGATTCAATAAAATTTCGCTGGAATTCGTGCATTGAAACACGGAGGAGATTGGAAGATAAACAAAAAATCTAAAAATAGTATGTATGTGTCTGCGTTGATCACTTCTAAGTAAAAACAATAACAGAAAGCTGAATAGGAAGAAAAACAACGAATTAATTACATTGCATTCAAGGCCTTACTCGGGTGAGATGTTTAAGCTGTCGCACTTTAGTATAGTTACATTTATAATGTGGGAGCATGTATTCAATTCGTACAGCCGATGGGTTGTTGAAAAAAATTATCATATAGAGACAATCTGACAATAAAAACATATAAATAACATTGCGACATATCATTTCTAATACACTTTGGGACGCAGATCACGAATATGGCAATAGAATTTTAAAGTTAGCTATAGTTTAAGAAATATTTGCAAAAACGTTTTTGTAGGAAAATTAAATTTTTTAAGAAACTTTTTGCAAAAAAATATAAAATTGAAAGTAATAACGCTATTTTTTTGCAACATTTTAAAATGATGCAATATGCCCTTTAATTTGATATAGGTGTGTTTCTTTACTTTTTGGGTAAAGTTCGGTAAAATGAGAGTTAACAAGAAATACTCTCACGAAGTGAGAAAAATGCCCAAAAGTAAACGAACGCGAAAAACCATATTTGAAGCCCGAAAAACAAACGTCAATAGATTTGTGCATTATAGTACGATTTGGTGAGCGCTCTTTCTAGTTCTTGTTCAATATGTTGTAAAAATTTAGATAGCTTTTCTAGTTAAACCGCTTTTTAAATAAAAAATTTGAAAAAAATTTCCTTCTCAGGCATTTTTATATACAAAAAGGAATACATAGTTTATTAAATCTGTAAAAAATTTTAATATTAAACAATTTACATATTTATCTCTTTAACACATTTAAACAAGCGTCTCTAAAAATTGTCGGTAATTTTATGGAGTTGTAACATTACCGATATGCCTTTCCAACTTTTACGCTAATTTTTGTAAATGATACACATATTTTTCTGAATGAATAAAATGAGCGATTGAACTAAAAGAGCTATTAGTTGTGAACTAGGTCTTTGGTTCAAATAAGTGAATAGTTCAATTGAACTAGTTGAATCCAATAGATGATATAACAGGTGATAAAAACAATTTACCCAAACTTACACGAAAAAAAGTTTGGGCTTCTTCGGGCAAGAAGAACAAGAATATTACTCTCTCATAACAACTCTCATTTACCCAATTATGCAGTAAGAAAACGCTTTTTGGTAAAATTGGGATCTCGCGGGATCCCAATGTTGAGTACCCGAACAGACTTTATATTGCAAGTTTTGACAGCTGCGATAATATTCCCTATATATGCATTTAAAATTTAAATTTCTATTTTTTCACGATTTCGTTAATATATAATCTGTGATGAAAGGAATATCTAATATTTTAATTTTTACCTTTAATAAACATCTCATGTTACCTAATTTATCAAAAAAATTTCGAATTTTCTGTTTCAATTTATAGTTAGTATTGACTAAACCTGAAAAAGACTGACTTTTTTAATACCTAAAAATTAAGGAGTCTGTAACAAATCTTAAAATATAAAACCCAGATAAAACCATTCAGAAATATTAAACATATGTTTTCCAATCAATTTCAACAAAGTTTTAGATAATTGAAGTGTAAATTTTGAAAAAATAACGATTTTAAAATATGCATGTTCAAAAATGTATTTTATTTCCTTTTGCCATAGGAAATTCATATAAAATTTATTTGAAATAAAAAAGATGTAAAATGTGTATTTCAGATTGAATTTACTGCAAATGTTGATGCAGAAGTTGTGATTCTTTTAATAAAAACAATTTAGTGGAATATGAATTTACGTCATATGTAAAAATTTTGCAAATCCGATTAAGCGATTTTACCAGATTTGCAAAATAGGAAAATAAGTGAAGTTTTCACTTTAATTGCAGTTATATCATACATCTTTTATCTAATCAAAATAAATTGATATGTTTCCAAAAGCCCAAAGTGTATATTTTTAAACCATATTAAAAATTTTCCATGGTTCAGTCAGGTGCCCAGCAAAATATTGGTAATGACACCTCATTACTATCTGCATTACCAAAAATGATATATCATTACCTTTTGCATTATTTTATAATATAAAATAATGACTTCCTAATAACGGCCTATTGTATTTATTGTTTCTAAATATAAAATAATGACTTACTCGTATTAGTTTAAATAAATACTTTTTACACACCCAGCAAACAAAGATGATCATTAATAACTCAGAAATGAGCTCCAAAAACATAAACATTTTTCCACCTTTTCCTACCCAGCCAGCAATTTCGGAGCGCTCATAAATAAGATTTTTAAATGGCTCATAGAAATGATTATTGTTTTTTTGAAAACACTCTTTTTTTGGGAGAAAATATGAACCCTCAGAAAATAATCCAAAAAGTTGTCTCTATAATCTAAAAAGCTGTTTCAAAATGAGTGTTCATTTTTCGGTCTCAAAGAAGTTTCCAAAATTATTTAAATTTATGAGAAAAATTTCGATTTTATACGTTCTTTTTTGTGAGTCATTTCTGAGTACACGGGGGCTCTTTTGGACGGACCACTTTCATAGGAAAAAGTGGAAAAATGCTTATGTTTTTGGGGCTCATTTCTGAGCCATTAAGGGTCATCTTTGTTTGCTGGGTATGAAAGTGGTCCGTCCAAAAAAGCCCCCTGTGTACTCAGAAATGACTCACAACAAAGAACGTATAAAATCGAAATTTTCTTCATAAATTTAAATAATTTTGGAATCTTCTTTGAGTCCGAAAATGAACCCTCGTTTTGAGACAGCTTTTTAGATTAGACAGCTTTTGGATTGTTTTCTGAGGGTTCATATTTTCTACCAAAATAAGAGTGTTTTCAAAAAAACAATAATCATTTCTATGAGCCATTTAAGAAATCTTATTTATGAGCGCTCCGAAATTGCTGGCTGGGCAGTTACATTTTTTTATTATATGTAAATATGTTTTATGTTTAAATTTTCATGACGAGTTCTAAAATTACACACTAGAGAAAACTTAAATTTTTCTGAATGTATTTCCTTAGGCTAATAGTAAGGAGTGAGATCATAAAAATGTTAACACACATAAAGTTAAATAAAAAACAAACCACTGAATTTTAAGACTTCAAACCAAATTTTTATTAAATGAAATTTAATACAAAATCAAACAAAAAAACCGCATGGAATTCTAACCACCACGAACAAAGTTATCACCACGAACAAAGTTATCACCACGAACAAAGTTATCCACTTTTTCCGGAAACCCTCCCATTACGGCTTTTATGGTAGTTTCTGTCACCTTTTGAGAGCAGGTGGTCCATCTACGTTTGAAATATTGCATGTCCTGGCAGACCTTTTTCGTGTCCTTTAATTCCATTTTAACAAGAGTCCAATATCTCTCCACTGGCCTGAGTTCCGGGCAGTTTGGTGGATTTGCCTCTCTTGGTTCAAAAACCACATTATTATCAGTATACCACTCCAGCGCTTTCTTGCTGTAGTGACAAGATCCTAAATCGGGCCAAAAGTAAGTGGATACATTGTGCTGACTCAAAAATGGAAGAAGTTTCTTCTGCAAACACTCCTTGATATAAATTTCGCTGTTTATAGAGCCAGATGTCACAAATGACTGGCTTCTTTGGCCGCAGCTACATATGGCTTGCCATACCAGGAATTTTTAGGGGATTTCGTTTGCTTTTTCGACCTAAATTTTTCCGCAACATTTCCTCGAACATCGGAAACATAAAATTCTTGACCAGGGAGCTGCGAAAAATCAGCCAGGACATAAGTTTTGTCGTGCATTACACAAAAGTTGTATTTTTGTATAAAATTTGATTTTAATTTTCGAGCTCTGGTTTTGGCCTCCAAAATTTTAAAAGCGTTTCTATCGGTAATTTTTTGAACTTTGTAGGACTTTAGTCCTGCCTTACGTTTTACTTTACGTATAAAAAAGTCCGAGCATTGGGCTAACCGAGCTGTTTTTCCGTCAGATGTGTTAGGAGCTCTCGTAAGGATGCTTTTAACTTTATATGCCTTACCAATGTTATGATAACCAGTCGTTGTTCCTGTTCCCGGCTTCCTTTCAATTGTTAGGTGTTCCAGATACCTTTTTACCACTTTTGAAACTGTTTGGCGGCATACATTAGTTTCTTTGGCAATTTTTTTTTCATCGTCCATTCTGTAAAAAATTGCAAACTAAAACTCATGATGTAAATTAATTTATTAACTGACATATTTTTAAAATGTAAACTGCCGAAAAAAAAAATATGAGAAGCTTTAAACCAAAGTTATAGGCAAAAATGTGTGTTAACATTTTTATGATCTCACTCCTTATTTGCCTAACTCCTTATTTTTAAGAATTTCTATTATATAACCACTTATTTGGTAATGAAATATTTTGCTGGGTGTATGAATAAATAAGAAATTTTAACAAAAAAACTGTCTTTTTGCTGAAAGTTAAATTTGCAAATATTTCAAAAACCAGAGCTAATTTTGAAATTTGGTGTTCACAATCGTGATGTTCATCCTAAAATCTATCAGAATTGATATGTTGCATGCCCGATGCATTTTTAGTGTTGCACTGTGTAATTAATACAATTTAATGGAAAATCACTGACAAAACCTGTCCATAAAAAAAGGCAGAAACTAGATCTAGTCTGATTTGAAAATTATAGTTAGGTTATTTACAAGGAGGTATCGTCCTAACAAAAAACAGAGTTCTTAAAATTTTTATTTGGCTTTAACAACGATTTTCTTTCGTTGTAGCACACTCAAACATGGACACTTAACATTCGTAAAAATGTTGTATCGTGCTATTCTCAAATGTTGTATTTTTTCAATTTAAATTCTAACAACTCTGTTTTTTGTTATGACGATACAACGATACAGCAAATAGCACACCTCTTGTGAACAACCTTAATGTGTTTATAATTTTTAGAGAAAAAGGTTCATTCTTCTTCTTAACCTCAAACCTATTACCTAAAATTGAAAATATTGCATATTAATTAAAATATTAATTGCTGCTGTCTATAGAACGTTACAACAACACTATTAAACTTTTCATTGAATTGATGCAGTTTTATGAAAAATCTCGTATTATTTATTGAAAATTATATACACCCAATGAAAAACCTTTTTCGTAAAATTTGTTTTGCATTAACTCTGTGAAGAAAACTTCATAAGTTTAGTGAAAACTTTCATTAAAACTCGTCCTAGTAAATTCTCTCTGAATAAATTAACTCAAAATTGTTTTATTGTTAATGGCCCTTAAAAACCGAAAAGACTGAGAATTTAACAATTATTTATGATATTCTCAGACTACTAATATTCATAAAAAATTTTTCTGATTTTTGCAGAGTAAATTGGTATTTTCAAATAGAAAAGTTAAGAAAATACATTAATTTTGCATTAAACGATTAACCGATTAATCGGCAATTTTCTCGATTAACCGACCCGAATAACCGGTTAATTAATTTTAGTGATTTTTCGAATAATACATTAACCGGTTAACCGCCTATCTCGAATAATTGGAAACACTAAATATTATTATAAGTGAACAAAAAAATAAAAATCTAAATTTTGAATGCTTAATAACTTTTAGAGACCGTTTTTTTATTTTCCTAAGCTGGGAATAAATTTTCATTTTGTGTGATAACAAATATTTTTTTAAAATTTTGAAAAAAAAACAAGGCTTTTGAAGACTCTAATGGCTATCTGGAGCATTTTGAAAGCGTAAAAACTTTTTTTATGAGGTTTTGATATAGCATCGAATGTTGAAGTCAGATTTCATATAAATGCAGTTCTTTTTTCTCTGTAGGAAAAGGGTCTCAAAATCAACGTTTTTAGCTGCTGAGCGCATTTGGAAGGAGTTGAAAAATGCGGCATGCTTTTTTTATGCAAAAGCCTTCTAAAAAGTGATGATATCTCAAATAACTCTATACGAGTATTTCAAATACTTTTTCACTGAATATCTTAAAAACATTTTTTTTTTACAAAATTGGTAATTTAATAAAATTTTAACGCTTCGCGATTAGGGTTTGGGGTTCGGGAATTCCCGGTCAATAATCTTATAAGTAACGTTTTTATTAATAAATGTGGAAAGAAAAGACTAATGGTTAACGGTGGTATCTAAATTTGGTTATCCGACATCTAAATTTGGTACACAAAAAAAAAAAAATTGATGGTCATGCAACTTTTCTTGAAGGAAACAACAACAAGAATAACGTTTCAGCTAAAATTAGCAAAGTACCCGAAGAAAAAAGTGTAAGCTGAAAAGGCATTAAAGGTTTTATGTTAGGGCAAACATTTCCTGAAATGGTATCCAAATTAGCCGCAGACAATCCGCACCATAACTAGATCTTCGTTTATTCGAGAAAGTTTTTATAATAAAAACCTGGCATTGCAAAAAAATGAAACCGATGTAAAGAACATTATATTAAATTACTACAATCATGTAAAAGATATCATGATAAAAGAAATATCGAGCAATATTTCTAACAATAGGAGATTTGCTATAATCTTAGATGAATGGACAAGAATATCACAAAAGAGATATTTGAACATATGTATAAACGTAAATAATTCATTTTATAACATGGGGTTGGTTTATATATCAGGAAGATGTAATGCTGATGAAATAAGAAGAATTGTAGAAATAAGACTAGAAGAGTTTTATTTGTCTTTGGAAAATAACATTGTGGCCACCATATGTATGTAATGGGCCAAGTGTGATGAAACGGTTTGTTTCCGACAGTTCAGTAGTAGGTGCTTTCTGCTGGAATCATGCAATTCATTTGGCAGTGCTGCGAGTAATTTTTGTGAAATCAAATGTTCAACATTCTGATATTTTTACTTTGAATTCTCAATACACAGACTGCATTTGTACTGAAATAGTGTTTTTTTTAAACAAAAATTACTTATATAGGTGGTTTTCATTAACAATTTTGTTCAAAAATATTTCCCGGAATTCCCGGGAATTAAATTTTTTCATTCCCGTTTCCCGGGAAATAAAAAAGTCCGGGAAATCCCAAACCCTATTCGCGATATATCGAACATTTTTATACGGGAAATCATTTGTGTGATAAAAAATTATTTATGGGAGTTTTTGAAAAAATTTAGTTTTTTAACCATTTGAATGACTATCTGGTAAGTATTGAAAGCGTTAAAAAAACTTTTTTGTAATAAAACCGAATGGTGAATTCAAATTTTATATAAATTCAGCTCTCACAGCAAAACTTTGTTAATGGGTGTGATATACTCACACATTACTTTGTAATAATAACTTGTTACCTTCTGCATTATTTTAAAACAAAAAGTAATGACTTACCTGTCTCTGACTACGTATGCATGATTTATAAACGCAGAGTGACGATTAACACATATTTTTTTTTTATTTTATTTGCAATTTATCTATATATTTACATTAAGATAATAAGCCAATTTAATGATTGTTTATAAATGACATTTGTAGATGTAATCTTATAACGTACAACTGTAAGTTCAGAAAAAAAAAATCTTTAGTTTCACAAATACACATATTTGAAAACCTATTTTTTATAGACACGTTACTTTGTATTCTTTTTTTAGAGGCATGAGGGTAAAGTGTATATTTTTCGACATCACGCGTGAAAATACGAAGAACAACAAGTCATTTACTTTTTAATCAATCACATATTATATGTGTCGATAGCTCGGAGGGTAGAGTTCTCGGCTAACAAGCAGGAATCCCAGGTTTGAATCCCAGCGTGACCACGTTTATACATTTAACTATCTCTTTGTACCCGGTCTTGCCAGGGATTCAAAGTCTTCTGCCTTAAAAACTAAGAAATTAATAATACAGTTTTAAAAAACCTTAGTTTGGTGTCTTAAGATTTGAATAAGATTAATATATCACTCCGACTGTAGATGTTATTTGCTACGCACGCTTTGTAGCCACCTCGCCCGACGCCCACCATCACCCCACCCGCCACCACTGCACTCGCCACTTCTGTGTCAAATTTCAGCAACATTTCAAAAGCAGTAAACAAAAAATGAACAGGAATATGACAAACATACAAATTTTAAGAATTAAAAAAAACGTAAAATAGCGGGTGATCATTTGAAAATTAATAATGGTCTTGGGCGTGGCGTTTATTAGTACAAAATTTCGATTATTAATACAAAATGACGACAACATCCATTAAAAAATAATTATTTTTATAGTAAAAATCCAAAATGGATCCAAAAGAACTCATATATTAAAAAAGGTGCAAAAGTTGGCGTGGTCAATGAAAAGTATGCGGTGACCTGGCCTGGGATATGAGGATCATGCGTAGTAACTTAATTTGAGTAAAATCCGTTGGAAAATAAAAATTTCTATAGCAAATATCCATTGTATATGTATAACAAATTCATAATTTAAAATTTATGACAAATTCACAATTTAAAAAGTGGGAGTAAGGACGGGCATGGTCAGCGAAAATTATATCGCGACCTGGCCTAGGATAAAAGGATCATTTGTACCAAATGTGAACAAAATCAGTAGGAAAATAAAAATTTATATAGCGAATATTCATTGTTATATAACAAATTCATAATTTTAAAAAAGCGGGCTGAAAAATGGGCATGGTTAATGAGAAGTTTATCTCGACTAGGCCTGAACTATCAGGATCATGTGTTCCAAATTTGAGCAAAATCCGTTGTAAAATTAAAATTTCCGTAGCGAACATCCATTGTTACATAACAAATTCATAATTTTTTAAAAAGTACGCATAAAAGTGAGCGTGGTCAATGAAGGCCTGCAGTATTGGGATCATGTGTACCAAATATGAGCAAAATCCATTGGAAGATAAAAATTTCCATAGCGATCATCCATTGTTATATAACAAAGACATAATTACAAAAATGTGGGCGTAAAAGGGGGTGTATCCCATGAGAATCTTATGGGGATCTCGGCTAGGCTATAAGAATCATGTCTTCCAAATTTGAGCGAAATCGGTTGGAAAATACAAAATTTCAGTGCGAAAATCCATTGTTATATGGCATATTTCTATTTTTAAAGAAAAAGTGGGCATAAATATGTGTAGTGGTGACTAAAAAGTATATGTCAACCTTGTCCGTAGTATGAGAATCAATCGTACCAAATTTCAGAGAAATCCGTTGAAAAATAAAAATTTGTATAGCGATCACACATTTTATATGGGAAAAACTCAAAACACTCAAAATAATACGTATGTTGGCTGGACAGAAAAATTTGTTACTTTAACAAAATTTATTCCTGTTTTTTGGCTTAAAACAAAATTAGTTGATTTTAACAAATTCTTTTGTTAAATTTATTAATTTTATTCTGTTTTTGTATTTATTTGGGAATTAAAATGTTTATTAACGCTTCTACTTGAAAACATGAAATTCTCATTGAGTTGAAGCTAACAACTATTTCTAGGTATTCTAAAAGGTCGTTCCTTGATTATTTTTTAGACCAGATTGTAATCCGGATAGGTACAAGCCTACAGCAAATTATCACAATTCTTTAAATAAGTTTTGATATTTTATCATATTTGCTTTAATAAAACATTGATATTTTTTAAACATTTTTGTACTTTCCTACCAATTTCGGTTAATCGATTAATCGTATGAAATTATTCGAATTATTCGTTATTCGAAATTTGGACATTTTAAATTATTCGAACAATTTTTGAGCAAAATTGTTCGATTAATCTAATAACAATTAATCGATTGAATACCCTAGTGTTATGCGACCAAAGTGTAAGTAGTTACAATTTTTGGTTTCTTATTCCATTTCCCTTTACCTGGCAATAGAAAATTTTGCTGGGAAGGTTTACATTTATTTTCCTCAAAACCTACACAATAAATCATACTTCTTGGATCCAAAATTTTTTGCTGTATATGCTTTAAACAGTAATACAAATTTTCATATCATAACATACCTGGCAAAATCATTCATTACCAAATAAATGCCCAGACAAGCATTGCCAACTGTACCAATAATACACTCGAAGAGCACTGATTTTATAAAAATTACTACGCTTTGTTAAAATAAGTTTTAAAGTTCGATTCCGATCACGAACATAAAACTTTTTTTTTTATTATTTATTTTTATTTTTTTTATTAAATTTAATTGTTTCTTATAAACAAATTTTTTGTAAGTCTTTTCTGACCACCCGAGTAAAAATAGTTATATATTGTCATATATAATGTGATTGGGCTATATCTGACAATGAATGGAGTCACATTAGACACATATCATTATATACAACTGCATCTGATATTATTTTTTCAACGAATTTTTTGTATGGTAAATTATGTAATTACATATCCCCAAATCTGACTCCATATATAACTACATAAGCCATATAAAACTAATCAAAATATATGTAGTGACCGATATGATTATATATGTCATCATACTAAAAATATATTCTTGTAATTTTATATAACTTTCTATATAATCCCGTAGAAATTAATATATAGTTCAACATCAAATTTAGTAGTCTGCAAATTAAGAGTTAATTACTCCATAGCCAAATAATTTTCACGTGATTTTTTTTGCATGTAAAATCATGTTAAAAAATGATGCGTTCGATTTAGAAGACAAAAACATTTAACTAAATTTTTATTTTATGTTATAAAATTTGGGTCTTTGAAATTGTTCAAACTATACAAATGTCAATTTAATAGCTGGTATGCATAAAAAGTATACCTACTATTAGACAAAATAATATAAAATCAGATGGACAAATCTCGGATCAAAGTGTATCAAATTATATCTCATTTTATATAATTAGACACATGTAGATGACCCATTTTTCGGATCAAGCTGTATATGGTTGTATATGGGGACTTATCAAATAAACTATAATTATATATGACACCATATTAAGATTTTTACATGGGTAACTTTCTATATAATCCCATACAAATTAATATATAGTTCAACATCAAATTTAGTTATCTGCAAATTCAGAGTTAATTACTCCATAGCCAAATATATTTCACGTGATGTTTTTGCATGTAATTATCATATTAAAAAATGATGCGTACGATTTAGAAGACAAAAGTATTCAAATAAATTTTTATTTTATGTTTTAAAATTTGAGTCTTCAAAATTGTTAAAACCATAGACATTTCAATGTCAATTTAATAACTGGTATGCATAAAAAGTATGCCTACTATCAGACAAAATTTTATAAAATCAGATATTTTTATATCGAATTAGATATAATATGATGTTCTGGATATGGACAAATCTCGGATAAAACTGTATCAAATTATATCTAATTTGATATAATTAGACACATGTAGATGACCCATTTTTCGGATCAAGTTGTATGTCGTTGTATATGGGGATTTATCAAAAAAGATTTAATTATGTATGACACCATATTAAAATTTTTACCCGCCCTAGTAAAAATGATTTTTATATATTCATATATGATTTTCATACAATCATTTATGATTTTATACAATTATAACTTGTCAAATATTGTGAAACATATATTTTTATATGATTATATCAAAAGATCTTTAATTATATAAAATTATATTAACCAGATCCACCATTTTTCGGATCAAACCATGTATAGGTTAATATAATTATATAAAAAATATATTATTTGATCCGAAAAATGGTGGATCTGGTTAATATAATTTTATATAATTAAATATCTTTTGATATAATCATAAAAAAATATATATTTCACAATATTCGACAAGTTATAATTGTATAAAATCATAAATGATTGTATAAAAATCATATATGAATATATAAAAATCATTTTTACTAGGGCGGGCATCTATATTTTGGGTTTCCTGGCGTTATGCCAACGTTGGCGAGTTCTAGCAGACTTTCTGCCAATGTTTACATGTTAACCATTGTTATCATTCATTTATATTTAACATGTCTCGTTAGCTTAGTGCCCGGGTAAAAATCTAAATATGGTGTCATATATAATTATATCTTATTTGATAAGACCCCATATACAACGACATACAACTAGATCCGAAAAATGGGTCATCTACTTGTGTCTAATTATATCAAATTATATATAATTTGATACAGTTTGATCCGAGATTTGTCCATATCCAGGACATCAAATTACATCTAATTCGATATAAAAACATCTGATTTCATATAATTTTGTATAATAGTAGGTATACTTTTTATGCATACGGGCTATTAAATTGTTATTGAAATTTCTATAGCTTGAACAATTTTAAAGGCCCAAATTTTATAACATAAAATAAAAATTTTAATGCTTTTGTCTTCTAAATCGTACGCATCATTTTTTAATATAATTTTATATGCAAAAAAATAACGTGAAAATTATATGGCTGTAGAGAAATTAACTCTTAATTTATATTAATTTGTATGAGATCATATAGAAAGTTATATAAAATTACAAGAAAATATTTTTAGTATGACGATACATACAGTGTTATATAACTTAGTATCGAACCATATATAATCATACCGGTCATATTTTGATTAGTTTTATATGGCTTATGTAGTTATATATGGAGTCAGATTTGGGGATATGTAATAACATTAATTACCGTACAAAAAATTCATTGAAAAAATAATATCAGATATAGTTGTAAATAATGAAATGTGTGTTAATGTGACTCCATTCACCGTCAGATATAACCCAATCACATCATATATAACAATATATAACTATTTTTACTCGGGTGTGCAGAGAGATTGTCTGACAATTTGACGGCCCGGGTTCGAGTCACAGCCCGATCATGTTTTATTTAAATAATTCTAATTAACGTTTTTATACTAAAAAATTTTAATGGTAAAAATTTTTTTACAAAAAAATTTTTTTTTAAGTTTTTTAGACTATAATTTTTTTGGTTTTTCCAACATCATGGCAATGTTGGCCGATTAGTATCAACCAACATTTTGCCGATGCTTGTAAGTTAACTCCAACTACTGTTACCATTGATTTAATTTTTTAGCTATCACATATTACAAGTCTTGTTAGCTTAGTGTGTAGAGGTCTCGGCTGACAACCTGGCGACCTGTGTTCGATTCCCTTCAGAATCATGTTTAAAAAAAAATACTAAAAACAATATTTTTAAAAATTTTTTTGAAAAAAAAAAATCGAAAAATCTATTTTTAGACCACTTAATTTTGATTTCGACAACATTGTGAAAACGTTGGCAAGTCAATCAATCGGGTAATAGCACAATACTTACTATCAAGATTGCTAATCCCACACTTAAAATAATACGTCAACAGAAAAATCTGTCAACGGGTTTCAAATCAAAAATTTTAGTTGACAAACTGATTTGAGCAAAGATTTTATTTATCTTCATTTAACACAATACTAAAAATCCTCCATGCCCATAAACATGCATTCATGTCCATACATGGATTCACAAATCCCACACACATCAGAAATGCATGTACCATATATGTCCACTAGGGTGGACCTTCTTTATATGGGCGAAAAAAGTTGCGACCTCTGACATGGCCCTTCCTATAGAAATGTTCGTTCGGGTATAAAAATACATTATGTAAAAAATTAAGGTGATCGTATAACGGGAACACGAGCCGCATGAGCAACGAAGTTTGAACTATGATGTACAAAAAATCGAAACTAACTCCTTTCTTAACATATTTAAAACAACAATTTATGGTTTCTACATACATTTTTTCGCCAACCAGCATTATTTAACATAAAAGAATGGGTCATTTTGACACCATGCTCTCAAACAGGTTAATTTTGATTTTTTTTCTAGAAAATGCTTATTTAAAGGTTTTTATGTCGATTTTCATGGCCAATGGCACTTTATTTACATTTAAAAAAATTTGGGGTAATTTTGAACCCATGTACCTATAAGGAGTAATTAATAATTTTTTATTACTACATATACAGAGTTATTTGGACAATTTTCACCAAATTCCGCAAGAAACAAGACAATGTTTTGAAAAATCGAAAATTCTCAAAAATTTCACTTTTGACCTTGGTAAAGAAAGGGTTAACGTTGTCGAAGTTTTACAAAATTTTCGGAAACAATCTCTTGTATCAGAGTTCAAAAAAATCGGAAGTAATTTTGTTACAGCTAGCTAAAAACACAAAAATCCTACTATCTAAATTATTGGCAAAAATCACAGTTTTCGCTAAAATTTTCAAATTTAAAACGCCGTCACTGCTAGGTTAAAAGATATATGTAGTTTTCAGTAGAATTATTCTTTGAGGTGTATTTAAAAAACCCTATGCGTCGACCACTTCATTTTATATTTTGTTGAACAAAATTTTAAAAAGCCCAAAATTAGAGTTTTGTAAATTTATAAAAAAAACAATTACATCTTTGGCCATATCTGGGACTAGGTTAGCATCGTTGGAAAATAAGGTCTTCCCTAATGTCCACACATTTGCATTAACGAAATTTGAGGTAATATCTTCATGTGTGTACATGTACGAATATACACGAACACGCGTGAACATGCTTGATCATGCATGCAGATATTACTTCAAATTTATTTAATGCACACGTATAGTCATTAGAGTTGTCCAAGATTATAGGAAATTTTTTAAAGGGCGAATTTGAAGAGTGTACGAGTCCAATTTGTTTCCTTTCTATATCGAACTAATAAATATGAAGTTTGGGGGCAATCGAATTAAGAAAAGTCGAGGCGGAAATCAATTGAAAATTTATGGGAAAAATATAATTTTTTTTTAGTTTGTGTTATGAATCCATTTCAGTATAAAATTATCTTTTTAAAAAGCTCCATAACTTCAAAATCGGTTTAGAACTCGCTAAGAAATAGCAAATATGCCAGACTAATTTTGTGCCAAAAAACACAAGGTCTTGAAATTTGATGGCACTTTTTTAAACTTTCAGAAATTGATTAAAGCCATAATTGTTTTTTGTTCTCTATACTTATAAATACTCAGATATGAAATATTGTTTTATTACCTGTCTGTTAACCTGTCGCGCAATAAGGGAAAAAACGCATAAATTTTTGGCATAATTTTCAAAAATCCATTTTCGATTTTCAAAAAATTTTCTTAAACAAATTTTAAAAAAATGTATTTTGCACTTCAAGGGCTTGTTAAATACATCGTAGAGATGAAGTATGCTTAAATCCCCCCATGTATCTGTCGGTGACAAGCTCTTATTTTTTGTGGATTTCGAGAAAAGTTTGATTTTTATAAGAAATTAAGGACATTTACTCTTTTTAAGTACTTTGTATCAAAAATGAATAAATTTTGTACTTTTAAATGTTATATTTCATCTTATTGGCTTAGCAGTTTGGAAAAAAGTACATATGACCCCAAACTAATAAATGACAATTTATAAAAAAAAAAACACAAATATTTAGTAACTGCTGTGGAATTTTTAGAAGTGATGCTTAAAATATAATATACAAATGTGCAGATCTTCCATGCTAACAATTTGGAATAAATCAAACAACGTTAACCCATTCCTTGCCAGGGCCAATCTTTGAAGAAATTAGCCAAAACCTAAAATGTGTTTAAGGGTTAATTTCATACTTGACTATACAGAATTGGCGCTCAAATGTCCCACAAACCTGGATTTTAGGGGGTTAGTTTGTATGAGAAAAATGCTTTATATTATATTTCACTATGTATAAGTTATCTTACAAAAGAAAGCTATAATTCGGCATCCGTATTAGCTATTTTTGTAAAACCAAGTCGTTTTTATTAGCAGGCTTGCTTACGCTCGGCTACTTATTTATTTACACAAATCAGATTTTTGAATTATGTACAGTAATTTTGACTTGCTGCACAACCAACTTTTGCAAGAATTTTTGTGCAGGTAAGCCAAAAACGCAGCTATGTCAAATTGTTTACCTGCCTTAATGTGCATGTATAGCAATACAGACTGAAAAAAAAACAAAACAAATGAAGCAAATGATGACAATTTTGTGCTTTGCACCAGATCTTGCGATTTTTATGGTTAAAAAACGACTAAAAAAGGATATCTTTGTCACAAAAAAAGTTAACAACACATTTATTTTATGTGAGTTTTTTTTCCTAGAATTGAAAAACAAAGCAAAACACAATAGGCAGCTAGCGGTGATCTTTTTTATGAAAATAATGTAAAACTGCCAAAAATATGAGGCAGTTATCTTAAATGCGTAGGTACAAAAAGTGCACTTAAAAAGACAATTGCGTACATAATTTTGTAAAATAGAAACGAAACCAAAATTTTGTGCAGTTATAGCATATGTGCGCTTAAGAAAAAAGCAGTTAAATCAAAACTACTGTACTAACAAAAAAAATTTTTTTAATTACTAACAAAAATATGAGTAAGCGTTATTATTTCATAAGGTGTAACTACTTACTGTAACTGCTCATCAGTATACGAATAACTACTTGTTTATTATTATTTTTTTTTTTGCAATGTAGCGGGCAAGCAAAGCAGGTGCACAAATTTTTCATGCAATATAGACCGTACCACCTTACAGGCAAAACAAAAATTGCGCCGTACACCTTCCAATTGAAGTACATATTTTTGCATGGCAATTTAAAAGAAAAAACATTTTTTTTTTGCCGACCGTAGTGGTTGCCATTTTACATTTTTCGTTATATTTCTGGCATTTACAGTCCGATCCTAAAGTATGATACATCGATGTTTTTCTCTCGAGGGGACCAATGTTTTCCTTTAAGGGCCATTGACCTCAAGTATCGTGTTTTAGTATGTATACACCAGATCTCAGTTGCTACCACCCAAATGTACGACCCTAATATCGGAAAATTAAAGCTCGCAAAAAATCATTAAACTTTTGCTAAAGAAGTTTTTCGATAACACAGCATAGTTTTTATTTATTTTTTAGTTGCCGAACGTAGGGCTCGTTTTTTAAAATTTTTTCATTGGATTTTTCTTTTATAACAAAACACTGGTCTCCTCCAGACAAAAAAATCGATATATCACACTTTAAAATCCGAGTTTAAATGCCGAAGCTATAACGAAAAATTAAAAAAGGCGACCCCTACGTTTGGGAAAATTTTTTTTTTGAAATTGCCTTGCAAAAATACTTCATATTGGAGGGTGTACGGCGAACTTTTTTTTGCGGTACGGTCTATTGTACAAACCACTTACAAAAATTACTGGGGTCGAACAAAAATAAAATGAGTATTGAAACCGAATTATATGCAGTACTTAAGCCCAAATTCAGCTGATTATTAAATAGATATTAGTAAAGAGCACGCTTTAATGAGATTTTGCTGGGAAATAGCACTGTGCCACAAATTAAAACAAATTTTCTATTCGTCAAATAAAAATAGTACTTGAGTTGTATAGTTTTGGTATTCCGTTTTTCGAATACACATGTTTTTTAAAGATTTTTCAGCACGTACTATTTTTGAAATATATGTTGGGTTTTTATCAACGAGCATAGAATTTCAAGAGGATACATACGTCTCTTCCTCTGTTAATTGGCTCTGCCCGACATTTGAAGAAATTTTATTGTAAAGCGATAGGTTAAGTTTTATGGTAAAATTTTAATGAATATTAAAAACTGTTTCAATAAATATGTATGCGTAATATGAAAAATATAATAAAAAAAACTAAACCCGTTAACTGTAATTTCTTGAAATCTCAGCCGGAGCCAATGGGAGAGCATGTAACAGTTCGTGAGCGATTTACATAGAGCCTGGTTTTATTAAAAAAAATAGTGGCAGTAGGTAGGTACATAAAATGGAATTGACGAATGTAGTAAAACTACTTCTAGCAAACATTTTAAAAACTCGCAAATTGAAGGGAGATGTTTTCAACTATTAGGAAGTTTAAAGAGTGTAATACATCTTTTAGAAATTACAAATATAGCAGCGATTTAAACATTTAAAAATACACGTATTACTTCTAATTTTCATGTTTATTAATTCATGCTTTTTAAATGACAAAAATAGAATTTTATCAAAAAGAAAACAAACAAAAAACTAAATTCAATCCTAAAACAGCTAACAAGATACAAAGTAGTTTTTTTATATGTATATGTTTTGTTTTTGAATTCACTGAAATTAAACAAGTAAAAAAACATACGTATACATACATTTTAGTTGGTTTCTCTGTTGCGAAGCTCTTCTGAGTGAGAGACAAGAAGAAATTCAAAATTGAAGAAATCGTGTGCACAAAATGTACGAAGCAGGGCTGATCATTGGGATTTTTAAAATGGTACTTTTTCGACTCTCACTGTACCAAAATTAATAAAAAACGTACATACATATATAAAAGTTCTTTTGTACATTAAAATAAAATTTAAAATATAATACAGATGTTAAAACTGGACTCACAATGATGCAGTACTCCACTCTGGAAAGTGTGTTCCACAGATTAATACCAGATGTGAAACTAATGACAGGTGTCAAAAAAGTATTCTCGAACCGAATGGTTTTGTTTACATGGGAGTGAAGTTAAGAGGGAGATAACAATATAAAATCTCCATACATTTTGTATTGCGCATTTTTTGTATGTATCTGTCTTTTTTTAGATTATTGTGTCATCCCAATCTCATGCTGGGCTTAAAAATCGGGGTCAGAAATTACATAATTTTAAGCGTTTTCCAATTTGTTTCTTATAATTAAAAACAAACTATAGAAGGAGTAGGTATTAAAAGCAAAAACATATCCGAATATGTTCAACTTTTTTTATATTTTTTATATAGAATTTGTCATTACACTTATCAAAAATAGACAATAAGTAGTCTTACAGTAGGTAGTGGGCTTGTAGCGAGTTGTTTAATTTAAATTTACTTTATTAAGGCTTACAAAAAACTTATTCTAATTACAAAAAACTTATTCTAATTACAAAAAACTTAAACTTTACTTAACACGAGCACAAAGCGTCACAATCTAGCAAGACAATCGAGTGTGTTGCATATCGTAAAAACATAAATGATAGTGTTGGTAAATACAAATAAAATCAAAATGAAAACGTTACACCACAGGTTCATGGATTACCTATACTTTAATATTAGTTAATTTGAATTAAGAGAAAAAGAACATTTTCGCTTCAAAAGAAGTGAGCAGATCATCCCGTAGAAGTCTTTCGAGCATAGCAGATTTTTGATTTTATATTTTTTCTAAATAGCACATCTGTGTAAAAAAAAGTTTGTTGATTTGAGTTAAAATTTAAATTTAATAGACGGGGTATCTTAGATTTTACTGTTGTTCGTCATCGTTCGGCTTTAATGCGACTTCAACAACACTGTAATCATAAGGAGCTAGGAAAACATGTTTGGTATCATGAAATAACTCCCAAATGAAATAAGTCCCAAAACAAAAATGAAATAACTCCCAAAAATTTTCCATACAAATTGGAACTTATTTCATTATGAAATAACTCCCAATCCGTTGGCACTTATTTCATAACTTTTTGTTGGGAGTTATTGCATTATGAAAAAACTTCCAAATGAAATAACTCCCAACTAAATTTTGTTGGGAGTTATTTCATTTCTTTTTTACAGTTGGGATTTATTTCATTTTTTTGGGATTTATTTCATTTTGAATATAATTTTATCATTGGGAGTTATTCAGTTCTGTTTGTTGTTTTATACCGCATTTATACCTGAGCAAAAACTACCTGTTTTTTGTCTCTTGTAGTTTTTAAATTATCAAAACGCATACAAAAAAACAAGCAAAAACTAGTTTTCTACAAAAACTAGGTGGTTTTTGCTCAAGTATAAATGCAGTATTTTACAGTTGATTTTTTTATAACTTCTCTGTTCAAATCCATTATATTTATTCGTTAGTATGAAGACTAATGGGAATACCTTTTGAAAATCAATTATATTTTTAAACAATTGTATTAATTTTTAAAATGCATAATCTGGTTGAAGAAAACACCACTGGCGATAATTTGGTTTGGCCGAGCGATTTTTAAACCAACCCAAGTTTTCGTTGTGCCACTTTTTGCAACTACTTTTTAACGTTTCTAAAATCACGGAGTTATAAATTTTAAAAAATACAGTCAGTTTAAATTTTTTACTACAAAATTTTTGAAATGGAGTTAATTTTTAAAATGTATAAAGTAGTTGAAAAAAACCCCGCAAACGAAAATTTGGTTTGGTTTAAAAAATCGCATTTAAGCATTTTTCGTAACATTACATAAAATTTTACTGACTTTATGTAGCGAATTTACAAACATTTTTAAAGTGTATTTATTAAATAAATAGTATTCGATATTTTTGAATTGGGAATTATTTCCTTTCTCTTGGGACTTATTTCATTGGGAGTTATTTCAATTTTTTTGGGACTTATTACTACTTTAGAAAATAACTCCCAAATATTGGGACTTATTTCATTTTCCTCTTTGGGAGTTATTTCATTTTTTGCAATTGGGAATTATTTCATTTTCGTTGGGGCTTATTTCATTGGGACTTATTTCATTTGGGAGTTATTTCATGGTACCAATATGTTTGTCGCATATCCAATTTTCAATCAAATCAGAGGGAAAGCACCCTTGTGAGTCTCAGTTAACTGTCAACTGAGACTAAGTTAGCTGAAAAAAATAAATGAACATTTCTTAAAGCTTACTAAAAGAGAAGTTACCCTATAATTTAAATTAACTTAAGTCAACTGAAAAATTAATTTAGATCAATTAAAACTCAGTGAAATGTTAAACAAGTAGGGAAGGGGAGTTAAGTTCCATATAAGCGTGGTAAATAAAAATCACAAACATTTGCAGATTTTCTGTTACATGTACCTAATTTTTAATATTTTTTTAAATGTTATATACCTTGAATTATGTTTCTCTCAATTTTTCACTTTTTATTTTGAAAGTTTAGAATGAGTGCCTAATTAGTCAAAGGAGTACTTTTCGGGTTCTAATAGTACCATAAAAAGTTCTATATTACCAACTTTACCATCCCTGGTACGAAGCAAGATCATTTGATCTCGTATTAAAAAGAAAAAATAAAACGGGTACAATGATGAATTTAATATTAGGGCTGCCATATATTTTTGTTTCACATTCCCAAATTTTCGAATTTTATGCCCAAACATTTTTTTATTTATATAAATGTTGTTTCCGGACGACGTTTTGCGTCATACAATTTTAAAATGAAGTGATTAACGAATATCAAGCCAGTTCATAAAACCGAAATATTCGTTAAATCGAGATTTGTTTTTTTTTTAATTTTGAATTAAAAACTAAAAACAGCAAAAATCATTCAATTAAAAGTTTTTATGTAAAATGGTAGTGCATATAATGTATAGTTTTTGTCTTCGAATTTATATGTATGTCAGCGTCAACTCATAAAAACCTCAAGGTATACAAAAATATGGTTTAGGCGTCAAACAAACCACAACTTTTCGTATGAACATTTACTTGTAATCAATTTAAAAAACTCAACGTTTACATACTTTTGTTTTCAATGTAACTTTATCTCATTTTTTAATTTACACACTTTCAATTATAAAGTAAATATTACAGTCGTAAGCTGTTCAGAAATGTGTCTAAATTAAATCTGTTTAACTTAGATTTGTTTTTAATAATACTTATCACTGATAAACAAAATATAAGGTGATTGTTTAAAGTTTAACAAATTTTGTGTGACATATTAGCTATTTTTAGTTTAGTTTATTTTGTTCTCTTTAAGTTAATTTTAAATTTACGGTAAATACTCGATAATCCAATTGCCGTTTATCTAAATTTTCGTTAATCGGAATGCCATTTGGACGAAGTCCAAAAAATACTCTTACCTTTGATTTTATGACAAGGCAACTTGACATAAGTTCTGGTTCAAATACACCAGGATGTCTCTCAAATTCCGATTTGTCGATTTTTATTAATTACACTGTGGGAAATGCATTTAATTTCCAATATTCTCAATTATTTCCACACAACGACGATGTACTTGTCGAAAGTAGAATTTTCATACCCATATTGCCTGTTTAGAACAAGGAGTTTACCACCAATCGAATTTCTGATAAAACGCGAACTAGCACGAATTTCAAAAAAATCTGAAACACGTATTCAGTTAAATCGACTAAAGGTTAATAAATAAACTAGAGGTTAATTTGACATTTAAATTACAAACCTCTCCATACAAAAAATTTAAAAATTCCTTTTTTTTTATAAAATATCCTTTAAAATTAGAGTTCTATGATTAGAACTCTTTGGCGGACCCAGCATTGTACACCTATGAGAATAAGAATACTACTTGCCAAAACTTATTTGATGCCCGTTTTACTGTATGGTTGTGAGCTATTTGCTAAATGTGATACAACTAGTAAAGGGAAATAGAACGTTGCATTTAACAACATAATCCGATACGTGTATGGACTTAATAGACGTTCTAGTGTATCTTTGTTTTCAGCTCAGCTATATGGGCTTTCTTTGGATAATCTACTAAATATAAGATTTTTAGTTTTCCTACATAAAATAATATATACCCATAAACCTGATCCTCTGTACAGCAGACTTTGTATTTCAAATATAAGCAGGGGAAAAAGAATCAGATCATTTGGATACAAAAGTTTAATTTCGGAGTGGCATTTCTACATATTCGCAGTAATTCTCTGTAATTCTATACCCTATAGCTCGCAACTTTTAAGTAACGCACGAAAATTCAAAGAAAATATTTTTAAACTGTTTTCGGCATAACAATTTGAAAAAATAATTATTTGATATGATATGACTTAATTATTTAAATTGATTTTTTTTATATTTATATTTATTTTTTGTTTAATTTTAATTCTTTTTTGTATTTTATATGAAATTTTAATTATTTATTAAGTTATCAATTGATTAATGATTTCATAAATTTACATATCCTCAGTTCCATACTGCAAAATAAGACTTTTAGTTTTGTGTATGAAGCAATTCTACAAAATAAATAAAATAAAAATAGATAAATAATTGAGAACAATAAAAAAAAACGGGGCATGTCTGTACATTGGTCTCCTCGAGGCAAAAAAATCGATATATGAAACTTTAAAATCCAACTTTAAATGCCGAAGCTATAACGAAAAATTGAAAAAGGCGACCCCTACGTTCGGCAAAAAAACAGTTTTTTTTTAAATTGCCTTGCAAAAATACTTCATATTGGACGGTGTACGGCGAACTTTTTTTTGAGGTACGGTCTACTGCACATGATATATATGCCGTTGGACGCGCCTTGCAAAAAAGCTAAATTCTTCCAAAAACTAAAAAAAAGAGCTTTTTTAAAAACGGTCCAGCTCAAAAGATCTCGTGAGAATCATCATAAAACAAACCACTTTTTTTCTGTCCATAGATGAGTTGCTCTAATCTACCTATTTTGCCTATCATTAAAAGTATTTAAATTTCTAATACTGTATTTAAATATTGGATTTACATAATTCATTGATCTTTAAAATGAAAAAGCGCCAACAAATATCTATTTCAGTAATAAATTTGGTAATAAATCTCCGAAAAGAGCATAAAAGTTATTGTGAAATTGAAAAAACCGTAAAACTAAGGAAATACTGGAAATCAACGTTAATCTGGCGGACGGAAAAAGCTGAAAATTAGTGCCCTAAAACTGGCGAAACACATTGAAAAAGGTTCCAATAAGAATGTTCATATAAAAAAATATACAAGAAGCATTGCATCAGAATGGCTTTAAAATCAGAGTTGCATGTAAAAAACCTCTTATATCTGATAAAACCGAAAACTCCTCCTTGAATTTGCTAAAATATATGTTAATAAGGAGACGGACTTCTGGAAACGTGTCTTATTTACCGATGAAAATATATTCAACATTTTTGGAAGCGACGGCCGTTCCAAAGTTTGGAGAAAACCCAACACAGCCATAGATGAACAGAATATTATACCCGCGATCAAACATGGAGGTGGCAGTGTTATGGTTTGGGAAGCCATGTCACCATCTGGATCTGGTAGTTTGGTATTTATTGAAGGCACAATGGACCGCTACCTTTATAGGAATATTTTGGATGATAATTTGAAACCATCTGTTGACAACTTGGGCCTTGGAAATACATTATTTCTTTATTTCTTTATTTCATCTACCGGGCTAAACCCTTACAGATTACATTCAAATTACATAGTTTTAAAATAATATATAAAACAATTTACAATTTACATTAATATAAAATTTACAATTTACATTAAAAATTTCACAATAGAATAGAGATAAAATAGAATATAAGACTACAGCCCTTATTCGTCCAAAAGGTTGGATATTAGCCTCTTAAATGGTACTCTGCCGACATCTGTATCAATTCGCTTAGATACCGAATTATATAAGAGAATACATCTATGTATAGGCTCATTCTGTCCGTAATTTGTTCTGTGGAAAGGAACCGAAAATAGATGATTTTCCCTTAACACTCTAGCAGGAGCGTGGAATTGCAATGCTGATAATAAAGGAGAACAATCTATTTTGTTGTCTAGTATATCCTTTACAAACATGATGCCATGGATTCTTCTTCGGTCCGTTAACATCTGTAAGCCGAGTCTTTGACATCGGTCAACGTATGTTGGCATATTATCAAAAGAAAAGTGCCCCCTAAGAGCAAATCTGGTAAAACGTTTCTGGATTTTTTCAATCCGATTTAAATAATTTTCATAAAAAGGATCCCAAATAACACTTAAATACTCAAGATGAGGCCTGACCAAGGATCCATAAAGAACATTTAGAGTCTTTAAGTTAGAAAACATTTTCGAATTTCTTTTAAGAAAACCAAATTGAGAATTGGTTGCTGGATTTTCCCGCAAGACAGTGACTATGCTATGAACTTTCAGTAGAAAAACATTTTATTCAACTGAAAAATACTTTTCCTTTATAGAAAATAAGCTGGCAGATTCTGGATCAGATAGGTAAACTTATACGTACACAATATTTGATATTGTAACACTCAAGTCTGATATTGGTGCTACAAGTCTAGTTTAAATTTAAAGACTTTTGATACAATGTATTACAAACGAATATTTGTGAAGCTTTGACTTCGTCACAGACAGTGTGATTTTATATTTTACGTTTTTTTTTACCAAATGTTGTTGCACACTAAAATAAGTTTTATTGCCTTTTTTATAAAATATAATTTTTTTTATAAGTTTCTTATATTTGAATAAAATTAATTAAATTTAATTTGAAATTCATTGTTTCTAGCAAAAAACAAACCAGCAACAAGTATAATCCATAATAGAAATAAAACCGTCATAACGATTAAAAACACCTTTTATTTTGAAATATTAAATACAAGAAAAAAGAACATTAAAGACGGTTTATACAGCGCAATCGAAAAGTGTTTTTTCATTTTAACATGCAAACACTTAAAAACAATTTAATTAAAAAGAAAGTTTTCTTATTTTGCATTAAATAAAACAAAATTGGCAGATAGTTTTTATAACGTCAACTTAATCACAATGAGATTAATACTGAATTTAGTCTGAGCAAAAACTACCTGGTTTTTGTACAAAACTAAATTACAAAAGCCAATTCATTTACACTGGTTATTTAGTTTTTCTTTGTCACATCACTTTTTTATTACACACTTTTCTTTATTTTTTTTTTATTGTTAAGTTAATGCAAAAAAATTATTAATACCTTTAACAATAAATAACAACACACAATTTCAAACTAAACCAGAAATATTACTAAAAAATTAAAAAGTATTTTTTGACACTTGCGTTACTTCTATATTCGTTGTAACAGGGTGTATTGAAAATTAATTATAAATGATACCGGGTGTATCAAAAATGTACATTTCAGATATTTTACTTGGTTTTTGGCAGAAACCAGGTAGAACATGGTTTTCAGTTTGTATGAAAATTGTATGGAAAAACTAAATTAATTTTATAGTTTTCGGCTCAAAACCTAAAAATGGCCAAAAACTACTAGTTTTTGCCCAGTCTAAATACATTATAAGAGGACTTTTTTTTGAGAAAATTTGTATACAGCTCACAATTCCCAACACATTTAAAAACGTCAACCATTGAAAATTAGCCCTCTAAACTCGTGGCCGATTTTTCAAAATAATGTTCTCTCTATTTTGAAAAAAAAATCGCCAAATCAGACGATTATCATTTTTTGATATTTGTTAAAAAAATTTAAAAGTTGTGGGATATAATCAAAATGTAAGGCTTGCGCACGAAATGACTAGTGTATACATTTTTACTTTTGTAAATTATTACTTGGCCCTGTGCGAGATGGCTAAATAAATTATAAACTAAATGCAAATTGACAAAAGGGTTTTAAATTTCAATGAACTTTTTTTGAAAACTTTTTAAAATTTCATAGAAATTTTAGTTCGCACACACCCTTAGTAAACAAAAATATTTTTTTTAATCATGTTAGCATTGAAGAATATAATGGAAAATAATGTCCAAATATTATCGATACTGCATCATTTATTTTGCTTCAAAATGGATAGTCAACAAAAAGTGCGTGAAAATATAATAGGAATTTTAATTGGAAATCCGAAGATCCTACAGAAGCAAACCCTACAAATTGTCGATAAACAAGGTCAGTGGATATTGGTCATTGGTAAAAAGAGAGATGAAGAGTACAAAGCAAGTCGCCGATAGTGTCAAAATTTTTTATCGGAAATGGAGTTTCCTAATTAAGAAGATCACTGAAAATACCGTTAAAACCCTAATGAGTATTATTCCAGATAAAGTTAAAACTTTTATACAAAATAATTAGTATAGCTTATTATTAATAACATGTAAATTCAATTGAAATTTCTTCCAATAAATAGTTATTTTTATTTACATAAGACCCCAACAAACAATTCGTTCCGTTTGCGCACCGTTTTCGGTCCATAATTAACGGAATCCATCTCCGTTTTCGTACCGTTTTCTGAATCCGTATACAGACCAGAAAACGGAACTTAAGGAACATCGAAACTGATTGGAATCCGTTGAAAACCCGTCAATGAAGGACCATTTACGGACCGATATGTCGTGTTAAAAACTGACAAGTCCGTCAAGTATTTTTTTACATGTCTTTATCGAATTCAACATTGGACTTTTATTACGCCGCTCCTCACATTTTTAAATATTAAAAAAAAAGTGCTTTGAAAAAAGTCAAAAATATTTTTTTCAAATCATATGGCAACGCCGGAAGTCAAATTTTTGTAATTTTTTAAATACCGTTTATAGTCAAGGCCTCAAATTATCACATGCTTTCTACGCCATTGTAATATAGCCTTTTTATCAAAAGTTAGAGGTTCTTAAAAAGTTTGTGGTCGAGATCTCAACCGCTGGTACAAAATGGGTTAAGTCTGTGGTAACCTGTGTATATCTTTTTCATAAAACCAAAAGATAAAAAACGATTTTAAACAAATTTTCTAAGTTGATAACTCTGTTAGACATATATAACATTGTGTCCATGCTCTAGACCAGTGTTGCCCGAAAAGTTGTAGCTAATGTCGAAAGTTAAAATCCCCCAAAAAGTGGATGAATTCTCAAATTTGCAGTTTTTAATCAAATTTGAACAAAAATCCATTTTAAAGACAAAAATGAGTAGTTAATTTAATTTCAGAGCTTGAAAGACATTTGCTTATTAGTGTTCTCAGAATTTCCAGGTTTATAAACTTTTCGCCAATAATTCGAATATTATTATTATTATTATTATTATTATTATTATTATTATTATTATTATTATTATCAATCAATTTTGAAAGTTTTTTTTTTAACATATCCAATTTTATAGACTATACTTAAAATAATATAATAATATTGTAATTTAATAAAAATTGCTTCTGATTTTTGGCCTCAAATAAAATCTGTCCAAATAAACACTTTTTGATTTAGAAAGTTTTACAAAAATTCCAATAATTTTTATTTTATATAAATATTTTATTTTATTTGGAAACCAAAAATATCAGAAATCCCTAAAAATACAGAAAGTTTGGGTAAAATACACATTTCATGAGGCCCCTGGTGATAAAATTCCCATTTTGGTTTCTAACCCCTATATCTGGCAACACTGCTCTAGACTCTCGTTAGTGAAGTTAGCGCTTCAGTGTTGAAAACGTCATGGCGTCGTTGTTATATGTTGTCATTTTCCAACTCTTGTTATATGTAATTCAAGGCGTTGAGAGTAAAAAGACAAAAAACATCATTAGCAATACTAACCATATCCAGCATTTTTAGTTCTACAGGTATATAAATAAACGCACCAAATAAGAAACAAGACTTAGCAGAAAAAAAATACGAGAAACAAATAAAAATCTATGGTGTGTTACGTCGTCGTCGGATCATAATTGTATACATAAACATTTTTAAAAACATCATATATCAGATCTTTAAAAATCTCAATTCTTTGTTGATTTAATTTTCGTAGAATTTAATTATTTATATTGTACATATGAACTATTTATGAGAATTCAATTGTTTCAATCCCAAATAATTAAATTTTAAATTCGTTCTGATTGCTAAAAGTTCAGACGATACTTTTGGCATTGAGATTGAATACGTGGCTTACTGTACAATGAGAGAATTATCTGCATGATATTAATGAATTTTAATGAATGTTTGTTGTTAGATTTGAGATCTACATGTTGCAGAGAAGAAAAATTAAAAAAAATTTTCGATTAAGCCAGCAGGATATAATACGTATTTTCGGGTCCCGCTACAGACCCATTCTCAATATCCACGCCTTTATGGGTTAATAATTGTTAATGGTCTACTTATACTGATTGCGAAAGAAATAAACTATTGTAAACACAACTCAATTAGACTAACATCAACGAGATTTTAACAATGCTATTTTTATCCTCTGTTATTACTGTTTTTGCTTTGAACTTCAATTCTTAAAGTATGAATTACAAATCTATTCAACGATAACGAACCATTAATTTTAAATGCACATTCTAATTATTTTTTACCTACAACATAAATCCATGTTGATAGTGTGGTGTAACGATTTCATTTGAATTTTATTTGTATTTACCAACACTATCATTTTTGTTTACTTTATGTTTTTACGTTATACAACACGGTCTATTGAATTGCTAGATTTTGCTGGAATGGACGCTTTGTTTTCGTGATAAGTATAGTTAAAGTTTTGTAATTAATAATAAGTTTTTAAGCCTAATAAAATTTGAAAATTAAAGAACTCGCTACAATAGCAAACAATTAGGCATATTAAATTATATTTTTCACTGTATCTAGTGTGCTGGGATGTATAAAGGTATCTTTTAACTGGTTAATGAATTAATTTTTGCATAAGACCAATGAAGTTTTACTGGAACTCGTCCATTTAAACTTTTCATTGACTTAATGGAATTTTTTATAAAATGCGAAAAATTTCATTTTATTTATTAACAGGTAAATACACGCAATGAAAACGTTTCATTAAAACTATATTCATAACATATATGAAGCTTTTTCATCAAATTTAAGAAACTTTTCATTTATTTTTTGGATCCCCGGTCAAGGCAATACACAAAAACTTTTTCATATAGAGACAAATTTACAATTAAAAAATTACTTTGATCAATTGACACATAAAGTAACCACTGACGAGTCTTTGGGTGAGACGAAGCTGCGGCAAAAAAAATATTTTCTTCTTCTTCCTAAAAACAACTTTAGAAAAAAAATTCTTTAGTAATTAATTCTAATATTAATTACGATTGTCCTATGCGACTGTTACAAACACTTAACTAAAAAACAATAAATTTGAAAAAATTTTCCACAGAAGCAACAACCTCTCCAATCAACACTTGGTATCCAACTATTGAATGTGAATAAAGCACATCATAATGTGATAATTACTTGCGAAAAAGGAGAAAAAACAATAGGATTAAGAGAGGAAACATTCTAATTGAAATATAAATTGCTCAAGTATTAGTTAATTCTGGCTCTTCTGATTACAAAACATACATTGCATAGGTTGTGATTGAAAAAAAACTTCCGTGGTATATATTGTTAAGAGGTGGTACTACGAGTCATAGCCTGTACAGAGGGCTGCCGGTTCGATCTCCGGTCAAGGCAATACACAAAAGGTTTTTCATATAGAAACAAATTAACAATTAAAAAATTACTTTGACCAATTGATACATAAACTAACCACTGACGAGTCTTTGGGTCAGAGGAAACTGCGGCAGTCTGGTGACTCCCTTGTGTCTGTTAAATTTTTCAATAAAAATCTTTTCTTCTTCTTCCTATAAATTAACTTTAGAAAACTTTATTTGTTTAATTAAACATTTCATTATAACTCGTCCAGCAAAATTCTGTCTGTGTAGGGTTAATCGAATACGTAATTGCAGAGACTAATAATTATAGAGATAGGATAATTACACTACTCACCGGTAGGGGGCGCAGAAATTTAGTATCACCTGAGCAACTTTAGTATCAGTTGAGCCTATATTTAAAAACTCAAAAATTGCTGAAAACTGGGCAAAATCAGAAAAAATCAAGGGCAAAATATGTTCAAATAATAAAAGTTGAGAATTCCTTTTTTTTTTTTGCTTTTTTGTTTGTTATTATTTCAATTTAAATAAAAAAAGAAAATTGTCAATTTTTTGAACAAAGTGCCATCTAGTGATAACGATGTCGTTATAACTTTTGTTTTTGGTGATGCCATACCCCTGCGTAATTGCATTCTATATATAAGTAAAACTATTACCAATATAAAGCAGGGTTATTTCAACAGCATTTCGTTAGGTTATTTTAAGGTTATCGGTATTTTAAGTTATATCGTTAAGTTATTTAGGGTATTTTAAGGTTAACGGTATTTTAAATAATTTCGTTAGGGTATTTTAATGTTATCGGTATTTTACGTTATTTCGTAGTATATTTTAAAGATATCAGATTATTATTTTTACCCTTATTAATATATTATTATATAACACAATATCCGTAATATATTATTATAAAGCCTCTAAATAAGTAGTGATATATCCCTATATCGGTAACTTATTATTTCATACCTCCCACATAAGTATTGATGTATCACAATATTAGTAACGTATTACTTTAGGTTTCTAAGTAAAACCAAGGTAAAGGGGTACCCATTGCCAGGTAATGCGTGAAAAAGGTCTAACCCATTACCAAGGTTTTGCTAGGTGGTTTTGTGCGTTCCCGGTATTATGAGCATTTTTACCATTTTCTGAGATAATTATTTGTTTACTCTCATTTTACCAGACTTTAACCAAAATTACGTCGAACAAACTTAAGATTTGTTTTTTCGAATTTTTTATAAATATTCCATACAAATTTAAGCATTTATAAAACTTTTAAGTAGGTATAAATTTAGCATCTTAAAAATTAAGTAGTTATAAAAATGCTACCAAGTCTTAAAAATTCTTGGCTTTTCTTTTTCAAATGTAAACAAAAATATTTGTCATAAAAATATTGGAAATTTTATAATTTTTTATTTCATAAAATAACTGAAACAACAAAAGTTAACAAATGAATTATGCGTTTATTGGTAAAGGTACAGCAGGACACACAAGATTATTGCTCCATTTCGAGTTCCGGCGAAGTCCTTGTACGAAAACAGCTTTTGTACAAAGGTAAGTCGTTATAGATATAGGTATAAAATTCGAAAAAAAACAAACCTTTAATATTACGACCGTACGTATAGTTAACAATACCATTTGTAATTAATCAAAAGAAACTCATACAAACTTTTTTTTTAAACGATTTAAATTAATCTACGTTAAAAAAATATTTTTTTTTGTGGAAATATATGTCTTTTAGATGTAACTTTTAGTTATAAGATCTTTTATATGTCTAAATGATTTAGATCCTCACATATCAGCTGTTTTATAGTACTGCTATAGTTATGAAATGGAGTGTATAGGGTGATAATTTGGCATAACTCGATATTTTACAATTTTGTTTCCACCTCAAGTTAAGCATTATAATGTTGGCTTTTTCTAATTTGTTTTAAATTAAAATTATTAACTGTCCATGAAAAAGAGTACTTTAGGAGAAACAAGAAATTTATTCTGAAAGTGGCTGTAAATTAAATACATTTATAAATAAAATATAAATGTATCGGGTTTGTCCCAATAAGGATTTGCCCCAATAAGCTTCTTTCAGTATAATTAACTAAAATAGATTCTCCGACTTTAAAAGAACTTGCAAAATGATCAACGCTCATTTAGCCATACGTAACGTGACGAATCATCTGATTTAATCTAAAATAATGAGTAAAAAAGAAATAGACTGTCAGCTATGCTCTTTTAACTCATTCAATTTTCCATAAGGAGACTCGTCACGTTACGTCCACGTATAGCTAATTCTACCTTTAATGTTGTTAAAACAAACCCCCCAAAGGGTTTTGCAAATCTAGCTCGGATTTTAATTTGATGGCCTCTTGAAACATGCGTCTATTTTAATCACGTTCACGTCACAAGGACGCAACATCAGTTGCTTATTTTTTTTAAAATTGTTTGTTATTAGCAGTTTGGTGTTAAAAGTTGTCGAAATCGGTTTAGAAAATGTGAGGACACCCGGAAATTTCCATACAAATGAAGTATTTTGTACAAACAAGCAATCGGAATAAAATTACTAGAATCTGTTAAATTTACAAAATATATTTTAATTAATCGAAAACGGCAATTTACCCTGCTAAAACCAGCAAAAAATTTACTGGATATAAGTCAACTTAACCACACAAAGAATTTAAAATCTTTATTTATTTTTTTTATTTTCTTAATGCGAATAAAAATTTACACTGCTTTCTGCAGTGTTGCTAAAAAATAGTAGACTGCTTTCAGTCTACTATTTTTTATGAAATATTTCTCAATTAAAATTAAAGATTAAAAAAAAAGTAACATTTGAATATATAACAATTTCTTTACTATTTTTTCTCTACTAATATTCAGCAACATTTTTTTGCCGATATTAGCAAGGTAAATTTTCAATTCGGTTAAACAAAATATAACCCAAATATTAATAAAAATTCGTGTATTTAACAGTTGCAATTTTGCTGTTCTTATCTTACTAATATTTAGCAAAAAGGATTTACTAATTTCAAAAGCTTTCTGTGCAGGGCTCCTTTTAACTAATTTTGAGTACCTTTTTTGTGTGCTATTTTTACAGAATTTTTTCTATCAGTATAACCGAAAACAACAGTTTAAATTTAGCTTACTCGTGCACTGAACCAAAAATAGCGGTGAACTCAACTAAAATCCATATTAAATTGATGAATCGGTGATCACTATACAACCAACAAAACCCATCAGTCAATTTAACATATTGTTGTAAATTTACATTTTGACGTTTGACTATTTGATGTGGTGTTTTTTTGAAAAATATCGTCAAATGTATTAACAAAAATCAGTTAGGCCAACAGTTATATTTCATCAAATAGGATAACTATTTTGTTGTATTTCCAATACATTTTATTCAATTCAACAATGCTTTTTGTTCAATTAATTCATATTTTATAGATTAATTAATATTTTTAGATTTATATTGTTTTATTTATTATATTTTATTAATGTAAAGTCTAAACACAATTAATTTGATAAAATATAAAAATAATGAAATATAAAATTTAAATAATAACACTTATGTACACACTCAAAACCCGATTCTTAAAACACATAAAACACATGTCCAGAAACATATCAATTTATTTAATATTTTCAATAATTAAAATACATTTTCTATTGAAATAGTTTACTTCACAAAAAAGAAAATAATTCAAAGACAGAGAATATAAAATATAATTGCAGTATTTAAATTTTACAATTCACGTAATACTCGTAACTATAAAATACATAACTTTATATTAATTAAAATTAATAAATATTCACTGAACAATCCACAACAAGTCACTAAATTTAATTTGTTAATTTATTAATATTTCCAATTATTACACGCTTACTTGAGGAATGACGCGACAAAACTAACCACACTAAATTTTTTTCTACAGATTAAATACGTTTTTTTCAAATTGAAGAACAATTTTATTAAATTAACTATATTGACTTTTCAACAAAATTTTTTAGACTTAACAAATACAATTTTGTTAACTACTTGACAAAAATTTGTCAAATCAACAATTGCTTCGTGGAGTATTTTTGTTGACAATAATGTGCATTTAAAAACAAAAACAATTGGTTTGAAAAAAACATATATTAATTTGAATAAAGAATATATTGTTTTAACAATTAGTTTCATCAAAAAGTAACAAAATATTTATGTTGCTTTCGCTTACTACTTTTGGTTCAGTGTGAACGCGAGAGAGTTCCTGACTCTAAAAATGAGAAACATCGGGTTTCCCTACTTGTAAAATTGTATGTATGCAGAAAATAAAACCGTTTTTAAATATAAAATTTGGGATATTTTCTCTCAACTAGCAAAGAAGCATACATATTTGAGGAACCAAAGTAAAACATTATTAAAAATATTGCGAAGGAAATTATTAAAAATTTGGCAAAACTGCAGTTTATGGGGTTCTTCAAAAAAATATGGCCCCCTCTGGAATTAAAAAGGAAAAAAAACGAAATTAATTTTGGGAGGTGCTCGGCCCGGGAGTTCCGTGGGGGGTAAAAAACGGGGGGACATAGTAACATGTAAGTGTGGGTACTCAAATTAAAGGAAATTGTCTCACGATTCCAAAAATGTTATTTTTTTATATCCAGAAAACGTAGCCCTAACTAGAGCCATTTTTAGACCAGTAGGGGGGGGGGGGGGGTACTAGTGTACTAGTTTTCATTTTTTTTTTGCTGAAATTCCGTTTTAAGCAAAAATTTTAGTTATATTTTTTTAGCACTAAACTAATTTTGAACTAATGTTTTACTAATTTATTTTGCTACAAAAATTGTGCTGATAACCGCATTCATAGCGTGGGCGACAACCAGATAGACAAGATCTAGATGTCACAGCTTGTCTGGAAACGGAAATAACAAAAAAGAAAAACAACTCTGCACATATTCTATATTTAAATTTTCAGCAAATAAATTAACAAAAGTAAAATTTCCCTACAAGTTTTTGGAGTTTTTTTTCAGTCTACTAATATTCAGCAAAAAGTTTAGTGATTTTAGCAAGAATTTTTTTCATTTGCAGTCGACTAAGTGTTAGCAAAACTTTTGCTGAAGATTACTATTTTTTTGCTAAAAATCAGCTCGCTGATTTTCAGCAAACCTTTTGCTGAAATTACCAACTTTTTTGCAAGCACGCTCCTGAATAAAAGTTTGCTGACACAGCAACATTTTTTGCTGACTTTACTGACTTTTTTTAGTGTACTTATGTGACAGTTGAAAGCAATGAATGTTCTTCAGTTTGACTCTAGATCATAAATTAATATTACTTTCTGTTTAAATTATTTTCAAATTAAAGTAAGATGATACAATTTTTACAAGTAAATTACAAAGAATAAAAATTTTTGAAAGAATTCGTCTTATCGAGTTCAGCAAGACAGAATACGTATTTTCTGCTTTCGCTACAAAGCCATCATCAGTGCCTTTCGCCTTGAATGGGTAATAATTAATAATTGTCTACTTATGTGACAGTTGAAAGTAAATCGAATTTGTTATCAACAACTCAACTTCATTCCATCTCAAATCGACTAATGGTTAGACTCGACCCCTTCGATTTGGATGAATTTTGGTCTGATCTATTTCATCATATAGCGAAGTTTTGCCAAAGGAAAAAAATTACAAATTTTTTTTCAAAAGTTATGCAATATTTAAAATTTCAAAAAATGTCATAATTTTTCTAATTTTTTGCTTAGTTACGAGGTTATTTTTTGAATATCTCGATAAATTTTTATTGAAAATTTCAGGATCTTTTGAGATCAGTTAGAGGTTTTATTTAAAAAAAAAATAGAGCAAAAAAAAATAGGTTTTTGAGTTATTGGATTTTTAAAATTGAAAAATTTTAATTTTTTTATTTTTAAATATTTTTTTAATACTTTTTTTTAATACGGCTAAATATCCTCTTTAAAACGAGCTAAGAACTATTTTTGTAGCTATTATAGTTCTCGAGATATTCAAAAAAATAACCTGGTAATAAAGCAAAAACTTAGAAAAATTATGATATTTTTTGAAATTTTAAATATTGCATAACTTTTGAAAAAAAAATTTGTAATTTTTTTGCTTTGGCAAAACTTTGTTATATGATGAAAGAAAAGTTCTCACCAAAATTCATCCAAATCGAAGGGGTCGAGTCCAACCATTGGTCGATTTGAGATGAAATGACCCATATACTATATTTCCGATTTTTTAAATATCTCTATTTGAACCACCAAAAAATCTTTACAAGGTTGACATTTGGTTTTATTTTAAATGTAAATCAATTTACAAATTTTATTTTTTTTTTAAACAGTTAGTTTAAAATTTATATTAATAACAAATACTCTTGAGATCAATTGTTGAAAATAATAAATAAATAAGGAATAATAACACTAGCCATTAGTCGAATCGACTAACATTTTGCTAAATAACTCAAAAATAGCAATACTTAATGCAACAATGTGACCGTTCACAACAAGAGAACACCGATGACTGAGATTACAAGAGAATTGAGACCGATCGGTAAAACGAGAAAAAAGCTCTGCACAAAAATGTTAGTGGTATTAGTCGAATCGACTAACATTACTGTTCTAGGGTTAAAGGTTCAATTAGACGTGCCATAACGCCATAGCCGTAACCATAACGCCATAGCAGACAACCAAAATTCAATTGGTATCTACGGTTACGGTTATGGCGTTATGGCATGTCACCTATAATCGAATACATTGTAGCCCATAAGATTGGTTTGAACAGCTGTTTTATATGGTTATGGTTATGGCACGTCTAATTGAGCCTTAACCCTCGAAGTGGCACATGGTTCTGGCCAGACATATTTAATTTTCATGCTTCAATTTAGCATACTTCTATTTTAGGTACATGGCTGTAATTTCAGGTAATCTCCCAAAATATTGTTGGCTTTCGATGTATAAATTAATAATTGAAAAAAAGTCCTTGGAACAGGACAAAGCTTACTTTTGGTACATGGTGTCTGGCCAGACCCCTATGCATTTTGTATGAACGCATAGACAAAGCACATGGCACGAGTTGGAAATTTGTATTTACTTTATTCTTTTATGCTTCTTTCTTTCTTCTGATTTTGTTTGTGAGTTAGTTATTCATTGAACGTTGAACAGTGAAGAAGTAATCTAGTTTTTGTGCGGTAATTTTGAACTTGTGAATAATTTTACGCAGGTAGATTTGTTGCGTTGTTAGTATATTATGGCTGATGAACTGGAATTTATTTATAATACACGCTTGCGTAGCGCGAGTTTGCAACCCCAATTGTCAGAGGCATTAGTGCGTGATTTTCAAAGTCAGGTAGAAGCTGATGAAAATGATGATGTTTTTGAAAACGATGGTGACGACACTGCTGATTATGTGCCAGAAGATGATGCATCAGACATAGAAAATGATTTGGAAATTGAACCTAACGAACTTTATGATAGTGATGAAGACGTAGATGAAGAAGAAGAAAGTGGAAATGATGCTGAAGCAGCAAATGAAGTCGACTCAGGCTATTTTTATGGTAAAGACGGTACTAAATGGAAAGAAACTGAACCCCCTGCATCTCGTTTGCGCCAGCATAATATCATGCGTTTTCAATCTGGAACAAAAACAAGGCTCACCAATCCAGTTAAAGTATTCAAGCTATTTTTCTCAACCAATATTACGTTCGTCATCATTAGTGAAACAAATCGGCATGGGCGAGAATCAATTAGAAAATGGAATGAAGAACATCCAGAGTCTACCCAAAGAAAATGGATTGATTTGACAAGCTCTGAGCTAGATGCATTCATTGGGATTTTGTTGGCTTCTGGTCTCAGCCATAATAATATGCAAGACTCCAGTATATTGTGGCGTTCTGATGCGCTGCCCATATTCCGTGCGGCTATGTCGCACAAACGATTCATTACTCTGTCCAGATATATTCGTTTCGATAATAGTCGTACGCGGGCATTCCGACAGCAAACAGATAAAGCAGCTCCTATCCGGGACCTTTGGAATTTTCTCAATGAAAATCTGCAAAATTATTATGAACCTTATGAAAATATCACCATCGATGAGCAGTTGTTTCCGTATCGTGGGCGCACAAAGTTCACCCAATATATCCCATCAAAACCTGCAAGGTATGGGATCAAAGTTTGGTGGGCATGCGATGCTAAGACTAAATTTCCATTGAAAGGAAAACTATACACTGGAAAGGAAGGAGACAATCGGGAGATAAATCAAGGTGAAAACGTTCTAATGTATTTCGCAAATTGTTACGCAAACAGCGGCAGAACAATTATTTCTGATAATTTTTTCACCTCATTGAACGGCGCTAAACGACTTGCTGCTATGGGACTGGCATTTGTTGGCACCATTCGAGCAAACAAAAGATGTCTTCCTAAGGAAGTTATGAAGAGCACCAGACGACCAATTCTTTCAAGTGTGTTTGGTTTTCATGAAAATCTTGTTGCACTTTGCAGCTACGTGCCCAAAAAAAATAAGGCAGTTAATTTAATTTCAACCGTGCATTACACGAAACATGTTGAAGGCGTAGCCATGAAACCGGAAGCAATTTTATTTTATAATTCAACTAAAGCCGGAGTCGATACGATGGATCAAATGCTAACTCATTACACAACAAAACGGTCAACCTGACTCTGGACATACGCGTTTTTCTGCAACATGATTGATGTGATGGCATTGGCAAGTTACATTATATGTAAGCTAAATGATGAAAATACAAGAAAAGAAAGAAGACGCATATTTTTATATAAACTTGCAAAGCAATTGGTACTGGCCAACGTTGAAAATCGCATCAATAATCCGCACATTGTGGCTCAACCAACAACTCGTACAGCATTTGAAGCGTTCTTTGGGAGACCTCTCAATATAGCAAACCTTAATGTGGCTTCACGCAGTGGTCCAGACACATTAGCTGCCAAAAAAGATTGCAGAATTTGCCTGCAGCAAGGTGACAAAATACGCCGTAAGACACGCTTTTTTTGCTGCAAATGCAACAATCCTGTTTGTCAGCAACATTCGAAAGTAGATTATTTATGTTTTTGTTGCCTTCCGCAAAATTCTGAATAAAAAAATCAATGTATTCTTCATAATAATTTTCTATTTTGTCATAAACATTTATTACTTTACCCATAATAAAGAGAAATATATATAGAACAAAAAAATTGTTGCCCTTTTCATTCCAAAGATTTTTTCAGGTCTATTTTTTCTTCCTCACGTAGCTAATAACATAGTAAAAAGAAATAGAAACACAAAATATAACAAATATTTTCCTATCTTAGTAAAAAATTTAACGGCAAACAGCCCTTATTTCCATACAAATGCATGTAAATGTATAGGGGTCTGGCCAGACACCATGTGCCAGAACTAAGGGCTCAAAATATGTGCCACTTCTAGGGTTAAGGTGGCACGCGACAAATTTTTACAAACAAATTTTTCTGATTTTGGCACGCATCGAAAAAAGTGTTTTAGTAGATTGTGTGTAACTGAATACAGAGAGAATGAGCGTAATATATTTGTTTTTCTATGATATGCTCAAACAAATAAAACACATAATAAAGATTGTACTATAAATACTTATTGTATGCTGCCAACAATGTTCCCAACAAATTTTCAAAATAAATGGCTAGACCAGATCCAAAAATCGCTAGAAAATCACTATTTTTATAAACAGTGCAAACTTTAGCGATTTTATCGCTAGATTGTTGAAAAATTGTGCTTAAGGCAATTTTTTTACTCAAAAATGTCTTTAATATATTCATAAGAAGGGTTATAAACTTTTAAATAAATAAAAATTTTACGATTAAGCTTCAAATGATGAATTCCGATTTTCATTGAATTAATATGAGTATTGAAAATACTCAATAGAGGGCGTTGTACAGTGAAAAACTGCATACCCATATTTTATAGAATTGTGTATTTTTTTAAAAAGGTTTTTTTAATAAAATCGTTTATCAATATGCGAATTTTGTAATGTTTTTCAACATAAAGCGGAGAATACATGAAGGAACATTGAGTAGGGGAAAAAAAATATCAAAAAATTTTGATAACGCGAATTGCACGAATGTCAACACGACACATTAACATACACAAATGAACATTCGTAAAAAATGGGCATTTTTTAACGAATGTTCCTTCGTGCATTCTGCGCTTAAAACCGAGCTTTAAAAATTGTGAAAATTTCGACCAAAACATTCCCACGTCTTGCCTCGCCCACTTTTTTCACTAATTTTATTTAAATTAAATACAATTTTTCACGGAGAAAAAAAGGTGTAACATTTACAAAAACTAGAGTAAAAGTTTACAAAGTTTCGTGGTAGATATACAACTACATAAAATTAACGACAAATTTGTCAAGACGCATAGGTAAATTTTCAAAGCGATATACATATATGTAATTAAATCGAAGCCTTCGTTTAAATAACAACACGCAAAGAAAAATTAACTTTTTTCTTTTAGAAAAAACATGGTTTATTTTATAAATAAATAAAAGAAAAATTTCGAATTTTGTATTTTTATTTAATTTATTTTAGTTTGTTTATTTTAATTTTATTTATATTTAGATTCCGAACTCTGTTTTTTAAACTTTTAGTCATGTCATCATTATTCTATAAGTTACAAATAATAGAGTCAATTTTCCCCTCCTATGACAACGCCATGTAAAAGTGACCAGTCTATTTCATATTAAGGGGCCAGTTCGGTGACAGCTTGTTAAAATTTCGCGTAGGGTATTTTTCCACTCAGACCTGAGAAGCATTGCGAATCACAAAAATGCGATTCGGAAAGAACAATTTGGGTTTTTTTAAACACTTTTTTATAGTTTCTTGAATTGGATGGTATTTATATATATATATTCGTTCCTTTTACTCCTGCAAGGAGCATAGGGCCGGTATTTATAATTAAAGAAAATATAGACAGAGACTATTATAGAGATAGGAAATCAAAACTTACACTACTCACCGGTAGAGGGCGCTGAAATCTAGTATTACCTGAGCAACTATTTAGTGTCAGTTTAGTATCAGCTGAGCCTATATTTAAAAACTCTAAAACTGCTCAAAATAAGGGAAAACAAGCGCGGAATATATTCAAATAATAAAATTTGATATATCCGTTTGTTTTTTTACTTTGTTGTTTGTTATCATTTAAATTTAAATAAAAAAAGCAAGTTGTCAATTTTTTGAACATAGTGCCACCTAGTGATAAGGATGTCGCTATAACTTTGTTTTTGGTGATGCCATACCCCTGAATATAGAAACCTTTTTACGAGTATGTGAACTGTTTATTCCTATTTTTAGTTTTTAAATTAAAATATACATGGGTGAAATCAAAAAATGTGATAAGTTTTTAGGCCAAATTTGTGAGAAGCAAAAAGTGTTAATATTTCGGTTTTTTCTTAATGGAATCATTAAGTTTAGTCATTATAAATCTAATTGCAAAAAATCTCTTCTACAAGTTGTCGTAATAACTTTTTATGCACAATTTTAATTTCTTTTGTGGTAACGGAGTTTACATTTCCACAAGCAAAAGATATAACATTGCGTACGAATTTTCTTCAATTTATTAGTTTTTCGTATTTGGGTTTTCAACATGCTTTTTAATAATATAAAATTTGTGTTTATTAAAATGGCGGTTTCGTGAATAAAAATACAATTCATTCCGCGAAAAAATTTTTTATTTTTTTTAATTTTGTATTTTTGGTCCTTCTAAATGCTTTTCAAAAATATAAAATTTTTTAAAATCCAATCCAAAAATTTGCGAATAATATATTAAAAACATAACATTTCGCGATCAAAAAATTCTTAAATTGTGTGAAACAAATTTAATTTGTCAAACTAATATCAGTAAAGGCTCGAAATATCTATTCCAAACCAATGAAATGCAAAATCAATCGTTTTTCGCTCCAGCAGTTTAGGGTAAAAAACCAACATTTTTTTTGATTTGGCGCAAAATTATTAGTTGAATCATCTTTTGACGCATAAATATTAGTTGAATCACCTCTGTTTATGGTTATTTTAAAATATTTTAAACATTTACCTACATTTTTTGAACGCAATCTGATTTTGAATTTTGGTTACGTTACGGAGTTTACAGTAACGGAGTTTACATTTGGTTACTTTTTCTTTTCTTTCAGAAACGCTTTGTCAGAATTTTCTTTCCGGAACAAAATCGTAAGGTGAATCCAAATCAACGAGGATAAAGGCTAAAGAGTTCCCATACGAAAAAAGTGTACTCTTTGGTTCCCTTAAAATTTATATGGATTGGGATTCTGTTAATTCCCTTGAAAAATAAGAGAAACAAAAGGAAAACCGAAAAAGTTTAACAGGGCACTGTTTTTATTGTTGCTTACGATTATTGATTAAAGCGGTAACAAAAACAACTTTAAGAGTGAAATAAATAATAAATAATCAATTTTAATTATTTTTTATTGTTTTTAATGATGTTTTTTGCTTGTAAACCCGTTTTTATTAAATTTATTGTTTTCGTGACGTCCTTCATTTTCTCTCGTTCGCTGTTAAATTTCTTCAAATTCTTTGTGTTTTTCTTCTCATTCGCGTGTGAAATTTTTACGAATTCTTAAAACACTTTAATGGATACCCCCTGTCCAAATATGACATTGTTTTTTCTTACTCGTTAAATAGTTTGGTGTAAAAATTAGGAACGAAGTTTGCAATATTTTTTCAAATCTTATTAAAGACATCCCTTTTCATCTCGAGAATGTTACATGATGCAGAAAAACTTCAAGTCTGTTATACTAGATGATTATATACAGTCCAACGATCATTTGAGTATAAATAACATTATACTTTTCGCATATAATTAATAGATAACCCCAAAATTCTGGTGTACGCATTTTTATCAAAAATTATGACGAAAAATCGTTACAGAGTTGAAGTTGCGTTAGCATAGTTAAAAACGTTCCTTTTCCTCGTCATAAAAATTCTTACAGTTAGTATTTAGCTTCATTGGTTATTAAAATATAAGCTATTAAAGTTAAAATACCTTATGAGTGACTGGTTACGGAGTTTACATTTGGCCTATAAAATTGGTCACAAATTTTATGTATTAACCAAAAATTATTCAGATTGTTATAAATTTTGTAAAACAGGTGATAATGCACTGATATATATCGAAATATATAACTCAAATGTATTCCATGCATTAGAAATTAGCTGGTTATATGGTTTTTATCACTTTGTACAAATTTATTTGATTTTTTGATTAAAAAGGCATTGTGCTTTTTACGCTCCAAAAGTTGGCAACACTGAATATCAGTTACACTTCTATTATTTATACCAATAGTAACAGATGTGTATATGGTATATTTGTTTTGGCAATACTTAAAGTTATCAAGTGCACGTCTTTAATATGTATGTACAGCGCATAGTTCGGGGACATGGCCAAAAATGTGCCCAAACTATGATGTATATTAGACCGACTCACGAAAAAAGTACCCCCTTAAAATAAATCATAGTTTGTTTTATGATGATTCCCAAAATATTTCGGGTCTAGCAGTGAGATCTCACGAGCTGGACCATTCTTAAAAAGGCCTTTTTAGTTTTTGTAAGAAATTTGAATCTTAGCTGAAGACAATATACTCAGTATGGGTATAATATGAAAGGTTTTTTTAGAGGCGCGTCGAGCGGTATATATAACATCACAGATTAATATACAGATATGAATCAGCTGATTTTTCCAAAAAGTATTCTCGAACCCTATGGTTTTGTTTACATGGAAGTCATGTCAAGAGGGAGATAACAATATAAAATATCCATACATTTTGTATTGCGAATTTTTTTGTATATATCTGTCTCGTTCTAGATTATTGTGCTTTATCTTTTGTGTTTTTCTTAAATTTTTGCGTTTTGTTTTGCTCATTTTCTATCGACCCTATTGCCAAATCAGCTGATTCATATCTGGTATAATTTGTGTGGTAAACTTTGAAGAGATGTGTTTCCTAAGTATATTTACTATTTAAATTTTTTCAAAGCATCACGTTATTTTTATTGCCGTAGAGATTTGCTTAAAAAATCTCATACAAACATATGAAACAAAATTTGTTTCATTTTTATTTGAGAGGTTGTTGTTTGACATTTTGTATTTATTTGTATTTTGCTGTTGAAAAGTAAAAATGAAGTTGTGTTGGTGAGAAAATTAGAATTGAACTTTAAGAAATGTTGAATGGGTTGATAGAATCTGAATCAGTGATGATAAAGTTGGTACAATAATACTTTTTATGGCCCTATTAGAACCTCAAAAGTAGAGTTGTAAAAGTATTGCGGTACTGAGTACTCGATACTGACTGTTTTTTTTTTGAGTACTCAATACTAAAACGGTACTACTCAATACTTTTAAAGATGCAATTTTTCGTAGAAATGTGTATTTTTCTTTTGAAAAAACAACTCTAAAAATAGGACTCTAAAATTGCAAATCTGAAAATACAACTCTATTTGTGAAACAAAGATATTTGTAACGGATTTTTTGAAAATTTTATTTAGTTAATTTATTTAAAACGTTTTAAATTAATTTAAATGTAAGTAACAATAGTTATTTAACACGTGTATATAAATTGTTATTATTTTTCACACACATTCACAACATTTTTATTTTTAAATTAAAAAACCGTTAAAAGTATTGAGTAGTATCGAGCACTCAATTGAAAAGTATTGAGTATTCAAAAAGTATCGAAATTTTACAACTCTACTCAAAAGTACTATGGTACTCCTATGACTCATTTAATACTATTTACAAATTTTCATATTTTATTATTTTTTTTAGTTTTCGTACCAAATATTTTGTTTAAAATGAAGAAACTACCCTACGGGGAATGAGGAGTCAATTGCCCTCCAAGGGCCTATCCCGTGACCGGTCAACCGAAGGCATATTACTAAATTAGTACAAATATGAACCAAAGAGAATGAATTAATTTTCTAAATATTTTCTGATTCGTTACTTTCACTGTTGCTTTTAAAAAACTTGACCAATACCGAAATAAAAAATAAAATTCGCGGCATATTTTTAAAATTATTTTTCTATTTATTTTACTCTTTTATTTATTTTGAACTTTATTTTTTTACAATTTGCTTATTTTAGCTCTTTTTTTAAATTTTTATAATTTTTTGCTAAAAAATTTTAAGTTTTGTATTTTTAACGTTTTTTAATGTTAAAGCTGTTTTAGTTTTAACAATTGGTATTTCATTTAATTTTCTTTTTAACTTAAGGGCAATTTTTTAAATTTTTATTTATATTATCAGAGTTTTTGCGGTAATTTTCCAATTTTTAATTGATTTTTTAATTTAATTATGGCCAACGCAAAAAACGAGTCAACTGCCATTAAAGGACCTATCCCGTGACTGGTCAATCGGGGGCATACCGAAGGCACTTCCACCATATTTGTGTGTGTATTAGCGTTATTTTCTTTTCTATTTTTTCTTTTCCATTTTTTTTGTTTGCTTGTAGTGTTTGTTTTCTCTTTTTCTTTTTTATTTGAACAGAAACGAAAAATATATAACTTTACCATCAGCCAGCTATCACGCATAAGCAACAATAGCTCAGACGGTAGAGCGTTTGCCTTACAAGCAGGAGGTTGTGTTATCGAGCCCTCCTTCGATGCCAAGTAGATTATTTTTAATTCTTAATTTTTTATTAGTTTATTTGAAAAGCTATTTTTAGACACACCACCTTACTGTCACAAGGTGTCTAAACAGTGGCAATTGGTCATTTCCAATGACAACGCCATGTTAAAGTGATATGTCTCTTTCAAACAAAAAGACCGATCAACGACCGGTCTCCGCCCCCTTGGGACCTATCCTGCGTGTCATCTGGGACCGGTCCCTTTCCCCGTAGGGTAACTATCAGAGTTTATAATAAAAAAAAGGGTTGAAAACCCCAAGTAAAAGATTTAAAAATTGATGGAAACGTAACTCTGTGAAACAAATCATTGAAATATGTACACAAAAATATTAAAAATAAGGCAAATTTAAATTTTTCGAAAATTTCGTATTTTTTATTTTAAAAAAATCCTTAATAATCGCAACTCTAAATTGTTGTGATAATCAAGAAGTTGAGTTCATCGAGTGTTATGTTAGTTTAAGTGGTATTTAATTTAATGGTTGAATAAATCGAACGAGCTTAATTTATTAAATCCCTTTAAAATAATTTTTGCTTCCAAACGAAATTAAATACGACTTTCAGGGACTTCATTCTAATAAAAATCGGAATCAAACGTCAGCAAAAGGTTATTATATTCCATACCAAATAATTCATGGTATAGTACTATCGAAACAAGTTTAACAAGTTCAAATATTGATTTTTCCGATAGTGGAAGGGATCGTAGTTCCGGGCTTATGCTATCTATTACGTCTGATATTCAAATTTCCGAATTGTAAATATCGGCTTGACAGTTTGCAAGATAAAGCCAAAATTATCGTCTTGTTTTTTCGAGTTTTTTATTTTTTTTTTAACTTTACACGCTGGTTTTCTAGCCGGGTCATACACCTAGATACTACTCTAACAGTTAAGTCTAGATAGCGAATAAATAGCAAAGAATAAAAAAAATACAAAATAGAAATATTTATCATTTTTCCGAGTACAAAACGCTGTAACAAAAAGCCGGGAGGAACTACGCCAAATTTGAGCCTGAGCCTTTACCCGGAATGATCACTACCTCAATAACGAATAAAATTATATAAGACCCGTTAAAGAAATCTTATAAAATCGCTTTGATTTGGTTATACCATTAAAAACCAATACATTCAATATCAGATAAGACCTCTTCATGATTACTAGGTCAAAACATGGACCAATTTTAACCATTTTCAATAGCGTTAGTAATCGATGCAGTACAAACTTATTTACTTATTTTGTCAGACTATCTTTTAAAATGCGACCTGTAGTTTACTTATAAAGATTGTTTATTCTATATGCACATACGAGCCGACATCATAAGCATCAACTCAATACACCCATAGAGTGGTGTAGAATAAAAAAATATTTTTTGGTACTATGGAGTTCGAAAAAGTACTATTTTTTAAGCAGGTTGGTGCTATTTTGAAAATCCCATTTATCATCCCTGATCTTTATGAATTTATTATTTATTAAAAATATGAAAATGTTTTCTGCAAAAAGTGAAGTAATATCGGCAAATATAAATAAAATACTACACTGTGTTGGTTTTTAATTCTTATTTAAAAATAAAAATAGTTTTTTCGACCTTTTTGATTGATTAATTAGAAATTTATTAATTCAATTCGAGGCCAATTTCCTTATCATGAATTAAAATAATAAGTACTTTTATCAAAAACTGCTATTTTTCATCATCAGGATACTCTCCTGACAAATATTTCAAAGAATTTTTGCTCTCAAAAACCCCTACACTTTCAGGAATGAAAAGACGATCGTTTCGGGGATTTCCCAGGTCCCCTTCATCAGTTTTCTTTAGAAAGTGGTGACAGTAGTGCAATGCAATTTGAAGCATCAAAATTTCATATTAAATGTAGTCTACCACATTAACAAAAGGGGAATGGAGCAAACAATAAAATATGTTTTCGAAGTACTCTGCAAAGCATAGCCAACAACAGAAATATTATGAAAGTTTTTTGTTTTTGCATTTCATACCATCGGTATAAATTAAATACAAATTTACACTGTTTTAAAGAAATACAAAATAAACAAAACTTCAATTTTTGAAAGAAAAAAATCAATAAATACATACATACATTAGGGAGACTTTCATTATATGTAAAACAAAAGGTTTTAGATTTTTTTTAAATCAATATCAATGATTTCATTTTATTTACATATTTAAATATCTTTAATCTGCATTTATAATCATAAAATATTTGTCGTACATTGTTATTAATTTTTTTCAGTGCATTGAAAAAAATCAGTATACACCCGTACTCATGTTTATTCGTCGCTGTTTCAGTGACGACTAAAAGCAAGAGCGCAAGAATACATGGGAATTGAGCATGCACTATTGTCCTATGAAATGAACAGCACTGATTTAAAACCAAATGCAACCATCATCTAGTCATAAAAAATGGCTAGATTGAATTTGCAGGAAGATTTTGCCATTTTATTTTGTCTTTTGATGTTTTGCAGTCAAAAATTTTAAATGTTTGACGATTTTGTTTAGGTCCACACGTATTTTTTATATTTAATAAAAAAAAAAATTTTATTTTTAATAACATTATTTTTAAAAAATTAGAAATTAAGGTTTAATTAGAAGTGCCATATCGCCATAGCAGAAAACCAAAATTCAATTGGTATCTACGGTTATGGCGTTATGGCATTTCACCAATAATCGAATACATTGTAGCCCATAAGATTGGTTTGAACAGCTGTTTTATATGGTTATGGTTATGGCACGTCTAATTGAACCTTTAACCCTAATATTTTGAAAATGAGATGTCTGTTTTGAGTGCATTAGTTTGACTCGATGGAATAAATTATATAAACATTTTATATATCGTTGAATAGATAAATAAGTCTTATTTGTTAATATATAAAAAAATATTAAAAACTATTTCAAATATTAAACACCCCCCGGTAAAAAACCAAAAAAAAATTACAATCCATTTTATTTCAAAATATTATATGTAAAAATAACTATTACCAATAACGAAACGATTTTTTTAGTGTATGACAATTGTTTACCATTTAATTAAAAAAAGCCAAATTTTACAAAAATAAGTTATTTTCATATATTTTTTTACAAATAAAAAAAAAAGCTTTCGAAAATATGACCTTTTCAACAAAATTCGCTCCACTGTCGATGTTCTAGAGCGGGCGGCGGGAAGTTTAGGGGCAAATCCTTTGGAGCATGCTTGTTTACGGTTCAAAATTAAACAAAATTGATCTAAGTGGCTTGACTTTTGTTTGAAACATTCAAAAACATTAATTTTTGTTCAAAAATTCATAATTTTCGACCAATGCCGGGTGTAGGGTGCATGCTCAAAAATGCTCCAAATTGAACTAAGCATTACGCATTTCTGAAGCTCATTCTTTTAGAAAATGTCCAAAAATTTTAAAAAGCTTTTAAAAACTTGGATATAAAAGTGAATGAAATAACCCCCCATTTTGCAAAAAAATGCCATTTTCAGGACACGCTTAAAAGTTTTGATTTTAAAATATATCGCTGCTAAACTGCTCGATATAATTGAAAATCGTTTTCATTTTAGAATTTAGAAAGCTCATTACAATGACACAACAAAATTTCATACATGTTATTCTGATAATGAAAAACTTATTGGCAAAAAACCAAAAAAAGTCAAGGTAAAAAATGAAAATTTTGAAATTTAAAGTTAAATATATTTTAAACTATGGTACTTGAAGCATGTTTTTCTTTATCTTAGAACCTAGATTACAAGAAGTCTAAAATCAGCAAAATCGGTTCACATTTGTAAAAGTTGTACGACAATGGTCAACTCTGACACCCTGTAGCATACCCTCTGATAAAACAGGGTGGCTACAATCCAATTTTCTAAAAGCCTAGATCTTTCTCTTCAGCTTTTGTGAACATTTTTTTCCGATTGCCACGTCAATAATATTTTCTATGTGTTTAATATATAATTATATATAGTCACATATAATCTGAGAGGTCCTACTATCGAATCCCAGCTCGGGCACAAATAAAATCGAATATGACAATTAGAGTTTGCTAAAAACCGAAAAATTTGGAAACCGCGGTTTCGGTTTTTCAAAATTATAAAAACCGCGGTTTCGGTTATTTTTCGGTTTTCTTGTGATATAATAGAATTGTTTTAAAACAATTAAATATAACAATATTCTAACTAAATATATGATAATTAAATATGCATAAAAATTAAATAGTTTAATACCTCCAAGATATCTTTTAAAACTCGATTGAATTTCTCACTCGAATATTTAAAGGCAATAACTCCATTTCGAAACTTTTCCGGAAGAAGAAATAACCACGGAAACCCATTATAAATTAATTTTTTTTCGGCAACTAAAGCTGTATTTTAAAGAGTTTAAATTTAAACAATATAAAGTTAAAATTTTATAAATTTCGCGGAATACGAAATAAGGCTTTTTGAAAAATACGCGGTGAAAATCTGAACTGAATATGTGAAACTCAATATCTCTGAAACCACTTGACTTTTTGGTGCAATTTTTTTTCTAAACATTATAAGCCTTAGTTTATGTTATCCGTAATAACAATAACAAAAACAAAAAAACTCTAAATCAATTTTTAATGTAAAAAATGTTTATTACAATTAAATACAAACTTTTGTAAAATAGAAGCTGAGCCTTTCTGAAATTCAAGATTCAATAATATGCAATTTAATTAATTATTTTAATTACCCTACGGGAAATTTTAACAAACTGTTACCGAACTGGCCCCTTTATATGAAATAGACTGGTCATTTTACATGGCGTTGTCATAGGAGGTGGAAATTGACCCCTTGTGACATGTCACAAGACAAATCCTAGGACAGGTTACTGAACTCTCATAAAAAACAAAGTTCAGGAACCTGTCCTGGGATTTGTCTTGTGACATGTCACAAGGGGTCAATTTCCACCTCCTATGACAACGCCATGTAAAAGTGACCAGTCTATTTCATATAAAGGGGCCAGTTCGGTGACAGTTTGTTAAAATTTCCCGTAGGGTAGTTAAAGTATTTTTTAAAAACCGACTTATTTTTGTCGGTTTTCGGTTTCGGTTTTGAGGCTTGGAAAACCGCGGTTTCGGTTTCGATTAAAACCATATTTTGAACTTGAGCTAGAACAATATTCTAACTAAATACACTGAACATTAGGGTGGGTAAATTTTTTTGCCTATGGGGAGTATATCATATTTTTAATCTGCGGGAAATTCTAAGAAAGTTTCGCGAATAAACCATGGTCGAAAAATCGAAATCGAGCCTCCGGTTTTTTCGTGAAATTTGTGATTCCAAAAATATATGCCTTTTTTCCAAAACTTTAAAGCTGTTATTATATTGTTCACGAAAATAAGATAAACACACAGTTTTATATTTCTTTAAATTTTTTTTTTCTTTAAAGAGAAGCAACACTTAGGAAATTCTCCTATTATTTAACGTGTTGCTTCCTTTGGAAAGGGGATAGAGAAGAAGTGAAAGGTGGTGAAAGATGAAGGGCTTCAAATATGGCAACACTGTAATTGCGCGAGATATTGAATTTTAGAACACATGTTGCGCGCCATCTGATGGTGAGTTGGCGAACTTTGTTGAAGCTTTTTAGTTCATAGCCCTGTTATATTATATTACTTCGGTAGGGTTAAGTGCTATGGGAACACCGAAGGAGGACGCTGCGATATGTATGAGGGATAGAAAAAACTCATACATATTACTATTTTTCATAACTTGATGTTGCTTTGGTTGGGGCTCGAACCCGCAACCTCACGTGTAACAGTCCAACCCGCTAACCATTACACCACAGCGCCCACAATTCAATTCAATGTAAATGTATTCGACCTTTTTCTATGAAGTTTTCTCTACGTTTTATTTAGATAATCCGAAATACAGGCTTCCAAGGTCATTAAAATTGAAATTTAAATAAAAAGACTATTTATTTTCATTTTTATTGCAATCCGACGTTTCGCTGGGGATTTTCCAGCATCATCAGGAATGAATATTTATTAGATATATAGTCCTTTGATAAAATGATTACATTACTTTTAAAAAATATCACAGTATTATATGTTTGACAACTGTTTTCACCGTTCTTGTTAATTTAAATTTATATTGGTTTTGTTAAAATAAACTATATTTTTAAAAATAAAACTATATTAACTACCAATATCCAACGTGAAGTCAACTCTTTTGTATGGATGCGAGACATGGCATTCCGCTGCCCGCGACATAAACGCACTTCTAGTTTTTGCCAATAGGTGCCTAAGGAGGATTTTAAAAATATTTTGGTCTAATGTGACGTCCAATAAAGTCCTGTAGACGGCCACCAATCAAGTTTCTCTGCGCACCGAAATATTGAGGCGTAAGTGGAATTGGCTAGGTCACACATTACGTAAACCAGGAGATGACAAAACACGTGCAGCCATTGACTGGAGTCGACAGGGCACCAGAAGAAGAGGAAGACCCGCCCACACCTGGAGAAGACAGTTGGGCTCAGAAATAACAATCACAAGGAAGTCCTGGAAGGAGATTAAACTAAAAGCTTGTAACAGATCGCAATTTGCAATGGCCCTATGCTCCAACTTGGAATAACGGGAATAAATATATAAAATATATATGGGTGATTCCATCTCAAATCGCCCAATGGTTGGACTCGACCCCTTCGATTTGGATGAATTTTGGTCAGAACTTTTCTTTCATCATATAACAAAGTTTTGACAAAGGAAAAAAATTACAAATTTTTTTCAAAAGTTATGCAATATTTAAAATTTCAAAAAATGTCATAATTTTTCTAAGTTTTTGCTTTGTTACGAGGTTATTTTTTGAATATCTCGAGAACTATACCAGCTACAAAAATAGTTCGTTTTAAAAACAATAAGCTAAGAAATAGCACATACACACACACACACACATGTATACATAAATGGAAGAGTGTGCCATTTCTTACCTTATTTGTTTTGTTGGGACATAAAATATGATAGCTAAAAAAATAAAACTAAAAAACAGCAGCATATGATAAATTAACAATTAACAGGTTAATTAAATTTAATTTTCTTCAGCGCATATTTGATGTAATTAGTTCAACAAACAGAAATGATGTTTCGTTTGAGATTTTGTTGTGTGTGGCATCGTCTGTATTAAAAAATGTAAACAAAAATTAAACACATGTTCTGACGAATATTTCTTCGTGTGTAGGCAGCATAAAACGTGTTTTTTTCTTGCTAGTATGGTGTTGTAACTATAAATACATTCTGCTACCTATAAAACCTTACTCGGTGTCTTGACGAGACATCGATTTGTTCAACCAACGAACAATTTCTTGTTCGCCCATGCATTTGTCTCGTGTGAACCACTCTTGTTCCTGTTTTGTTCTTGTTCAGACAACGTTGTCAGCACAATTGTTCTCACAACTATGTGCAACATCCCAGAAAAAAATACTGCTTGCTTGGAAGTAGGTTCGTCAGGGAAAGAAAATAGTGTAGCGCTTGCATTATTGGTGATAAAGGCATGATTTTGGTTCGAGATATCTCGCGTCAAAGCACTTGTTTCGATATTCGATATACGCTTCTATCATAGCTCCAAATAATGGCATGAAATCACAGCTTTTAGCTAGTAAATTCGGTTATCATTGTCATTCTTTCGTGCTTTGTTAGAGCGATAAAGTGTGTTAAACAAAACTCTATTGCCTTTTTCTAACACACTACTGCAAGCTATTATTCCTTAGAGGCAGTAGACGAAGCAGAAAAGAAGCACTAACCATTTTTACCGCTTCCGAATTTCTGCTGGGATCAACCACGATGCCAGATCTAATTTTTACTTAGTGGCATTACTAAAAACTAAAGAAAATAAAAGAAAATGAGTAAAATGTTAAGAAAATGAAAATAATTTGCATTATTATTGAATTTAATGTAATTTAATTTTTATATTTGTAAAAAAATTAGTGAAAAACACATTGAAAACATGAAACTAAATAGTTTCGTTTGTGACCTACTCCAACAAAAAATAATGAATTGTCTGACATTACGTATTCTCCACCTAAAACAAATGGACAAATTTTTTCCCGTTATTCTGCCGACGATTAGTTTTTGGGCAAACAAATCAATGGGTGCATTCGGCAGATACACTTTATTAGTCAACAGTTCTACAATAGTTGCACAAGTATCTGCTGAACGACCTGATTACTAACCGCTCAGTCTGAGCGCTGAGGTCGCGCTGTCATATTTTGGTAGCGTAAAAAATATTTGCTACTTTTGATCAACTGGTGATTCATTTGTTGTTGTTGATTTTAAAAATATTTTTGTTTTGTAAGAATGACAAATAAAAACATGCAAATATAATTCAAAAGCAAAAATTTAAAGAAACTACAGGAAAATTTATAAAAATTGTATTTAAAAACAAAACAAAGAAAACATTGTTCAGCAGAGTTACTAATCACAAAGCGCTACAAGTCACCTGTATCAGTTTACGGTTTGTCTGCCGAATACTACCAATGGGTGCGTTCGGCAGGTACAATTTGACAGTCAACAGTTCTACAACAGTTGTGCAACTATCTGATGAACGACCTGATCACTAACCGCTCAGTCTGAGCGCTCAGGCAGCGCTGTCATATTTTGGTAGCGTAAAAAATGTTTGCTACTTTTGATCAAATAGTGATACATTTGTTGTTGTTGATTTTAAAAAATTTTTGTTTTGTATGAATGACAAATAAAATCATACAAATATAATTCAAAAACAAAAAATTTAAAATATCAAAGGATAATATAAAAAAACAAAACAAAGAAAACATCGTTCAGCAGAGTAAGTAATCACCAAGCGCTACAAGTCACCGGTATCAGTTTAAGGTTTCTCTGCCGAATGCTACCAATGTCTCGTCAAGACTCAGAGTTAGTAATGTGTTTATATTACGTACCACTGTTGCAATTTTTGTGCTTTTCGGGTACTTTTTGGTGCTTTTTACCACTTTTTACAAATGCCCGTTAAAAAAAAAACGGGGGTTTTACATTTCATTTAACTTTTTTTCATTTCCAGACAGTGCTTTAAGTGCTTCTCGTTCTCGTTTTTTCGGAATTCCTACGTTTTAATGTTTTAACCCTTTGACACGGGAATTTTAATGGCTGGGAATTTTCCGACCAAACTTCGTGAAAATGTAGATATATGCCCAAGAAATATTGTGTGCTACTTTTATGGCTTTCCGGCACCCCCTTGCGGAGATATTTGGAATTAAAGTTCAAACATTAACATGCTGCCGACCCCGAACGGGTTAAAATTTTAATTTTATATTTTTTCTATTACTAATCTCTACATAAAATCTTTTGAGTTTTTGAACTTTATTCATCACACAATTTTTGACACTAAACTTTAGCCTCTTTTTAACTTTTAAATTTTAACACATTCTCAGCAGCGTTGATGATCACAAGACAAAACGCACACTACTGATTTCATGTTGTTCTGAAATTTCACAGCCTGCATAAAATTTTAATAAGAACAAAATAACGAACCGATAACAGTAAATGAATTGCGCTTTGGTTAAAATTCAAATCAGTGACGAGTTGATGAAGTCGATGTACATTATAATGTACGCCACTCGCCAAAGGGTTAATACTATAAACAGTTCTTTTTCCTATAAAATATCATTTATTTATATTTTTTGTGAAAAATTTGTCAATTTTAAATCAATATTCAATAACAACAATACAAATTTAAATAAAATGGTTTTGAAAGCTCCTTACCTTTAAGTTAAGAGCAACATGTCAAGAAACATCAATTTTAATACATGAATTTTGATACAATATTCCTTAAATTGAAAGTATGCCAAATCGCGGTTATTAATTATATTTTATCTTTCATTTTAGGTAAGATTGAAACGCATGCATCTAGCTTTAATATGGGTTATTTAGTTTCGCCATATTCGTATTCGAATGGTGGAGCCGGGGGTTTACCCGTAACGATGGTAAGTTCAATAAACATTTTTTGTTTTAGCTTTAAACTACAATAAATATGCATATTTGCTGTAACTTCTCCAAATTAAAAAAAAACATGCAGAGCACACTTATTTTAAGATTAAGTGCATAACAGAACAAAAATTTAATGCTTCAGTTGTCAAATCGCTTAATTCCATAAAGAAAAAGTCTCAATGAGAAAAATAGTATATATTGTTTTTTTTTTAAATTCTTGTTAAATTATAAATTTTTTCATTTAGTAGTGTTAATATTTATTATCAGAGAAATTTGTTTTGAATATTATACAATTAGAAGTCAATAAAGTGCTTTAAAATATATAAATAAAAATTTTATAAATTTAAAAATGTTATAAATTAAATCAATCGATTTGGCAACTGAAGCATTCAATTGTTTGTCATTTTTATAAGAAGAATAGGGATATTACTAAATAGTTTAAGTCCTCCACTAATTAAAAATTTTCTAAATTTATGCAAACTAGGATTGTCAAACGGAATTAGGTTTTTACATATCGTACAGTGGAGCCTTTTCCAAAAAAGTGGTAATAAATGTAGAACTTCTAAATTACTTATCCGACCAGTATAAAACAGCGTGTCAAAATTGACTACCTCGGGTGTAAGTTTTGTAATTATGGGCCGATTTCAAAGCTTTTTTTGTCTGAGGTAATGTATGTTGTAAGACAAAGACAAAACATGAATACAGTGATGTATCTCTTTTAGAACCAAACCAAATATTTTTTTCTAATTCTGTATTTTTTACATTTGTGCAATGGTTCCCAAAATTTATTATTTGTAAATTGTTTATAAATCGAAAAGTTTATGAGAGACCAATATGCACACTGAGAGAATTATTATCACTTCAGTAATGAATTTCTTCATAGTTTCAATGAAAATTGTCAATGGAACTCGTCCATTGTAACTTTTCATAGAATCTATGAAAAACGTTTCATTAAAGTCAATGTTTATAAAAAGTTCATAAAATTAATGAAACTCTTCATAAAATGAATAGACCACTCCTCCAATGCATAAATCATTTAGCCAATGAAGAGCTTCATAAAATCTATGAAGTAATTTAATTTATTACACAGTACAACACTAAAAATGCATCGGGCATGCGACTTATCAATTCTGATAGATTTCAGGATGAATATCACGAGTGTGGACACCAAATTTCAAACTTAGCTCTAGTTTTTGAAGTATTTGCAATTTTAACTTTTAGCAAAAAGACAGTTTTTTGTTAAAATTTCTTATTTATTCATATACCGGACTTTGACTAAAATGTGGACTTTGGGCTTTTAGAAACACATCAACTTATTTTGATTATGTAAATGATCTAGGATATAATTGCAATTAAAATGAAAACTTCACTTATTTTCCTATTTTGCAAATCTAGTAAAATCCCTTAAAAGCATTTGCAAAATCTTTACATATGAAGTAAATTCATATTTCACTAAATTCTTTTTATCAAAAGAATCACTTCTTCAGCATCAGCAGTTGCAGAAAATTCAATCTGAAATACACACTTTACATCTTTTTTATTTCAAATAAATTTTATATTATTTACTATGGCAAAAGGAAATAAAGTACATTTTTGAACATGCATATTTTAAAATTGTTATTTTTTTGAAATTTGCACTTCAATTATCTAAAACTTTGTTGAAATTGATTGGAAAATAAATGTTTAATATTTCTGAATGGTTTTATATTTTAAGATTTGTCACAGACTCCTTAATTTTTAGGTATTAAAAAAATCAGTCTTTTGCAGCTTTAGTTAAAACAGAAAATGCGATTTTTTTTTGATAAATTAAGTAACGTGAGATGTTTACTAAAGGTACAAATTCAAATATTAGATATTCCTTTCATCCCAGATTATTTATTAACGAAATCGTGAAAAAAGAGAAATTTGAATTTTAAATGCATATATAGGGAATATTATCGCAACTTTCAAAACGTGCAATATATCAAATTAAAGGGCGTATTTCATCATTTTAGTCTACGCGAGACATAAATTAGTTAACATGGCCACTAACATCATGTTAATGTTAAATGTGGACCACTCATTTTAATGTTGTGATTTACGTTTTTCCTGCACTCATAAAAAAAGCCCGTACAAATAGTTAAACATTTTGCTAAAATAACAGGAAATATTACCTGAATTTGCGCCAGCAGAAATTTCAATGATGTTGAGAATGACCTAAATTTTAGGTAAAAAAGTTAGTTCAAATACAATACTTTATAAGAAATGTTGTTTAATGGAAATGAAAATTACCCCGCTGAAATCAGCACATGTTTTCTGCTAAATTTTAGTTGGTTATAAACAGGTAAAAAATTTAGTTAACATTAAAAAATTTAGAAGAATTTTCGTTTAATAGAAATGAAAGTGGGTTAGTTGAAATCTGCAAAACATGCTGCTAAAATTACAATCACTTTTTGTTATTATTTGAATAAAAACAAATTATTTATCTATTCTATGTCATTAATGTAATTGTAATTGTATTTATAAGTATTTACTAAATTATTGTTTTTACGCATACTCAGTTCCATACTGTAATATAAGACTTAAGTCTTGTGTATGGAATAACAAATAAATAAATAAAATAAATAAAACAAATTAATGTAAATATTGTTAATTTTATTTTCAAATAAATTACACAATCCAAAAACACTATTTGCACTTTTATTTTCTTGCCAATATGTTAAACTTCCGCTGGAGTTGTATTATTTGGTTCCTTTTTTTCGTCTACCTGCGGGTCGAATTTAGGTGAAAATGTTAAAGGGCTGAAATAAAAGAAAAAAGATAACATATTTAATAGTATTCCCTTAAATAAATATAGTTTATATTATAAAACAAACCTCTATTATTTTATTTTTTAAATACAAGTTTAACTGCGAAATGCTAATGTCCAGTATATCTACGTTTTCTTTTGCGTTCCTTTGCTGACTAACAGAAACAAAAGAAAACATGCTCTTATCATATTATTTTATTTACTAGAACTTTCTAAACAACCGCATATTATTTTTATTTGTATTGGTAAGCGTCATCAGTGATGATTCATCACATAAATACATTAAAATACACTTACTAGAAATTTTGTAATTTGTATTGGTCGGCAAACTCACCAATACACACTTCACCATCAAGCGCCATCAAGCACCATCAATCACTACCCAAGTAAAAAAGTTTTGATATAGTCAAATATTATAATATACAATTTTGTATAATTATATATTGGAACATATATAATAAGATATACTTATATACAATTTTACGAAATTATATCCTAAATATATAACTATATCTTGCTATATATTGCACAATATATAGCGCAACATATTACAATATCCGATTATATATAGACCTGTATATATTTACATATGCCTCATATAATTATGTATAATTGTATCGAATTATATACCATTACATCTAGTTGGATATGATTATATTATATTTGATACATTTGGATGATGACAAAATCCGGATAAAATTGTATCAAACCATATCTTATTCCATCAAATTAGATCTTATTGTGTCAAATTAGATCTAATATGACCATAATACGATCTAATTTGATACAATTATATGTTCTCATTTTTCGGATGTAATTATACATATATAATATCAAAACTCATATAATTTTTTTTTAGTAGGGTATACACTAGCGCCCCTATCGTTTTCTTTTGAAAACAGAAATATTAAAAAAGTTGCCAATAAATTTATCTATATTAGCTGATAACATTGTCAAAATCATTTATAAAAAAATAACTAAATATCAGGGGGAAAAATTAGTTCAAGTACAGCAGAAATATGTTTTTGTGGTGAAATTTGATAACTAACAACTTTAGTTAAACAACGGATTTAAACGAAAACAACAGGAAAAATAAGTTCAATTGAATTAGAACGCGTTTAACAGACTTTTGTACTAACTTTTTTATGAGTTTGTGTTAACATAGTTGTTAACGCAGATGTTACGAAAACTATTTCATAACATCTCAGTCGATGCCATATTTTTTTCTGCTTACTGGCATCACCAACAAACAAAGCTTATAAAAAAAATAAAGAAAATATATAAAAACAGTGTAATTGTGAAGTAATTAGCATTCTTAGAACTTAAAATGTAGGATTATTTTTATTTATCAAAGAAAAAATATACAACCAATTAATTTCTGTGAAATAAAAGACATTCATTTGTGACTGACTCCGGCAAGAAAAAATTAATAATGAAATTTCTTAACATTAGTGTTCTCCACCACAAAAGTATTAGATTTTATTTTTGACTCTCATAACATCTATCGTAACTACCCGAGTAAAAAAGTGTATATAAAATTATATGTGAATGGATATATTTGCAGTATGTAACTTGATATAATTTCATCCGAAAACTGGTTATATTAAATTGTATCATATTGGATATAATTGTATTTACAAGGATACAAAGTTATATCAAATGATAAACTTATATCCGAATTTTGTCCCGATCAAATTGGATATAAGTTAATACAATACGATATGATTATTTAAATGATAAAAAAAAAACTTTGAATTGGAGGGCAGCAGGATTTCGGGTCCTACACACTCAGGGGTGTGATGAAAATCGAAAACGAACAGTTTTTCAATCTAGAATAATTTGTTTCGCGAAAATCAAATTGGCTTCAAATTATTATTTATCGTTTTTTTTTTGACGCCGGACATCTAAATTAGGAAATAAAATATAAATTGGTATAGTACAGATCCTACAATATTTACCATTGAAAATCAGATCGTTTTCGTTTTCTATATTCATCACATGCCTGACTGTCAGCCGAGGGCTACTGTTGATAATGAGTAACTATTAAAGACGTTAATTTATAAATCTGTTATTCTTTAAAAACTAGATAATTTTTTATCAAATATGGGAATTTCCTTTGGACTTTGAGTTAAGAAATACCACTCAAAACTTATCGGACCAGAACAAAATATATATATCGTTGGGGAGGTACTTGAAATACCTTTCCAATGATATGCAACATGCCTGGACTTATTAACCCATTACGAGCCGGGCCCTGATTTTAAATGTTAATTTTTTTAAATTGGATTTTTTAAATTAAAAAAATAACTTAGAAGTAAAAAAGCTCAGAAAATATTAATTTAATAAAAAAATTTAGTAAAGCATATAAAAAATTGTTTTTGATCAAATATTACATTAATCTCGAATATATTAGTTAATCTCGAACATTGGTCTGATATTAACTAATATATCGTCGGCTTGCCTGCAAGAAGTGCTATGTTTTTGGTTTTAACAGGTTTTCAGGAGAGCGAAAAAACTGATTTATATTATCCTTTTAAGATATTTTATTGACATCATATGCCCTAATGATTCACGAACTTATTTATTACAATCATTATTAAGGCATATGATGTCAATGAAATATATTAAAAGGATAATATAAACCAGTTTTTTCGCACTCCTGAAAACCTGTTAAAGAACACATAACACTACCTGCAGGCAAGTAGTATTTATTTTGTTATATACAAAATAAAATTAAAAATATTTTTCGTATATATTTATATATAAAATTTGGAACGTTTTTATCAATAATATATTCATATATATACAATTTGAAATATAGCAAATACTGATATATGATTTAATATGAGAAAATTTCTAAAAAAAAATTCTAATATATCACCATATAAAAACATATAAGGTCGCACACAATATTTTATATTATCATATATTTTAATATTAAAAAATATATGTTATATATACTCTTTTTTACTCGGGTAGGGTTGCCATTTCCATTTTGAGAAAAAAAGAACGCCAACTTAAAAAAAGGAGGACATTTGACTTAAAAAAGAGGACAATTTTTTTTAATAAATTGATTTTTAAAAAATCAACAACGCGATAAAATCAGACAACAGAAAAGCTTAAAATTTTAAATTCTTTAGTGATAAAATTCTTCAAGAATTTTTTTGAAAAAAATACTTCATAACTTTTAAATAAAATTCTTCATGATATTTTTTTTAAATTCAGTAAAGAGTTTTAAAGGAAAAATTCTCTATTGAATAGTATTTCAAATTTTATGGAGTTTTATTTTCTTATAAAAAAATATACATAAATGTATTTAAAATTTATAAAATTTTAAATTTGTGATAAAGATTAGCATGTAGTTAACCAAATTTTATATTAAGAGTATATTATTATATATATAATTATATCCGAAAAGTGAGAACATATAATTGTATCAAATTAGATCGCATTATGATCATATTAGATCTAACTTGACACAGTTAGATCTAATTTGATAGAAAAAGATATGTTTTGGTACAATTTTATCCGGATTTTGTCCTCATCCAAATGTATCGAATATAATATAATCATATCCAACTAGATATAATGGTATATAATTCGATACAATTAAACATAATTATACGAGGCATATGTAACTATATATAGGTCTATATATAATTGGATACTGTAATATGTTGCACTATAATATTTAGGACATAATTTCGTAAAAATTTATATAATTATATCTTGGTATATATGTTCCAATATAATTATACAAAATTTTATATGATAATATATGACTATATCAAAACTTTTTTACTTGGGTAGTTCTGAACACTTTGTTCCCTTCATTTAATAATTAGGTAGTTCACACACGCTGAAAAAAAAACGGCATGTCCCAAACATATTTTTGCTGGTAATATATATATATATATATATGGGGAAATTGTTAAACATATTCGCCGTGTTTTTACTAGAAACACTATATATTTGCATGCAAATATATTATGTTTGCCTGTAAATATATAATGTTAGGATGAAATGAAATGACGCTATCGACAAATATTATATGTTGGCAGCAAACATATAATATCTGTGTCATACACAAATTATGTTTCCATGCAAATAATATATATAAATAATATATTTACCCTACGGGAAATTTTAACAAACTGTCACCGAACTGGCCCCTTTATATGAAATAGACTGGTCACTTTTACATGGCGTTGTCATAGGAGGTGGAAATTGACCCCTTGTGACATGTCACAAGACAAATCCCAGGACAGGTCCCTGAAATTGAGAGTTCAGTAACCTGTCCTAGGATTTGTCTTGTGACATGTCACAAGGGGTCAATTTGCACCTCCTATGACAACGCCATGTAAAAGTGACCAGTCTATTTCATATAAAGGGGCCAGTTCGGTGACAGTTTGTTAAAATTTCCCGTAGTTATAAAGCAATTATTAATATATGTCAAACAATAGGCGTATTTATTCTACTCTCCAAATTTCTCTATATTTTAATGGAAAAACATAAAAAGTAAAATTAATACATCTACTGTTTGGCGATTATTTAATAACTAAATATATTATAAATCACATTGAATTTTACATCTAATACAAATCTTTCACTGAAAAACAATAACTACAATCTCTTCATTTATTATACCCTACACCACTATGTGGTCAGGGTATTATAAGTTTGTGCTGATGTTTGTAACACCAAAAAATATTGGTCGTAGACCCACCTTATAGTATACCGATCGGTTCAGAATTTTTTTTTATTTCGATTTAACGATGTCCGTCTGTCCGTCCGTCCGTCTGTCTGTCTGTCCATGCAATCTTGTGCGCACTCTACAGGTCGCAGCTATTAAGATATTTTGATGAAATTTGGTACGCAGACCTATGTTGGCCCAAGGACGAACAAGTTTGATTTTTTTGAACATCGGTCCATGTTTAGACCTAGTGCCCATATAAGGCTCCTACCAAAATTATATTGTTTATACGCTGCAGGTCGTAAATATTAAGATATTTTGACGAAATTTGGTACACAGACCTATGTTAGCCCAATAACGCAGCCTATTGATTTTGGTGAACATCGGTCCATGTTTAGACCTAGTGCCCATATAAGGGTCCTACCAAAATTATATTGTTTATACGCTGCAGGTCGTAAATATTAAGATATTTTGATGAAGTTTAGTACACAGCCCTACATTGGCCCAATAACGGAGCCTATTGATTTTGGTGAACATCGGTCCATGTTTAGACCTAGTGCCCATATAAGGGTCCTACCAAAATTATACTGTTTATACGCTGCAGGTCGTAAATATTAAGATATTTTGATGAAATTTGGTACACAGACCTACATTAGCCCAATAACGCAGCCTATTGATTTTGGTGAACATCGGTCCATGTTTAGACCTAGTGCCCATATAAGGGTCCTACCAAAATTATAATGTTTATACGCTGCAAGTCGCAAATATTAAGATATTTTGATGAAATTTGGTACACAGACCTATATTGGCCCAATAACGCAGCCTATTGATTTTGGTGAACATCGGTCTATGTTTAGACCTAGTGGCCATATAAGGGTCCTACCAAAATTATACTGTTTAAACGCTGCAGGTATTAATATTAAGATATTTTGATGAAATTTGGTACATAGACCTATGTTGGCCCAAGGACGAAGCCTATTGATTTTGGCGAACATCGGTCCATGTTTAGAACTAGTGCCCATATAAGGGTCCCCCCAAAATTGGCTTGGTTACAAACTGCAGGTCGCAAATATTAAGATATTTTAATGAAATTTGGTGCGCTGACTCACATTATATAAAATTTTGACATAAGCCCCATTTTAACCCATTCGAATTTCGGATCCAAACAATACACCAGACTGGTGTAGGGTATTGTATAGTCGGCATGCCCGACTTTAACCTTTTTACTCGTTTTTTATTTCTTTTTATTAACAAATATTAATTAAAAACTCTTATAATAAGTTAATACTTTAATTACACAATTAAATAATGTTTTTTTTCTTTTTAACACAATTTAATGTTTTATTTATACTAATTTATTTTATTTTTCACATCTTTCACAATAAAATTAATAAATAAAGGAAAAATATCACTAAATTTTCTGACTAGATGCAGTCTAGCTAAACTAAACGATTATTACCAACTACAAAAGTTATAATGGCTACATACAACTTTATATGTATCAAGAATGGAAATTCGCCGTTCCAAATATATGTTAATTGTATCCAACAAATATAATTATTACCTGGAAATATATGTATAGTAACTATAAAAACAATATAATTGGAAGCATACTCCAAATACATATATGGTAGTTTATAAATATAATATAATTACCTCCAAACATAAACAAAAACGTCTTTTTCCTCCGTGTAGTAAACATCATTTTTAATAAAAAAAAAATCGCAACAAAATTTGTTATCAGTCATGTTAATTGAATTTAAGTTTTTTACATAATTTCTCAGGATAAAGAATTCATTAAATAAATTTTCATCATTAAAAGCAATACTATTTTTTTTTTAATTCAACAGTTAGCTCACTGCTGATAAGCTTCAAATTTGGCAATTAAAGTAAATGATACCAAGTCAATTGAAATTATAGCGACAAAACAGCGATGCCAACAATTAAAAAAAAAAGTTATGGAGAAAAGTACAAAAAGTAGGATAACGCCGGACACTTACTGAAAAAGAAGTAGGACTGCCCCGGACGCAGAGAACGAAGCCGATCGGCTTATAGCCGCGGCTAAGCCGCCGCCGACAATTTTTCAGGTGCTCGAGCCGCCGCCGAATTTTGCGACTAATTTCGGCTATAAAATATTAGCCGACTGTATCAGCTAAGCCGGTAGAAATGAGATTTTTTAATCTTTCTTAAACAATTAATTAATTTTGATTACAAAAAATTACTTGAATTAATTTTCTAAGAATCCGTCGGCTGTAGTCGGCTTTTAGTCCCCATTGAACTCGCAGCATAAGATTTTCAATATAACTTTTTTTTAACTGTGGTATCGTAAAAAATTAAAAATATACGAGTTTTCTTCATAAAACGTCGAATTTAGTCGACTTTTAGTCGCCGCCGAGTTTTTTACCGTTTAGCCGCCGCCGCCGAAGATTTTTCGGCTTTAGTCGAGCTTTAGCCGCCGCCGGAAATATGTTTGTTCAGCCGCCGCAGGCGGCAATTTAATATCGGCTTCGTTCTCTGCCCGGACGCCCTAAAAAAGAGGACGGTGTCCGGGGAAAAGAGGACCGATGGCAACCCTAATTGTAACAGAATATCATAGCCAATGTAGACTCAGAGTAAAATGTTGCAAAAAATAGCGTTATTACTTTCAATTTTATATTTGTTTGCAAAAAGTTTATAAAAAAATTTAATTTTCCTACAAAAACGTTTTTGCAGATATTTCTTGAACTATAGCTAACTTTAAAATTCTAGGACCATATTCGTGATCTGCATCCCAAGGTCTATTAGAAATGATGTATCGCAATCCCGATGCATCAACTTTTTCTTATTTTGTTGTATTGTGTTATTTATTATAGTTGGCTGTTGTCGTTGCTAAACTGGAGTGCATAAATAAAAAGTATTTAGTAAATGCAAAAAGCGTAATCAAATTCTAGCATATTTTACGGATGTACAAAACATATCTAATGAAAGAATTCATTAAATTAAAAATTTTCATAAAATTATATAATAAGCCTAATTCAATTAATGAAATTCCTTATTAATATTTCGAGAAATTAATGTGATTTATAAAAAACATTCATAGTCCAAAATTGATAACAAAAAATTAATTAAAATAAAATAAAAATTATAAAAGATAATTCTCTCAGTATGAAAATTAATGCTTAAGGATGTGCCTTATGGTTACAAAAAACTATCGTATTTGACAATTAAATGTTTAATATAAAATTCTAATTGTATGAAAATTTTTAAAAATTAATGAAGTGACGATATTTTATGAAAAAATAAGAAAAAAATAAATACTATTGAACAATTTCATTTATATAAAGAACATTTTCAATAAATCTATGAATATCTAATATATGAATTTCATTGAATTTTTTTAATGAAATTATGGAATTTTGTGAACGAAAAGTTATAAAAAATTGCATAATATTAATTAAATATTATATTTTATGAAATTATATCATTAATAAATATTATGAAGGATAATTCTTTCAGTGTACAATGTAAAAATAATTACATGTGTGTCAGTTTTGTTCCCTCTATCATATATCTAAATTTCAGCAAAATCGGGCGGTCCCCACAAGGATACCTTCCTTGTAAGCCGCCGCCGCAATTTTGGGTCGGCTAGCGTCCTTGGACAATATCATTGTTAGATGTTAGTTTTTTGTAATTGAATGTGAGGTCAAAGTCTGTTCCTAAGTATACGTTAGAGCGGGATCCCAAGCTTCCCCAAAAGTATCCCTGTACTGAAAATTGTTAGTTAATTATTGTTGTTAGGGATATTTCGGGTTGCTTTGGGTTGCCGCTAGGCTTGCCGGATCGAAATTGGCAAAAAGCTTGACATACAGTGGAAGAAGCTTGATTTTTCTTGACATTTTCAAAAAAGGCTTGATTTTCCTTGACAATTTAAAATTCAGGTAAATTAGCAAAAAAAATTGCAAAATTGACTTGAAAATTTAAATGATTTTAATTAGTACAGATTTTCTACATTCTTTGTGGGTACTACATTTTGTAAAGAAATGGGCCCATATGTTGTCAATGGATATCAGGGATGATAAATGGGATTTTTGAAATAGTACTAACCAGCTTAAAAAATAGTACTTTTTATACCTCTATAGTACCAAAATTTTTTTTAAATTAATTTTTTTTATCATTATAAATTAACAAATAAAAACACATAAAAAATAAAGAGTTCTGTTAGATATCCCTGAACTTTGTTTTTTATGAGAGTTCAGTAACCTGTCCTAGGATTTGTCTTTTGACATGTCACCAGGGGTCAATTTCCCCCTCCTATGACAACACCATGTAAAAGTGACCAGTCTATTTCATATAAAGGGGCCAGTTCGGTGACAGTTTGTTAAAATTTCCCGTAGGGATGATACAGCAATAGAAGAACGTAAAAATTGTAGTTAAAACTAATAAGTTCAAAATTACGTTGCATAAAAAAGTTCTATCAGATTACTTTTGTAAAATATTTGTACGAGAAGAACAGCAAAAATCAAACTGTTAAATATATATACAAAATTTTCGTTACATTTTGATAAATTTTAGTTAACAGAAAATAACAACTTAACCTGCTAAATTTAGTAAAAAATAATAATTAGTAGACCAAAAATCAGGATGAATTTAAAATCTAGAAAGCTTTTTTCTATTTTTTTAATACGAATAAAAATCTAGTCTTTTGAAATCAGCAGTTTACTATTTTTAGAAACCATTTCCGTTGATTTTAGCGGGATAGACTGCTATTTTCATTTAACTAAATTTAACTTAAAACTAACAAAAATTTTGAGATATAACAGTTTATTTTTGCTATTTTTACTCTACTAATATTAATATTTTCCGCAGATTTTACAGTATAATTTGTTATTTTCAATGAACTAAAAGTTAAATATAAAAAATATATAAAAATATGTAAAAAAATCTGTTAGTAGCTTTTTCTGCTATTTTTACATGTTTTCAAATGAACAAATTGATTGACAATCAAATTAATTTAATGACTGCATTAGGTGCATTAAGAATTCATTTGATTCTTCGAAATAGGTTTTAGCTATTTAATCATTTAGAAATGAAAATAGAATGAGTGAATTCTTTAGGAGCTCTGATGGGGAAAAACATTTTGCTCTTTTCAAAAAAATACAAAAATTTTTAGATTTCTTAATTCTCCTAATTTTTAATATTTTTTTTTTGTATACATACTACGTATTTTAATAAAAAAATGCGAAATAACATTTTTTATGTGTTTAACTTGAGTTTCAATAGTAACATCTAATATTTTAAATATTTTCAACCTAAGTATTTTTTATTTAAAACTTTGATATTTGATGTGTTCGCTATAAACACATAAAAATTAAAAAAGCACAAAAAATTTAAAAATCAAAAAATGTTTAAATAGTACTAAATGAGTCAGAGGAGTACCATGGTACTTTTGAGGTTCCAATAGTACCACAAAAAGTACTATAGTACTAACTTTATCATCCCTGATGGATATGTCTTTTGGCAATTCTTCGAAAACTCCCCGAAGGCAGCAGTAATCTGCAAATGTACGTTCCCATATATTACTGCGGCAACTAGGGTTACCAGACGGGCTTGATTGTCAAGCTTTTTCTATGTGTGTCAAGAAAAAAGAAAAAATGTCATTTGTCAAGCTAAAACGGAATTTTAGAAATTTTTCTATCAAATTGATAAGCAAAATTAACCATTAGCAAAAAAAACAAATCGTTTTTAAATGTACCATGACTAATTTTTACGGATAAATGACTGTTTCCATGGTAGTAAAGCATAAAAAGTCTTTCTTTGAACGAAAAGGAAAGCTAACCAATATTTACAAAATGCTATAAAAATGGAGAAAATCATTTTTTTTTTTTAGCAAATTGCTGTTTTAAATGTAGAAAATCATTACCAGATATGTGGTTATGTAACTACATACTTGGTAATGGTAACTAGTTACTTTTGTTATTACATTTCTTCTTACCTTTATATGACGATGTCGCGAAAAATAATGAGTTATGGTCAGAGTAGGAAAATAAACTGTACGCAACAGATAGGGTACGGTACGCCCAAAGAACGCATACCCTAATTATCGATTTAGCGGTTGTGTGTTTGTACACAAACCGAGTGGTAGGGTTTGCGTTTGTCTGATGACGAACGCAAACCATACGGTCATGTACTGTGCTTTCAACACCCTGCTTTCCGTGCACTACCCGAATACGCTTCGTGTCGTATAGATTTGTTTCTTTGCTTTTGGGTTTTTTTTGTTGGTGTTAACTCACACATACATATATTGCGTAGTCATGATTCGTTGTAGAGATGGCCGCGTGAGTAATTTCTGACTTACGTTCACTTAATCTCACGAATAAAAAAGAAATAATCACTCCATACCAGAGCTTTGAAGAATTAATTCCTTAATTCAATTTTTCAATTCTGAATTAAAAATTCGATGAATTAATTCACAATGCACCAGATATTGAATGGAATTAATTCATATTTGTTTTCGTTCGATTTATTTTGTTACGAAGTAATTCAATTGCTATAGTTCTTTTTATTAAATCAAATGAATTAATTCACACGCGTTCAATTTTATAAAAGTGAATTAATTCCTTACTGAATTCGTTCAATTTCATTTTCGTTCAGTGAATTAAAAAAAATAAAATTACGTTCAGTGAATAAAAAAAAATACGTTCATTGAATTAAACAAAATTTCGTTCACTGAATTAAAAAATAATACGTTCACTGAATTCAAATCCTGTTTTCTGCCGTTCAGTAGAAAAAAACATTTATTTACAAATAAAATTTGTAACTAAACAATTTTACAGCGTTTGCTAGTAAAAATAAACAAATTATATATTAAGTGTTGGAGAAACCCGGTGCAGTTTATCGATTAAAAAATAAAGCCTTACTTTTAAAAATAAAAACTTTATAGATATAGATGAATTGGAAAAAAATATAGCTATTAATTCTTATGATTCCTTATGATTCCCCGTAAAATGTAGATGCTTGACTATGACGTATTTCATTTATACATTTTTACAATACTAAGAACTCTACAAGCAATTAAAATATGTTGTTGCTTCTCATTTGAATTCAGTGAACGTAATTTTTTTTCAATTCAGTGAACGCATTTTTTTTGATTCAGTGAACGTAATTTTTTTTTCAATCCAGTGAACGTAATTTTTCACGGATGACTGAAACATGTCATAAGGGGTGGGCTACCTGACCAGGATAATTTAACACCTTTATCCTGGTAATGAATCCGTCGATCCTGATTAATATCAAGGCTATGTTGGCAATTGACTTCATTGAAAGTCCGTCCGTCTTTATCCGAGTTGCCAGCTACCGAATTTTATTGTCAAGTGTTTTATGTTTTTTTTTCTTTTTGGCACGAACTTTTTAAATGTGGAGACCTAACGGAAAAAGAACCCCCCGTTTCCGACGAACTACAGCCGTAGCGATCACCAGCGTGCCATTTCCGTTTATTTCCAATAAGGGGTCTCTCACATTTTGAAATCGAACGAATTCAGTGGTGAGTTAATTCAGTAAGGAATTAATTCACTTTTTTTTTCGTTCGATTTATAAAATTGAACGCATTCACCAGTGAATTAACTCATTTGATTTAATAAAAAGAACTATTGCAACTAAATTATAAACAAATTAATTCTTTGAATTTATTGTTTAATGAACGCGTACAGTTTAAAGAATTCAGTGAATTACATAAGAATTACTAGAATTGAATAATTCTAGAGAAAATTCAATTCGTGAATTCATTCAAAAATGAATTAATTCTTCAAAGCTCTGCCCCAGACAGACTCAAGGACGAGCACTTTTTCAACTTTCGCTCACATACAAAACTACTCACGATCTGGAAAAACAGTAAACATTACCTAAAATCTGATGAAAAGACTAAACCCTAGCATCAGTTTTTTTACTCTTACTCACGCTCACACACGATTCACGTGTAAATAAAAGTAAAAATATAAAAGGTATAAATTTAAAGTATTTACGCCTCGAATACTGTGTATATGTTGTAAGTTTACGCGATTAATGTCAAAACTAGTTTATGAGCCCTGGTAAATACACGCTTACATTTTTGTGTATAAACTTTATCGTATTTATACATACATTTGAATATTGTCAAAAATAAAATTATTTTGAATTTTTTTGTGTGTTGGTTTTTATTTTCTGTTTTATTTGTTTTTAAATAATACAAATTTAAAAAATTCTATGTTTAATTTATGAAAAGATTGAAAAAGTGGCTAAATGCAAAATTGGGATCTGAATAGTTTTAAAAGGTGCGTTCATTCAAATAAACAGGTAAAGTTATAAATATACGCTCTTACAAAAATACACGGTTTACGAGGGCATAAATCCAGTTCGATGAATACCACTATAAAATTAGTAATTATAACTCAGGATCACGAGTGAATCACATGACTCACGAACATTTCGTGTCACGCGCCCATCTCTAGTTCTATGACAACGGCAAACAAACTACATGCAAAACAATAACAAATAAAAATTGATGCTGTTTCAAAACCAGTGTTGCCAACTTTTGAAGGCAGGAAAGCACCGTGAGCATTGTGAAAACGGGTAAAAAGGGTAAAAATTTACCAAAAATAGGGTAATAAAGCACGATATAAATTTTTTGAAAAATTTAAGTCAAGAATTTAAAAACACATTTTAGCTTTGTAAAATCCGTATGTGGAATAAACTCCCCACAGAGGTCTTCCTTGTTACTTACAATGTTGAGAAATTTAAATCAAATATTCACAAACACTACTCCCTCTTTCCTCCTCCTCATAACATATTTTCCTAATACCAACACAACGCACTGCGTTAATAGGCGGGCATCCCCTGAGTGTTGGTCCATCAAAAAAAAAAAAAAAAAAAAAAAAAAAAAAAAAATCGTGTAAAACAGTTCAAAAATAACCGAAAAAGGGGTAAAAAAGCACCAAACTAATATCTAAAAATTTTGAAGTTTAAATATATCGAAGTTGCTACTTAAAATTGTACTACAAACATTGTGAAAAAATGAATTTTTTATTTAGTTCGTATTATTTTTTTAACTTTAAAAAACGAGAACAAATACCAAAAATATGAACTGTACAAAAAGCACTAAAAGCACTGCCGGAAATCTGAAAAAGCACTGTAAATACCCGCTTTTTTTAAACGGGTATTTGTAAAAAATCACCGGGTACAAGAATGAAAAAAGCACCAAAAAATACCCGAAAAGCACTGAAATGGCAACACTGTTCAAAACGGTACCTGTTTCAAAAACACTTTCAATAGGTGTTGCTAATGTAACTATTTTCTCGTCAGTTTGCGACATACTTATAAATAAAATACGATTTATCTTGTAGCGGTTTTTGCAAAACTATTTGAGTTTTTTTAAATCAATTTCTTTGTTATTAATTTTTTTTAATAAAATTTAGCTAAATTTATTAGTTAAATTTCAAAAGTTAAGAAAACTAAGCGAGTTTTTCGATAAATTTTTAATTCAAAAATTCAAAATTATCAAAAATTTTGCATTATATGCTAGAATTTTATTATTTTTAACAACGAGCGTTTTTTTTAGCGATTCTAAGCTTTTTATAACGACATTTTTAGAAAAAAGGTGGTAACAATTTGTCAGGAAATTTCGGGTTTTAAAGAAATATTTTGGAGAAAACTCTGATTATAAATGCATAATTCTACTAAATCCATTAAAAAATTTTACAGGATTTCTAATGGCACATCTACACGGGAATGAAAATGAATGAAAATGTTCTTATTCTATAGGAAAATGTGCCGATTATAATTTGGTATTCCATTTATTTGTAATTTTCCTCATTTGGAAAAGCAATAGAATTCTCGCTAAAGCCCAGTATTTTCTTCAAAAGAGCGAACAAATTTCGCTCTATGTGTGGAGCTCAAAAACTATTATAAAAACATTAAAATACACACATTTTTTATGGTGTATAAAAAGTTACAATCATAATTAACCCAAATGTCACTTTTTCGGTACATTTTCAAATGGTCCTGTCTATTTAATTGATGCGAAAAAAATTCCACAGCAATTTCGCAACAATTCCACGCAAGTGAAAAATCATTTTTTTTATGTGGAGTTTGACAGCTTTTTTCGCAAAAGTACGAACAAAATACCGGGCTTAACTAATAAAACACATCTTCCCGCTATGAGCAATAAAAAAGCGCCAGCTTAACGGAAAAAGCGCAAAGTTGGCAACACCGACTTAATATTGTATATTCTGGTAGTGGTGCCAGACTTTTTCGGTCAAAAATGTAAAAATAAATCGTTCGTAATTTTTTTCTTAAAATCGTCATCAGCAAAATTGTTTTGTTGCTCACACATACTATGAATACGAAAAAAACTACAACATATTTTTGTATACAATCTGGCAGTTACCCGAACATTATCGACATTGAAAAAATTGTAAGAGTTAACATTTAAGCCCAATCCAGATACTCGAAGTGCCAGTGAACTGCAGCAGTGCTGTCAAATTTGTTTCTTGATTTTCGCGAAAACTATTGACTATTTTTAAAAATTTGTTATTGTTTTGTTTGACGGCAGCCCTTGTTTATTTAGAAAAATTTATAATTTCTCGGCAGTGACAAAAAAAGAAAATACAAAAACTTTATCGACAAAACGTGGCACTGCAGCAAAACACTGCCGACACTGATTTTATCTGGTTCAGGCTTTAATATGCCCAATGTCAAAATTTGTATGGGATTTCGTAACACGTATAGGAACAAAACGAGGCTAATATAAGAACACTACACATACTAAAATGTTTACTAACAATTGTGTAACATATCCACGATTTTTTACGGAAAGTTTACCAAGTTTTTGCCTAAAAAATCTAAAACCATATAAACATACAATTTGGATAGAGTTATTTTGCCGAATTTACAGGGAAACGTTTTCTGCGTATTTTTAAATAAATTTTATAAATATCCTAATTTTTGCATTAAAAATACAAAAATTGTTTTTTTGGACTTTCTATATTTTCATATATTTAGTTAAATATTCTTTTACCTTAATTTATATTTAATTTTATTTATTTTTTAAATTAATTTTTTTTTAATTTTATAAATATTTAAAAACAAAAGCGCCATTCACTGTATTAAGTTATCATAAAACCCTGCAACTGAACGATTTTTTTAATTTTTTTCTTAGACACTTAGCCCTAAATAGTTATATTTGAATCTTTTTCTCTCGCGTGTACATATGCAAAAATACTAACCATTGTTTAAAAAAACAATTTTCCATTTTTTCAAAATCTTTTTATTTATGATTTTGCCAATGGTCAGCAGATTTTCAAAAAAAAAAATCGTCAAAATGTCGCAAAAACGTCACGTCTGGCACCACTGTATTGTCATTTGTAGAAAAAACAACAAAAACAAAATCAAAGCGGCAAATAGACCATAGATTACATAGATCTCTTACTCTTTGACATTTGCTGTCAGTGCACGTAACTCATGAGAATGCGTTGGGCATACGTTCTATACCTATACAAAAAATATTTGATTGGATGTGAACAAATGCGTTTGTGCCAAAGAAGAAGAAGAGTAAAATCTCTATGTAATCTATGCAACAAACGGTAAACGAACTGTCTTCGGGTTAAGTATACGCTCAAAGACTGGTACATACTCGAAGCGCTTACATTCGTCATCTCTCAATCCTACTGTACTGTATTCAGGTTGTGTGCATACACACAAACGTTAAGAGGAGAGATATCGTATGTGTGTTTTTTTGTAAGGAATATATTTGCGTACAGTCTGCGAGGTATGCGGTACGCAATCGCTAAAGTACCATTCGTTAGAGTTTATTTTCCTACTCTGGTTATGGTTACACACCAGCATACGAAAAATCAAAAATATATCGTTACCTATGTGCTTACCAGTACAGACAAAAATAATGAGTCTAAAAATAGATTTTCAAAAAATAAATTATATAAAAAAAAAATATTTTTTATTGTATTTTTTTTTTAAATAAAATTTGCTGTTGCGGGAATCGAACCTGGGTCTACAGATTGCCAGTCAATAGCTCTACCATCTGAGCTATATCGACATGTAATATTTAATAGATAAAAACATAATTGACCTGCTGCACACAAGTAAGCTTACTCGGCAACATACAAAAAATCAAAAAATATGTGCTTACATATATCCTTACCAGTGTTTAAAAAATATTGAGTCTAAAAATAGATTTCAAAAAATTAAAAAAAAAATCTAGAAAATTATTTTCTATTTGAAATAATGATAAAAATAAGTCATTATCAGTAACTCATTATTATATGTTTTAAAATAATGCAGAAGGTAAGTGGGTGTCATTACTGGTAGTCCAAAAAATAATGATATGTCATTACAGTTTCTACACTGGGAATACGTCTTTGTTGTAATGAATTTGGTAAAATATAAACAATTATGAAATACAATATAAAATTATAATTCAGTACCTACTCAAAACTATTTATTTAAGACACATGAAATATTTTATGTACAAAAACAAATGTATTTAAATATGTAATTCAAATACATTTTATATATTCATAAATAATTTGCTTCACTATAAAAGAAAATAATAAAAAGGGAGAATGCTAATGACAGAAATTAAAATTTACAATTCAATTGGAAAGTTTAAAATTATATAAATTTATTTGATCGTATGTTCTTAGTTGATCTCATTATTATTAAAATGAGAGCTATATTGTTAGGTTTAAGATCAATTATTACAAATTCCAATTCCACAATTATTTTTAAAACAAATAGAACAAAAACTTAAAAAAAAACTTTCCTATAAAAAATTATTGACAAATATTGAATTTTCAAGTACTATCATCAGATTTTTTTATGGGGTTCTTTCTGGGTTACAAATGTTATCTAGTAAATAAATTTTAAAATGAGAATCAAATTCAAACATTTAACAGCTATTTTTATTTCACAACGAAAATCACATGTTAATATTTACAAAGCTAATATATTTCTCTATGTTATTGTTGTTCCTTCAACCAAAGTTCATTTTAGTAGTAAAGCAAATGTTTTGTTGTATTTAACGTTCAAGCTTGTAATTCTATTTATACGAGTAGTTAGAATGAAAGCAATGAACTTTTACGACGATTACTTTTTATTCTTGTATTAAAATAAATATAACTATTAAATCTTTGAGTTGATTCTCATTTAAAAATTTACTTAAGAGTTTATTTATATATAAAAACTCAAATCTATATTATAGCCTCTAGGTTCTCTCTAGAGAGCCCCATAAAGACATAAAAATGCATTATATGTCAAATTGAAGACAAATTATATCAGATTAACTTTACTGGCTTTTCAATAAATTTTTTAGAGCTAACATATTAAATCAATTTAAATAAAAACGGTATTATTTTAACAATTCTTTTGAGCAAAAAGTTATAAAACTTTTATGTTGATTTCATTTAAGACTTTTGGTTCATTGATGATTACCAATTCGAATTTTTAGTTTAATTTTTTTTAAATTAGAAAATTTGAGTAAAAAAATTGGAAATTTACAAATAAATCGCATATCAACAATTTGCAATGGTCTTACCAAGTTTTAGCCGTACTCACCTAAAAATGCGGACAATTGAAACAATAGGGGCGTTCATATAAACTCGTAAATTCCTTGTACACGGAGGGAATTTTGCTGGACGAGTTTTAATGAATATTTTCAGTGAACTAATGAAGTTTTCTTCACAAAGTGAATGAAAAATTTCTTAAATTTGATGAAAAAGCTTCATATATTGTATGAATCTAGTTTTAATGAAACTTTTTCGTTGAGTGTATGAAACTTTTAATAAATAAAATGAAATTTTTAGCAACTTTCTATGAAAAATTCCATTAATTCAATGAAAAGTTTCAATGGACGAGTTCCAGTGAAACTTCACTGGTTTTTTGTAAAAATTCATTAATATCATGCAGATAATTCTCTCAGTGTAGACCTAGTATAAATACAAACCACATTTTTTATGTATGACATTAAGCTCATAAACATACCAGGTTACACCGTTTACGAGTTGAATACGTGTTTATATGAAAACCCCTTATGTTTTTACGTTTCTATGTATTAATGTGGTATATAAATATTATATGTTTTCCATTGTAGTTTTTGTAGTTGTGTTCTGCATCAGTTTATTTATCTATTGTGCTGAAAGCTGACATAAAAAATGTACAAATTTTAATCATTTAAGTAGATTGATCCTCCAAACAACCTTAAAAATATAATAACAACACAAAAACAGTTCATAGAAAAAGTATGTATAATAAAGAAGAAGAAAAAAAAAAACAAATACACATAATCATAAACGATTTGTGATTATGTAAGTGGTACATAAGGGTGGATCGATTTGTCTCGGAACATAGATCTAATACTTAAACATATTTTTCTGTCCATTTTAATGCGTCTCAGCAAGAACATGGTGAAACAGGTTTATGCCCAGCAAAATATTGGTAATGACACCTCATTGCTGTCTGCATTACCAATAATGATATATCATTACCTTTTGCATTATTTTGTAATATAAAATAATGACTTGCTAATAACGGCCTATTGTAGTCATTGCCTTTAAATATAAAATAATGACTTACGCACAATAGTTTAAATAAGTACTTTTTACAAAGTTAAATTTTATACATTTATATTTATTACTTGTAAATATGTTTTGTGTTAACATTTTTATGACGAGTTCTAAAATACACACTAGCAAAAACTTTAATTTCTCTGAATGTATTTCCTGAAGCTAATAGTATTTGTGTAACTCCTTATTTTTAAGAATCAAGTAAGCAGCGGATAACCACTTATAATTCAACTTTTTGTAAGCATGTTTGTAACCACTTATTATTCAGAATTTCATAACTACTTACTTCTCATTTTTTCGTAAGCGAGCGGGTAAGCGTGACTACTTATAAAAACGACCACTCCAAACAAAAATAATGAGTTTAGACGCCAAAAAATAAGTTGTGCGGAGCTATGAATTTCTATTATATAACCACTTATTTGGTAATGAAAGATTTTGCTGGGTGTATTTACAGGTCATTACTAGGATAATCGCTCGATTAATCGTTATTTTTTAATTTTTACACCAGCATACGAAAAATCTAAAAATATGTCATTACCTATACGCTTACCAGTACTGACAAAAAGAATGAGTCTAAAAATTGATTTTCAAAAAATAGGTTTTATAAAAAAAAAATATTTTTTTGTTATAATTTTTTTTTAATACAAGTTTCTAGTGCTGGATTTGAACCTGGGACTCCAGGTTGCCAGTCAATAGCTCTACCCAGGCACGTAGCTAGCAATTTCTTTCGGGGGGTGGGGGCTTTTTAACATTTTTTTGGTTAATTTTTCCCGTGTTTTTTTTTTTTTGTATACTAGGGAAACTATGTACACAGTAAAATAATTTATAACCCTTACCAAAAACTCGTTATTTTAAGTAAAGTGTGCTCCTTTACTTTTTTTGAGCAGAAAATCCTCTCTCTAAATGACAAAATTGCCCAAAAGTACGGAAACGCACACAATCACTTTTCTAGCCCAAAACTTAGTTAAAAGAAAAAAATTAAAATGCATACAGTTTAAGGCTGAAAAATCGCACAGATGCACATATTTTTTGCATTTAAAAGTTTTTTTTAACTTTTTCAGTTAATTTAATATATAAAAGTTTTATTTTGCGTATGTCTTTGGTAAATTAAAATTTAGAATTTAATATTGAGTCTAAAAATAGATTTAAAAAATGTACAAAAAAATCTAAAAAATTACACTCTATTTGAAATAATGATAACAATATGTCATTATTAGTAACTCATTATTATATGTTTTAAAATAATGCAGAAAGTCGGTGTCATTACTGGCAGTTTAAAAAATAATGATATGTCATTACCGTTTCTACACTGGGAGCAGGTGCTGATACAAGGGGGGCCCCACTTAGGGACCAAAACATTTTTTTTCCAAATAATCCTAAAAGAGACAACACGATTAATTTTTTAAACAGACATTTTAGAATTTCACATTCAAAAAACATTTTTAATTTTGAGATTTTGCGTAGATTTTTGGCTTTTTTTGTCTTATACGGCATTTAGACTGAGGAAAAATTACCTAGCTTTTAGCTCTTGTTAGTTTTTAATTGTCAAAACGCATATGTGACGCGCAAAATAGAAAGGGACCTAAGGGTAAAAACCGGTTTTGTTCAGGAGGGCATGGGATCGGTCTCATTCGATGCTCAGATGTCACACCAAAAAAAAAAAATTGATTTTTTTACCCTTAGGTCCCTTTCTCTATGCGCTGTCACATATATAAAAAACAAGCAACCGAATGCAAGTCCGCGATCTAATATTGCGTAACCAAGACATCTGCTTTCGTCCAATCCCATGCCTACCCTCGATTTTACCTTGGAGTATAATGAGAAGTATTTCATATTTTTCTCTCCTGACGATGTGAACAATTAGGCATATTAAATCATATTTTTCACTGTATATAGTGTTTGAGATGTATGAAGGTATGTATCTAGGCTTGCCAGATCGAAATTGGCAAAAAGCTTGATATTTACAGGAAAAAGCTTGATTTTTCTTGACATTCAAAAAAAAGGCTCGATTTTTCTTGACAACTTAAAATTCAGTTAAATTATCAAAAAGATTGCAAAATTGACTTGCAAATTTAAATGATATTAATTTATTCAGATTTTCTACATTCTTTGTACAACATTTTTTATAGAAATGGGCCCATATGTTGTCAATGGATATGTTTTTTTTTGGCAATTCTTCAAAAACTTCCCGAAGCCAGCAGTAATCTGAATACAACATATCAGTATTAATTGAATTTGATATTTTTATAATAAATGGCTGCTTAATTATTCCTTGACAACGAGTTTTTTATATTTAAAACAGCAATTTGCTAAAAACTGATTTTTCTCCAAAATCATATCTTTTGTCCAAGTTTTTTAGAGCATTTTGTAAAAATTTGTTAGCTTCTAACTCAAACGTTTCCTTTTCATTCAAAGAAAGACTTTTTATGCTTTACTACCATGGAAAAAATCATTTATCCGTAAAAATTAGTCATGGTACATTTAAAAACAATTAGTTTTTTTTGTTGCTAATGGTTAATTTTTCATATCAATTTTATGGAAAAATTTCTAAAATTCCGTTTTAGCTTGACAAACGACATTTTTTCTTGACACGCATGGAAAAAGCTTGACAATCAAGCCAAATCAAGCCCGTCTGGCAACCCTATATGTATCACAGATTATACACAGCTGTGTTACCAATGACAGGTGCCAAAAAAGTATTCTCGAACCGTAAAGTTTTATTTACTTGGAAGTCATGTCAAGAGGGAGATAACAATATAAAATCTCCATACAGTTTGTATTGCGCATTTTTGTATATATCGCTTTTTAGACTATTGTGCTTTATCTTTCGTGTTTTTCTTAAATTTTTGCATTTCATTTTACTCATTTTCTGTCGGCCATATTGCCCAAATAAGCTGATTCCTATCTGTGTATAATCTGTGGTATGTAAGGTGCTTTCACAATGGTAGAGTGACTCTACTCTGCAGGACAGATTAATATGTTAACTGTTCGAAATACAGAGTAGAGTTACTTCAAAACTTATTTGACATTTTATTACTTTCTTCATATTTTCGCCATTTTTATCCAGAATTTTTACCGTCTTTAATTTCAGTATTTTTTTATTTTAAATCATATCGAAAACACCACAAATTTTATATTTCCCAGCAAAACTTTGGTAATGGGTACGACAAACTCATGCATTACCTTGTAATGTGTACTCCTTACAAGTATAATTATTGTTCAACATAAAGAAATTGGTTACCGATAATTGGATATGTAATGCATTACTTTGTAATGAATACTCCTTACCTTCATCATTATTTTGAATCATAAAGTAATTAGTTACCGAAAATTTATTACATAATGCATTATTTTGTAATGTATAATCCTTACCTTAAGCATTATTTACAAACACAGAGTAATGAGTTACCTATAGTTGATTTGATAATGCATTACTTTTTAATGTATACTGCATACATGTATCATTATTTCGAAACATTAAGTAAAGGGCTACCGAATGTTGATTACATAATGCATTATAAATATATATAAAGTAATTACTATTACAAAATACATTGTTTTAATATAAAAATTATTTACTTAGATAATTTTTTATTAAAATTGTGTAATTATAGGTTAACTAATTACTATTTCAGTCCTTATAATTATATGCGTAACCAATTATTCTCAGCCTCTTCGTAATCATATGGGCAACCAATTACTTTTTTAATATCTATCTGCAACTAGGTAACCCATTATTCTTAATTTTTTTGTAAGTATACTGGTAACAATGACACATTACTTTGAGGCTCATCGCCTGTAAAATTCATCAGTGAAGTAAGGTGTAAAGTAACCAGTCCAACTCTATGGCGATACATTACTTTACCCATTATTTGGTAATGTGTGGTTTTGCTGGGTTATTTAATATATTTTGTTATTATTTTTTTTTAATTTGTTGGCACTTAGAGATGTGAACAAATTAGAAATGTATTTTTTTGGGTATATTTGTCATGTTAAACAGTTTACAGGCCAATGTTAACTCAAGAATGTAGCAAATCTGTACTCCAGAGTCAAACAAGTTTTACTCTGGAGTGGAATAACAAGAGATAGCACAATACAAAAATATGTTAGTATGAAAGAGGAAAAAACTAAATTTGCTACAGATTGGAGTACTCTCTCATTGTAAACGCACATGTATAGTTGATATTTTAAGTAAAGTAAGTTGTTTCGATTTCACATGAAAAAACTGTTTTACTCCATATTGTAGTGACGTACTTTTCATAAGATATACTTTTATAATTTTAATCAGAGTAAGAAAATAAACTATAAGGAACCGTACTTTTAGGTTTGTTTACCGCACATCGCGAACACAGTATATTGGTTGCGTAGAAAACACATACGCTGTTCTCTCCAATTAATGTTTGTGTTTCTACTAGGGTTTGGGATTTCCCGGACTTTTTTATTTCCCGGGAAACGGGAATAAAAAAATTTGATTCCCGGGAATCCCGGTAAATATTTTTGAACAAAATTGTTAACGAAAACCACCTATATAAGTAATTTTTGTTAAAAAAAAACACTATTTCAGTACAAATTCAGTCTGTGTAGACATTTCATTTCACATAAATTACTGTAAGCACTTCCAAATGAATTGCATGATTCCAGCAGAAAGCACCCACTACTGAACTGTCGGAAACAAACCATTTCATTACATTTGGCCCATTAGATATGATGGCCACAATGTTATTTTCCAAAGACAAATAAAACTCTTCTAGTCTTATTTCTACAATTCTTCTCATTTCATCAGCATTACATCTTCCTGATATATAAACCAACCCCATGATATAAAATGAATTATTTCCGTTTATACATGTGTTCAAATATCTCTTTTGTGATATTCTTGTCCATTCATCTAAGATCTCCTATTGTCAGAAATATTGCTCGATATTTTCTTTTATCATGATATCTTTTACATTATTGTAGTAATTTAATATAATATTCTTTACATCGGTTTTATTTTTTGCAATGCCAGGTTTTTATTATAAAAACTTTCTCGAATAAACGAAGATCTAGTTATGGTGCGGATTGACATTCCGTCGACTGCGGCTAATTTGGATACCATTTCAGGAAATGTTTGCCCTACCATAAATCGTTCAATGCCTATTCAGCTTACACTTTTTTCTTCGGGTACTTTGCTAATTTTAGCTGGAACGTTATCCTTGTTGTTGTTTTCTTCAAGAGAAGTTGCATGACCATCAATTTTTTATGTGAACGAAATTTAGATGTCGGATAACCAAATTCAGATACCTCCGTTAACCATTGGTCTTTTAGGGCAAATATCACTGCGCTGCATTGCCCTTTTTTGTGAAGTATTTCCATACTCCTGACTTTTATTCTTTAATATAAAAGAATATATTAGTTTGAAAGCAGGTGTATTAAAATAAAGTAAACTTACTTGAAAATATCACATTTATTAATGAAAACGTTACTTATAAAATTATTGGCCCTTAATATAAAGGAGCACATATTTTAAATTTGAAGTCGACTTTATTTTTAATCATACGGTTTTGTTCATTTTGTGTATGAAAACCTTACACAAATATTTATATTTTCAAACATTTTGATTGCTTGAAAATAAATTAACCAATCAGAATGCTCCAAAAATAAACGAAGTCAAGGTATACTGCCACCCAATATTTTAACTAAAGTCGACTTTAACTAAAATATACATTTGAAAAATTTAGATAGTAAGGGCGATTATTTGTAAGAAGGAAAACTTTTTTTCATATTTCTTTTAAACATTTTACCAAGTTTTTAGGCTTTACTACTTAAATTTTGAATAAGTTATGCGAAAAATCTTTATTAGTTGAAATGCTCCTAATTATTTGGCAATGATTTTTTTTTGTGTGTCAAATGAATTGATTCCCTTTTAAAAGATTCTAACAATGACATTTTTGTTTTGATATTTAAAATGTTTTTTATGACTAAAATTAAAAAATCCTGTTCCAAACAAAAACAATTTAAAAAATTTAATATTTTTAAAATTTCCCGTTTTCCCGGGAAAATTATATTATTTTCCCCAAAACCTAGTTTCTACACACAACCCGAATTCGGTACGCTACGGGGTGTGAATATGTGTTGAAAGTACAGTATATAGTCGTAGCGTTTGCGTTCTTTAGACAATCGTAGTGCACCGCATTCGGTTTGTATACAAACACACAACCGCTAAAACGATAGATAAGGTATGTGTTCCTTAGCCGTACCCTACCCTACATGTTGTGTACAGTTTATTTTCCTACTCTGTTTTTAATACTTGTTTCAAATATTATTATTGTTGTTGATCAAAATTTATTTTCTAATTTTGTCACTGTTGTTTCATAATTTTTCTGTTCAGAATATTTTTGATAATTGGTTATAATCAAGGTTGGTTACCGTTGTCGTTATAATACCGCTATCGCTAAAATACCATTTCAAATTGAATACCGTTACCTCTAAAAAAAATTCCCAATACCGTTATTTTTATGGGTAGTTACCGGTATTTTACCGGTATTTATTAATTTATATAAAAATGTCAATTTTTTAATTTTTTTATTTTATAATCTTGAGTTATTTTCACAAAAAGATTTATAGATAATAATTGTAATTATTAAAACTTACAGCATTGAAGTTATAGGTTATAATCTGTATTTTTAAAACTTAAAAATAAGAATATGCAATGTTTTTACTTGTTTTTATATTTTTTTAACATAATTTTTAATACCGGTATATACCGGTATTGCTATTTCGATTACGGTATACCGTTACCGAAACAGTCTTAAATACCGTTATCTTTACCGTTACTGAAACAAACATAATTCGATACCGTTACCGTTATCCTTACCGTTATTCGGTTCGGTAACCAACCTTGGTTATAATAAACAATAACTTCCTGTTGCATAAATATTGGTCATAAAATTTAATATTTTATAGCAACAATATAAAAAAATATTTTTAATGATAATGAGTTTCCCGCCAAAGTGTGTAGATTTTGTTTTCACGCAAATTTAATATAAAAGACTATTATTTTTCTGGTGAAGAAGTGACATTTTTTGTTTAACTTAAATTGCAACTTGAGGCCTTTAAACTTCGAGTTAAATTTTTTCACATGAAAAACAACTTACGGTGCTTTAATTGGTAAATGAATGTTTTTTGTTATATTGAGATCATACAAGTAAATTGCAGAGAATAAAAATTTAAAAAATTTGATTCACATCTAACAAAAAACATTCATTTACCAATTTAAAGATCAACTAACTACACTCAAAAAATAAGTAAAACGTCTTGTATATCAAGTGTACTAGTTTTTAGCAACTGAAAAAGGAATTTCAGCAAAAGTTTTAGTTATATTTTTTTAGCACTAAACTAATTTTGAACTAATGTTTTACTAATTTATTTTGCTACAGAAATTGTGCTGATAACCGCATTTATAGCGTGGACGACAACCAGATAGACAATCCGTAGATGTCGCAGCTTGTCTGGATGTAGTACAGACAACGGAAATGATAATTAAAAAAACAACTCTAGACAATTTCTATATTTAAATTTTCAGCAAATAAATAAAAATATTTAGCAAAAAGTTTAGTGATTTTAGCAAGGATTTTTTCGCTGTTATGAACAGCCTTAAACATTCAAATTGGGAATTTGGAAAATATCACATTTTAAATATTTTAAGATTATGAATGTTAGCGATAGAATATATAATTTTATCATAGCAAATTCTTAAAATTGATAACAGTATTTTTAACTAGACAATTTCAAGCTTGACACTTAACAAGACACAAATTAGCCTTGAAAGCAGGGATGATAAAGTTGGTACTATAGTACTTTTTATGGTACTATTAGAACCTCAAAAGTACTATTGTACTCCTACTACTCATTTAGTACTATTTCAAAATTTTCATATTTTAATTCTTTTTTTTTAAATTTTTATATATTTTTTTTTTTAATTTTCATACCAAATACTGCATTTGAAATGAACAAATCAATTATCCGAGTTTTAATTAAAAATGTGTGTAAAACCCCAAGTAAAAGATTTAAAAATTGACAGAAACATAATTAAAAGAAACAAATTTTTAAAATATAAAATTTTTTCGAAAATTTCGTATTTTTTATTTAAAAAAATCCTTAATAATAGCAACTATTAAGTGCTGTGATAACCAAGAAATTGCGTTAGAGGAGGATTACGTTAATTTGGGTGGTACTTAATTTAAAAGTTGAATAAATCAAATGATTTAAAATAATTTTCGTCTTCAAACGAAATTAAATACGACTTTTTGGGACTTCATTCAAATAAAATTCTGAATCAATCGTCAGCACAAAGCCATTGTATTCTATACCACATAGTCCATTGTATAATTCCATTGAAACTCGTTTAACAACTTCAAATATCGATTTCTCCTATATTGATTTTTTCAGATTTTTTGATTTTTTTTTAAATTGACTAGTTGGTTTTCTAGACTAGTCTAACAGTTAAACAGCAATAAAATATTCGTAATTAATCGAACTGTTCGGCCTTCAGAATGCTGTAAAAAAGAGCCGGTAGGAACTAAGCTAAATGTGAGCATGGGTTTTTTCTGGAATTATCACTACCTCATTAACGAATAAAATTATATAGGTCCCCTGAAAGAAATCGTCTAAGATCACTAATATCAATACATTCAATATAAGATAGGACCTCTTCATGATTACTAGGTCAAAACATAGACGGATTTTAACCATTTTCAATAGCGTTAGTCCTTCATGCATTACAAACTTATATACCAAACTTTGTCAAATTATTTTTAAAAGTGCGACCTATAATTTCCTTACAAGGATCGTTTATTTTATATGGACAGACGAACTGACATCATAAGCGCCAACTCAATACAGTCAGAGGGGTGGTTAGAACATAAAAAAATATTTTTTGGTACTATGTAGGTCAAAAAAGTACTATTTTTTAAGCCTGTTAGTACTATTTTGAAAATCCCATTTATCATCCCTGCATGAAAGTATGTGGCTTAATAAACAAAAACAAGTTATTTAGATATAGAATTTGGATACGCTTGGAATAGTAAGATTTATCAAACTCTTCAACATGGGCCTCCTTTTCCGATATGATTCGGAAAATATTCTTATAAAATCTTTTCATCTTGGGGAACAAATAATGGTTGCCTGAGAGCTGATCAGGAGAATCCTGGAGATGGGGTGCAGTTCGTAATGTAAAGAACTATTTCTATTTTTCAAATTTCTAATTTGAAATGCGCAGGGAGCTTTTTTTACGCCCAAATGCTCTTGTAATAAGTGAAAAACACATTCTGTCGATATCTTTATGATGTCAGCATTTTACACATTTTAACCTTTTGATCACCCAAAACTATTTTTTAGTTTTATTTTTTAGTTTATTTATTTATTGTTTCAATAGCTATCACAACAAGAATAAATCTTATATGTGGTTCACTTTTTACACATTTCCTTCAATAACTGATTCATTTAGACTACCTGTACGTCATGTCATGTTTAAATTCAGATTACAACTCTTTTGTCATTTATTACGAATGTAAAAGCCATAATATTTAAAAAAGCCATAGTATTTTCCCTATCTAAAACTGGTTTAATAAAATCATCTCTTTTAGCTCTTTGAAATCAATTTTTTCTTCAACTTCCAAAGTAGTATAATTTTCCTAATACACGAAATGTCATGCACTTTTACTGAGATTGGTTAAGGCTAGTACTACCAACTAGTGCTGGTAAAAATATGAGTAGTGGGCATCGAGTATCGAGTATTTGTCTTTTTGTTTGGTTACTCGATACTCAAAACTACTACTCGATATTTTCAGAGTTGTATTTTGGACAGTCAAAATATATAAAAATGTGACTCAGCTAATATATTTACCACAAAAATGTGACTCCGCTAAAATATTTATCCCAAAACTACAACTCTGCTAAAAGAAAAAATCAAAAGTAAAATATTTAAAAAACTATGACAAATGCAATGAATAGTTGGTGAAAAAGTTTAAAAATATGTTTATAAATTTAAATATTGAATTAACATAAATATTTTCAAAGAATTTTACTAAAAAATTTCAAATTAAAAAACCGTTAAAAGTATCGAGTAGTATCGAGTATCCAAATCAAAAATATCGAGTAGTATCGAGTATTAAAAAGTAACCGAATTTACCAGCACTACTCCCAACAAAAAAAAATCTTGATACTAAATCTGTCATTGGAATGTGAGGTCGCGGCCTTCTTAGTCCTTGTAATATAAATTAAAAATAAACTTAAAAAAACAGTTTTTTTTTGGTAAAAGTCATGTGTGTGAATATTAAAAAAAAAATTAGGGCTAATTTTAAAATATGATGTTCACAATCGTGATCTACTATACAATAAAGACGTGCACTTGTATATCTTAAAGTATTTCCAAAACAAATATACCATATATATAACTGTTACTATTGGTATAAATAAGAGAAGAAGTGTAACTGATATTGTTTTGTTTTGTTTCAACGGCACTCACTCTATTCATAAACACAATAGCAGTTATTTCTTGTTTTACATTGAGTGAAGCATTTATTTGTTTCTTGTTCTCAAATACTTATTGTACTACAAATATTTTCAAGTAATTGTTGTGGAAACAAATAATCAAATTTGTATTTAAAAATTAATAAAATTCAATTTAAACAAAAAATTGTATTTAATTTAAATAAAATTAGTGAAAAAGCGGTCGAAGGAAGACATGGGGTTGATTTGGTCGAAATTTTCACAATATATTTATTGGCAGCGTACAATAAGTATCTATTGTACAATCTTCATTATCTGTTTTATTTGTTTGAGAATACCATAGAAAAACAAATATATTACGCTCATTCTCTCTTTATTCATTTACACACAATCTACTAGAAAGAATAATGGTTAAAACCTCACAAGAAAATAAGTTATAATTTCTTACGTAAGTATGAACAAATAACAATATCAACTATACCAGAAACACTAAACTACTTATCAATACGTATCACATCTGTAGACATACCGAAACTTGTACAAGTAGTTGTATCTGTGCACGTGTTTACTATACAACTCAAAATCTATCAGCAATGATGGGTTGCCTGTTCGATGTATTTTGAGTGTTTATGTTATTTTTTGCGTTATTCATCATAAAAATATTAGCAGTTCACAAAAATTACTACACTCATAGAAATAAATCTGTAAAAATATCAGAAAAAGTTACTAAAAATTAGTTAAAAATTATACTGCAGAAAAAACTGCTAAAATTAGCAGATTTTTTTTCCAAATACTAGTAAAATGAGAACATAAAAATTAAAACTGTTAAATTTACAGAATTTTAGTAATATTTAGGCTAACTTTCAATTAATTGAAAATAGCAAATTGTACTGTAAAATCTGCAGAAAATTTTGCTAAGTATTTGTGGTAATAGTAAAAATAAACTGTTAAATCTACAAAATTTTTGATATTTTTAAATTAAATTTAGTTGAATGCAAATAGCAGTCAATTCTGCTAAAATCAGCAGAAATATTTGCTAAAAAATTGTAAACTGCTGTTGTTAAAAGACTCGATATTTATTTGCATTAAAAAAAATTGAAAAAAAACTTAAAAAATTTTAAAGTTTTTGGTGATTTTTTAGGCTACTAATTATTTATAAAAATTTTTTGCTGATTTTTAGCATGCCAACAAACAATTCGTTCCGTTTACGCACCGTTTTCGGTCCGCCATAAACGGAATCCAACTCCGTATACGTACCGTTTTCTGGATCCGTATACGGACCAGAAAACGGAACATAAGGAACATCGAAACTGATTCGAATCCGTTTAAAATCCGTCAATGACGGACCGTTTACGGACCATTATGTCGTGTTAAAAACTGACAAGTCCGTTTAAAGTCCGTCAATGACGGACCATTTACGGACCGTTATGTCATGTAAAATACAGACTAGTCCGCTGAAAGTCCGTGAATGCCGGACCGTTTCCGGACCGTTCTGTGGTGTAAATAACGGAGTGACTCCGTTTTTAGAATTCCGTTTTTGGACTTTTTTATCTAGCTAAATTGACACATTACTAACTTTAATATTGTATGATTTTTAATAGATTTATTAAATTATTTATTAATTTTATTAAAAACTATATTTACAGCCGGTGCAATTAACTTCATTAATCGGCAAAATTCAAAACGGCAAAATCAAAATTCGCAAAATTGACCCATAACTAGATCCAATATATATCTACAAGCAAAAGAAACAATTTATTAATTGAGGTTTAATTAAATGTATTCACGATTGAGGGTTTTCATACGATGACAATTCGCAAAATTTTTTACTAAAACGGTTTAAGCGGGGTTTACATTATATCATAAGTCATAGAACCTGGCCAAAAAGAGATGCAGATAGCCAAAATCCTATTGTATAAACACATTATTTTTTTTTTTAATATTTTATAACATTATAAGAATTCGATGTTAACATCTCTTTCCATCTGGTTGCATTTGATAGGGTAAACACATATACAAGATTATTTGACAATCACATTAGACGTAAAATCAGATAAATAAATCAGTTAATGTAAACCCAGCTTTAGGATCCTAGTACCATAAAATAATTATATTTGCTTAATTGCATTCGGTTACACAAACTATCGCAAAAAAAAAAAACAAAACTTCATAGACACTTACTATTTAATGATTCTGTGTGAATTGAAGTAATTTGGCTATGCGGCAACGGCCAAGAGAGGATGTTCGTTTTTGCGACATCCAGAAACTTTTTTAACCGACTTTACCGCGCGACCCATATTAAATTATTTAAATAATTCTATTTTGACGACAAAAATTCACGAATAAAGTGAAGAAAGACGACACCGTTAGCTTCGGAGTTCAAACTGATGAAAATTGGTGAAGTCCGTATTTAACGGTGCAATAACGGATACACCAAAACGGATTCAAAACGTATTATATTCGAAAATCCGAAAGTACGGTCCGTTATTGTTCCGTATACGTACAGGCTTTGACGGATACCTGTTTTACGGACCGATAATGTTCCGTAAAAGCCGGATTGATGATTCCGTACATGCCGGAGAGTCCGTAAAAATGTTTCTTGGGAGGTTACTTTGCTATTCTCCATTTACAAAAATGTAAGCTTAAATATAACAAAAATTCTGTATATTTAACAGTATTATATTTTCTGTTCCTATATTACTAATATATAGTAAAAATAATCTACTAATTTAGCTGTTTTTTTCTGCAGCATCATTTTTAACTAATTTTTAATAGTTTTAACAAAATTTTTACGGACTTTTTTATATTAGTGTATAAAAGATTTAAAGAAGTGATTTATTACATGCTCGTCAAAACTCAACTTTTGATACTACTTCTGTAAAAAAATTAAAAACATTTTCTTTTACCAAAATACACCCTATCGTTAAACACTGATTTAGACTTAAAAGTAAACTACAAAAATTACAATATTACGGTGTTTTTGCCATTAACAACAGTCCAGTAGTAATGTTTAAGTGCAATTATTTTATTAACGGGACACCCTATTCTGCATACATTGAACATTGAATTTTTTCATAACTCATATATTTCTAATGATATAAAGACTTAGTAATAACAATTGGCTCATATTGTTGATACTTGGAATTGTAATATTATACGGTCGGTCGGTCGGTCGATTTGTCTGTCTGCTTGTCTGAGGTACTGATTCTTCAAAATTACAGCCTCCACCCTTGTCCTTAGAGCACAACAATAAAGTAGAGTATCGAGTAATTGCTATATGCAATCAAAATACTTTGCGTGTGACTAGGAACGTATAATCTCACCCTTTCTTTTAGTTATTGTCATCTATAAATGCATAACAATAACATAGTTTTATTTAAGTTACATGGTATTTAGCTGATAATTTTTGTATGTTAAAATTATAGAGGAAACATAGAACCACACCCCATTATTTTATATGCATTTATAATAAACGCTTCATTATCATCGTTCTCGTCTTCGTCGTCATTGTAATCATATCGCAATTTGCTTTATTTTTGTCTTTTAGCTGTTTGTCTAACGTCTGTCATCATAAACTCTGATGCCTAAGGTGGTATCTATATACCCTTTTCGCTTACATGATACATACTTGTCATTAGTAGAAAATAAAGGCAAACCGCTGCCGATTGAAAACACAAATAATGTACATACATGGTATAATCATACAAATTTGATTTTCCCAAACAGGCCTTTATCAGGATTTCAACAGGCAAACGGTAACGGTTAAATCGAAGCAAAATAATTACTATACATTAATATAAGGGTGGAGAGACATTGGGTTTTTGGACGTCATAAAATATGTGTTACAAACAGAAGTTGCCAAGATAATGTTGAATGGTAGCTCTCCAAACGACGAGTTTGTTGCAATTTTCCTACTCTCCCACACACCGTCATGGAAAAGCATAACCCGAAAAAACGAATGCCATCCAGATTCTCCCAAAAAGTTAGATATAGACTAGGGTTTTCTTTTGCTGCGACATCGAGATTTTTTTGTATTTTCCGGAATTCCTGGAATTCCCGCTCATAAGAAAATAATTGTATTTATCAATTACAATTTTACATGAATAATGAAGTGTTTTATAATAAAATTTCATTTATTGTATTACCCCAGTGTAGAAACGCTAATGAAATATTATTATTTTTTGGACTACCAGTAATTACACTGACTTACTTTCTTCATTATTCTAAAACATATAATAATGAGTTGCTAATAACTCTTGACCTGTTCCATTATTTCAAAAGAAAAAATAATGCGTTGCCATTTTTCCAGATTTTTTTATACATTTTTTTTAAATCTACTTTTAGACTCAATATTTTTTCAACTCTGGTGAGGATATTTGTAACCACGTATTTTTTGATTTTTTGTATGTTGGCATGTAAGCTGACTTGTTTGTGCGCAGCAGGTCAGTTATGATTTATCTATCAAATATTACTTGTCGAGATAGCTTAGGTCTATTGACTGGCAATCTGGAGTCCCAGGTTCAATTCCTGCACGAGGAAATTTTATTAAAAAAAATATTTATAATAAAAAAATATTTTTCTTTATAGACTCATTATTTTTGTCGATACTGGTAAGCACATAGGTAACGATATTTTTTTTGATTTTTCGTATGCTGGTTTCTAACCGGAACTCATTATTTTGCGCAACATCGCCATACAAAAGTAATAAGAAATGTGATAATAAAAGTAACTAGTTACCATTACCAGGTATGTAGTTACATAACCACATATTTGGTAATGCTTTTCTACACTGGGAAATTTTAAAAAATACTTACTAAAAACACCACAGAATCTTTTAGATCTTTTTCAAAATAAAAATAGTTTATTTTTTGAACTACTTCTACAATAGCATTCATATAACTAAGAAGTATTGTAATATGAAATAAAAGCTGCTCTCAAGAATTTGTTCCTAGAGTGACGATTCCTAACTAAATCAAAGGCGGCAGATCCAGAGAAACATTTTGCAATTATTTTGGAAGTGATGCATATTATACAAAGACTTTCTTAATTTAAAATAAAAAATATTAAAAAATACAACTACAAATTATAAATTCCCATTTTATATTAAAAAATTTCAATTAAAAATATAAATCAGGTTAATTAAATTTTGAAAAAATAATTACAAAATAGTTTCCAAAGAATTTTAACCCCTTTTGTCAACAAGTATTTAGTTTAGGAGCAATTAAACCACCTGGCAGAGGGCAGTATTCTCAGATTTTTAATCAGGATTGAAAAACATGTATTTATATTATTTTAATTTCGAATTAAACATTAAAATTTCATGTCTGTCTTACTGAGTGCTGACGAATTTAGCCAAGGGATTTAATGCAGTATTCGACGTATGTTATGTATCCCCAATTATATTGTATTCTAAGACTAATGAATGATGGTTCCACTTCCCGTTCGACATAGCTGTAAATGAGTCATTCATTTTTGAATTAATTCCCGAATCATTCATGCATTGAATTAGAAAAATTTTGAATTAATTCTTCAAAAAAGAATGATTCATTTACAGCTCTGCCGTTCTATTAGCTTTGTTAATTGCAAAGACTTCTGCCTGGATGACGCAAAAATCGTTTGGAAGTTGCATGGAGACTCGAATTTACAATTTGATAATGACAATTTCCTAAAAAGTTCTCGGGAAGTTCACGATCTGCAAAATGTAGCCCGTGGTTCTACGCAGTTGTGAATCACCAACCTCAGACAGTTAGGGAGATAAAACTGTTCTGAAGTGTGTTTCCAAATGAACAAAACAAGTTCGGTTTTTGCCGTATTTCATAAATTTTGGCACCTTTTTAATTTATAAATTCACCAGTTCTCAAAAGCAATTATTTTTAAACTATAAGAGCACCAAACGACTTGCCAATCATACATCATTTAGCATACTTATCTCATAATTTAAACAATTACAGTTAAAAGTTGTAAGTTTTATTATCAATAGATAAAATTTTAAAAACTGTAATAGGGTGTAATAGATTGGCGATATTTTAAACGTATGTGGCTACTAAACTCTCATTTTATTAAATTGATAATGCCATAAAGAATTTAATATTTTTTCCTCAATCCCAGTAAAAAAGCTGTGAAACTCTATATAAAAAAGGATTTTTCACTCGTATCGGATTGTTGCGAAATTACCTTGGACATTTCTTCGCAGCAATTTAATAGACACTACACGCAAAGAAAAAACATGGTTGGGATGACCATATTCGAAGAGCATTATATATTTTTGGGTTTATGATTGTGACAATCATGTTATTACATAGTTGTGACAATCATACTCTTACCTCTTTTTTGTCAATAAATTACATCACTATGATTGCAAAATGCTCCCAATATTAGCATATTATAGTCCTACATATTATCATATTATTGTCGTATTATCCCTATAGTATTCTCCCAGAATTCTGCTGAAGCTGGATTGAAAAGATATGCATGTTATAATTGACAATATTTATTCAATGACTAATTTACACATATATAGAGATAAAAATAAATTATGGAAGCTACAAAATGCAGAACAATATTGCTAAGAATACAATTTCACAATACATCCAAAAATCATCATAATATATTCCTTATGATCATAATATTTTCTTGATGATCACAGTATTTTTCCAATGATCATATTATTGTCATGTCGAAAATTTTGTGATCAGTTAGGATCATATTATGATCACTAGAAACATATTATAATTATTTCGTGCACTCTTTATATTTTCTCCAATTTCGTACAGTTTTTCAACTAGACTTCCGTACAAAATGAAAAGCTGTAGCACTACTTATTATGGACGCTCTTCAACATTAATTTTTCTGTGTGAGTACAAAATAAATCACTTTTTTTTATCACTTTTTACTTATTTTATAACACTTTAGAGTACAATCTAATTTCAAGTTTCCTGGTTAGACCGAATTCTTTCTTCCACAAACAATGTTACTATTAAAATGAACACCAATAAGTTTTTCTTTTATTTGCTGTTTTTTGTTTTTTTTTTAATATGTTTGTTTTCTTTTATTGCTTCTTGCAACTTCTTTTCACAAAATCTCAAACAACAATGACGCTAACTGATCGATGACGCTCATGAAAAATATACTGACCATCTTATAGTTGTCGAAATCATACCAATGATTACGAACATGATATCTCTCAATGCAAATAATAATATGATTGCAATTCGAAGAGAGGAATATGGTTGTCCAGATAATATATGATTGCAGACGATAGAAAAATATGATAACCGAAAAAAAAGAGAGATTTTAATTATAAAATGATTATAGACTACCATATAATTTGCAAGGTATGATTAATACATTAATAATATGATTGCAACAACCAGGTATGGCAGAAGGCAACATAGTTTTGTAGCCGTGATCATATTGTAACCATATCTTTCCCTGCGTGTACCTTTTGGGAATGTAGCCTAAATATGACATTTGGCTTTGTAATAATTGTAGCTTTCTAGTGACTGTAAAAAATTGTGAATTTTAAAGTTTTATTGCACTTTTTGGGCTTAAAAAAACCGACATGTTTTAGCTGTTATGAGCACAATCTGACCTTAAAGGCCACACGCAGAGAAAATATATGGTTGCAATATAATCACGGCTACAAAACTATACCCTACTGCAGTAGTTCGTTGATGCAATAAAATTATGAACGTACTAATCCTACTTTACAAATGATATGTCGCGCACAACCATTTTATAGTTAAAATCTTTTTTTTCGGTTATCGTCTTATTCTCTCGGCTACAATCATATATCTATTACCTGGATAACCATATTTATATTTTCTGATTACAATCATATTATTATCTGAATTGAAAGAGATCATATTCATTTTGACGATTTTTAACATCAAAAATAGCCAAATGACGATTTGCCGATTTTTTCCTTCAAAATTACGTTTTTTATTTAATTCGAAATACAACAAGAAATGTGCAAAAATACGATACTTTTCCAATCTATAATTCTAAATCTCAAGTTTTTGGTTCTTAAAATTATTTATGAAATTTCATTAAAATGCAAACAAATTAATGTGGGAACAAATTAAAAAACCGCTGCAAAGTCAAATAATTTTTATTCTATTTATTATTATTCTTTATTCAGTCTTTCGAACATCATTTCCTTACAAACTATGATGAAACTATAAAATAATTGAGTAGCTGAGATGCAAAACTCGTTCGTTACACATTAACTAAATTTTAGGAAAAAACTTGTTGCGGCTAATTAAATTAGCCAAATTATTTGAATGCTTTTAAATCTTAAATGTTATGCCATTCTTGATTAAAAACTCAGCAGTTGAAAAAATCTTTTCACAAAGTACCAAAAGAACTGTTAGAATCAATTGTCATCTCGTTTTTTTTAATTTTTGTAATGAACGAGTTTTGCATCTCAGCTGCTCAATTATAAGTAGTAATTTTTATTGGACATTTTTTAAAATATAGGCTTTTGAAAGAACAAGAACGAACGCACTTTTACATTGGTAGGCCACAAGGAAGACTCAAATACTTAGATTATATCATATAATTCAGCGGAGTTCCCAATTTTAAATAAAAAACTTCTCAATGTGTTCGGCTCAATTTCCTTTCTATCCAACTTAAAACATTTTAGATGGGTTTTGTCAATATTAGCACCTTTTGCAATATAATTCAGGATTTGTTCTGGTGTTAAGCTGGGCTAAAATTTTTTATTAGCGATAACTCCTAAGTTTTTGGAATTCATTTTTATTCAGCAAATCTATACGATTTTTGAAAAATATTTTAAAATTTGAGATTAAAAGTGTTCATATTGAAATTCTAATTAAAATTTTATCTATAAAAAATTAAAAAATCTGTTCAAGTACATCATAATTTTTTATTTATTGCGAATCTGTCAATTTTTCTTTAAGATACGTAATACGTATTTTAAAATGTACAAAACCTTTAGGAAAAATTATAAAAAATATGATAATTTTTGTGTTAAATTTCTGAGGGGCAATTTTGAAACCTTTTAACGACAAAATTCGGCAGTTAAATTGACAAGTTTTCATAGTAAACTGACAACTTAACTACCGAATTTTGTCGTTAAAAAGTTAGAGAATTCCACTACCGGCCTAAAACTGTAAAGAATCTCAATTTTTTTTCCTGAGGAAAAATGCCTGTGAAATACATATTAAATATTTTAAAATCTGAAATTTTTGTTGATATTTTTTTTAAACAACTTTTTAGGATATGGCAAATTTCGATGATGTTTATAAACATTTTAGTAAATATGTTAAGTCGAACAAGCACGAAATGATTAAAAAAGGACAATTTTTAAAATGCTTATTAACCCGGTGAAAAATGTTCATATACGCTCAAACATCATATATATATGGTTTATGTATGGACACATATGAACAAATATGGATTTTTTATGAACATATATGGAAGTATATGTGATTCCATATATGGAAAAAATTTCATATACATATGAACAAATATGGATTTTTTATGAACATATATGGAAGCATCTGTTATTTCATATATGGAAATTGCACTCATATATGGACAAATATGAAAGTATATGTTATTCAATTTATGCAAAAGGGGCTTGTATATGAACATATTTCGAAGAATACATTTTTCCATATATGTAAAAGGAACTCATATTTGGATAAATATGGAATTATATTTAATGCCATGAATAAAAAAAGGAATGTCATACATAAAGTTATATCTATCGTACAACCTTATAATAAAGGACAGCAACGTTCGCATGTATTCGCATATATTTAATAAATGTATATGTTCATATATGTCCATATATGAACATATACTTAGGTGTTACCTCATTTTTCGGATCCATACATATATGGTTGAACCATAAATGTTCATATATGGACATTTTTCACCGGGAAGGTTTTAGGGTACAAATTGATTTTATTTTGACGATCTTAAACTATGTTTTGATGATTTTTCAAAATGCTATGACGATTTTGACGATATTTTCCAAAATTTTCGACGATTTTATGCCTAATAAACCTGGCAACATTGGTCACCTATCAGTTAGCGTAATTCTTGTTTGAGATTTTGTGAAAAGAAGTTGTAAGAAGCAGTCAAATAAAATAACACCTATTACACAAAAAAAAACATTAAAAATAGAAGAACAACCCAGGAAAAATTTTTATAATCGGTTGCCAACCATACCGATTCTGCAACTGGTTTCACTGCAACCGATTCCATGGAAAAGATTCCGGAATACTGACATTATTTTTGGAAGAAGGAATCCGGTCTAACCAGGAAGTCTGGGCAATATATAGATTGTCAAGCAACCCTCAAACAAGATTGTACTTGCATAGTGTTGTAAAATAAGTAAAAAGTGATTTATTTTTGAATTTTTTTTCTCACTTAGAAAAATTGCACAGTACAACAAACTAAGAAAAATTTGATGTATCGGGGTTACAACACATCATTTCTAATAGACTTTGCGACGCAGATCACGAATATGGCCATAACATTTTAAAGTTAGCTATAGTTTAAGAAATATTTGCGAAAACGTTTTTGTACTCCGAAAAAATTTCTCAGTTGCTCAGTTCAACAATCTCCCAGTTGAAACGGAAAAATTTTTAGTAAAGTGTTGTTTTTTCAAACGCGTCGTATAGACCAAATACAATTAATATTGTCATTAATATGTATTTTTATTAATTCTAATTTAGTAGGTTTGAGGTTAAGAAGAAGAATAAACCTTCCTCAAAAGTTATAAATACATTAAATTTGCAAATCAGACTAGATCTAGTTTCTGCCTTTTTATGGACAGGCTTCATCAGTGATCTTCCATTAAATTGTATTATTGTTTATATTTTTATTGTCAGATTGTCTCTATATGAACAATTTCAGAAGTGATCAAACAGACATATACAAACATTCTTCTTCAGATTTTCTCTGTTTATCTTCTCATTTCCTCCGTGTCACCTTTTCACAAATATTGCCACATTGACGTATTGTTTGTACGTAGAAGTGCAGGCAATTTGGAGACGGACAGCCAACAGGGCATTTTTATTTTTTATAGTAAAGTGTTGTTTTTTCAAACGCGTCGTATAGACCAAATATAATTAATATTGTCATTAATATATATTTTTATTAATTCTAATTTAGTAGGTTTGAGGTTAAGAAGAAGAATAAACCTTTTTAAGTAACTAATATAGACGAACTCAACTAATATTTTAGTCAATTACACAAATTTTGTGCTACCCTGAAAAAACATATTTAAACGTGTATTGTCATTGGCCTTTATAATATTGGATATGGTTTATATGATTATATATTACATAGCATGGCTGATCTTATTGCATATATAGTTGTATATAGAGCTATATCATTTAAACAATATATATATAATTTTTTTTATTCGAGTATCCACAACTTTTTTGACAACAATTTTACTGAAACCCTAACCCTATCGACCTTAACGTATGTCTACTATAAATTTTTATTATAATAATTATCGCCTATGCAAATGTATGAAATTTATGTTGTACGTAATTCAATTTTATAGTAACAGTTTCAATTTTTCTATTACATCGAGTAGTAGCTTTAGATGACAATCTCTTTGTAAAAATAATAATACGTTACACTATACTTAAGGGGTGAGTATATGTAAACTGTCAAGAAACTTCATTAAATTCGATGAAAATACCAGGCATGAGATATTTCAAGTTAATTATGTCAAAAAAGGGGTTAAAAAAGGTTTTAGTTTTCATTGGGTGTAACTACGGTGTAGTAAATCTATTAAAAAAAGAGATCAATGTCGTGAACAAAAAATAAAAAAAACAATAAAACCAAATTGAAATAAAACTATAATCTCAGAGTAACACAAAAATGCTACAGTGCAAGAAAAATATATGTAAATAATAGCATAATAGCTGTACTTGCAACCAAATATCTCACGTTATACGAGTACACACAAAGAAAAAACATGGTTGGGATGATCATATTCTAAGAGCATCATACATTTTTGGGTTTATGATTGCGACAATCATGTTATTACATAGTTGGCCCAATCATACTCTTACCTCATTTTTATCATAATATGGTCAATAAATTATCACACTATGATTGTAAAATTCTCCCAATATTCTTATATTATAATCCTGCATATTATCATATTATTGTCCTATAATCCCTATAGTATTCTCCCAGTATTTTGCTGAAGCTGGATTAAAATTTCACGATACATCCAAAAATCATCATAATATTTTCCTTATGATCATAATATTTTCTTGATGATCATAATATTTCCCCAGTGATCCTATTATTGTCCTGTCGAAAATTTTGTGATCACTTAGAATCATATTATGATCACTATGAATATATTATGATTATTTTGGGCACTCTTTACATTTTCTTCAATTTTGTACATTTCCTCAATTTGATTTTCGTACAAAAGTTTTCTACGTGAAAAAAAAAACACTTTTTTTTATCACTTTTTACTTATTTTATAACACTGAGCACTTCAAAGTAAAATCTAATTTGAAGATTCCTGGTTAGACCGAATTCTTTCTTCTACAAACAATAGCCGTTTTTTCTAATCACTTGGATTTAATAAATCCAAAAAGTATTTCTAAAAGTGCTCAACAGATGGGGTTAGATTCTCTCTATTTTAAAAAAAATTTTCTGTCCGACACTTCTTTCACCCTAATTTTTAATACCGAATTCGATGATGAAGGATTTTACGTTAACTTTTAATTTTTAATTATATTTTATATAAAACAGCGATAAACAGCCTGCTTTTTCAGTTTTATCACTTCAATTTATATTTTTACACAATTGAAAAATTCCATTGCAATATTTAATATTTACTAATTGGATTTAATTAAATTACTTACTGTAGAGTGAAAAATTGTCATTTCTATTTCAGTTATTTCTCCAAGTCCAAGATTAAAAATATGTATTTGGTGAGGTGTAGTTTTTTTTTCTAAACATATTTCATAAAAAAAATTTAATAAAAAGCTTTTATTTGTTAGTTTTTTAATTTTTTTGTTTCTCTTTTAATTTTTATTCGTATTTTTTTCTGACATTAAATTAATAGGCTGTTTCATATATTTGAGATTTTATTATGAATTTATTAAATCCAGCTTTTTTTGGATTTAATAAATCCACTTATTGTATGAAAAATTTCTAAATCCAGGTGATTAAAAAACACGCTAAATGTCACTATTAAAATGAATATCAGTAAGTTGTTTGCTATTTTTTGTTTTTTATTTTTTTATTATGTATTATTTTCTTTGATTGCGTCTTATAACTTCTTTTCACAAAATCTGAAACGAGAATGACGCTAACTGGTCAATGACATTCATAAAAAGATATACTGACCATCTTATAGTTGTCGAAACTATACCAATGATTGTGAACATGATATCTCTCAGTACAAATAATAATATGATTGTAATTCGAAGAGAGGAATATGGTTGTCCGGATAATATATGATTGTAGCCGGAAGAAAAATATGATAAGCGAAAAAAGGAGAGATTTTAACTGTAAAATGATTACAGACGACCATATAACTTGTAAAGTATGATTAATACATTAATAGTATGATTGCAACAACCATGTATGGCAATAGGGATCATAGTTTTGTAGCCGTGATCATATTGCAACCATATCTTTTCTCTCCGTGTAATCTCCGATTTTGATGAAATTCGGATACCTTGTAGAGAAAAGAATGCTAAGGTTGTAGTGCCTGAGATTATCGGCCATCTCAACGATATATAAGACTAGAATTGTGGTAAAAATTACCACTTTTTTGTTTTTAATTCTTTGGCATTTTATCCAATAATTTGTAATATTTTCGGAAAGTGATTTTTCGTACTTTTTTGTTGTAAGAAATATGATATTTTAAGGGTAGGGTAGAGAGGGATCCTTCGCCAGTGGGGCACATACACTAATCCCATTTTTCTCCGATGTTAAGGGATGATTTTAGTTATAAAAAATATATTTTGTGCATTTTTCAATTACCTTTCCTTGACATCCACTTTGATAAATTTACATCACAGGTGGTAGCAGATAGACGTGTTTCTGTGTTCTTTGGGGTGCAAAAAAAAATTATTGAAAGCAACTACATTTTGCAATAACCAACGACTATATAATTAAAAGACTACCCAACTCTCTCTACCTCTGTTAAATCACTCTCTTCTTAATTTGTATCGAAAAATTCAGCCATAAGAATTACACACGTCTGCAAAGGCTAACATTTTTCGATACAAACTATTAATGTTCGAAAGAGGCGATGAAAACCGCCTGCAATAACTTCCTCAAATCGTGTGATAAAAATAAATTTTTTCATTATGTTAGACCTACAACCCTAAGCTTTCGAATAATAATAATAATTTGAGTTTTATAAATGCTTAAAAAGTGTAAAAAATATTAATTTTATGTTAGTGGTTTGCTCTGGGGCACAATCACCAGATGCCCGATGGGGCCACAAAGTGTTTAAATTTTTTTTTTAATATAGTGGTTGATTAAAAAGAATCACATATTTTAAAAAACTTATTCTAATTATTTATTTCAATCATTAAAATATTGACTTCGCTGTATTAACATTTTTTTTCATTGAAAATATATCTAGCTCTTTTGGCGAATGTCCACCACGTTTGGGGGAGTTTCGCCGATTTGGGTTACTTTGAAAAGCATTAAAAAAGTAATAGAAAATATGCAAATAATTAGAATAAGAATCATAAAAATTAAAGCTAAGATATGTAGATCTTCAATTTGAAAGTAATTTTAAAAATAATTAGTGGTTTAGAAATGACATTGCTTTGAAAAAAAAGTGGCGAAGGATCCCCCCTTTACCCTACTCTATATGGATATTATTAATGCTGTTCTTAAAATGAAATGCAAGGTAATTTTTAACAGAGAACTGCAAAATCAACTTTTTTCTTGATTTAATCAAACACTAAAATTCTTATTCAAATTTAATCGCTCAACAATATTCAATGTTGAATAAAATCACTATCATGCACAGGCTTGCCAGATACTTTTTTTCGTTGTCCCCAAACAAATCCAAAAATATCCCAAAAAAAATCCCCAAGTAGAAAAAAGGTTGAAAATGGTAGTACAGCTTATTTGGTCTGCTTAAAATGAACATTATCCGCATAAAAACTACAATTAAATATACAAAATATCACTAACAATAACTGTTTTTAAAAATTCTTGGCTTGCGTTTGTATAAATGTCTAGAAAAATGTTCAGAATTTAGGGACTTTTACGAAGAAAAGGTTCATTTTTTATTAAATTATTATAACAAACCAATCGAACCCTAAACATATTTTATATTGAAATTTTCAGGAATTTAAGGCATTTTTTTAAAAGAATTTTTAGATTTGAATTTTTCAAGTTTGTCTGTTTATTACAATACACTTTTATCCATAATCGATATGATGTTTTTTGTAAAACAATATTTTAGATTCTGGGACATAAACATCCCATTAAAAAGGTAATGACATATCATGATTTTTTGGAGTACCAGTAATGACACCCACTTACTTTCTGCATTATTTTAAAACATATAATAATGGGTTGCTGATAATGACTTATTTTTATCATTATTTCAAATAAAAAATAATTTTTTAAATTTTTTTGAAATTTTTTTGAAATCTATTTTTAGACTCAATATTTTTTAATCACTGGTAAGGATATATGTAACCACATATTTTTTGATTTGTTGTATGTTGGCGAGTAAGCTTGCTTGTGTGCAGCTGGCCAATTATATTTTTATCTATTAAATATTACATGTCGATATAGCTCAGATGGTAGAGCTGTTGACTGGCAATCTGTAGACCCAGGTTCGATTCCAGCACCAGCAAATTTTATTTAAAAAAAATACAATAAAAAATATTTTTTTTATATAATTAATTTTTTTGAAAATCTAAGTTTAGAGTCAATATTTTTGTCAGTACTGGTAAGCACATAGGTAACGATATATTTTTTGATTTTTTGTATGCTTGTGTGTAATGACAACTCATTATTTTTCGCGACATCGCCATATAAAGGTAATAAGAAATGGAATAACAAAAGTAAGTAGTTACCATTACCAAGTATGTAGTTACATAACCACATATCTGGTAATGATTTTCTACACTGGGATGTGTTAAAAAGCTTTAAATTAATATAGAAAATCCATAAAAGGGTGAATTTGTTACTTTTTTTTTAATTATGCCAACAAACTTGACTGATGTTTTCTGAACAATATACAAAGTTAATATCAGAGGTATGGCATCACCAAAAACAAAAGTACTAACGACATCGTTATCACTAGATGGAACCAGGGGTATGGCATCACCAAATCACTAGATAGCACTTTGTAAAAATTTTGACAATTTTCTTTTTTTATTTAAATTTAAATAATAACAAACAACAAAGGAAAAAAACAAACGGATATCTCAAATTTTATAATTTGAATATCCCAGTGTAGAAAATCATTACCAGATACGTGGTTATGTAACTACATACTTGGTAATGGTAACTAGTTACTATTGTTATTATATTTCTTATTACCTTTATATGGCGATGTCGCGAAAAATAATGAGTTGTCGTTACACACCAGCATACGAAAAATCAAAAATTATATCGTTACCTATGTGCTTACCAGTACTGACAAAAATAATGAGTCTAAAAATAGAGTTTCTAAAAAATAAATTATATAAAAAAAAAATATTTTTTATTGTATTTTTTTTTTAATAAAATTTGCTGGTGCGGCAATCGAACCTGGGTCTACAGATTGCCAGTCAACAGCTGTACCATCTGAGCTATATCGACATGTAATATTTAATAGATAAAAACACAATTGACTTGCTGCACACAAGTAAGCTTACTCGCCGACATACAAAAAATCAAAAAATATGTGGTTACATATATCCTTACCAGTGTTTAAAAAATATTGAGTCTAAAAATAGATTTCAAAAAATTTTCAAAAAAATCTAAAAAATTATTTTCTATTTGAAATAATGATAAAAATAAGTCATTATCAGTAACTCATTATTATATGTTTTAAAATAATACAGAAGGTAAGTGGGTGTCATTACTGGTAGTCCAAAAAATAATGATATATCATTACCGTTTCTACACTGGGATATTCCGCGCTTGTTTTTTCCTTATTTTGTGCAGTTTTCAGCAGTTTTGGACTTTTTAAATTAATATTAAACTGATATTAAACTGATACTAAATAGTTGCTCAGGTAATACTAAATTTCAGCGCCATCTATCGGTGAGTAGTTTAAGTTTTGATTTCCTATCTCCTGGATGGAACTTTGTTAAAAAACTTGACAATTTTCTGTTTTTATTTAAATTAAAATAATAACAAACAAAAAAGCAAAAAACAAAAAAAGGATTTCTCAAATTTTATTATTTGAATATATTTCGCGCTAGATTTTTTCTTATTTTGCGCAGTTTTCAGCAATTTTTGAGTTTTTAAATATATAAAATAGTTGCTCAGGTGATACTAAATTTCAGCGCCCCCTACCGGTGAGTAGTGTAAGTTTTGATTTCCTATCTCTATAATTAATAGTCTCTAGTTAATATAATCTTCAAAATTTATGAAGAATTTTAAATATCCCCAAAATATTTTTTAAATCCCCAAACAAATCCCCTGTCCCCAAATGAAAATTTTTGTCCCCAAGACCAACAAAAAATCCCCAAATTTGGGTACAAAACCCCAAGTCTGGCCAGCCTGATCATGCAGCTGAAAGCGTAGTTCGGATCAGTTTGAGTCGTCTGTCGAACATGTTTTATTCACATTTAATCGCTCACAAAAACTCACTGTTAAATAAAATCAGACTGTTGAATAAAATCAGACTGTTGAGTTAAATCAAACTGATCGAACATTTGAACTCACATGAATAAATCAAAGTATTATGTATTTGTTTTATAAAATAAAAAAAAAAAATAAAATCTTTTGTTTTAAAATGGGAACGTGTATTAAATGTGTTTCTACAAAATATAGTCGTTGCTGATACTGTAAACCCCATCTTTATTGTTATGAAATTATTTTTCTTTTATTTGTTTGCAATCATGAATAAACACATACGCATTCATTTTTGTATTTTCTGATTTTATTCTACATCAAAATAATCATCGTTGGTCCGAACGAATATGAATGGAATGAATGGTGTGAAAGCAACAAATGATTAAATCAACGATGCAAAAAAATCATTTGGTTTGATTGATTGATTTTAAATCAGTAACGAATATGTGTATTTGAGTATATTCGGCGCTTGAACAAAAACTACTGTTTATTCGGGTGTTGATTATGTATGGTGATTTTGCAATCAGCAGCTGCAGTTCTCTGATTTTAAACCAATTTTTGGCGGCTTTTTCTGCTATTTTTACGGGTTTATTTCTATAAGTGTAGTGAAAAAAAATTAGTTTGGAATTTATTAACGAAATAAATATTGGATTAGATCCAAAAACGTTACAATTTAAATTACGGTAATTTTTTGTACGCTAAGCTCAAACGAAAAATCGCGCTCAGTAAATGAGAAATGGTCCAAAAAGGCATATACAAAAAATCGTCCAAAAAACACGAACAAATGTACAAAAATAAAATGAAAAATTATGCAAAATCGAAAAAAAGTAATTTTTACCAACAATAAATACAAAATGACTTAAATCTCATATTTTCCTCCATAAAAGCAAAAATAGGCAAATTGAAGAATTAGTATATTTCTTAATTTTTTTTAATGTCTGTGTAAACTTGTGCATTAAATTTTAAGGGATACTTGCTGCAGAGTTTAAATGTCTACATGTGGAAAAATATGGTTTAAGAGCATCATTTTATGATTGAGAATACTAAATGATTGTTAGTGTGATCATTTTTATCATAACATGATCATAAGCGGTCATATTATTAGTAGGTTCATATTATGATTATACTATGATCATTTCATATTTAGAATAATTGCATGATGTCTCAAATCGTATTTTTTCTCTGCATATGCAAGAATTGCTTCAGTTAGGATTATAAAATATAGGTTTGACGCATTTATGGGTAATTTTATAATAGCTTCCCTGACACACAAAAAAATATTGTTCAACTTTTTTCAATTAAAACGATTTGTTAAATTATTTCAAAAGGTGTCAATTAAAAATTAATCCAATAGATTAAATAATTGCTCCAAACTGCAATTTGCTTGACATTTTTTTTATTCTACCACTCAAAAGCATTTCATAAAACAAGAGAAAAACATCAGCATATTGTTGTTGTTTTTCGTTTGTTTTATTTATGTAGTTGTTTTTATAAATGTTAATGTGTTAGTAACAGGGATAATAAAGTTGGTAATATAGTACTTTTTATGGTACTATTAGAATCTCAAAAGAACTATGGTACTCCTTAGCATTATTTGATACCATTTCAAATTATTCAAAATAAATAGTAAAAAATCGTAAGAAACGTAATTCAAAGAAAAGGTTTCTAAAATTTTGCAAAAAATATTAAACATTTATTTGAATTTAAGAGAAAATCTTTAAATTGTTGTGTTTTCTGTTTAGTTTTATTTGATTTGATTCAGTTTTCTCAATTGATTTTAGTAATTTAAATTTTGCGGTAACTTCGTTTTTAGTAAATTCGACATGTTCGGGCATGTTGTTTGTTTTAATACCCAATCCATATATAGCTTTTTTAATTATAAGAAACAAATTCATAAAAAAAATTAAAATTTTATAATTTTTGACCCCGCATTTTAAATATTAAAGATGAGACTGGGACGATAAAATAATAGTCAACGCTGAAGATTGGATGCAAGAACAAAAGCAATAGAATAATATAAAAAGGTAATTGCAAAGAATAAAGAACAGAACCTTGTTTTAATGTACAAAAGAACTTTCATATATGTACGTTTTTTTTGTTAATTTATAATAAAAAACTTAAAAAAAGTACTATGCGTGTCGAAAAAGTAATATTTTTTAAGCAGGTTGGTACTATTTTGAAAATCCCATTTATCATCCCTGATTAGTAACTAATATTTTAAATTATTTTTTATAAAATTTTATAAATTCTCGTTGAGTTTATTATTTTATTTAGTTAAACATTTTAATTTTGCCATATTAAATCTGAATATTCATTTATTCTAAAACATTACTACAAAACAGTAATGTAATTTTTTAAATTTTTTGTTTATACTCTTCGGACAAAAAATCTAAAAAAAATTTAAAATTATTTTAAATGAAATATATTTGGGTGATATCGAAAAATGTGACAAAAACCGTGTAACCACCTAATTTCTAATGCATGGATTACATTTGAGTTACATATTTCGATATATATCAGCGCATTGTCACGTGTTTTAAAAAATTTATAACAATCTGACCAATTTTTGGTTAATACATAAAATTTGTGACCAATTTTATAGGCCAAATGTAAACTCCGTAACGAGTTACTTGTTAAGGTTTTTTAACTTTAATAGCTTATATTTTAATAACCAATAAAGCTAAACACTAACGGTAAGAATTTTTATGAAGGGGAAAAGTGCAGTTTTTAATAAAAATTAATACATTTTACAAACTTTTTCGTATATCTTAGCTATCACGACTTCAACTCTGTAACGATTTTTCGTCATAATTTTTGATAAAAATGCATATACTAGAATTTTGGAGTTATCTATTATTTATATTCCGAAAAGTATAATGTTATTTATACTCAAATGATCGTTGGACTGTAAGTAATCATCCAGTATAACAGACTTGAAGCTTTTCTGCAGCATGTAACATTCTCGAGATGAAAAAGGATGTCTTTAATAAGATTTGAAAAAATGTTGTAAACTCCGTTCCTAATTTTTACACCAAACTATTTAACGATTAAGAAAAACAATGTCATATTTGGATTCAATTTGTAGGCATCATGCGATTTCGTTTCGGAAAAAAAATTCTGACAAAGCGTTTCTGAAAGAAAACGAAAAAAGTAACCAAATGTAAACTCCGTAACCACAATTGTTTGCATCAGGTTTCATTCAAATAAATGTAGATAAATGTTCAAAATAACCATAAACAGAGGTGATTCAACTAATATTTATGCGTCAAAAGACGATTCAACTAATAATTTTGCGTCAAATTAAAAAAAGTTATCAGTTTTTTACCCTAAGCTGCTGGAGCGAAAAACGATTGATTTTGCATTTCATTGGTTTTGAATCGATATTTCGAGTCATTACTGACATTAGTTTGACAAATTAAATTTGTTTCACACAATTTAAGAATTGATCGCGAAATGTTGTGTTTTTAATATATTATTTTGTAACTGCGCAACCGCTGTTTGGATTTTAAGAAATTTTATATTTTTGAAAAGCATTTAAAAGGACCAAAAATACAAAATTAAAAAAAAAAAAATTTTTTTCGCGGAATGAATTGTATTTTTATTCGCGAAACCGCCAATTTGATAAACACAAATTATATATCATTGGAAAGCAAGTTGAAAACCGAAATACGAAAAACTAATAAATTGAAGAAAATTCGTACGCAATTTTTTTTGTTATATCTTTTGCTTGCGGAAATGTAAACTCCGTTACAACAAAAAAAATTAAAATTGTACAAAAAAAGTTATTGCGACAACTTGTAGAAGAGATTTTTTGCAATTAGGTTTATAATGACTAAACTTACTGATTCCATTAAGAAAAAACCGAAATATTAACACTTTTTGCTTCTCACAAATTTGGTCCAAAAATTTATCACATTTTTTGATTTCACCCATTTACTTTTCAAAAAAATTTTCCTACAAATTCAAAAAATTTTAATTTTTGAAATTTTGTTTAAAAATTTGAAATTTTTTTAAACAAAAGAAAAAAAAATTGCATAAAAATAAATTAAAATTATTTTAAGTCAAAATATATTGTTTTAGTTTTCAAAAATATTTTAACAGAGCCTTATGCTTCAGAAAAAAGAAGAAATCTAATTTTTACGAGAGAACTTTTCACATAAGTATAAATAAATCTATCAACTGAATGAAAATTGCATGCAGGTTTTATTTTAATGAAATTCAATCTAAAATTAAAGAAGTATATTTTTTTATAGTTGGCATGGCAACTACCATTTTATCCAGCTGATAGTTTATTTAGAAGTTATACAATATTGATCAATTTTTAATCCAATGGATTAATTTTTAATCAAATTCATATAATGTGTTATTTATAAGGTATATAATATTGATCAATTTTTATTCCAATGAATTAATTTTTAATCAAACTCATATAAAAAACCAATAAAAATCCTAATCAAATGTATCACTATTTTATTCAAAATTTATTCAATTAAAGAGCTACAAATTTTTAATTGAATGAACAATTTTCGTGATTGGAGGAATTTCAACGATAAAATTTATTGAATAGGCGGTTTTCATGATTGAAATTAGTTTTTACTTTTTTGTGTGTGAGGCATAAAAACTTAATATGATATTGTTGCGCTTCAAAAACTGTTTGGTAATATATTTTCGAAACTAAAATTGGTCCATGCTTGAAAAGATTACATATAAAAAAAAATCAATCTTTTGTAATTTTTTTGTTCCTGGGTTCCTTCAGATTTCGATGAAATCACTTGTATTAAAAAAGGGAACAAGTATATTGGAAACGTCGTTTATTTTTGTATTAAGTTGTAAAAAAAATACAAAGTGGAATACGATTTTTTTCTAAAAAGTGGAATATCGCATTACATAATATTGTTTCAAATTAAATAACCAACGTGTTTGTATTGGAAAGCTTATACAACTTCCTTTTATATAATATATAGTGTTATATAATATGCAGAGATGGGAATGAGTAATTATTAATTTTGTTTAAAAAGTTTTTTTTTACAAAAACGCGATTTAACCAAATTTTGATCGATTACAAGGTATATATATTTCACCCCCAGATTATACCTTAAGCATTGACCTTGCCAACGAATTATCATTTCTATTTTGTCTCAGGTACGTTTCAACAAATGTAACAAGTGTAGCGGCATACCCTCCGTACAAACCAAACAGGCATGCCCTCTTATCCCGCGCAACGACTGGTACAAACAACTAGTGTTTTTTTAAAAAAGTACTGCACGTATTTTCGTAAAAAAAATTAAGGAAACGTTTGTTACGATATAGTGTAGCACCAGAATAAGAGCACATCGATTTTTCCCATACATTTTGAATCTATTTTACTTTAATTGCGGTTTTTGCTATTCTCCCACTTTTTCTTTCTCATACTCTCACCAATGTGTTCAACTCTATTGTTAATTTTGCTGGTGTTCACTACATTTTGTAATATCAAAGAGTATAGCTGACAAAGGTAACCAATAGCAAAAAAAAAATCATAACATTTTTAAATTACTAAAATTTTTATTTTCTTTATTCAACTTACATATACTGAACATTATTAGTCGCTCGTTAGTGCATCGTTTAGTATTGTATGTTATGTCGGCAGTAAAGAGACATATGAGTGGCATAAAGTCGCCTTGTTATATATAACACATGGTCAATTATGTCGCTGCCGCTGTACGGCGTTATTCCCGGCGCGGTTTTCCTCAGAGCGATAATCGCTAGCCTCTGTGCAGTTATTCTGGGCCGACACTAACAGCGCTGATGCTAACGATTAGTCACTTTTATTTCAGAATCAGATCAGAATCACTTTTTATTTCGATTTAACGATGTGCATCTGCCCGTCCGTCTGTATGTCCATGCATTCTTGTGCGCACTCTACAGGTCAAAATATGATCAAAATATCTTAATATTTGATATTTTGATCAAATTTGGTACACCTACTTACGTCGGCCCAAGTACGAAGCTTATTGCTTTTGGTTAAAATCGGTCCTTGTTTAGACCTTATGCCCATATAAAGGTCCCTCCTAAATTAGCTTTTGTACATGATGCAGGTCGCAAATACGAAGATATTTCAATGAAATTTGGTTCGCTGACACAAGGACAAAGCCTATTGATTCTAGATAGGATCGGTCCATTTTTGGACCTATCGCCCATTTGGGCTATATTCTCTACTTTTATTATTTTATAGAAAATTTTGACACAAGTCCATTTTAACCCATTCGAATTTCGGATCCAAACATTAGTTGGCTTTTAATCAGACTGGTGTACGAGGGCAGTTCGAAATTTTCTTATCCTAACAATGAAAAACAAGAGCTAGATTTTTAAAATTATTTTATTTTTCAATATAATCTCCTGAAACTTCGATACACTTAGTCCGACGTTTTTCTAGCAATTCTATACCTTGATTAAAATAATTTTTCTGAAGTTCCTCAAAATAATCGTTTACAGCTGCCATTGCATCTTCATTCGAGGTAAAACATTTGCCAGCAAGGAATTTTTTTAGATTTGGGCATTGGCGGACTTAGGTCGTTCTTGTTCTAAGATTATTTTTTTTTTAATATCAGTTAATCCTGTGTTTTTGAGTGGGAAAATTTCTTCTAGTTTCCTAGAAAAATAATTTGTTTTTACAGCCACATCTAATATCGATTTTTGTCTTGAATATTTCTTAAATAAGAAATGTTGTTTGAAAATACTTAAAAAATATTTAAAAAACACCCAGAAAACAGTCTAAGTTGGGGCCACCGAATTTGTTGCCAATCGAATTCGTGCGGTTACGACAACTATCTTTATATTAAGGTGGTGTTTCTAGATGACGTTTTTCTTCACACGAACGAAAATACAATAACAAAATACATGCAATACAAAAACAAAATACACGTAGTCACTCGTGTGACAACGAACGTCTTCTAGAAACCCCATGTAAATTATATTTTTCGTCGCGAAAGCCGATATTCGGTTGTCTAATTCAATATTATATTCCACATAAATATTATTATGTTACACAAAATTTTATTGAAATTAAAAAACTTCTTTTCAATTCTCTGGTATTAAACCCGGTCATTCTGATTAATAATCCACACTCTTACCAACTGCTCCACAACTACTTTTAATTTTCTTAGCCATGTTTACTTTTTATACTTAAGAATATTTTATTTTTATTAAAGAAACAACATCTAAATTTTTGTCTTTTCCGGGATTCGAACCCGGAAATCTGGCGTACTAGGCCAACTTCTCACCCACCAAACCACAAAAACTTATTAATTTTAATGTCTAATTTTGAACTTATATGTTTAGTTTGGAAAACAAATATAGTATAAACTTCGTTTACCATTACCAATTAATAGTTGTGTGTGTTATCAATACAATCCACAATTCGGTTGGTTCTACAGAAACTCGACTTTAAGGTCATATTTAATTAGGATACACGTATTTGTAGTTACCACTTTCGAATATTGAAATTTTTTTAAAAAATTTGATAGATAACACCAATTTTCTTGTATATTGACTAAATAAATGGCTGCTTCTACTGCATAGAATTACTAAACTGATATTCATTTTAAAATTGATTGGAGATACCAATAATTTGTTAAAAGGATTGTTTTTTAGTTTGCTTTTCCTATTTTTAATACCTAGTAAAATATTTTTGGTGTAATATTCAATTATAGGTAACTCCAAATAAAATAACGTCCTGGCAAATTCAAGTTAATAGTTCTGATCGAATTCCAACCAATATTTTTCCTGGGTGAATAAATCGATCTTAGTTCTGGCTATTCTGAGCGTATAGCATTCCCTGCACGAGGTTTTCTTTAGAAAAAAGGATGCATTTTTCAGAGTTTTCTATAAAAACCATTTGAAAGTTTTGAAAATTGGATCAAAAGTGAGGGAGTTATTTTTAAAAGTATTTTTGTATGAAAAAATCGCAAGCATAATGTCGAAAGTGTTTTTTAAGATTAAGGATTTGAGAATGGGCAAATAAACAGCCAAACATAAATGGGGCCCTTGCCCACCCCAGAAAAATGGTCTAGTTACGCCTATGGATTTGGGAACAGGTAGACGTCAGAGGGAGCTAAATCAGAGAAATTTTTTTTGTTTTTTTTGGTCAACTGTTAACAAATGCGGCACCCATCTTGCAGAAAGCTTTTTCATCTGTAATTCTTGGTGCAAAATAAAATGTACTCGATCACTTTAGCTGTGATTTCTGGCGTTGTTGCAGTTTTTGGATATCCACTTCGTGGTTCATCTTCATTGCTTGTACGACCACGTTTAAATTCAGCAACCCAATTTTTTACTGTTGCATATGAAGGAGCACTTTCACCTAACACATTCACCATATCATTATGAATTTCTTGTCCCAATAAACCTTTCTTATGTAGATATTTAATCACACCACGAATTTCTAATTTTTCCATTACAAAAAAATCACTGAAGCGCCATTTTTGAACACCTGTTACTATACGAATGAGTTGACAAATCGAAATGAAATTTAGCATGTGTTCATTATACAAAGCTTTTTTTCTGTTTATACCGCCATCTCTATGTGAGGCTAAGATATTTCGTACTGCCCTCGTAGGGCATTATATAATCGACATGCCCGACTTTAACTTTTTTACTCGTACTAAATACTTTAAATTTTTAAAGAGACGGGAAAAATAGTTACAAAATTGTTGGATGAGAGCTTCGGTTTCCTACCAGCTGTTAAAATTGGCAATGGTGGTGTATATTGATAAAAAAAAATACATTACAGCCCAGTGTAGAAACGGTAATGACATATCATTATTTTTTGGACTACCAGTAATGACACCCACTTACCGTCTGTATTATTTTAAAACATATAGAAATGAGTTACTGATAATGACTTATTTTTATCATTATTTAAAATAGAAAATAATTTTTTAGATTTTTTTGAAAATTTTTTGAAATCTATTTTTAGACTCAATATTTTTTAAACACTGGTAAGGATATATGTAACCACATATTTTTTGATTTTTTGTATGTTGGCGAGTAAGCTTACTTGTGTGCAGCAGGTCAATTGTGTTTTTATCTATTAAATATTACATGGCGATATAGCTCAGATGGTAGAGCTGTTGACTGGCAATCTGTAGACCCAGGTTCGATTCCCGCACCAGCAAATTTTATTTAAAAAAAAAATACAATAAAAAATATTTTTTTTATATAATTTATTTTTTAGAAAATCTATTTTTAGACTCATTATTTTTGTCAGTACTGGTAAGCACATAGGTAACGATATAATTTTTGATTTTTCGTATGCTGGTGTGTAATGACAACTCATTATTTTTCGCGACATCGCCATATAATAATAATAAGAAATCTAATAACAAAAGTAACTAGTTACCATTACCAAGTATGTAGTTACATAACCACATATCTGGTAATGATTTTCTACACTGGGAGTTTTTCTAAAAATTGCTCTCAAAAGTTTTGTTTCAGCCATTTGGCTCCACTATTGTATCTTTTATGATAAAATACATGCATGAAAATTATATATTTTTTATTTTCTTCTTCAACGAAATTTAAAAGCAAGTGTTACACTGTGAGACAAATGGTAGGGGTCAGTGATCGGGAAGGGTTCAAACTACCGGGGAAAGTTATATCGGTAAAAAAGAAGTTATACGTGTCCCGTGTAATCAAAAATTACAATTCCTTTAATCTGTTCATATAACGTTTTTCCATATACTCAACAGTTTTGTTGGTAAAAATAAATGTATGAAGAAAAAAATATTTTTTGCCTAAAATATTAAAAAAAAGTAATAAACAAAAGGTTATTGATTTTTATGGTAGCGGTAACAAACATTTATTTTTACCGGCAAAACTTTAGAGTATATAGAAAAACGTTATATGAACAGATTAAAGGAATTGTAATTTTGAATTTTTTTAAAATTGTTTGAGCAAAATCGGACTAGTGGTTCTCGAGTTATGTCAAAAAATGATATATCTCGATTCCTAGGGGTGACCCAGCGAAACGCCGGGACACGTATAACTTGTTTTTGACCGATATAACATTTCCCGTTGGTTTCATCCCATCCCGATTTTGACTGTCGCATAGTGTTATTAGAAATTATTCGACTTTTCAAGGAGCAACTTTTAAGACTAATTTTTCCAAAATGTTTAAAACTTGCATCTTAAAAACGCAATGGTGGACTGAAGTAATTCCATAAAAATGTATAAATATTTTTTGATAAGCTCGCCTTTACGCAACTTTTATACCTATTTTCCAAAACATTTCAAAACTATTTTTAGGCAAAACACAACTACTATTGTTATCTTGCTTGCTTCACTCCATTTTGAAATAATTTGATGTCATTCCAGTTTGTGTTTGTTTTGCTAAGCATTTCGTAGGAAGGTTTTGGAAAAACAGTCTGAAAAATTCGTATTAAAAATTTAACCTGTCGAATAGTTATTTGAGTTTAAAATTACTTGTTTCGACATTAACCGAAATAGAGGCGATTAATCGAGAAATCGGTTAATCGATTAACCGAATTGGAAACACTAGATGCAGCATATCAATGCAGGGCTCCAGGGGGGAATAAGGAAAATCCCCCTCCCCCCTCAGCAAAATCGAAAGAGAAAAAAAGGAGAAAAAGGAATAAAAAGAGGGAAAAAGGAGAAAAAAAGGATGAAATGAAAGAAATAAAAATTTGTTATGCATAATTGGATGAAATATAAAATTTTTTCTTTATTTTCATTTAACCAGTCGTCATTTAAAAAACTTCAATTCACAATTTAACAAATTCGTTTATAAAACTGATAATTCCGAGTATAAAACAATTAAATTTTGTGGAGAAATGTAGTTAAAAGATCTAAATTTCAAATTGGATTTTAAAAATTTTATATAGAACAATTTGAAATGTTTCTAATTTCAAATGACAAAAAGAAATTTCATTTTAAAATTTCGCATTTTGTAATAAAAAATTCCGATTTGAATTAAAAATTTTTTAAAGAAAAATAAACGCCCTTCCTATATAAATTTTCCAAATGCATATTTTTGTTAAAGTCGACTTTATTTATTCCTGTTTTTTGGTTTAAAATAAAATTTGTTGATTTTTACAAATTCTTTTGTTAAATTTAACAAATCTAAATTTAAGTAAAAAATCTGTAAAACTGCAGTTTTATTTATTTAGGGTATCGAGACCCTCCCCGGGCCTAGTCCATATCATAAGCATTTTGTCCGATTTGCTCCTTTTCGCTTAGTTTTCAAGATATGGGCCATTTTATGAAGTGGAAAATTTTTATTAAAAATTTCCGAGGGTCCAAGGTCCCGCCAAGGTCCATTTTTGGATAGAGATAACCCCTTTCGCTGGAGCATTATACGGTTAGGGGTAGTCGAAATTTTCATCAATTTTGTTCTATCTCTCTTAGTTTTAGAGATAAAAAAATCGGGAGCGAAAGAAATAGCGCCATCTTCAAAACTTAGGATACATTGGTGGCGCGATCTACCGGGTAATAACAGTAACATGAAAATATTATATTTTAACAATAAATTTTGTAAAATTTAACGAATAGGTTCGTAATAATTAGTTTTAAATAATTTTGAAAATTAACACTCAAAATTAGTTACAGTACTGAGGATTTTTAGTATTGTGTTAAATGAAGATAACTAAAATCTTTGCTTAAATCATTGTTTCAACTTAAAATTTGTTAAATATTAATCAAATCGATTTGAAACCGGTTTAACAGATTTTTCTACTGACGTATTATTTTAAGTGTGTAACTTACTCAGGAACCAAAAGGAGTACCAAACTGATATTTGACAGTGTCATTCATAAAAAAACTAAGAACTAATACAAACATTTTAAATGGCTACGATAAAGTATTCCGAACCTCGGATTAAGATAAAATGACTTTATACCTTTAATAACGATAAATGGTTAAAGTTCATTTCAAAATAGTAACTATTCACGTAGCTCAATCATGGCTCCAATAATAAAAAGATAGAAACAATTAATTCATTATAGAAAAATTCTCAAACATTTAAAAGTTTTTTTAATAAATCAGGAATTATCAAATTAAAGAATGAGTTGGGGACCAACTTTAAGCACGATTACAGAAGCTTAAAAGTGATATATCAACCAGGCACATAGCTAAAATAATACAAAAGTGAGACCCAATTATGTAAGGAATGTTTTTAGCAAATTTTATAATTTTACTCAAATTCAATACCAATTTTTGGGGTTTATCTTACTTAACCTTGTTGACCCATCTTTGTTGGAGGTCAAATACGTATCAAATATTAAAGTTTTTTAATGAAAAATATAACTTAGAATTTTCCGTTGGACTATATACATATTGTCTTTTATACCTAAGATCGCTAATAAAATCGTTAACCTTGCGCAGCGAAGACCAAAAATGTCCAAAAAGTGGTGTATCGCCAAACTAAATGGGGTTAAAAATATTTTTTGTGAAAATTTAAAAATAAATTGTGACCCGATATTTTTGTTTTCTAAATAAAAAAACAAAAATATCCCCCCCCCCCCCTGAGACTTGAGCCGCCACTGAACATATCGAACGATAAACTCCATTTACCACTTACTCATTCTGAGGCTGAAATATGAAAAAGCAGAAACCAGTCGCACTATCATTAGGTGCAACAACTATAGCAGCAAACAAACGATTGCAAAAACATATGATGATAACGAAGCGTCAACATCATCAATGCTAACGAGCAAAAACGCCTTCCTGCGTCGCTTAAAAACAACAAACTGTTTGTTTAACTACATCATGGCAAATACCAGGAATAGCAGCAGCAACTACAGCATAACACGTTATTTCAGAAATAAAGTAGCAAACAGCATCACAATCAGGGATGCCAACTTAGAGCTTTACGAGCTAAATCTGGTGCTTTTTGATGTTTCAAAACGCGAAAAATATTAATCTAACCTGGTGTCTTCAAATGCAATAAATTATATGATATGAAATGTCAAAACCATTGCAGTGAAACGTCAAAATGATATCAATTGCAAAGTGGTGGAGAACACTTGACCATTTCATAGCTAAGAAATATCAAAGATTTTTCTTCGAAAAACACGAAATTTTATCAAACATTAATTTTTATCTACAAATAATAAAAAACTAAGCACTTTCCCATTCTTTTTTACCAAATTTTCTGTTTTTTTATTACAAAATTAAAACTAAAACGAAAAGTGACATTTCATGGCAGGCATCATTACAAGAGTCGCTTGCTTGTCAGCGATATCATGATATTGCAACAAAATTGAAATTGAGTGCCTTCACTTGAGATGAAATCATTTTGACAATTGGTTGCTATCATTTTATTGCATGTCAAGACACTAGGTAACGCGTAACTGAAAAAAGCGCTAAATTGGGTTTTTTTAAAACTTATTTAGCGCGTTTTGCGCTTTTTACATATACTGTTTTTATATCAATATCAAGAAATATGTCAACAGTTGCTTTTATTTCAATAACGATACATTAAAATATCAAGAAAAATTGTAAATGCCAAATAGTGCTTTTGGTACTAAATGTAGTGTTTTTTGATGTGTGAAACGCGAAAAGTTTCCATTTTGTGCGTATTACCTTTAACACAAATTTATCAAAATTTTGTGGCGCGTTTTTTATAGTCAGAGCTAGGAACGAATTTTTTCTGAAATTTATTTATTTAAGACGAAAATCCTTCTTTGTTCTGACTGCAAAACAATACCCTAAATTTTTAAAAATCGAATGATTTTGAATAGTTATGAAATAAAATTTTTCATAACATTTTATGAAAAATTCCATAAATTCACTGAAAAGTTTCAATGGACGAATTCCAGTAAAACTTCATTGATTTTATGCAAAAATTCATTAATACTTATCATGCAGATATTTCTTTCAGTGTATGCAAAAAATTACAAATTCTTCTTAGAGGCGCTAAAAGCTGTTTTTTTTACCCGTTTTTAAATAGAAATTTACGCGTTTTTACCCTTTTTTGTAATTTTTTGCGCTTTTTGCTATGAAAATGTTGGCATCTCTGATCACAATACATGCAAAGAAAAGCAAATTCCAAAAGGAATACGAAAATTGAAATATTGTACGAGTATACACTATGCTAGAAAGAGACTATTACAAAACGAATTAAAACAGGTTTAGATTTAAACTCGTATACCCTATTTCTGTGATAGAGAAACTCAGTAATTTAAAGCCATTCCCGTCTTGTAAATTAAAAAAAAAAAAAAAAAATACTGCAGCATGACTTATGGTTCCAGTAAATGTGAGGGGAAATTAATTAAAAAAACCCTCTCGAAATCGGATGTACTCGAAAATTTGTGAGTTGTTAAAGTCTATAAAACACTTGCTGTTTCGTGCCAGTTTTGTATGAGTTTTTCAACATTTGTAATTGCTTATAGAAAGTATGACTTAGGTTTTAGAATGATGTTTAAATATCGGTTACCAAAAACTTGTGCATCCAAAACAGACTGTACACTCCCAGTTGGCCAATCATCATCTATGAAATGGTCTTCAACGATTTCTTTAAGACATTTTAGAATTTTTCGCTAACGACATTTGTCGCTGAAATTGTCTTGAAAGACTATGTAAAGGAAATCCTCTTTAACGATTAGCTGCATGAACAAAATATTAGCTGATCGTGTATAACATTCTGTTGGTGACAAGTTCAGCCACATTATAATGTATTTGTTGTATAACCCACTATGTTGACGAAATGGTGAGCGACAAAATATTATTACTGTCGTCTTACGACTCCGTTGACGACAAGATGAGCGACATTGTCTTCAGATGTCTTATATTTAGAAATTCTCATTTAGTTCATCATTTTATTGCTTAAATATAAAACTTTGATATTAACTTTTAGTATTAAAATTACTTAATACAAGCGCTTTATTTTTAAATTAATAAAGCAATTTTTGAAATGAAATCTTGTTTATTTAAATGAGTTAATTTGTTTAAATAAAAATTCAAATTAACAGCAAATAATAAATATAATTTAAATTATAAAAAAAAATATTTTTACATATGCAAAAAAAATTAGAAACCGTTTTTTTGCGCCGTTTGTTTCACATTTAAGTAAATACAAATATTAACTCGATGAGAAATTTTTAGTTTAAATTTGTTTTAAAAAAATAATAAAGAAATCAGTGTTGTCAGTGACCATCTAGGCGAAGCTGTCACCAGCAAGGTCGTCTACGTTAGCATTGTGAACAATGTCATCTATTTCGACGTCAACGACAAAGTGAGGCAAATTGTCGCCCAAATGGTCAAATATAATTCAAGAACAATCTCAGCGAAAATGTCGCTCAGTTGGTCGTGTACGATTTTGCGGACAATCGTTTGAAATCGTCGTCAACGATTTGTATGGACTCTCACTAATATGTCGTTTACGAATTTCTATGGTCGTGCATCCAGCGTCGAGGATGTCTTCAAGACAGAGCCAACTGGGCTGCTTTGTATGTATGTTTGTATTGCCAGTAATGGGTTAAATTTGCTAAAACGTCGAGACAACATACACATGTTGTCTACACTCATAAATTAAAAACAATCAAAAAAAGTAAAAGCATTAAATTCTGTTTTACCGATTTTTTTTATACCATCCACAGAGTTTCTGTTCCAAATAAATAACAATAGCTAAATGAGAAAACATTATAGAGGTGAAAAAAATAATTTTGAGGTGAAAAAATTTTTTGAACGTAAAACATTTTTTGTGATGACAAAAAATTAAGGTGAAAAAATGTTTGTAGTGAAAACGAAATCTTGAACTGAATAAAATTTTTGAAGTGAAAAAAAAATTTAGGCTTTTGGTGAAAAATATGACAATATTTTTATTCACCAGACAGTACTAGCCATTGTACTTACCAAAATACAATAATTGCATGGAAATTTAGAGGTACCTTCACGTTTTCACTCATAACTTTTTTAGCACTGGACCGGTTGAAAATGAGCTACCCCGCTTGCGTCTCCGCACAATAATCACCATGTGGACAGGCAGATATCGCTAGATTGGCTTAGAATTTCATAATGATCATTAATGTATATATATAAGACTGTCCCTTAAAATAGCGATTTGTCGATTTTCGTTCATTACACCCCCAGTTTTATTGGAAATGGTCCCAAATGGAAGAAATCGATTTTTTTTTTTTGAAAACATTAACCCGTGCCGAAAGTTGGACGAAAATGGCCCATTTTGCAAAAAAAAGTGTATTACTATTAAAAATTCCCAAAATTAGAAATTTCGAAAAAAAATTATTTTTTATTCCATTTATTCATTTAACATAGTCAAAATGATTCAGACATGGAATTTTGACTTCATCGGATATCATTAACCCACTTTAGCCTGGAAACCAAAATGACCCACGAATTTGAATTTAAAAATGCAAAAACGTGTTTTTTTAAATTAATTTTAAAGATTTTTTAAAATGCCCTATTTGGAGATGTCGATTGCTATTTGTACCACATAATAGCTCATATTAAAGAAAAAAAAAAAAATAAATTGGAAAAATGATAATTCAAATTTGTGTTTGGCGCGACTGCTTTTTAGGACATTTTACAAAAATTTCTCATTTAGTCAAAAATTAAACAAAATTTGAATGTTTTCATCAAATTTTACACAGTTTTCGGAAAACAACACTTAAATTTGGTTAGACTTTAATTATCTTTACATTTGTTTAAAAAATCTTTAACCCTTAGTGGGCTGGTCTCAGAAAAGGCCCATGAAACTTAATATTAATTATGACTACGAGATTGTAAATCCATTAAATTGATAAAAAAATATCAACTGGATAAAAATAATTATTTTATGTAACGTGATCCAGATGGGGTTAATTTTTATACTTTTGGCCGGACCGGAACAACACAATGTTTTGATATACTTTCAGGAAAAATTGAAGACTTTCAAAAGTTTACCTTTGTCCTTGGTAAAGAAAGGATTAACCTTGTGGAAGTTTCACAAAAATTTAGAAAATTGACTTTGTTCGAGCCAGCTAAAAAAATGAATACTACTATCTAAATTATTGGCCAAAATCACAATTTTCTCTAAAATGTTCAAATTTAAAACGCCGTCACTACTAAGTTAAATGAGGGATATATGCAATATTCAGTAGAATTATTCTCTGAGGTGTATTAAAAAAAGTCGGATTTTAAAGTGTGATATATCGATTTTTTGCCTCGAGGAGACCAGAGTTTTGCTATAAAGGAAAATCCAATGAAAAAAAATTTAAAAAGGCGACCCCTACGTATATATGTATTTATCGAAAAACTTCCGTAGCAAAATTTTAAAGATTTTTTACGAGCTTTAATTTTCTGACTTAGGGTAGTACATTAGGGTGGTAGCAACTGAGATCTGGTCGGTAACTACTAGAACGGGATACTTGAGGTCAATGGCCCTTAGAGTCAATGGCCCACTGGTCTCCTCGAGAGAAAAACATCTATGTATCATACTTTAAGTTCCGACTGTAAATGCCAAAGATATAACGAAAAATGTAAAATGGCGACCCCGTACCTCCTTACAAAAATACTTCATATTGGAGGGTGTACGGCGCATTTTTTTGTTGCCTGTAAGGTGGTACGCTCTAATGTATAGTAGACCGTACCTCAAAAAAAAAGTTAGCCGTACACCGTCCAATGTAAATTATTTTTGCAAGGAGTTTTCAAAAAAAAAATTTTTCATTTTGTTTTTGCCGAACGTAGGGGTCGCCATTTTACTTTTTATGTTATATCTTTAACATTTACAGTCGGATCTTAAAGTATGATACATCGATGTTTTTCTCTCGAGGTTACCAATGTTTTGCTCTAAGGACCATTGACCTCAAGTATCCCGTTCTAGTATTTACCTACCAGATCTCAGTTGGTAGTTAGTTAAAAATTACCCCTTACAGAGAAAACCGCTGAAATTAGCACATTTTTTTACTTTTTTTTTTTGCTAAATACTAGTACATTAAGAACAGCAGAAATAAAACTGCTGAATTAAAAAAATTAGTTACACATATTTGTGTTAACTTTTAGTTAATTGAAAATGACAAATTAAACTGTTAAAATCTAGAGAAAATTTTTAGTAGACTAAAAATACAAAAACAAGCTATTATATCTACAAAATTTTGCTAAAATTAACAACAATATTTGCTAAAAAAAACTGCTGACTCCAGAAGGCTAGGATTTTATTCGATTAAAAAAAAATTAATTTTTTAGTCTACTAATTAATCAAAATTTATCTTTGCTGATTTCAGCAGGTTTAGTTGTTGTTTTCAGTTTATTAAAATTTAACTCAAATGTAACTAAAAATTTGTATATTTAACAGTTCCTACCTAAGACCAGAGACTATTAATTGTAAAGATAGGAAATCAAAACTTACACACTACAGATGGTGCTGAAATTTAGTATTACCTGAGCAGCTATTTAGTGTCAGTTTAGTATCAGCTTAGCCTATATTTTAAAACAGAAAAATTGCTAAAAACTGCTCAAAATAAGGAAAAACAAGCGCCATCTAGTGATAACGATGTTTTTATAACTTATTTTTTTGGTGATGCCATACCCCTGCCTAAGACTAAGCAAAAATAATCTGCTAATTTCAACAGTTTTTTCAGTAAGATCGTATAACCAAATCTCGTCAGTTTGTTCTTTATTCTATTACCACAGGTCATTTTTTGATATTGTATGGTAATAGAATAAGGAACCAGAAACGAGAAGATTAGTAATTTCGTTCATGTGTATGACGTTAAAGAAAACAAAATTTGTGTTTTTGGTCTTTTTCGTCCATATGTTGAAGAGGTAATTTTGCCCAAAAATACTGCTAAAATTTCCCCTTAAAAAATAATTTAAATAACATGGTTTAGGATATATTTGAAAGGTGTTAGAATAGTTATTTTTTGAATTTTTTTCAGTTTTAACGATGATTTTTTAACCCTTTCACTACCGACTTTTTGTTTGCGGATGTATTGTTATTTTGACTTCAGATTCTTGTTTATTAGAAAAAATATATATAATATGTTTGCCCCCCTCCCCCTCCTAACCCCCAAAAATGGATTCGAAAATCGATTTTTTGAAATTTCTCATCCCCGTTTTACTTCTTAAACATTGCAATAGCCAAAAATCCTTTGGTTGGTTTTCTTCTCGTCATAAAACGAAGCTATATGCCAAGTTTGAATTAGCTATCTTCATCAGTTTATGAGAAACACCGAAACCGCCTTTTCTGCGAGATTATAATATACATATTCAAAAAATAGAGGAGAGCACGAATGCCAATATGTGAATAATAATGTTCGTAAAGAGAACAGCTACATATATCGAAAAACTATTAAACTGTCAAATACATCTTTATATGACTTGCATTGATGATGCAAAAAACTAGAATCTTGCAAGCAGGGTTGGCAGGCAATACCGCTAAAATACCGTTATCGATTCAAAACCCTTTCAACTGACTACCGTTACACCTAAAATACCGATACCGAAATACCCGGAATACCGTTATCCTTAAAATACCGTTACCGAAATAACTGAAATACCGTTATCCTTAAAATACCGATACCGAAATAAATGAAATAGCGTTACCCTTAAAATACCGTTACCGAAATAACATAAAATATCTTTACCCTAACGATAACCGCATTCGTTACGGTTACCATCCATGCTTGCAAGTGGTATATAAGCTATATATAATATAAGGAGTAGATAAATTAAATTTAAATGGGAATTCCATACTACTTTTTGTAAATAAAAACTTTTGAGTACTTGAGGGTTTTCGCTCGTATTTTTTCGAGATAGTAAGATAAAATTAGTTTGTCTTAAATTCAGTTAAAAATCGACTCATAAAGAGATTAATGTTGACTGAGGACATTTTGCATTATTGTGTTGACAGAAAATTAAAAACAAAAACATTACCCACAATTCCTTTATACAATCTCAAACGGCATTCACACCTAAATCTTAAACACGTGTTTAGCTAAAACGAGTGGAAAAGAATAAAGAACTGTTGTAGTAGAATAAAGAGCTAAAATACGTGTTTTAGCTAAACACGTGTTTAAGAATTAGGTGTGAATGCAGCCTTAGATATTTTCTATTGAAAAAATTTTTCAGAAGCTCTGGAATATATTTCTTTTTTTTGCTTTTATTCATAATAATTATCTACAGTATTTGTGAAATAATTAGAAGAAAGTTCTAAAGGATTTGAGGCAAAAGTAGTCAGAATCTGGTAGTTTTTTCTAGAAAATAAATTTCTAAGCTATGTTCGAATTACAGCATTCTCTAAAGACAATTTACTTTATGTTAATTTTAAAAAGGATTTTTTAATTTTGAGACTGTTAAAATATTTTAACCAGTAAGAAAAAAAAACGCGTTGTTCTTAAAATATTAAGTTAAGGAAAACATTTTGTACAAACAACCAAGAGTAATAAATAAAATCATCCATATAAAACTTCATTTTGTTTTGCAAGGGTTTATTTAAGATTCCGGTAATTCCCGGAATCCACTTTTTATATTTCTAGAATATCAGAAATTTTTGTTGGAATTCCAACAAAAAACACAACAGCAGCAAAACGAAAAACATACTCCTATTATTATGATACCTTAATCTTGGTGCACACGTCGGGCGCCATTAACAAATGGCTGTTTGTTATGAATGGTATCGAACAAAACTTAAAAATTAAAACCCAAAAATTGACTTTTGGTTAGTTAGTATTTAATATGATTTAAGGGATCATATTTTATATTTTAACTTTTATTTTTGCTAGCTATTTTCCAGAGCGTTGTTTCCATTAGCACTCTACTAATGTTTTTTGTGAGTGTAGACAATTGTATAGCAAAGTACTAAAAATAATGCGCGCGCATACTTAAACAGTATACATCACCCATCTGTATACATATGTAGTAAGATTAAGTATGATGGGGAAAAAATCATGCAGCGTGCTGCAGTAAGAAAAATGGATTTAAAAAACAGAAAAAACTGATGTCTAGAAAGTAATATAAGCAACGAAGCAACGACTCTTCTGAAGAATTAAGTAAAAAGCTAAAATGAATTCGTGGAATCCCAACCAAAAATTGACCATACATATCCTCTGTATATGAAAAAGTGTATTGTTAAATATAAATGCAATGGGTTAGCCAATAGTAATGATATAATTTTAAAATAAATTCCAGAAAACCCAAACGTTGGTAAGGTTTTTTTCGTTGCATGCCAGAAAAAGAAAATATTTATTTTACAAATATGTCGAGTCCCACCTTAAATTTTATTAATAATTTTGAAAAACTTTTCGTTTTAAAAATGTCACCCCAGATTTAAATAGTTTTCGTTTCCAAAAACCCTTTTTTTACTTTTATCCAATTGTCTGTCACATTATATTTTTCCAATTCTGAGTCATTTTTCCATCGTAACATTTTAAATTCTACCAATCTCAAATTCTATAACATTTTTAAGGAACTTTTTTTATTTTTAAATTTCAGCTTTTTTTAATTTGTGAATTCGCAATGGAATTTCTATACTTTCTATACTGTAAATGATTCTATGTAGTTATTTTCCGAAATACTTTCGTATATTTTACACTTAAAATTTAAATTCGATTTTTTGAGTTACTAGCGATAATTCTGTAAACAAATAGCTTTAATAGTGTTTATAATCTTTATGAATAATTTCACTATCATTAGTTTAAAACAGGGTAAGTTTTGGCACACACATGTGAAATAAATAATGTGCCTTACCACTTGGCACATCCACATATGCGATGTGGATGTGCCAAGTGGCACATTTGAAATGTGCGAACTGCGTAGACCAATCACATGTGCCAATATGAAAATATGATGTGCCCGGCACATTTAAATGTGAAATGTGCCGGCAAATTGGCACATTTCACATTCAAATGTGAAATTTTTCAAAAAAAGTAAAATTTTTAATAAAAAAAGATCATTTTCCAAAACAGTATAATTTTTAAAACAAGTAGAATTTTCCAAAAAATTTCAATTTTTCAAAAAACTAAAAAAAATAATATTTTTCCATTTCCAATTTTTTAAAAAAGTACGATTTTTCAAATAAAAAGTAAAATTAAAAAGAAAATACAATTTTTCAGATTTATTTTTTAAGCGAAATAGAACAAAAAATTAAAATTGCTGTTCTTCGGGAGTTATGCAAAATTTGGGTTTTATAGGTGTATTGACACCCAAAGGGCAAAAATTTGAACTATTATGCTCTATCTTGCTTATTTTTCGATATATAGGCTAAAACCCAAATAAACGTCCTTTTTCTTCTAGCGTTAGTAGTTTATTTACAAAGGGCAAAATGTTTTAACCGTTTTGCTCTATCTCGCTTAGTTTTCGAGATATAGGCGAGAAACGAAATAAACGTCCTTTTGCTTCTAGCATTAGTAGTTTAAGAGATATTTGCATTTTTAAAATCTAACTGAGTTAGGTAAAATTTGTTTTCACTAAAGGGGTTTTATGGGTGTATTATATTATTATTACCCAAAAGTCAAAAATTTTAACAGTTTTGCTCTATCTCGCTTAGTTTTTTAATTGAATTTTTCTTTAAATGTAATTTTTTTTTGAAAATTGTACTTTTTTAAAATTTTTTTTCCAAAAATTGTACTTTTTTTGAAGAATTGTGCTTTTTTCATAAATGGTACCTTTTTTGAAATTTTTTTTAAATGCTCCACATGTGGCCACATTCTCCACATGTGCCCGACTATTGGCACATGTGGATGAGCCAAATGTGCGCCACATGTGGCCACATCGGCACATTTTAACTTACCCTTGTTTAACGATTAATCATATATTTGGATTATTCAAAATAATGATTAATTGATTAATCATGAGTTTGATTAATAAAATTTATGAATAATTGAATAATATCTTGTTTTTCTCCGTTGAAGGCGCATTTTAACACCAGTTCAACATAGAAACATGAAATTTAAGAATGGAATTGGTTATTGGAATTGGAGCTGTATAAAGCATCGTCACAAAAAAAAAAGACAAACTTTCCGAATTTTTTTTCATTTGTAAACATTTTTCAAATATTAATGAATATTATTCAAGTTTTGATTAATCAAAATTCAAATTAATCGATTAATCATAATTCTGATTAATCAATTTTTCAATTAATCATACTATTTGATTAATCGATTAATCGCACATCCCTATAAATCACACATTTTCTTTACTAAACCTTAATTAAAATATTATATGCGTAATAATCAAATAATAGTTTATTAATTTTTCATTAATACTGGCAACACCCTTATTTATTTTCTCTCCTCTCTCGAATAAATTGTTAATGACTCATAAACTTAGCATACAATTACCAAACATTTTTCTTTACTAAACAATTTTTGCATACTGTTGCTGTCAAATTAGTTCAAAAACGTTTAAATAAACTGTTTAAAAACTTTATGAATTAGGCTGTTAGAACAAAATTAATTTTATAAGGACACTACAAAGCAGGTGATGTGAAGAATAAAATCGAGGGAAGTAGTCACATAACTACAAACTAACAGCAAATAAAAAATTTAGTTTAAAAAAAATGGTTACAATAAAAAAATTGATTTATATATTATTTTGGGATTAAAAACTAAAAACTTTAAACTTACTGTTGAACGAAATCACTGTCTTAATCTAGGTGATTTTTACTACACGCTGAAAAAAATCGCCCTGCAGGAAACATATTTGCTGGTGATACATGTTTGGAAGAACTGTCAAAATATATTTGCCGTGTTTTTAATATAACATGTTTGCCAGCAAATATAATATTTTTGCCTGTAAACATATGTATGTTTGAATCATATGAAATACATCTACTCGCAAATATATAAATGTTTGCAGGCAAACATATATATATTTATCATTATTATATTTGCACTCCACAAACATAATAATGATAAAATAAAAATGCAAATATATTTTTGTTTAAGTGGGAAAATATGACTAACATTCAAACATTACAGTGTTTGCCTGGAGACATACGTATTATAACGATAAAAATAAAATAATTGGAAACACACCTCAAACATAAGTATAGTAGTTTATAAATATATATATAATTGCCTGTAAATATATCCAACAATCTCTTTTTTCTGCGTGTATTGTCTTTTTTTTAACTCAGTGTGTCGATGGCTGGTTCGATCGCTTTTATTATGCACATCATCTACTTTGTTGTGACCTTGTCATACATTAGTTTCTTGTATTGTTTGTAGTTATTTGAAAATGTCCTCTATTTGTATGCAAACAGGCAAAATCTTCGAGTTCCAATGCGAATAAGTGTTTGAAGAGCAAATGCAATATTGAATGTTTCCTAGTTCACTGATGCTTAAGGCTACATAAATAAAATGCTGCAATAAGTCAATCGAAGTTAAGGAAAACATTTGAAATTAGCTATGTATAATTTTTGAAAAATTTTACTAAATAAGCTTTCATGCTGCCTACACACGAAGGAACATTCGTCAGAATATGGGCATGTTCTACTCAATGTTCTATCGTAATGCGGCAAATAGACTATGCAAGTCACTTGCACAATAACGAGTTTGTTCAAGTCACCTTACTCGCCACACACCACTCAAGTAAACTGTGCAATATTCATTTTAATTTACACATAGCAGCAGAAACATGTAGCGGATTGTTATTGCTATGAGGAAATATTAGTCTTTAAAAGCTTTATTTTACACTTTGCGCAGTCCAAAATACCTGAAATTCGTTGGTGATGTTAATAAATTTATATTAACATTTTTTACTTTACGTTTATTGATACTTTTAATTTTTTATCCGTATTTATGATGTTCACTCTTCAAAACTTACTGCTGAACTGTGCTAATTTCAGCATACACCTCGCAAATGACTTGCACAAGTTCTAAAATATTGCGTAAAAATCAAAATCGTTTTGATTTTTATTCAAGTCTAAAAATATACTTGTACAAGTACACAAACCAGGCCACACACTGTTGAACTGACCTGCACAAACTCATTATTGTGCAAGTAACTTGAGTAGTCTATAGGCCGCATAATTCTATGTTCAATGTAAATGTTTGGTGTTGAAATTCGTGTTAAAACTTTTGTGCCTCAAATACCAAAATTTTTTAATATTTTGTGTTTCCAAACTCAATGTTCCATCGTGTGTATCGATGTTTACTGTTTTTGCTGTGTTAGTTCATTGAGAGCAGTCGTGGTGAGAGGTGCTTTTGTAATTTTCGGAGCGAAGAAAATAAAAGAGATGAAAAGTGCGACAATTACAAATAATGAAAACTAATTGAAAAATAAATTGCTCAAGTATTATTGAGTTCTGGCTCTTCTGATTACAAAACATACATTGTATAGGATGTGATTGAAAAAACTTCAATTAGCCACACTCAGCGCTATGCCGACCGTGCAGTATCTTCTTAAGAGGTGATGCTACGAGTCATAGCCTGTGCAGAGGGCTGCCGGTTCAATCCCCGGTCATGGCAATGCACAAAAAAGTTTTTCATATAGAGACAAATTAACAATTAAAAAATTACTTTGATCAGTTGACACATAAACTAACCACTGACGAGTCATTCGGTGAGACGAAACTGCGGCAGTCTGGTGATTCCCTTGTGTCTGTTAAATTTTTCAATAAAAATGGTTTCTTTTTCTTCTTCCTATAAATCAACTCTAGAAAAAATTCTTTAGTAATTAATTCTAATATTAATTACGATTGTCCTATGCGACGGTTACAAACACTTAACAAAAAAAAATAATAAAATTGAAAAAATTTGCACAGCAGCAACACAACTTCTCCAATCAACACTCGGTATCCAACTATTGAATGTGAAAAAAGCAGGATTGGCAGGCAATACCGCTAAAATACCGTTATCGATTCAAAGCCCTTTCAACTGACTACCGTTACCCCTAAAATACCGTTACCGAAATACCCGGAATACCGTTATCCTTAAAATACCATTACCGAAATAACTAAAATACCGTTATCCTTAAAATTCCGATACCGAAATAAATGAAATATCAATACCCTTAAAATACCGTTACCGAAACAAATGAAATATTGTTATCCCTAAAATACCATTACCGTTATTTTTGATTTTCTGCTTTTGGTAATTTCACGTGGTTATTGAGTACTTTTTGTTCTTTAAGTTGATAGATTGGTTCTGTTTTTAATATCGTTTGTATTTTGTAAAACAAAATACGCGATGCATCGAAATAACTGACTACCGTTACCCTTAAAATACCGTTAGCGATATAACTGAAATACCGTTAACCTTAAAATACCGTTACCGAAATAACCCAAATATCGTTATCTTTAAAATACCGTTACCGAAATAACTCAAATACCGTTATCCTTAAATTATCGATATCGAAATAAATGAAATAGCGTTACCCTAAAAATACCGTTACCGAAATAACCTAAAATATCGTTACCCTAACGATAACCGCATTCGTTTCGGTTACCATCCATGGAAAAAAGCGCATCATAATGTGATAATTACTTGTGAAAAAGGAGAAAAAACAATAGGATTAAGAGAGAAACCGTTCTAATTGAAAAATAAATTGCTCAAGTATTAGTTAGTTCTGGCTCTTCTGATTACAAAAATACATTGTATAGGCTGTGATTGAAAAAACTTCAATTAGCCACACTCAGCGCTATGCCGACCGTGGCGTATCTTGTTAAGAGGTGATGCTACGAGTCATAGTCTGTGCAGAGGGCTGCCGGTTCAATCCCCGGTCATGGCAATACACAAAAAAGTTTTTCATATAGAGACAAATTAACAATTAAAAATTACTTTGATCAGTTGACACATAATCTAACTACTGACGAGTCTTTGGGTGAGACCAAACTGCGGCAGTCTGGTGATTCCCTTGTGTCTGTTAAATTTTTCAATAAAAATGTTTTCTTCTTCTTCTTCTTCTTCCTATAAATCAACTCTAGAGAAAACTGGATTAATTTTATAAATGAATATAAAAATTTGCGAAAATTATGGGACTTAAAATGTGATAGCTATAAAAATAAAACTAAAAAAACAGAAGCATATGAAAAAATTTCAATTAACAAATTAATTAATTTAGATTATCTTCCTCGTATATTTGATTAGTTCGACAAACAAACAGAACTCATGTTTCGTTACCAATGTTACCAAAAATGAAACACATATTTCAACGAATGTTCTTTCGTGTGTAGGCAGCATCAGATGAGTTATAAAAGTCATTGCACCTTTTTAGGTTTTCTGTTAATTTAACTTTACACTTGTATCATTCTTATTGGATAACCCTTTGCAAGTATGTATAAAACTTGACATTACTACAGGCAGCACACAACACACGATAATCAAATGTGCAAGTATGGTAATAATGATATTTGTGGTAGTGGTGCTGATAATGAACAGAGATGGGAGTAATAAATCAGTTTAGAATGATTATTACATACATATATCATTACCATTATATAAGCGTAATTGTAATGAAAGAAATTCATTACTATTGTTTTTATTGCATGTAATTAATTTGTTTCCTTTCCATAACATATGAGTAATGGTAATGACATTTTATTTTCATTCGCATTACAAAACTGGACATAAATTTTCATTACCATTACTTTTATACAATGGTAAATATTTGTATTTTTCGTGTCTTTTTATTTGAATTTAAGGTATAACTCACTTAAGTCCCTCATACATTAGAAACATTAAATATATCCAATATAATGGCACAGTATTTACCTACAATAATTTGTAACATACAGTGCAAAAAGAAAAAAGTTGGACACATTATATATTAAAATGAAACGAGCTGTAATCAATATTAAAGACAAAAAACGAAAAAAGGTATTGAAAAGCATAAAATTACTGTTAATTTTACCCAGGGGTATGGCATCACAAAAAAAATAAGTTATAAAAACATCGTTTTTACTAGATGGCACTTTATTAAAAAAGCTGACAATTTTCTTTTTTATTTAAATTTAAATAAAAACAAACAACAAAGCAAAGAAACAAACGGATATCTCAAATTTTATTATTTGAATGTATTCCGCGTTGTTTTTTTCCTTATTTTGAACAGTTTTCAGCAGTTTTTGAGATTTTAAATATAGGCTCAACTGATACTAATTTTAGTGCCCTCTACCGGTGAGTAGTGTAAGTTTTGATTTCTTATCTCTATAATTAATAGTCCCTGATTTTATGTACAATGTGCTTATGTTGTTTTAAAAAGAAATTCAAATAAAAGGGTTGTTATTTGAATTTCACTTTGAAAATTCAAAGTGTCCAACTTTTTTCTTTGTACACTGTATATTCAATAAAAAATATCCCAATAAAAAAAACTTAATATCGAACTATATATGGTAATATATAACTTAGTGTGATCCATATACCATTTCATCCGAAAAATGGCCCGATATAATTGTATCAGTTGTTTATCAGTTTTTATCTAATTGTATCAGTTTAGATCTCAACTCATTACATTATATATTAATCAGATGAAATTGTGTCTGATTATACAGTTTTATCGATTTATATCGGACGGTATCAGTTTAGATCCAAATAGATACGTTTGTGTACAAACTTATATAGGTGTATCCGAATTTTGACCTGATACAATTATATCAGTTTAAAACTTTGATACAAATGTATAAGGTAAATGTCGGATACAATTATATTTCACTTATTTAAAATTGTACCAACTATGGTCTAAACAGACACCATTAGACATAAACCGGTAAAATTATATCAAGTCAAAAATCGGATACAATTTCATCTGATTAATATACGATTTAATCAGTTAAGATCTGAACTGATACAATTACATCGGAGCGTTTTTCGGATGAAACTGTATATTGATACAGATATAAATTAACCCTTAAATGCATGGTGTAGCCATTTGGTAACATACCAGTTTCTTAACAAAAAATACCCACTTCATGCACAAAACTACATTTTTGGGCATTGAGGACCTTTGTGTACACAGTTTGCTTATAGTTTAGCGCAGATTTTTTAAACAGTTATAGGAAAAATCTTGCTTTTGCTTCGTATATTTGTGAAAAATCTAAAACACGCGTTTTTCTACAAAATGTGTAATATTAAAAAATGTTTGTTTTATTATTTAAAGTGGTATTCTCACAATAAAATTCATTTTGGCGACAATAACTGTACACTTTATAGATAATATATATATTTTTTCATACATGTTAAAATAATCGCAATATAGCTATTTGGCAAAAAACCATATTTTTCAATAAAAAACACCTTTTTTTAATAAATTTTTTTTTGATGAATGAGGGGAATTTGAAATTTTTTTCGTATTTTTCTTGAAAGGTACACGCCTTTGGAAATCACATATAAAAAAATGGTTAAAAATGAAGAGATCATGCAATTAAGGGTTAACACATTATATTTGACTATATATAACTCTTTTTACTCGGGTATCCACAATATTTTGTGCAATATATTATTTCAACATAACCTCAAAATATACACAAAAATAAACAGACCAAAATTACAATTTCACAGTATTGCAATACGTTATACAAATATACCAACGGTGGGCAAATGCGGCCCATTGGGCCGCATGCTGCACTTTGCTGATTTTTGTGCGGCTCTTGTTGAAATTCAAATTTCGATTTTTTTTATTTGAAAACATTTTATTTTTTCTAATATTTTATTTCGCAATTTTTTTAAGTACTTTTTTCTAAAATTTTTTAGATAAAAAAATTAGGGCCAATTTTGTATTCGGAACTAAGATGGATTTGAAAATTGCTTCCTTAAAGATATTTAAAAGAACAATCGATCTTACACTCAGACTAATCCATAGGTAAAATAAACGAAAAATTTGGTGCATTTTACAAAAGTTTTGGTTATTTTGACATTACGAATAATTTTGTAATACGATATGTACAAATGATATTTCGTTTCTAGTATCGAAGTTTTATTTGTATATTTTTCGAAATTTTATAAAAGTACAAAAAAAAGATTGGTAAAGATACAAATATTTGGTTTAAATACAAAATAATTTTGTATCTAGTAGAAAATTGGGTGTATAACTTAAAAATGCGATATATTTGGCAAATTTTGGGCGTTTATGTTACTGTGAAACATTGGCCATCGTTAGCTATTATCTTTTCTCAACTGTCTGGAGACATATTTATTCCACGCCAAAAGAACTGCACATTTTTTGAGGCCAAGATCTAATCAAGCCAATTTCGGATACCCTCTACTGAAGTGAATCGTATTCCAGTGAGAGCGTTCTGCATCGATCGAAATAAACACTATTTTCTAAATAGTTTTTAACCGGTCTTGCAACATGTGGCTGAGTGTTGTCATGATGCAATATTATATCTTAATTTCTGGTCGCATATTCCGGGCGTTTTTCGGCCAATGTTCGCTTCAAACGAATCAATCGTATTCGGTACAGGTCCCCTGTGATCGACTGTCCCGATTTCAGCCACTCATAATAGATGTGACCCTTCCACCATGCTTCACATACGATTTCTTACGCTTCAGATGTTTACTATATTTTACGAAATGTTGTAAACGTGCAAAAAAGTTTTGTTAAAATACAAAATAATTTTGTTTATACAAACGAAATCATTAAATAAAAAAAATTTTGTATGTTTACTAAATGGTATTTGGTAATTTTATGATATTTTTGTACATTATACAAACATTTTTTCATTAAACTTTATTTGTATAATTTACGAAATTCTTAAATTTAATCAATTTTTTACCATCAACTTAGTACAAACATTTTGTAGTATTAAAATTTTTTTGTACTTTATACTAAAAATAATTTACAAAATCGTGTTTGTATTATTTACGAAATTTGTAAATTTATGAAATTTGTTGTATACCAAAGATTTGTAATATAAACCAAAAAATACGAAAAAATATTTACGAAATATTTCGTTTTTTTTAAGCATGTATTATTATGAGTGTACCCTAAATGCCATTTTAGTTAAAAATTTGTTATTTAAGACAAAAATCGATCTTATCGATCGATAAACTGGCCCTTAATTATTTACATAATAAATTCAACTTATTTTACGAAACAGTCGACATCCACAAATACCTATATAAGAAACTATCATTTTATAAATATAAAAAACATGTCATTTTGCATTTAGAAAAAAATTATTACATTTGTCAAGTTTTATTTTTGTTTTTCCTCACATTTCGAGTGATACTAATATTCAGTAAAAGTTGTTGCTAATTTTAGTAAATAATTTTTAAATTACAGTTTACAGCAATTTTTAAAATTTAGTAGTGGTTACTAATTTTCTATAATAATTTCATTATACTACAAATCAGTAGGCTTGAATTGCTAAAATTGGCAAAATATACCGAAGGGCACAAAATAGTTAAGTTTCCAGTAATAACACGAAAATTTTCAGTAACCATTATAGACTTTTTGCTGAGTCGGCGAGTTTTATAGTCAGCACAAAGCACGAGTTTAAACTTAAATTTTACTTTAGTGAGAAATTATGTTTGAAAATTTATTACTCAAGTAAATATTTATTAAAATTCGTAATTAGTGCTGACTATTACACTGCACCGCATTGGTCTGTGTGGAAAAGTCTGCATTTAAATTATCAAAAGCACTCAAATTACTGACTAGATCTTTAAGTTTGTAACATCGTTTAAATTTTGCTGTGCGCAACGTAATTTGAAGAAGTTGAGTTTGCAATGAGTTCTTGTGGAATCAGTTTTGGAATAGATGGATTTTTTAACAAATATATGTTAATTGTATCCCACAAATATAATTATTATAAAGTTTAAAATGCAAAAATATGTATTCTTTGATGACAAGATATGACTAATTTACAAACAAACCCATGTGTACCGGGAATTATATGTATAGTAACTATAAAAACAATATAATTGGAAGCATACTCCAAATACATATATGGTAGTTTGTAAACATACATATAATTACCTTCAAATATATACAAAAACGTCTTTTTTCTCCGTGCGATTTTCGACAAACACCATCTTTTCTTACAATATCGAAATGAAATGAATGAAATTGTTTTAAGTGATTATTCCAAAAAAAATCTGAAAATTATTGTTGAACTTTAAGAAGGTAGTGTTTATAATAGTTTGGTTATAACCGAGCGTACGTCAGCAAAACTTTATATGAAGTAACTCAAAGAAGTTACGGTAGATGCGAAAATGTATAAACGATTTTTTCAACGTTAATAATTATCCACGATGGAGGTCAATGTGCATACGAAAAGTAGTATGTTAGTTTTTATTAAACATGTTTTTATTCACCTTGAGTTTTTTTATGAGTTAACGGGTATAGTTAAGTCGAAAACACAGCTAAGAGCTTAAAGCGAAATTGTTTTGATGATTATTTATTTCAGTTCAAAAGTTATAAAACATTTTCATTAAACAAATTTTATATAAATACCTTAAAATCTCAAAACTACGATTTTCAACAGAAGCGGTTATATGAAAATGACGCACATTAAATTCGCTTAAGACAGACAATCCCAATTTCGCACACCTCTTTTTAACCATAATTTTGCTGCGACTGTCTAAAAAATTAAAATTTTAGAGCAAATTTACTTCCCGATAGCAGACGGTCTGAACACGGACACTAAATTTAAATAAAATTTATTCCATATTAAAAAAAAAACCTTTTTATGCTTTGTTCGCTTCTAATATATGACATATTCCTATACAGACAAATTTCATGGGACCGTTTTACTATACATATAAATTTATGTATGACATTCAAATAAACCATATATGAACATATATATACACCGAAAAAATTCCATAGTTACATAGTTAAAGAATTCCATAGTTGATTTAAAAAAATATTAAACAACTACGATGGTCATAAATAGCCGGGGTTTTAGTTGAGAGCTACAATATTTATTAGTTATTGTGAATACTACTAATGCTTAGAAAATATTAAAAAAGAAACAATCAAATATTTAATTTTTAAATTTTTTCAAGAAATATTGTGAGAAATTTTCATATTTCTTATTTGCAGCTTCTGAAAATAGTGTCTAAATCCTGTAGTAATTTAGTGGTAAGAATTTCTAATTTTCTTCTAAAAAATATATGAAAGTTCATGATTGTTTTTATTTTCCAGATTTTAGAATAACAAGAAAACCACCTTAATAAAAACCAAAGGAGGAACGTTTTGAAAACAAGAACCGATGGGAAAAGAAAGGCAGCAAATCTTAAATAAAAATATTTTAAGTGTAAATTAAAAGAGTGTTAAAATAAAAGTACTCAAAAAATAATGTACAATTTTTATTTGGTTTTTATGGCTGTTTTCCACCAATTTACATTTTATGTGGTTTCTATCATGTAGTTGCAAATACCTATATTCCTAGTTAATTTGCTTATATTCAGAAAACTTAGTTGACAACAACTAAATCAATTCAACTATATATTAGTTAGGGGTATTTCACCTATGAGATAGTTGAAAATTTCGTTTTAATCAACTAAGAAATTTGTAGGGTGTATGAACATATTTGAGCGTATGGGAAGTGTTTTGATGCACTCCATAATATTGCTCAACCTTCAATTTAATACACAGACTGTCAATATGTTTGCACAATTTGGGAAGCCCAAATAGCAAATAAGCTAAAATTTTGAGGTCTTAAACTACAGAGATAAAAATATCACCAAATTTGAAGTGACAAAAATAATTGTTAAAATTCAACTTCCATTTCAACAACATTGGATCAATAGTGGAAATGCCAAGTTTCCAACTTTTTTGCAATCAAATTTGTTTGTTAAAAATCAATATACAAACATCGGTCGTTCGAGTCAGTAAACCAGGGCGTTCAAATCGTTCTTTTTTGTTTTATGATTTAACTGAGTGTCGTGAACTAATTGCGTTTCTAATTCCCATTTATTTAGTATGAAGCGTAAAAATTCGTTGGGCTACTGACTAACTCAGTTTTAAAGTACAGAGGCTGTTTTTTAATGACAGGTACCCCGTTGGTTTAACAATTTTCGTCAGTAACTTTTAGCTTAATTTATATTTAATTAATCGTAAATGGTCTACTCTAAAGGTACATTTACACGCAAGAGAAAACTGCTAGAGATAGAGCAAAATATACCTCTAAATAGCTCTACTGTGAATGATTTAAGCAAATTAGGGTTGTTTTTTGCTCTATATATAGGAATTTTCTCTCGAGTGTAAATGTGCCTTAATGGCATCAGAAAACTTGCAACTTTATTAAAAATAAAAAAATAAATGAATTTCAGTGAAAAATTTTGTTTTCTTTTTATGAACTTTGACTGTTTTTTCATAATTTCGAACAAAAATTTAAATACTTCCCAAAAAACCATTCAAATTCCAAACAATTTATTGAAAAGAGATACATATAATTGTTTCAAGACCGAATAATGATGAGCAGTTAATATCATTCAAAAGACTGAATCGTTCAATTGAACTAGTTACTTCATGAACTACACAACTCTTTTATACACACGCATAAACGCTACAAAATTACCAAAAGTGCATGTATTAAATAAAAAATATGAAAATACTTATTAAAGGAAGGATTTTGTTTAGAATATATCTTAAAATTAAATTCATATGATTGTAAAAATATGTATTTTTTATTCGAGGGGTGTTTTTTAATTAAAAAGTTAATTAAAATCAACAAATTCGATCAATTAAAATCAACAAATTATTAAATAGTTCGGTATGTTTAGTTAAAAACATAATTTAAAATAAAATTCATTTGATTGTAAAAAAATATGTATTTTTTTCAAGGGGTGATTAAAAAGTAAATTAAAATCAACAAATTCGATTGTTAAATTTTGCTTAGTATTTCAATAAACTAATTTTTTGTTATGACAGCAACGTTTGTTAAAATTTGCTTTAAATTTCAACAAATGTGTTGGTGGCTATTTAATTGAAATAAATTCAACAATCAAGTGAAAAATATGTTGTTTGTATTTACAAAATCAATTTTAGACTCAGTTCCAACTAAAAGTTTAATTGTACTTACAAACTATTTTTATCTGTGTATATAATGCCCTAAAAGTGCTTCCAACCACATATTTTTTAATATGGAAATTAAAAACGTACCCATCAAAAACAGGGGTTTCCACAACTTATCAGGCTATTTATTCAGTAAAATACGATCGGCACAATGTTGGCATACCATTGGCGATGGTCTGTTATGCGTTGGCAGAACGTGGGATTATCAATCTTGACAGTATTGTCCTGTTACCCGATTGATAACAGCGGCCAACCGTTGGTGAGCGCTAACTTGCCACCGTTTTCACAATGTTGTCAAAATTGAAAAAAAGGTGGATTTAAAAAAAATGTTGCTTTCAAAAAAATTAAAAAAAATATTTTTAGTATTTTTACGTTTGTAAGTTAACAGTTGTAGCTAACTTACAAACGTCGGCAAGAGGTTGGTTGCCACTAAGCGGCCAACATTGCCATTGGAAAAACCAAAAAATTTATGGTCTAAAAAACTTAAAAAAAAAATTTTTTACGGAAAAAAATTTATTTACAATAAAACTATTAATTATAATTATTTTAAATAAAACGTGGTCGGGCTGTGACTTGAACACGGGCCGTCAAATTTATCCGAACCACACGCAGTTGCACATAGTGCAGTTTTCATGTTTTATTCCTAGTTGTTTCCCCGACACCTAAACCTCTTCTTCCTACACATGACAATTGCCAGACAATCGCTCTACACACTAAGCTAACGAGACATGTAGTACAACACAGCTTAAATAATAATATGCATGAGTTTTTTTCTATCCCTCATACATATCGCAGCGTCCTCCTTCGGTGTTCCCATAGCATTTAACCCCACCGAAGTAAAATAATATAACAGGGCTATGAACTAAAAAGCTTCAACAAAGTTCGCCAACTCACCATCAGATGGCGCGCAACAACTGTTCTAAAAATTCAACATCTCACGCGATTACAGTGTTGCCATATTTGAAGCCCTTCATCTTTCACCACCTTTCACTTCTTCTCTATCCCCTTTCCAAAGGAAGTAACACGTTAATTAATAGGAAGAATTTCCTGAGTGTCGCTTTTCTTTATTTAAAAAAAAAAAAAAAAAATTAATGATAACAATGGCTAATGTGCCAACGTTGGCGTAGGAAAACCAAAATAAAGATGTTAAAAAAAAATTCTTTTTTAAAAAACAATTAAATTTAATAAAAAAGAAATTAATTTTATAAAAAAAAATATAAAAAAATAAAACAAAAAATTGCTTTTTTTATAAAATCACTGCCAGTGTTTTGTTTTTGGTGCAGTTGGTAATTTCTGTCTGGATACTTTTTCGAAAATTATTTTAAAATACTTGTATTTTGCTTTTGTTCTGAATAAAAAATACTTTTATACTTAAATTTCCGGCCAATTACTCTTTTACTATACATGTAGTTTGGGAATACCGCTAATGTTTTTTTGATCAGAAATTAATTTCAGCGGAATATACAAATATATGGGTATATATGACCATATATTTGTATACATATGAACATATACTTAGGTTTTAACTTATTTTTCGCATTCATACAAATATGGTTGAACCATAAATATTCATATATGGACATATTTCACCGGGAATTTCTTTTTTCATTACAATGCAAACAAGATAATTTTTACTCATTCCATTGCAAAAAAGTAATGGAAATAAAAATCAAATTTCATTACAACTATTTTTGTAAAGTAATGGATATAAACATACATAACCCAGTGTAGAAACGGTAATGACATATCATACCACTTACCTTCTGCATTATTTTAAAACATATAATAATGAGTTACTGAAAATGACTTATTTTTATCATTATTTCAAATAGAAAATAAATTTTTAGATTTTTTTGAAAATTTTTTGAAATCTATTTTTAGACTCAATATTTTTTAAACACTGGTAAGGATATATGTAACCACATATTTTTTGATTTTTTGTATGTTGGCGAGTAAGCTTACTTATGTGCAGCATGTCAATTATGTTTTTATCTATTAAATATTACATGTCGATATAGCTCAGATGGTAGAGCTGTTGACTGGCAATCTGTAGACCCAGGTTCGATTCCCGCACCAGCAAATTTTATTAAAAAAAAAATACAATAAAAAATATTTTTTTTTATATAATTTATTTTTTTGAAAATCTATTTTTAGACCCATTATTTTTGTCAGTACTGGTAAGCACATATGTAACGATATATTTTTTGATTTTTCGTATGCTGGTGTGTAACGACAACTCATTATTTTTCGCGACATCGCCATATAAAGGTAATAAGAAATGTAATAACAAAAGTAAGTAGTTACCATTACCAAGTATGTAGTTAAATAACCACATATCTGGTAATGATTTTCTACACTGGGAAATTACATAATGTTAATGAAAATGTAATGATAACGATTTTGGCCCATCTCTGATGGCGTTTACAGTGGTATTGGTCAGTGGTTTAAAAATGGTTTGGTACATATCTAAGTGTCTGACTGATTGTATAACTTGGTAGTTGTTGATTTTATTGGCAGTCATCAGTGTTGTCAGATAAGCGCATTTCGCCTTAAATTGGGATTTCGACTTCAGTTTGTTGACAGATTTTCGTGGGGAGGGATTTGGGAATTTTACCCATATTTTTAAGTATTTTTGGGGATTTCAGTATTTTTTGTATACTGTGTATTTTATCTTAATTTAAAATTGGAGTAAATATGTATTTTTTCACATGTTCATTTTTTTGTTAAACGACTTCTTAAAGTTGGAAATAATAGAGATTTAAAAGAAGTGGCAACCATTTTATAACCTGGCTGATTAAAATGACTGATCGGTTATTAAATAAATCTCTACGCGAAAAAAGACAAAAGTTTTGTCACAAAACATATACAAAACAACGAGTTGTTGTCTATGTGTATTTTGTTTTCTCTTCGCACAAATTTATGGATAGTGTAGACAGCAAATAAAAAAAAAAAAAATATATATATATATATATATATATAAATATAACTTGACGTCTACACAAGACAAAAAATTAATGTTAAGACATGAAAAATACATGTAAAACAATAACAAAAAATATTTATTGTTTTGCATGTATCTTTCGTGTTTCAACATTAATATTATGGCTCGTGGAGACGTCAAGTAAACCAAAATATGGTTTGTTGACCACGCTGCGCATGGTGCCTGGTGAAAAGTAATCAAAGTTTGCCTACGCTTTCAATGAAGGACCTTTTATTTTTTTTGTCTAACAGAGTTTAACTATTTTTTATTTAGAGAGAAAACATTCTAATTGAAAAGTAAACTGACGAGTCTTTGGATGAAACGAATCGGCGGCAGTCTGGTGATTCCCTTATGTCTATAATATTTTTCAATAAAAATGTTTTCCTTCTTCTACTTCCTATAAATCAGCTTTATTAAAAAAATTTAAATCGTTTCTTTTCACTAAAAATCCCACATTCTGCAAATATGTATTCTTTTTTCAAAATCGAGCGTGGCCAAATCTTAAAAGCATGTATCCCTTTTTGACATTAAAAAAATTGTATATAGAAGTAGAGGTACGTACCATCCGATGCAATTTAAATGTTGACGATCCGATGAATGTTAAAGAAAATACAAATATTGAAACTTTGGAAATTTTTAATTTTTCGGAAAAAGAAAATGGCGAGTAAAGTCGTGAGTTTTTAGAATTTCTAGATAATAAAAACGGCAACCTGTAGGTGGTTACATAGAGTTCCATGGTTCAAAATTTAATTAAAATCAGAAATCCCAAAGTCAGATTTTGGCCGATTTGTCGTGGAATGGCCGATATATATTTTTTTATAGTAAAAATAAATTTGATAAATTTTCTCTAAATCAATGAAAATAATTCACACTTGATCTTACTGATTGGGTTTATATACGGGTTTTAGATTAGTGTAAGAATTTACGATTTTTGTTGATGTTTTTTGTGCAAGTAAATGAATTTAGTAATATTTTTTTGTTTTTCTAAAAGATTGAAAATCATTATTTATAATATTAACAAATAAAATTTCATTTTCATAATTCTTTATTTCAAGTTCATTTCAAAAACTATACTGACGAAATATTTGGGAATTATAAATTTGTTTTGTAGTTTTTTGGGGATTTAAACTTGTCAAATGGGGATAACAGTAAAAAATTTCTGGCAACTCTGCCAGTCATATGAGATGTTGAGAAAAACATCCTAAGGCAAATATCACATACTGCTTAGCGTTATAACATTATCGTTAACATCCAGATTAGAAGCAGAATGTAGCTACTACAACCTGGATAGCTCGAACCAGATAAGAAGAGGTTATTAAATTAACGCGTCGATACTTTTAAAACTTACATGTTTTAAAGACCATTTTGATACCGGTTTCATATATTTTTGTATCAAATTCTTTTTTTTTTAATTATTTCATTGCATTATATAACGAAAAGTTCAAAGGTATTTTAAGGATACCGCAAGGATATTAATAATTCTGTTTTTTTGGTTTTATCATTGTAACTTTTAGATTTTCTAATAAATTGAGTACTCGAGAAAAACGTTTCTATATAATAATGTATACTTTTATATATCCATATATGTTTTTGTACACCTGTGCATATAACCGAACATAATTATATTAATCCATATATAATTTTTTCTTTTTCAAAAGTTTATAATTGTATACTGCATTTACAATTAGATGCGGATAATCCAATTATATATGAATTTATATATACCTATTTAGTACACAATCCAAAATAATATATGTTTTTCTATGATATAATTTTTCAAAAAAACACGATTTCGTTTTGGATAGAATTATATATACCCCATTCAGAGTTACACCAGAAAATTTGTCAGTCGCCTTTTGGTTATAATTTTATATTTTATATTAATTTTATATTTATATTACGACTTAAGAACATTTTCCAAGATTTGTCGACAATATAATGTTTGAATTCGTATATTCCTCATATTTTCAACATTTTATACACTAAAATATGTAAAACCTCTAAAACCAACTTTTTTTTCGAGATTTTATTAATTTCCATTTGACAAAAGAACTTTTTTTATTTGCAGCATTAGGAATTTTCGCTATAGTCAATTTTCCGTGCACAATTTTAAAAAGAAAGTAATAAATTGAAACATTTATTTTTTGTATTTGTGCAATCACTGTTGTAGGATAAGTGAATTCTTAAATCATTTTGACGAAACTAATTTTTCCTTAACTCTTTCACTACCCTACACTACAGTGTACACATCTTTAAAAGAATATATAAAATTTAGTAGTGGAAAAAAACTTTATACTTTTTGCAAATAAGTTTATTAGAATCTTGGACTTCAAATAAATATCATTATATGTTTTAGCAGTTCCACATGGCAATATAGTCGCGAAATTTGTTTATGAAGTCTAATTGTTTGCATATATCATAATCTCCGAGAAAAGGGGGTTTTGGTGTTTCTCCTAAACTAATGAAGATAGATAATTGAAATTTGGCAAATACATAGCTTCATTTTATGACGAGAAGAAAACCAACCAAAGGATTTTTGGCTTCTCGAATGTTTAAGGGGTAAAACGGGGCTCAGAAGTTTAAAAAAATCGATTTCGAACGTAATTTTTGGGGAATAGAAGGGGAGGGGGCAAAATATGTTACATATTTTTTTTCTAATTTGAGGACTCTTAACAAGAATCTGAAGTCAAAATAACGATACATCCGCAAACAAAAAGTCGGTAGTGAGGGTTAAGCTCTTAAATTTCGCTAAAATTTATAACTTCCTTTTCTAAACCAACCTAAATCGAAATCTCAGCAAGCATGGCAATACGAAGAAGATTCCCGATCATACTGCCAGGAAGAAAACATTTATTGCCGGCAATATCAATTTCGTATTGCGGTAGTTTCCTCCGTCGGGAACAACTGTTACCCGAAAGCAATACTTCCAGGTAATACGAAAGCAATACATACCCCAGGAAGATACCCCGGCGATATCGCTAATTTATCACCTGGAAGATAAAAAGATGATATTGCTAAATAAACTCCCAGGTACAAAATAAACGATTTATTTTTTTCTATTATATTTAAACCTGAAAAACTATATCTGCATACATAATCCATTGACCAATACATTAATTATCTTGATTTCATCGTGGCCGATTTTTTGCGTGCATTAAATCTTGATGTTTTTAAGGAATTGTTTCATATGTATCTGTTGGTTGTTTTGTACAAATTTTATTTTAATTTTTTCCAAAATGGCAAAATATTTCAAACAAATTTTTTTTATCTTCCGGATGATAAAAAGGTAATATTGCCTTACCTCTAAATTGCTCTATTGTGAATGATTTAAGCAATTAAGGGTTGCTTTTTGCTCTATATCTAGCAGTTTTCTCTCGCGTGTACGTGTGCCTTTAGAGAGAACCCCATAAAGAAAATCTGATGATAGTGAATTGGTACCACCTGAAAATGCATTAATTGTCAAACATTGGTTCTAGGAAAGTTTTTTCATAAGTTTTTTCTCTATTTGTTGTTTTTTTATTAATTAATTTTTATTTAATTCATTCATACTAATTAAAATTGTATTATAATAAAATTTAATATTTAATAATAATTTAATAAATTAAAAACAAAATTATGTTATAAATAAATTATAAATAATTAAAAATATATTAGGTGTGTTTCTTTACTTTTTGGGTAAAGTTCGGTAAAATGAGAGTTAACAAGAAATACTCTCACGAAGTGACAAAAATGCACAAAAGTAAACAAACGCGAAAAATCATATTTGAAGCCCAAAAAACAAACGTCAATAGATTTGTGCATTATAGTTCGTTTTGGTGAGCGCTCTTGCTAGTTCTTTAGCTTTTCTAGTTAAACCCCTTTTTAAATCAAAAATTTTAATAAAAATTTCCTTCTCAGGCATTTTTATTTACAAAAAGGAATACATAGTTTATTAAATCTGGAAAAGATTTTAATATTAAACAAAAGCTTCGATTTATTTACAAAAAATTGTCGATAATTTTATGGAGTTGCAACATTACCGATAAGCCTTTGCAACTTTTACGCTAATTTTTGTAAATGATACACATATTTTTCTGAATGAATGAAATGAGCGATTGAACTAAAAGAGCTATTAGTTGGAACTAGGTCTTTGGTTCAAATTAGTGAATAGTTCAATTGAACTAGTTGAACCGAACTGATGATATAACAGCTGATAAGAACAATTTACCCAAATTTACACGAAAAAAAGTCTATGCTTCTTCGTGCAAGAAGAACAAGAATATTACTCTCTCATGACAGCTCTCATTTACCCAATTGTGGAGTAAGAAAACGCTTTTTGGTAAAATTGGGATCCCGCGGGATTGTTGAACAAAATATTATAATCTTACATAGTTTTTCTAAAATAGAAAATGTTAATTCAGGTACGTAAAAAAATATATTATTGATAAGTTTCATAAAAACGTTGTTATTATAAATAATTTGTTGTGACCAGGGATGGAAAGAATGCTCGAGCGAGCCAAAAATGTATACATTTTTTTAAAAATCTCGGAACCTAAAATTAAAAGAGCTGCTCAAATGAAAAAAAGCTCACAACTAAAACAAATAAAAAGCTTATAAAAATGAAAAAGCTCGTAGACAAAACCGAATATAGTTTTTTAAATCGAGCATCTTAATTTAGCTTTAAAACATGAATTTGCTAAAGCATTTATTATCTCTATTAAAACTTTATTAAAACATTGTATTCAAAAACATACAATAAGAGTTTATTAATTTTGTTTTTAATTCTGGCAACACTTTGTATATTCTTTCTTTTTATTGGTAGTGATACATGAATTTAGTGAACGATTGCCTCGGTAATTGTAGGTAAATATATTGTTTTGTAAATTTTCGAAATTAAAATGTTTTATTACAAATCAAAACATATTAAAAAACGATTTTTAAACATTACTGAGAAGTAATAATTGGAACAAACTGTGTTTTTTTTCATTTTTTTTATTTAATACTTAATTAAATGTATATGCAACTAGTCTCAAATAGACTAACAAGCATATGAAATATAATAAATTAAAATGCAAAAAAAAAAAAATTAGGAATTATTTAATAACCTATTTCAGGTTGGTGTCACAAGGTCATGAGACATTAGTCGTTGAAGTCTTCTGATATGGGTTAAAGAATTTTTTATATTACGAATACTTTTTTATTGAATTTGTTTTTATTTTATTTTCATGCAAATTTGGGAAAATTTTCAAAAAAAGAGTTTAGTCTTGGAATTTTTCCAGTTTTTTTGTTTCGGTTGAATACAAAATGTTGTATTCCATCTATTCTTGGGTGAATGACTCTTAAACAATTAATTTAATCATTGTAAATTCACGTTTTTCAGTTTTTTACAGTAGTTTTCTTTTTTAAAACTTTATCAAACAGATATTTAAGGCTATACCCTGCCTTAAGCGTTTAATAAATTTTTCTTTATTAATCATTGGTGAATATTCTTTTTGCCAAATTAGCTTAAAAATCTGTAATTAGGCTATTTTAAAAGCTTTTTAATAACACAGTTAAAATTTAGTTTTTGCAAGGTTTTTAATCATGATGCTTATCATTTTTGGCAGTAACCTTTCTATTTGTCAGTCTAACACCTTTTTTTATTAATATCCTTATTCGTTTTTTTACTATTAACTGTTTGATGAAGCGAAATACTATCTTTTGCGTTTGCCATTTAGTGTTGTTGGGTTTCCTCTCATTTCCTATCGCATGAAAATAGTTTTCTGAATGACAAGAATATCCTTAAGAAATGGCCACCCACAAATAATGCTAGATACAATATTTACTTTCTTATTTCTCTTTCTTTTATCCTTGCTATGTGTATATGCCTGTTTTATATACATAACTGTAGATAGACTTCAAACATAATAAAAAAGGAAGTTCTCTTAGACAAACCATAATAAATTGAATTGATAATAATAGTAATAAGGTTGGATAAAAAAGAAATAACAATTATTGTACGGATGATGTTGTTTGTTGTTGATTGTGTATATATATGTAAGTATTTATAAGTATAAAATATACATATGATTGGGTGGTCATTGTAGCGTACAAAACACTATACAAACATTATTAGGGCGGCGATAATATACGGTCGACACGTCCAATTAAATGGTCATTTTGAAATGGTGGCGAAGCGTGTCAAACACAACCACATTTAATAGGAGGAACAGGCAAGCAGGAAGGTTACTGGAAGGATGTTTTTTGTTCGTTCGTTTGTTTGCTTCCTTACGGTATTAAGAAGCTGTAATTTATTTTCTTTTTAAATGTATTTGGGATGTTTGTTTTTTGACCAAAGTCTACACAACATATTTTGTATGTTGTTCGTATACGGTCGCATATCCTAACATTACAATATTTTAGTGTTATTCACTTGGTCTGATAAACATAAATATCAGCAGCGCTATTATCCGTTTGAGCTATAAACTTGTTGCTCCTCTTCTATACATGCCAGTAGCAATAAAAGCTGGTACGGATCCAGTTTTGAATTAGTTTTATTGCATCAGACGCATTATGGCTTTTTTGATAAGTTACACCGAAATAATGAACTTTAATATGCAAACTATTTAGTGATGACCAAAATTTTAGCGAATAGATAAGCCCTTCTAAAGTTTATTATTATTAAAATTAATGTTTTTCGTTGGATTTGGGATCAAATATTAATTATCACATTTTCTTTTAAATTATCTTGAAATTAAAGAAAGATGATAAAATGTTCACAAGTAAATTTAAATGAATAAAAATTTTAAAAAAATCGATAAGGCCAGCAGGATAGAATGCGTATTTTCGGGTCCCGCTACAGACCCATCCTCAGTATCCTATGCCTTTATGGGTTAATAATTGATGATGATATATTTACATTGAATGTGAAACAAATAAGCAAATGAAATGACACAACTCAATTAGACTAATATCAACGAAATTCTTGCAATGCTATATTTCTCCTCTGTTATTACTGTTTTTCCTTTGAACTTTAATTCTAATTCAAAATTGGAAAAATTCGGTAAGGACAGTAGGATAGAAAACGTATTTTCGAGTCCTCAGTATCCTATGCCTTTATAAGTGATTATGATCTATTTATATTGAATGTGAAACAAGCAAATGACACAACCCAGTTGGACTAACATAAGAAATTTATTATTATTTATAACATCCGTATTAGGGTGGCCCTTAAAAAAAAAAGTGTTAAATCTTAAGGTCTCACCCCCCAGAAATATGCGAATGGCCAAAAAAGTGATAAATACGAAGTTCTGGGCCAATCGAAAAATGTTTAGAGGTCGCTCAAAGCGATTGAAAATTGCAAATGCGTTTATATGGGGAAAAATGACTTTTTTCGAGACTTATGTAAATTTTTCAATTATGGGAAAAAATTTTATTCTACATGTCAAATTATTTAATATAAAGAGATAATTATCTATTCAAAAAGGTATAAAAATTCAAATTCGGTTAAGAACCAGCCCAGTAATAAATAATGCCCCAGACCAAAAAAGGTTAAATTATTACTTCATTGAGAAATTCGACCACACGTCATAAATATTTTTGAAATCGATTACTAAGTTATAATTTTTTTACTTAAAAGACTCAAGGCTATGAGATATGAAACAAGATTTTTTTATTGGATGTCGTAAACCTGTCGTAAGATGACGTCATACGCGGACAAAATTACTTTTTTAATTATTATTTGTGCACACCAAAAGCACTTATTACACTCCTAAAATTAAGGCCAAAAACTATTTTTTTTTTGCCCATATAACGAAGGGCCACCGTAATCCGTATAAACCAAAAGAGTATTTATTATCATCAGAGCTTTGAAAAATTAATTCCTTAATTCAATTTTTCAATTCTGAATTAAAATTCGATGAATTAATTCACAAAGCACCATATACTGAATGGAATTTATTCATATTTGTTTTCGTTCGATTTATTTTGTGACGATTTAATTCAATTGCTATAGTTCTTTTTATTAAATCAAATGAATTAATTCACTGGTGAACGCGTTCAATACTATAAATCGAACGGCAAAAAAGAGAATTAATTCCTTGCTGAATTAATTCACCACTGAATTCGTTCAATTTTATTTTCATTCAGTGAAGTAAAAAAAATAAAATTACATTCAGTGAATTAAAAAAAATAAAATTACGTTCAGTGAATTAAAAAAAAATACGTTCACTGAATTAAAAAAACAAAAAATACGTTCATTGAACTCAAAGCCTGTTTTTTGTTTTTTTTTTGTATAAAGAGAAGCAACACTCAGGAAATTCTTCCTATTAATTAACGTGTTGCTTCCTTTGGAAAGGGGATAGAGAAGAAGTGAAAGGTGGTGAAAGATGAAGGGCTTCAGATATGGCAACACTGTAATTGCGCGAGATGTTGAATTTTAGAACAGTTGTTGCGCGCCATCTGATGGTGAGTTGGCAAACTTTGTTGAAGCTTTTTTATTCATAGCCCTGTTATATTATTTTACTTCGGTGGGGAACACCGAAGGAGAGCGCTGCGATATGTATGAGGGATAGAAAAAACTCATACATATTATTATTTTTCATAAATTGTTGTTACCTTGGTTGGGGTTCGAACCCGCAACCTCACGTGTAACAGTCCAAAGCGCTAACCATTACACCACAGCGCCCGTTCAGTAGAAGAACACATTTATTTACAAATAAAATTTGCAACTGCCCGAGTAAAAAGTTTATATAAAATTATATATGAATGGATATATTTGTAGTATGTAACTGGATATAATTTCATCCGAAAAATGGTTATATTAAATTGTATCAAATTATATAATTATATTTACAAGGATACAAAGTTATATCAAATTATCAACTTATATCCGAGTTTTTCCCGATCAAATTGCATATAATTTAATACAATACGATATGATTAAATTTAAATGATAAAAAAAAATTTGTATTAGAGGGCAGCAGGATTTCACGTCCTACACACTACCAGCCGCAGGTTACTGTTGATAATAAGTAACTATTAAAGACGTTATTGTATAAATCCGATACTGTTGAATTCTTTAAAGATTAGCCAACGTATTCAAAACGAAAAAGCATTTGCTAACTAACTAGCTGCCAGCTTTCCATTATGGGAATTTGTGTGTAAAAAAGATATGTAACAGAAAGTTAGCTACCATACACTTTGTCATTGTGAATGATCTATAACAATATTCAATGTCTTATTTCTAGACTCAAAACTTATCGGACCAGAACAAAATATATATGTCGTTGGAAAGGTACTTGAAATACCTTACCTATGGTATGCAACATGCCTAGACTTATTAACCCATTACGAGCCGGGTCATGATTTTAAATGTTAATTTTTTTAAAATTAAAAAAGCTCAGAAAATATTAATTTAATGAAAAAATTTAGTAAAACATAAAAAAAATTGTTTTTGATGAAATGAGTTTCGAACTTGTGTCTGAGATTAACTAATATATTGTAATATATAAAATTAAATCAAAAATATTTTTCGTATCTATTTATATATAAAATTTTTAACGGTTTTATCAATTATATATTCTTATATAAAAAATTTGCAATAAACCAAATACTGATATATGATTTAATATGATTACATATGAGAAAATTTATAAAAGTTTTTCTAAAATATCATCATATAAAAACATATAAAGTTGCAAACAATATTTTTTATTATCATATTTGATGAAATGAGTTTCGAACTTGTGTCTGAGATTAACTAATATATTGTAATATATAAAATTAAATCAAAAATATTTTTCGTATCTATTTATATATAAAATTTTTAACGGTTTTATCAATTATATATTCTTATATAAAAAATTTGCAATAAACCAAATACTGATATATGATTTAATATGATTACATATGAGAAAATTTATAAAAGTTTTTCTAATATATCATCATATAAAAACATATAAAGTTGCAAACAATATTTTATATTATCATATATTTTAATATTAAAAAATATATGTTATATATACTCTTTTTTACTCGGGTAAGCAATTTTAAAGCGCTTGCTAGTGAAAATAAACAAATTACATATACATTAAGTGTTAGAGAAACCCGATGCACTTTATCAACCTACATGATTAAAAAATAAAGCCTTTTACTATTAAAAATAAAAACTTTACAGATATAGATGAATTTAGAAAATATAAAACTATTAATTTTTCAAACTTATGCTTCCCAGTAAAATGTAGATGCTTCGATATGACGTATTTCATTTATACGTTTTTACAATACAATGTTTTCTTCTACTGAGCGGCAGAAAACAGGCTTTTAATTCAGCATACGTAATTTTTGTTTTTCAATTAAGTGAACGTATTTTTTTTTTCAATTCAGTGAACGTATTTTTTTCTTTTTTAATTCACTGAATGTAATTTAATTTTGTTAAATCACTGAATGTAATTTTTTTTTTAATTCACTGAATGTAATTTTATTTTTTTTAATTCACTGAATGTAATTTTATTTTTTTTTTAAATTCACTGAACGAAAATGAAATTGAACGAATTCTGTGGTGAATTAATTCAGTAAGGAATTAATTCACTTTTTTTCCGTTCGATTTATAAAATTGAACGCGTTCACCACTGAATTAATTCATTTGATTTAATAAAGAGAACTATTGCAATTGAATTAATTCTTTGAATTTATTGTTTGATGAACGCGTTCAGTTGAACGAATTCAGTGAATTACTTAAGAAAAGGAATTCATTCAATTCTAAAGAAAATTGAATTCGATTGGTAGTGAATTCATTCAAAAAAGAATTAATTCTTCAAAGCTCTGATTATCATATACGATAATCGATATTTATTATTTTATTGTCCCATACGATATCCAACATGATAGATTTTTGTTCTCAAATGTAACTTTCCTATGATATCATTTTTCTACCAATTTGAAACGCTGTAGATTTTCTAACCAAACTTTTTAAGGAAATTGACCCATGGCTGAGAATTATTGTTATGCTATTTTTGGCGCTTTACTATGCCCCGTGTCGGAGAAAAATTGAACTAAATCTATAACATTAATACCATTGGTCGTCAAAGGACTAAGAAATTATGATACCGTTTTTGCTATTGAAATTCCCTTGTAATAACGATAGTAAAATCGCCAAAGTTTATTCCAGTATTGAAATCATATCGTTATTCCAGGCGATTTGGACATCGTAAATCATAACATAGATGATAGGTAGGACAATTTTTTCGCTTTTTCCATTAAATGCTATTATTAAAACAATTCGTAAAAATATCGGTTTTAAAGATTCTTTTCAGACTTTCTGTTAAGAAATGCTTTAAAATATATTCATATCCTAGTATCCCTTTAGTAAATAACTTTAAGAATTTTTATAAAAATTTGTTTTTATGCTTGTAGGAATGAAATTCCAAATACCGATTTTTCTTTTACGATAACGAACATTGTGAACTTTAATTCAATACAATAAAACTTTACCCTACACTAGGGATGCCAATCGGGATTTTCGGGACTACGGGATTTTTCGGGATTCCGGAATTTAAATTTTCCTTTAATTATAAAAATTTTAACTATGTTTTTTTTATAGAATAAAGCCTTTTATAACTATTTAATAGTTGTTAATTAAGAATGTGGTACAATTTATGAATATTGAAACATCCCAATCAGAAATTGCCAGTGGTACAAAAAATCAAGTATGTACCTCCATACCACTGGGTAACCGCGGTGTTAAAAATAAATGACTGGCATAACACTTATTTGGGATGCTTTGCCAGCGTTTGGAAAAAGCGTTTTGCCAGTATTTGTTTTCCAATTTCGGTGGCTTCCCTACTAAAAAAAAATTATGTCTTTTGATATTATATATAATAATATCCGAAAAATGAGAACATCTAATTGTATCAAATTAGATCGTATTATGATCATATTAGATCTAATTTGACAAAATTAGATCTAATTTGATGAAATAAGATATGGTCTGATACAATTTTATCCGGATTTTGTCCTCATCCAAATGTATCAAATATAATACAATCATATCCAAATAGTATATAATTCGATACAATTATACATAATTATATGAGGCATATGTAACTATATATCGGTCTATATATAATTGGATATTCTAATATGTTGCGCTATATATTGCAATATATAACAAGATATAGTTATATATTTAGGATATAATTTCGTAAAATTTTATATAACCATATATTGGTATATATGGTCCAATATATAATTACACAAACTTTTATATGATAATATATGACTAGGGTTGCCATCCGTCCTCTTTACCCGGACACCGTCCTCTTTTTAGGGCGTCCGGGGCAGTCCTACTTCTTTTTCAGTAAGTGTCCGCGGTTGTCCTACTTTTTGCTCCTTTCTCCATAACTTTTTTATTGCTTCTAAACTTATTTCCATTGCCTTGGGATTACTTACTTTGATTGCCAAACTTGAAGCTTATCAGCAGTGAGTCAACTGTTAATTTTTTTTAATAAAATAACATTGCTTTTAATGATGAAAATTTATGTAATGAATTCCTTATCCTGAAGAATTATGTAGAAAACTTGAATTCAATTAACACGACTGATAACAAGTTTTGGTGCGATTTTTTTTTAAATTAAAAATGATATTTGCTATGAATTGAAAAAAGTTGTTGAGTTCTTTTTTTCTTACCAGCACATAATGCCAACGTAGAACGCAAATTTTCTTTAATCAAGGCGCAGTGGACGTCAGAAAAAAAACTGAACCCAGAAACTATTTCTAGTTCTATTTCTGATATTAGAATGAAATAAAATTTTGATATGAATTGTCAAGAGTTTTATGAATATTTGAAGAAATGCCACAGTAATATATTCGCGGTCTTTATGAAATCCCCACGGAATTGGATTGGAAACGGAATTGGGTTCTATAACGGGTTTATAAAAATTAACGGAAACGCCATAAAAATTTTTAAATATTTGTGTTGCAGAAAATCTATTGAATATGTTTAAAAAATTAATAACACTAAAATTGGCTGTCAAAATCTGTTATTTTAAGAAAACAATTTTAGTCTGATCGGAAATTTCCTCATAAAATCCGTAGAGTGGATTTATAGAATCCAACAATCGGAAATTTCAGTAAGAAAAATTTAGAAAATTTTCTCATTCTTTTGCTTATACGGAAATTTCCGATTATGGATTTGTAGCGAGTTGTTTAATTTAAAATTTATATTATTAAGGCTTATTAACTTATTCTAATTACAAAAAACTATCTTAATCATGAAGCGTCTGTTCTCGAATAATCTAGCACGACAATTGATTGTTTTGTACAACGTAAAAATATTAAGTACACAAAAATGATAGTGTTGGTAAATACAAATAAAATCAAAATGAAATTGTTATGTTACGTACGTCGTTATACCACATATTCTCTAAAGTCTGAGTTACCCAACCGTAAATGTATCTGTAACGAATCAGCTGTTCCGATACCACAAGAAGAAATGTATACGAATGGTTACTAACACGTAAATGTAAACGAACTTGCCGGATCATTCTGTTGAAATCAGAATTTTCTATCCGGAATCGAAACAGCTGAATGATTTTAGTCGGAAAAAATATGAAATGAATAAAGAAAATTGATTCAAACAACAAATAAGAAATAAAAATTAACAAATAAATGGAAAAATTTAGAATAAAATATAAAACCACATGAAATAGATGCTAAATAGTAATGTCGTTTACGGTAATCTATAAGTGTACTTTTTAGCTACGGCACGGTAAAGTTACATCACATTTACGTTTACGGTCCCATAATCCGCCCTTAAATCTTCTCTACGGATTTGATGAGAAAATTTTCAATCCGATTAAAGTTATTCTCATTAATTAATTTTAATAAAAAAAATTATATATTTATATATAATTATTTATTACATTTTTTTATTTAAATTTTTGAAACATAGAGGTTGTTCACAAGGGGTGCTATTTGTTGTATCGTCGTATCGTCCTAACAAAAAACAGAGTTGTTAGAATTTAAATTGAAAAAATACAACATTTGAGAATAGCACGATACAACATTTTTACGTATGTTTAGTGTCCTATGTTTGAGTGTGCTAATAGATAGAAAACCCAAAAGAAAATCGTTGTTAAAGCCAAATAAAATTTTTAACAACTCTGTTTTTTGTTAGGACGATACAACGATAAACAGATAGCACACCCCTTGTGAATAACCTAATAAATATATTAAAAGTTTTATGACGTCATTGTAATGCTATGTTATAAGCCCGTTTACAGGATCCAATCCGTTTCCAATTCCGTTGGGGGTTTCATAAAAACCACGATTGATTCAAATTGTAAAACTGAAAAATATTCATGAAACTCTTTACAATTCGTATCAAGAAATTATAGAAATGTACATTCCTGAAAATGTATACAATGAATTGGTTAATCGTTGTTTTTTATTTTATGTACGACTAATTTAAAGTTCAGAATGATTTTTTTGTTGTTTGTAAATTATTTTTTTAGTGGGTATAAAAATTGTTTTATTATAAAATAAATTTTTATTTGTATATTTTATCGCGTTGCTGATTTTGTAAAAATGTCCTCTTTTTGAAGACAAATGTCCTCCTTTTTTGAGGTTGACGTCCTCTTTTTCTCAAAATGGAAATGGCAACTTTATATATGACTATATCAAAACTTTTTTACTTGGGTTATAAAAAAAACACTTGCAAAGGATGTGCTTAGAGTGCTATGGCAACGTTGGCAACCAGTGGTTATCCGGTACTACCTAGTCAAAAATTGCAGCGGTACACAAATCAATTCATTGGTAGAGCAATGATTTTATAAAAATGATGACGCTTCGTTAAAAAAGGTTTGTAGTGAGAAGGTTCCGAGTTCAAATCCGATATCAAGCAAAAAAAATTTTTTTTGTTATTTAAACTTTTTTTTTGTTTTATAAGGTTAAATTTTTTGTTTGTGGAAAAGCTCCTTTTAGACCAACTTTTTTTGTTTCCCCAACGCTGGCATATTAGTTCCAAAAAATTTTTGAGAGTGCTAGCATTTTAGTACAGCCAGTGGTTCTCCAGCTGTTATCATTCATTTACGTTTTTAGCCATAAACTCTTTCTTTTGCAATACTAAATTAATAATAAAAATCATGTTTGCGGGTCATTTGGGTGAAAAAAACTTCCGCACCAAATGCAATTTCTAAAAATAATTTTTGCTCGGGGATTTTGTTTAATTTACATAACGAATTAATACAAAATTTATTGTAAACGACAAAAAATGCATCCAAAAGTCCCTCCAAAAAGGTATCCTAATTTTTACCGCAAATACTTAGCATTTAATAAGCACCGTTTGAGTCTCATTTGTTTAAAACTTCGGAAAAATATTTTAATTAAACTAAAACCATATAGAAAGAACACTTTTCAATACTTTTGGTGCGGGAACTTTTTTGGCAGCACCGAAAAAGTAAGATTGCGTTTTTTAATATTTTTTAATGCCTTTTTGGCTAGGGCATGTAAAATTTGATAAAAAAATAAAAAAAAACACAAAAAAATTAACCATTTAAATGAATTCATAAGCAGATGTTAAGAAAATGATTGCTTTATGTAAAGTTTGAAATTTAAAAGAGGTCTGTAAATCTATTGGTTTCAAAATAATTCGTAATACAGTTTTCAAGAAAGCTAAAAACTAGTTGATTCCCTTAAATCGCAAGTTGACATAATAAGGTCTGCCCTAATATAAAATTTTAAGGTTTTGTGAACGTTTTCTATCGAAAAACCCTCTGGTTCTACGAACTTTTCCTTTCGAAATTTCCACATAAAAACATTCAGATATTGTTGTTAGGACAATTGAAATTTTGTTGTTATTTATTTATTTAATTTATTCATTTATTTAATTTATTAATTTATTTAATTTATTTATTTAATTCTTTCACTTATTTAATTTATTCTTTTATTCATTTATTCATTTAATTTATTCATTTATTTAACCCTTTCATGTCTCAACTTTAATGGCTGAGAATTTTCAGACCAAACTTCGGTGAAGTATAAACCTATGCCAAACAAATTTTTTTTTATAATTTTTATAATTTTGCAGCGTCCCCTAACGGAGATATTTGGAATTAAAGTTCAAACGTTAACCTGTTGCCGATTCCGAACGGGTTAAGATTTTTTCAAATTTTAATTTTATACACGCAGAAAAAAGAGATTGTTGGATATATTTACAGACAATTATATATATGTTTCTAAACTACTATACTTATATTTGAGGTGTGTTTCCAATTATTATATTTTTATCGTTATAATACATATGTCTCCAGGCAAACACTGTAATGTTTGAATATTAGTCATATTTTCCCACTTAAACAAAAATATATTTGCATTTTTATTTTATAATTATTATGTTTGTGGAGTGCAAATATAATAATGATAAATATATTTATGTTTGCCTGCAAACATTTATATATTTGCGAGTAGATGTATTTCATATGATTCAAACATACATATGTTTAGAGGCAAAAATATTATATTTGCCGGCAAACATATTATATTAAAAACACGGCAAATATATTTTGACAATTCTTCCAAACATATATATATCACCAGCAAATATGTTTCCTGCAGGGCGATTTTTTTCAGCGTGTATTTATTCCATAACTAAACTGTATATAAACTTTTTTGAGTTTTTGAATTTCATTCATCACATAATTTTTTTAGACCAATTTAAACAAAAATTTTATTTTTCCTTAAACTTTGATGTGAGAAAAAATGTGTGTGGACACTAGGAAAAGCAGCTCGCAAATAAATACTTGTAAAGCTTTTAAAAATGTAACTTCGTAAACGAATGCTCACACATATTAATTTCAGTTGGAAAAAAACCGTTAGCAAAAATAACAAAAACTATAGGAACTACACAGAGAGAATTTCTTGGACGAGTTTTAGTGATTTTTTTTTCAGTAAACTAATGAAGTTCTCTTCACAACGTGAATGAAAAAGTTCTTAATTTTAACGACAAGGCTTCATGGTTTTTATGAAACTAGGGTTTAATGAAACCTTTTCATTGAATGCATGAAATTTTTGATAAATAAAATGAAATTTTTCATATAAGTTAATTAAAAACTTTATTAGTTTAATGAAAAGTTTCAATGGACGAGTTCCAGTGAAACTTCATTGATTTAATGCAGGAATTAATGCATGATACAGATAATTCGCTCGCTTAATAATTTATTTAATAATTTATTTAATTTATTTGATTTATTTAATTTACAAAATTTTTTTAATTATTTAATTTATTTGATTTATTTAATTTATTTGATTTACTTAATTTATTTAATTTATTTAATTTATTTGATTTATTTAATTTATTTAATTTAGTATTATTATTATTCATTTATTTAATCAAAAACTTCCAAATATTGGACATACTGATAGGAAAAGATTCCAAGCATATACATTTTTAGTCAGTAAAACATTTAAAAAAATAAATAAAAAATTAATATAAATAAGTCTAAAATACTAAACAAATTTCAAATATTGAAAATTAAATCCCTAATAATTTTTTCAATTTATTTGATTTATTTTGTTTATTTCATTTATTTCATTTCATTTTATTTAATTTATTTATTTATTTAATTTATTTATTTTATTATTTTATTTATTTATTTAATATTGATAAGTCAGAGTGAAAATACAGCTAATATAATAAATATACACCAAACCTGATATGCTATTTAGTATTTGTCTAATTTAGTATAAGTCTAATTCTAATAGTTTAACCATTAATTATTAAGCGTGTTCGTTTACTTACTACAAGTTACTACTTTTACTACAGCTGGAAAAATTCAATACAAAAAGTAAACAAAAGTTTCCAATTATAGTAAAAGTAGTAAGAATTTCGATTATGTAAGACTGTAACTCAGTGGAAGAGTAGCAGCCTGACATGCAACAAGCTCACGGATCAAACCCCCAAGAAACCAACGTGTGCGTATTTTTTTTACTTTTTCAATAATTTTTAAAATGCGCGATTTTAAATACTCGCTTCCTTTTTCTGTAATTTGCAAGGTGTATTGTAAGGCCTTATATATAAGTTCTAAAGAACTACCTCTTTTACCAAAAAAACAAGCTTGTGCTAAAAATTATAAAGTAATTATAAAAAAAAAATCTGATTTAAGCTTTAAATTATCACACAAGACGGTGGTTCAGTAAAAGAGTATCCGCCTGATACGCAGAAAGCAAGGGATCAAATCCCAACGAAAAACACGTGTAAGTTTTTTTTGTATATTTTAAAATTTATTTGGTAAATTCTATTTTGAGAAAATCTATTTTTAGAAACTCGCTTACTCTTTTTATTATTAGAACACCTTCTTTTACTAAAACTCAAAGGTGTTTTCTTTAAGAAAAATAATAACTAGATACCATTGCGATTCCAAAGAATCGATTACATTTAGTCTCACGCCTTGTTAAAAGAAACAAGTTGGTAATCCAATTGGGAAGGCGTTCTACCAAAAATACCTGATTCCCAACTCGATTCCCAATTTTACAAATTTTTTGCTGGGTTGCTTAACTTAGAACTACTCTAAACTCGATTTTGTATTTTTTTAGAGGATAAGGAAAAAATCTTAAAACTATGGATATAAAATTTGTGTGAATTAAATTATTTATTGATAAAAGATGCATTTAAAGAGGTGTTAGATTCAAAGTTGTTCAGATTTTATTCTTCTAAGAAAAAAGAAGTGGAGTTATGGCTTTTTATATTTAGCCATGGATTTGCAAATATTGTATTTCATTAGTAATATAACATAAAAAGCTAAAACAAAATCAATATTTCCTAAATATATGATATTTTACAAGGGGTGTGCTATTTGTTATATCCTTGAATCGTCCTCACAAAAAACAGAATTGTCAAATTTAAATTGAAAAAATACAACTTTTGAGAACAGCACGATGTAACATTTTCCGTGTGTTTAAGTGGGCTAATAGAAAAAACCCAATAGAAATTCGTTGTTAAAGTAAAATTAAAATCTAAACAGCTTTGTTTTTTATATATAGCTGTTTTACTTTTAAAAAGATTTGCCTTTCGCTTTCTTAAAGCTCGATTTTGAGAAAACTATCTCGTTTACGCCGTATTTTGAAATGCAATAAAATACAGACCTTTAAAAATAAAATTCCTCATATTGATTTTTAAATTTGATTCAATTTTGAACGTATGGATACGCAGAACTCATTTTATCAAGGTTGGTTACCGAAACGAATAACGTTAAGGGTAACGGTATCGAATTTCGTTTGTTTCGGTAACAGTGAAGGTAACGCTATTTAAGACTGTTTCGGTAAAGGTATGCCGTTGTCGAAACATCAACACCGATACGTACCGGTATTATTAATTATGTTAAACACAAATAAAAACAAGTAAAATCTTAACATCCCAGCTAAAAATCGACATATGTGGATCCATACAGGTTAAAAGTATGTTCGTTCATGCTCATAAACTTGCATTCATGACCATACATGGATTCATAAATCTCCATACATGAATCATGTATGACCATGTGTGTGCATTAACGAAATTTGAGGTAATATCTACATGTATGATCATGCATGTTCATGCGCGTCCATGTATATTTATACATTTACACACATGTAGATATTACCTCAAATTTCGTTAATGCACATGTGTGGACATATATGATGCATGTATGGAGAGTTGTGTACCCACGTATGGACATGAATGCATGTTTATAAGCATACATGAACATACATTCAACATGCATGGATCCATGTATGTCGATTTTTAGCTGGGATATACTATTTAATTTTACGTGTTAAAGATACATATTATAAGCTTTAAATCCAATGCTGGTAATTTTTTAAAAATTTGCATTTTAAATAAATAAATAAATAAATAAATACCGGTAACGGCATTCAATTTGAAACGGTATTTTAGCGTTAACGGTAACCAACCTTGCATTTCATTGATTGAATTTTTTAAATTTTATTGAATGTTGTTCAAATACACTGAAAGAATTATCCTTCATGATATTAATGATATAACTTCATAGATTTTTTTTCGTAGAACCAATGAAGAATTTCATTATGTATTATATATGAAATTGTTCAATAGTTTTTACCAAGGTTGGTTACCGTTATCGTTATAATACCGTTATCGCTAAAATACCGTTTCAAATTGAATACCGTTACCGTTATCGATACCTCTAAAAAAATTTCTAAATACCGTTATCGTTACCGATACCGTTATTTTTATGGGTAGTTACCGGTATTTATTATTTTATATAAAAATTACAATTTTTTTATTTTTTATTTTATAATCTTGAGTGTTTTTTTTTACAAAAAATTTATAGATAATAATTTTACTTATTAAAACTACCAGTATTGAATTTATAGCTTAAAATCTGTATTTTCAGTACTTAAAATTAAAAATATGCAATGTTTTTATTTGTTTTTATATGTTTTACATAATTTTTAATACCGGTACGTACCTGTATTGCTGTTTCGATAACGGTATACCGTTACCGAAACAGTCTTAAATACCGTTACCTTTACCGTTACCTAAACAAACGAAATCTGATACCGTTACCCTTACCGTTATTCGTTTCGGTAACCAACCTTGGTTTTTACTTTTTTTCAAGGTTGGTTACCGTTATCGTTATAATACCGTTATCGCTAAAATACCGTTTCAAATTGAATACCGTTACCGATACCTCTAACAAAGTTTCCAAATACCGTTATCGTTACCGATACCTTTATTTTTATGGGTAGTTACCGGTATTTTACCGCTATTTATTAATTTATATAAAAAATGCAAAATTTTAGATTTTTTTATAATAATCTTGAGTTTTTTTTATTAAAAAAAATTTATAGATAATAATTTCAGTTATTGAACTTACCAGCATTGAATTTAAAACTTATAATCTGGGATTTTAACGCTTAAAATAAAAAATATGCTAAGTTTTTTTTTTTTTGTTGGACCAACACTCAGGGGATGCCCCCTATTAACGCAGTGCATTGTGTTGGTATTAGGAAAATAGGTTATGGGGAGGAGGGAAGAGGGAGTGTTTGTGAATATTTGATTTGAATTTCTCTACATTGTAAGTAACAGGGAAGACTTCTGCGGGGAGTTTATTCCACATACGGCTGGTGCGGCTGATAAACGAATTCTCTCTGCAATGCGTTGTGCGATCCACTGGACAATCGACTACAAACGGATGTGCTCTACTTGAGTATTACGGGCTCTGGGGATAAGTTCACTTATCTCAGCAGAACACTTCCCATGGTAATATCGATAGAACAGAGTCACACAACCCACATTCCGACGATGCTCCAATGAGTCAATAGAGCTGGATACTCTACTGTCATTGATAAGCGCCGACGCCCACCCTAGCACACGGTCCAGAAGCTCCAAAATAGACTTCGAAGCTCCTGCCCATATATGGGAGTTGTATTCCATTTTCGGTCGGATATAGGTGGTATAAATATTGAGTAAATCGGATGGAGTGAAGTACTTCTTGCACCGACGTAGAAAACCTAGACACTTGAATGCTTCTTTCGACACTTGGAAAACATGCTTATTCCAACGTACGTCACATTGAATCTTCATGCCCAGAACATCAAGAGTATCCGATTCCTCAATATCGATATCACCCATTTTTACAGATGGCAGTGTTGACCCCACAGCCCTATGGGTCAACATACAACATTGGGTCTTGCGTGCATTAAAGTCGACCTTATTCACACGACCCCACTCTGAGATTGTAGAAAGGTCACGATTGAGTGTGTCATTCATAATTTGCCTTTTGCCCCCAATCTCCTCAAGGCTTGGCCTACTATTGAAGGAAAATGAATGACAAATGTTGCTGTCATCTGCAAAAGAGTAGATAGGGTTGAAAGTTTGACCAAGAAGGTCGTTGAGAAAGATAAGAAATAGGGAAGGAGAAAGAACAGAACTCTGCGGTACCCCTGAATTCAGCTGAAACTCGTCGAATGAGATCCCATCTATAACAACACGAATAGTGCGATCTCTGAGAAAGCTCGAAATAAAACGAGCGAAGTCATTACCCACACCAAAAGCAATAAGGTTTGATACAAGCGCCCCGTGCCACACACGATCAAAGGCCTTTGAAATATCCAGAGCAACCACTTTACTCTCCCCATAACGGTGGATGGACCGGCTCCAACGCTCCGAGTGGAACGCTAACAGGTTTCCCGTAGAACGATTTCTACGGAAGCCATACTGTCGGTCATTAAGAAGTGAGTTAGACTCTAGATAATTCACAAGATGGTAATTAATCATACTCTCCATCGCCTTAGAGAGCACAGAGCATTATGCGATCGGGCGGTAATTTTCAGGGTTGTTAGCTGCACCCTTTTTAGGGATTAGCTGTACATTGGCAACCTTCCAGCACGAGGGGAAAACTCCCGCATGGTAAGAAGCGCCAAAAAGGTTAGCCAATGGACGAGCTAGCGTCGAAGAGCACTGTTTCAGCACCAGTGCTGGTATGCCATCCGGCCCCGTTGACTTATTTACGTTGAGGTCGGCAAGAACCCTTTTAATTATTATTTAAAAAAAAGTATATAATATAGAAACTATAGCTCCAAAAAGAAAACTCTTTACAAACTTTAAGCTTAATTCCATGCCGTATTTTTGAAACTTAAATGTGTCTCAATATCTCAATAACTTTTGTAAATATAGTAGCTCAAAATCGAAATTTCAAAATTTTTTAAGAAAACAAAATTTACATTTTAAGACTAAGTCCGATTTTTAATATCAAAGCCATTTTGGAAAGAAAAAATTCCAAAATTTGTGTATATGTCATAGTGCATAGACAAATTGTGTGAACTTTTAGAGACAAGTTTTTGAATCAGGTGGAAATATTTTATGGCGATTCTCCGAAATACCGGTTTATTTATTATTTCGAATAGAAGTTAACAGGTAGTTTTTTTAATATTATGTTTAAAAGGTAAAAATTAACAGGTGGCTTATTTTTATTATTATTATATAAAGGTACTTTATTATTTTTATTATGTAACGTGCGGTTAACCCACACTAAGCCCTTCTTGACCCTAATAACAAATTTTAGACATATTCATTAAAAGGCACTACCTATATGATCTTAAGAAAACTATCAGTTTTTTAGGAAACAGCGTTGAAGATTATACATGTGTTATTTACATAATTAATTTTTACAATGTCTACAGCTCCTAAAAAGACTAAGCTTCAAAGTGATATATTTGCTTCTTATTGCTTTAATTCCTTTAACAAAAAAATGCACATATCATCAGATATGCGAAATATTTCCGACGGATTATTAAAAAAATTCCCTACGCTGTCAAAACGTTTGCAAATTTGTGAAACATGCAGGAAAGAGCTCGGAAAGTTGAACGAATTACCGGATTTGAATAGAAATGTGCCTTGCGTTGAAGTTATTCTAGGTGAAGACAAAAATAACACTGAGAATGACGACAGAACAGTTGATAATGATGGTCATTCTAACTTTTTAGTAGAAGGTATACGTTCAAAGAATGAGTGTCAAAATAAATATCATAAGGATGCAGTAGAAGTTCTTGAACAAATAAAAGAGAAATACAAAACGTCACAGAGTAGAGCTGAAAGAGTTCAACTTCTTACGCTTGCCCCCTCAACATGGAGTTGTGCAAAAATAATGACTGAGTTTGGAGCATCTCAACGAAAAGCAAGAATTGCTAAAAAATTGGTTGCTGAGCATGGGATTCTCTCACTCTCAAACAAAAAGAAGGGAAAAACTTTAGAGTGCGAAACTGAAGCTCTAGTAATTCAGTTTTATCAGCGAGATGATATGAGTCGCTTGATGCCAGGGATGAAAGAATTCTGTACGAATCGATGGCAAGAAAGTTCAAATGCAAAAGAGAATGGTTCTCTGCAACCTGAATGAGTTATTTGCAACATTTCAATCAGAACACGAGGGTGTCAAAATTGGCTTCACAAAATTTACCCAACTGACATCGAAACACTGCGTTTTGGCAGGAAGCAGCGGAACTCACACAGTATGCGTTTGCATTTACCATGGAAATGTTATATTGATGCTGAAGGAAATCAACTTAAAGTACTTAACAGATGATTCGCCAGAAGATTTGCACGATTACCGCGATTGCCTTAAATTGACTATGTGTCCAAATGCAACAATTTCTTGCCACTTAGGTAAATGTTATTATCCGAAAACTACATTCATGAAAGAGAATTTAATTAATTCTTTTGAGCGAGAATGTATTGAGGAAGTCAAATTTGAATCTTGGCTTCAGACTGAAAAATGCACATTGAAAACAATCATTTCAAATGTTCATGACTTTGTGGAAGAAATGTGTTGAGGATTGCTAAATTTGAGAACCCATGACTTTTTAGTCAAAGAGCATTGGTAATTTTTCAAGGATTTGAAAATACATTTGAAGTCTGGTGAATTTGTTATTTCGTTTTATTTTGCAGAGAACTATAAATATGTTTTTCAGGATGCCATATAGTCATTCCACTTCAATAACGACCAAGCAACTATATTCACAGTAGTTATTTACTACATGAAAGATAAATAACTGGATCACAAAAGTATGGCAATCATATCCGACGATTTAAAACATGATACCGTTGCAGTTATCTAAAATCTAAATTTACAGTAGAGAAGGTATACTACGTTTCGGATGGAGCTCGTCAACAAAAGTAGCTTCGCAAAGATTTTCGAAAAAGATTTTGGAATGCCAGCTAAGTGGCATTTTCATCGAACTGCTCATGGTAAAGCAGCATTGGAGCAAACCTCAAAAGAAATGCAGCGAAGTATAGCAGCCAGTTGTCTCATCAAGATCGCATCTTAGATACGACTGCTTTATTCCATTGAGCAAAGAATTATTGTAAAGAAACTGAAAAAGTTTTAAGCAGTGTTGTCAGTTTAGGGGATTTATCCCCAAATTGGGGATTTTTTTCTTCAATGGGGATAAAAATTTCCGTTTGGGGATCCGGGGATTTGTTGGGGATGACACGAAATTTTAGGGGATTTTTTGGGGATAACATATTATTGCCTTTTTATATTTTTATGAATTTAACCCTGATCATTCTAAATATTTATATATTTCTTTTAAGTATGATGATAATATTGCATTATTTTAGGCTACACAAATTTGTGTCTGGAAAGTTAATGTGCGTCCAAACCTTAATTCCTTTTGGTGAAAATTTGAATTCCGTTTGGTTCCAAAATATTTAAGGTTATTCGGATGTAATATGAGTTATAAGAAGCTCTTCTTAAACTAAATATATACTTTACATGTTATTCAATTGTCAAAAATTCAATCCATCTGCTGAAATATTAAAACTTTTTTATACAGTACCATACGCAACAAAATGTCTAAAGCTGATGAATCCGAAAATTTTGATTCTGAAATATTTAAATCGAAAAAATTTGGCTCACATTTTTTCATGCTGTTATTTAAATTTATTTGTTCTTTTTTATAATTTGTTAGAATAAAAAACTTTATTGAGTTTGAGTGTATAAGGTACCGAAAAGAATTAAATAAATATGGTATTATTTATTTTAATTTTTTGCATTAAAAACAACAAATAAAAATCTAATATGACAATATCATATTGGAATTTGGACTTGAGGTGGAAGAATATTCTAACTAAATATATGAAAATATGGTATTTTTACATTAATTAAAAAAAAAAGTTAATGAATACAAATTTTTTACAGAAAATAAAAATTGGGGATAACAAATTGAAAATTGGGGATAAAGTCTGAAAAAAAAACTGGCAACACTGGTTTTAAGTAGCAAAGAGGATCATGAGGAAACATTGAAAACACTGAAGAGCAGATTCGATGCTGCGGTAATAATCGATGGCACCGCTCAATACCTTGCTTTTATACCGCTTGTCGGTGGAAGACTCAAGTTGAAAAAGCTTTCTGCTTCTACTCAATGCGATTTCTTTCCAAAGCCAAAAAATAAACCAGCAGCGAAATCAACAGCTGAACCAAGTAACTCCAAAAAAGGAGCGGCAAAAAATAAAGGCGATAAATAGGGAGGATGAAAGGTATTTGAAAATTTGCACAACTTAAACACTTCATCAGCTACAATTAATTAAGTGTAAAAATAGTTATGATATAAAAGGATCTAATGTGATTGAGATTAAATATTATTAAATTATTTATCTTTTTATTATTATTATTTTATATTAATTTAATTGTTATTACAAATAAATAAAAAAATTTAATTTGTCAACATTTCTATGGAAAAAAGTGATTTTATTCCTGGGATTAACATATTGTGGGGTATTACAGTATCGAAGGTATGAAATGCTAGTTAGGTATGTTACGTACCGCCGGAAAGGTTAATTTGTCTAGTTTCTCAGCATAAGTTTTATATTTAAGGTTTTAGAAACACTTACACACAAATAGAAAAATTCAAAATAGTGCATATGCTAAACATTGAAAAACCCTCGTCTTGAGTTAGAAATTATTTTTTTTATACATATACCACTCGCATCCCACTAAGCGACCAAAACTACCTTAAAGGAAAACACCTAAGCTTTCTTTTGAGCCAAAAAAAGGGCCAATTTAAAAAAAAAATAAAAAAAGTTTTAATTAAAAACAAATATTGAAAAATTTTTTTCTAATTTTTAAATAAAATTTTTGCGAAAGATTGCAGAAATGGCTATATAATTTGTTTGTGACAAATTTTGCTTACATCAATAGGTAATAAGTTACATGGATGAGAAAGAACACCTGTTTGGCCAAAATGTCAAATTTTGACCCCCTCTAACTCAGAAACTTTTTACCGATCTGGTTGAAAATTTGTGTCTAAACTACTATAAAATAAGACCTTGGTGCAAATTTCATCTAAATCGGAAGACATCGATTTCAAAAGTTGGGTCACTTGACATATTTTAATTTAACTACAAAGATATTGAAGTAATTAAAAAACAAATCTTCGAACAAGTTTTTAAAAAAATGTGTTTTTGAGAATTATTTTCGTGAAACAATTAAAACCCATTTTTCTGTTAACCCAAGTAAAAAAGTTTTGATATAGTCATATATTATCATATAAAATTGTGTATAATTATATATTGGAACATATATAAAAAGCTATAATTATATAAAATTTTATTAAATTATATCCTAAATATATAACTATATCTTATTATATATTGTACAATATATAATGCAACATATTACAATATCCAATTATATATAGACCTAATATAGTTACACATGTCTCATATAATTATATATAACTGTATCGAATTATATACCATCATATCTAGTTGGATATGATTATATTATATTTGATACATTTGGATGAGGACAAAATCCGGATAAAATTGTATCAAAAAATATCATATTCCATAAAATTAGATCTAATTAAAAAAAATTAGATCTAATATGATCATAATACGATCTAATTTGATACAATTAGATGTTCTCATTTTTCGGATATAATTAAATATAAAATCATTTTTGCATAAAATTCTCTGAGTTTAGCAACCACACCAAATATTTTTTTCACATTTGTTTGAGTTATTTTCTTATCTTTAAAAAATCCTTCTTTAATCACAATTTGAGAAAAAAAATTTTTTTTTTTGATATTTGTCCATGGAACGAAGCATAGTGCGTCGGTCGCGCGGTAGTATTTTGAAAATGTTTCATCTTATGCATAAAGTTGTTTTGCACATAATGACAGTTCTGACGGATTTTCATTAGCTTTTTATGACGGAACAAAATAACACAAGAACCAAAAACTTTTCTTATAAAAACAAAATACATGGAGATTTTTTAGACGTTATGAAATTTGCATCTTGTACTTTATGTACTATTAAACGATATTTTCAAAATATTCAAGTTGTTTATTTTTATTTTGCTCAAACAAAGTTTAAGCATTGGAAATTTAAAGCAATTCATTTAAGAGTTTGGGGTAGCAATTTTTAAAGATATCCTAAGTTAGAAGTTCCTTTTAATATAATGCTCAAACATACAAAGGCTTTCAATGAAAATCTTGTGCAAAAAAAGAATGAACAAAAAGGGCTACGTTCAAGAAAAACACGCCATTATAGAAAACGATGCAAGCATTTGGTGAGATTTTTCTCTTTAGGGTTGTTTTTACCGTACTGTGTGAATAAACTTCATAGATATGGGTGGGTGGTTGTATGGTTAGTAGATGGTAGATTTGTGTTGAACATTACAAAGTTTGTTTTCATTTTCATTGGATGGGGGAAAAGCATGTCAGGCAGGTAGATGGGGAAAAGTGGATGTGGGGTTGGTTGGCTGATGCTTATTCTGTTTTGTTGCTATAGTATAGTCAACATTGTTGTTTACTGCTATGTACTATACGAACGAACCGAAGACTCTTTTTGCTGATAAACGTATATCTGTATATGTGTGTTTACATGAGACAGGCATACAAAGTTGCCATATAATTTCGACAAACAATCGGCATTGTTATTACCAGGGCAAGTTTAAAATGGCACAAAAAAATGAAATTTGCAGGCAAAATGGCACGAAAAATAGTAAAATTGGCACAAAAAACACAAAAATGGCACGCTTATTCCAAGAATTTTAAAGTATTATAGTTGATTTAAGTGTTTTTCTGAATATTTTTAACAAAAATACAATAATGAAGGAATTTCTCGTTGAACTTCTAAAGTGCATTCGCCGTATTTCAGTATGATTTAAAAAAAATCTGGAATTTTATTAAATATTAAAAAAAATATGGTTTTTTTGTAAATTTTTTCCAAAAATTATTTACAAAGATTGAGTTTTTACTGAATTTTATAAAAATGGAATTTTTACAAAATAAGTGAAAAAATGGAAAAAATGGCATCTAATGGCAAATGCCAAAAAAAAAACTTTCCCTGGTTACACACTCCGTAGAAATATGTATGCTTAACCATCTTACCGACAAGACCACCTCCAGCATATGCGTAGATAGGCCGGTCCGGGTGGGCCAACTATTTGTATGTGTGTAAAAAATGTGTTTATTGACAAAAGAAGAAGAATAAAATGTCTGTGCAATCTATGTACAAAACAGAACAGAAAGAAAATTGAAATGGCCTATAAAACTTTAAATACTTCTTTCGATGAAATAAAAAAAAACTAATTTTTATTAAGAAAGGCTCTTTGCAGCGTGCAAAAAACCCCATTTTTGAGAGGCCCTTATATGGGCACTAGATCAGGTGTACGGTGATCGGTGTACCTTTATATGGGGCAAGGTTTAAACATGGGGCGATTGTAACTACAATCAATAGGATTAAGCTTTGGGCCGATATGAGTCGGGGTACCCAATTTCATCACAATACTTTTAGATTTGCTACCTGAAGCGTACGAAAATGCCCATTTTTGGGGGACCTTGATACGGGCACTCGGTCTAAACATACACCGATTAATCAGTGTACAAAATTTCATTAAAATATATTCATATGTTGGACCTGTAGCATGCGAAAAACCAATTTTGGAAGAAACTTTATATTGGCACTAGGTCTAAACATGGACCGATTTTAACCAAAATCAATAGGCTTCCTCCTTGGGCCGATATAAGTCGGTGTACCCAACCTCATCAAGTTATCTCAATATTTTGCGACCTTAAGCGTGCCCGGACGGACAGATAGATAGACTGAGATTTTTAAATCGACTCAAAACGCAATTCTGAGGTTGTCCGTAATAAGAAAATGATGAGTGGAACCTACAAACCGAGACATTACATAAGGCACAAAAATTCAATGCGACGAGAGTTACGAGAATTACATACTTTTGTAATGTCTCAGTTTGTGGGTGTCACTCATCATTTTCTTATAGCGGAGATCGGGTGATGTCCATGAAACAATTGTATCCCAGCAAAAATAGACATTACCAAGTAATGAAGCGAGTAAGTAGCACGCAAACGGTTGCACTGGTAAACAGGCTATTTACTCGCAACATTACTTTTGTTCGCGATGTCCAAAAATTCATGGGTGGTCATTACCGTCTCGCTTACTAAAAATTGAGAATAATGAGTTACACACAGTAAAAGAATAAGTAGTTACTCACAAAGATAGAATAAGTGGTTACTCAGAAGTGAGGATATAAGTGGTTACCCTACATTGTGAAATAGTTGGTCATATTGGCAAAATAACTTTTTACTTTGGAAAATTTCCTATTTAGTTCAAACAAATAAAATACAGTAGTCGCTCGGTTATATGAACTAATTCAAACAGAGCCTGTTCACTAAATGGAGAAGTTCACATAACCGAGAGAATATAAAATAAGTAATTCAAATGATTTTTATTACATTAAGTTTTTATTTTTAATAAGTTTTTTAATAATTAATGTACATGAAAGTAGTCGGTTATATTTTTTTGTACTTTTTTGCTTCAAGGGATTTCTGTAGTGCCTTGTCCCTGCATTTTCGCAATGCCAAAATATTATTAATATCAGATATATTATTTTCACTCCAAGCAATAACTTTACTGAATGCTTCGATTGCCTCCGTTGTGCTAATTTCAGCTGCTGTTACGATGCACTGCTCTTGATCATCATCTTCAAATTCGCTATCTATATCTTCGCTGGCAAAGTCTTCATTCCACGTCTGAATGTCTTCCCGTGAAAGCTGTTCACATAATAGAGATAGGCTGTGTTCACTCTTTAGAACCTCCTGTGTTTAAATTTTGTTGTTCACTATTCTGGAAGTTTACATAACTGGATATTCATATAACCGAGCGGCTACTGTATTAATACAAAAAAAAAAAATAAATCTGTACTTATTTAATCAATTACCAGTAAGTAATTATTTTGCAAGAATTTATAAGTACTTCTATAACGTATTATCAGTAAGTCATTATTTTGTATTTTAAAGTAATGCAAAAGGTAATGACCTATCATTACTTGGTATCCGTATGGTAATGACCTGTCATTACCATGTTTTTGCTGGTATTGTCTATCATGAAAATGATCAACCTTACTAAAACAGCAAATAAAATCTAGACTTGAGGTAGAACAATATTCTAACTAAATATATGAAAATATAGAAAGTTCGAAAAAACATTTTTTGTATTTTTTAATGCAACAATTAAAATAATTATTATAAGTTATTTTATAAACAGCAGAACCACGTTGATAATTACGATTCACTCACTGAGGCGAAAAATCTATTCTTTTTTTTTGAACTTATTTACAAAAATTCTTGGATATTTTTTTTATATTTTTAAAATTTTTATTATGCCCCTATTATAAGATTGGGCTGATTTTGTAACATTATATACCAATTCGACTCAGAATGACTTTTTGTTATGATTTAACGACGCAAATATTAAGTTATTGTGATTAAATTTGGTGTACTAGCTTATTTCGGCCCAAGGACGAAGCCTACTGATTTTGGTTAAAATCGGTACAAGTTTAGATCTAGTGCCCATATAAAGGTCCCCAAAATTGGCTTGTTCGGACGCTGCAGGTCGTAAATACGAAGATATTTTCATGAAATTTGGTACACTGATTCACATAGACAAAACATGTAGACTATATTTCCGATTTGTTCCTAAATACACCTAAGATTAGGAAAAATCAAAATTTCTTACCGTTATTCTATTTATTTTATGACATGGTCATTTCAACTCATTCCTACCATTAGTTTACTTTTAACCAGACTGGTGTAGGGTATCATATAGATGGTATGCCCGACTTTAACTTTTTACTCGTTTTTATGCTAACACAATGTGGAAAAATCCACAAATAAAAAAATTCAAATAGCGCCGTATTCTGTTTAATACGTGTAAATACCCTGTGGGAAAAAAGGGTTCAGTTGTAATGTGAGCACCTGGCCCGTGACTGGTGAAAGCAGGACCGGTCTGAAAGAACCTTTCCTGAGACCTGTCTCGTGCCCGGTGAAAATAGGATCGATCTGAAAGTACATGTCGAATGACTAGCGAAAACAGGACCGGTCTGAAAGTATCTGTCCCGTGACAGGTGAAAATAGAACTGAACCAGGACATTCAAGTGGTACAAATATTAGACTTCTCAATTGTTCGGGTTTTTATTCTACTATGAATTAGTTTGGTGTCAATATTCCCTATTGTGTTTTCAGATAATATGAATAAAAATAATATACTTTTATTTCCATTATCGATCTCACAATTCTCCAAAAAGGAACAACAAACAGAGAAACTTATAGGTTTTTACTTCATTATTTGGGGCTGTCAAATAAAAATGGAATTAATCTGATGATTTCGCGCCATAACATTTTACAGAGAATCCGTTTTATATATTTTTTTTTTTCATTCTTACAGAAGATCGATTTTGATGAAATTTCGATATGTTATAAAGGTTAAAAAATAATAAATAGTTTTAACTTTTTATCTTCCCAATCTCACTTTTAGGGGTTAAAGGGGTGGGATCAAAAATTACCCAATTTCCATTTTCCCATTCTTTCATTTTGGGTTCAAAATTTAATAAACGTATTAAGTGTCAAATGAAAGAAATTTGAACGACACATCCAACGGTTCATAATACACTCCCGAGCGGTTCCAAGTTTTTATGTGGTTAAATAAAGACAAATTATAATTATGTAAACAAACTCTAGTTTGTGAATAGGAGTTGGCGCTTAAGATATTTTTGACTTATGTTTAAATAATAGGACTTCCCAGAGTCAAAAAATTTTGGGAGATGATTCAATTGATTAAGAACTATAGATTTTTATTAAAAAACGAAAGTCGTGTCACTTAAGATATTTTGGCGGTTATAGCTCTATATATTAAAGAAGTATTAATTCCTTAGAATTTAAGAACATAATTTACTGGGTACCATAGAAAAATAACGGGAAAAACTGTAGTTTATGGGGTTTGTAAAAAAAATGTGACCCCGTCTGAAATTAAAAAAGAATAAAACTATAATTAGATTTAGGAGGGGCTCGGACTCAGGAGACCCGTGGGTGGCAATACACGGGGGAACGTAGTAACGTGTAAGTGTGGGTACTCAAATTAAAGGAAATTGTCTCACGATTTCAAAAATTATGTTTTTTGTGTCCATAACAGTTATTCCAAATTAGATCCATTTTTTGACCAATAGGAGGGGGGGGGGGGGGGTGGAATAAAGTCAAATCTCACGATTTCAAAAATGAGGTTCTTTCTACTCTGTTGAACCATTGTGTTAAATTTTGACCACAAAACTGTAAAAATTTTAATAAAACCCTGTAAATGTCCAGTTTTTGTTGTTAATTTTGGAAATTTGGAACACAAAAGGCAGTTGATAGTGGAAATGACAAAAGGAATCAAGTTTTTATTGATTTCTTTCCGATTTGGGTATAAAATACATAAAAAAGGTGGATCTTAAGATTTGGGATGTTATAGTATAATTTTGAAAATTATTTTATGTTAGGTATTCCAACACTTTTTGGAATGTTTAGTTGATCTCTTATTTTGGTAAATGAATGTTCTTTAGTTTGACTCTAGATCATAAATTAATATCACTTTCTGTTTAAATTATTTTCAAATTAAAGAAAGATGATACAATTTTTACAAGTAAATTACAAAGAATAAAAATTTATTTTGAAAGAATTCGATAAGTCCAGCAAGACAGAATACGTATTTTCGGGTTTCGCTACACGAAAAATGCAATTTCAGAACTGATTTAGTTTTATCGCGCTTTGGAAAAATTGCACTATTTTTATTTATTTTTTTGTTATGTACAATTAAACTTTTTGGAAGATATAAAAATTAAATTGCATGATGAAAATTTGCAGTTTCAAAACCGATATTTTTATTGCGCCGCAAGCAAAAACGATTCTTTTAATGTCTAATTTTTTATGAAAAAAATTTTCGTGCGAACATTTCCTTTCATTTGAGTACCATTCATGATATTGAGTCCCTCCTCCGGGTACAAGTTCCTTATAAAATGAATTTCTATAAACTGCATTTTAGCCAAATAACGTATTATTTTAACAAAAATTTTATAATTTCGAGCAAATCCACAAATTCAGCAGCCATCAACATTAATTTATTTCTTAGGAAAATCAACACAGTTAAATCATTTTTCAATTCAAAATTAACCTTGCTGTTGTCCTAAATGAATTAAATTCAATGCATATTTTGGACTTAACCATCTAACCGGCAGGACGCTATTTTACAATGATATTTATACCATGTCTTTAGCAGGAAAAATAAACAATATTTTTTTTTGTTGCCTTCTCTAGACGATATGGACCAGATGTGTAAATATATCAAAGTATATTTTGCCATAATTAATGAAATGTGGCCAACCATATCAACTGAGAGAAGCTGAACCGCCCCACTAAAAAAATTATTTGACTTTTGATATTACATATATATATGCAGTGTAGAAACGGTAATGACATATCATTATTTTTTGGACTACCAGTAATGACACCCAATTACTTTCTGCATTATTTTAAAACATATAATAATGAGTTACTGATAATGACTTATTTTTATAATTATTTCAAATAGAAAATAATTTTCTAGATTTTTTTAAAACTTTTTTGAAATCTATTTTTAGACTCAATATTTTTTAAACACTGGTAAGGATATATGTAACCACATATTTTTTGTATGTTGGCGAATAAGCTTACTTGTGTGCAGCAGGTCAATTATGTTTTTATCTATTAATTATTACATGTCGATATATGTATGTAGCTCAGATGGTAGAGCTATTGACTGGCAATCTGTAGACCCAGGTTCGATTCCCGCACCAGCAAATTTTATTTAAAAAAAGAAATAAAATAAAAAATATTTTTTTTTTATATAATTTATTTTTTTGAAAATCTATTTTTAGACTCATTATTTTTGTCAGTACTGGTAAGCATATAAGTAACGATATATTTTTTGATTTTTCGTATGCTGGTGTGTAAGCATAACTCATTATTTTTCGCGACATCGCCATATAAAGGTAATAAGAAATATGTTACGCTGTATGTAGTGCTATATAAAACAATATTTAGTTATATATCTAAGATATAATTTCATAAAATTTTATATAATTGTGTCTTAGTATATATTTTTATATTATTATACAAAATTTCAAATCATAATATATGACTATATCAAAACTCTTTTACTTGGGCGCACACACAATCGTTGTTTTTTAATTGGGATATGGCAACTTTCGTTTCAATATATATTGTTCCAACTTAAAAGCTTTGCTACTGATATTAAATATATTATTTCTGCCAAATTTCATAAAAATCCGTGCTTATGGAATCCTGTATGCTTTAAAGCTTCAATCTTACTTTGTGCTCCTTATCAACGATGTCTAATCAATTTAAATATCTTTTCCAGATTTTTGAAAATTGTGTTTCAAAATATTTATTTTTTGAAATTTTAATATACGAATTGTGGTCTGTGGTTTTGCCGGTTTGAGGGTTAAGCAAATGTTCACCATGATAAACACACCCTGCTTTCTAAAGTGGCTTACTACCTGAAAAAAATAAAATTATTAAAAATTTCCCAGTTGCAGATGTGTAAAATTTGTCTTAAAATAAAAAAAATGACATCATTTCTTTTGTCATCTAAATAGTTTACATTTGGTTCTGAATTTTGAATTGGGACAGATTTGCTTTTATAATTAAAAATTTAAAGCATTTTGTCTAAAAAGATAATTCCTGTTACACTTTTCCCCATAACTGCATATATTTTGTATCATTACGAGAATTATCCCAATATACCCGAATTGATAACCGTATGTTTGTTATTTAGTAAAGGGAGAGCCAAAAAAACTACAACAGGAGAAATGTCAATAACTTTTGAAGGCATTTATCAATTTTAATAAAAATTGTTCTTTATGAAAGCTAACTTTATATCTCTTAATGATTTTGCAGCATGTATCTTCATAGTGAGTTGGTTTAATGCAGATTAGTTTTCAACAAAATTTCGTAACGATATGCTTAGTAGTCGTCATAAATTTTTCATCAACAGCCAAAAATCTTCCTACTGGCCGAAGTACTATACAGTTATACAAATTCTTAGCTTGACATATACAGGACATTTTTAGTTTCTTGTCAGGCCTTGCTTGATTTGCTATAATGAATTATTCACACCTTGCACTATCTTATAAATGTCCTGCTGTATTACTATAATCATAAAATCTTATAAACGAACTGATTTTCTTGCAAGTTTACAAATGGAATGCCAAATTAGATCTTGTTTTAAGAAAAGTTAGTTTTTTGTAAACATAAATTTTCCTTGATATTTCCTTTAACATTTAGATCAGACGTCGGCAACACCTATGCCCTTCGGCGCTCTCTCAGACCTACATAAGCTCACACAGAACAAAAAAAAAAAATAAAATAAATTCACTCAATCGCGCACAAGCATTCAATGTTGCAGGTTGTCACATCGCTTGTTTGCCTGATTTTTGTACGCTTGTTTGCCTGAATTTTGTACGCGTAATGGTTATTGATACATTTTTTTTTTGGTAATTTAATTTTGTTTTTATTTTTTTGTGTTGTTGATTTTTGATGTTTGTTTTTGTAGTTGTTGTTTGCTTTAAATTTTTTATATTCGCATTATAAACATTTAAAATTTTCAAATTATTATACAAACGTTTTTTGTCAGTGCATTGAGGGAGAGAGAAGCTGCAACTCACTCATACAAACACAAAATAAGGTTGTACATGTTTGCCGATGCCTGATTTAGATGCTACAAATTTCTACCTCAAGGCTGGGAAGAGTCTGTGAGAGAATATTTTTAACCATATAACGTACGAATTTTAATTGAATATAAAGCAAGAGAAACAGGGATCAACTGTTTGTGCCTCCTGTGACTATTTCTGATACGTGTTTTAAAATTTTTAAGGTTTTGAATTGTCCTGTTTTACCATCTTTTTGCTCTTTTTCAAAAACCTCCAAGAAATTATTTTTGTTTACACTTATTTCACCGTTGTACATGATCAGAACCTTCACTATTTCTGTGCTTTATTTGAGTGCTAAATAGTGACATCCACATACCTGCAGATAGATGTATTTTTAGACGGTTATGCTTTTTAGCACTTGTTTTAAAAGTCCGATTAGAAATATCGTTGACAATTATACAAATGATTTAAGGCCTCTTCTGCTTAGGAGCCCATTCGAGGCGAAATAGTCTTCTGATAACGCCAATATTTAGTATACCTTTGTTATGGTTTATGACATGAGCTTTAAAACTATCCTGATCAGAAAAATATAACATTTTTCCATATGAGGAAACTTATGAGTGAAAAAGTTTGTTACAGTTTTTAATCTCAGTCTATAGAAATTTAATTTTTAAAAAATATTTTGAAGCTCTGCGGTGACCCATATTCAGGATTGCGGTTAACCCTTAATCGGTACTCATTTGCGAATTCGCACCAACGAAAATTTCAAAAGGCTGTAGTTTTTTCTACAATTACTTCCAATATTTGTCTCTTTTATGTTAAATGTGTATATTAGGGCGTTCCAAGCTTGTATGGAGAAAAATAAATTTTGAGTTTTTGACCAGGCTACCCTCTGAAAATATTTATTTAAATTGTAAAACTCAAGTTTGGAACACGGATTACCAGTGGAGAATATGACGTTTTGTGCATTTTCTCGAAAACATTGATATTTTAAAACTAATTCGAATTAAAAACATTATAGAATCGTAATGTGGGGTGAATTCTGTTTGTAATAAAGTACTAAAAACTTAAATCGGTTAAAAAACAGCCGAGTTATTACAATTTGCCCAGGCAACTGATATGTCACAGACCACTTAATCAAGAAATTCGGGTCCAAATTTTAAAATTCATTGAAATAATCTACTACAGAAATATTTATTTATTCTGTAAGTGCCAAGAAACTCAGATAAGAAGTGTTTTTTCTATTGTGTTTTGCTAGCTCGTTTCAAATTAGTGCTAAAAGGGTCAGAATTCTTAAACACTGTTTTCAAATTTACAATTTAAATTTAAAAAAAAAACGAGTAAAAAGGTTAAAGTCGGGCATGCCGACTATACAATACCCTACAGCAGTCTGGTGTATTGTTTGGATCCGAAATTCGAATGGGTTAAAATGGGGCTTATGTCAAAATTTTCTATAATGTGAGTCAGCGCACAAAATTTCATTAAAATATCTTAATATTTGCGACCTGCAGTTTGTAACCAAGCCAATTTTGGGGGCACCCTTATATGGGCACAAGTTCTAAACATGGACCGATGTTCACCAAAATCAATAGGCTTCGTCCTTGGGCCAACATAGGTCTATGTACCAAATTTCATCAAAATATCTTAATATTTGCGACCTGCAGCGTATAAACAATATAATTTTGGGGGGACCCTTATATGGGCACTAGTTCTAAACATGGACCGATGTTCGCCAAAATCAATAGGCTTCGTCCTTGGGCCAACATAGGTCTATGTACCAAATTTCATCAAAATATCTTAATATTAATACCTGCAGCGTATAAACAGTATAATTTTGGTAGGACCCTTATATGGGCACTAGGTCTAAACATAGACCGATATTCACCAAAATCAATAGGCTGCGTTATTGGGCCAATATAGGTCTGTGTACCAAATTTCATCAAAATATTTGCGACCTGCAGCGTATAAACATTATAATTTTGGTAGGACCCTTATATGGGCACTAGGTCTAAACATGGACCGATGTTCACCAAAATCAATAGGCTGCGTTATTGGGCCAATGTAGGTCTGTGTACCAAATTTCATCAAAATATCTTAATATTTACGACCTGCAGCGTATAAACAGTATAATTTTGGTAGGACCCTTATATGGGCACTAGGTCTAAATATGGACCGATGTTCACCAAAATCAATAGGCTGCGTTATTGGGCCAATGTAGGTCTGTGTACCAAATTTCATCAAAATATCTTAATATTTACGACCTGCAGCGCATAAAAAGTATAATTTTGGTAGGACCCTTATATGGGCACTAGGTCTAAACATGGACTGATGTTCACCAAAATCAATAGGCTGCGTTATTGGGCCAATGTAGGTCTGTGTACCAAATTTCATCAAAATATCTTAATATTTACGACCTGCAGCGTATAAACAGTATAATTTTGGTAGGACCCTTATATGGGCACTAGGTCTAAACATGGACCGATGTTCACCAAAATCAATAGCCTGCGTTATTGGGCTAACATAGGTCTGTGTACCAAATTTCGTCGAAATATCTTAATATTTACGACCTGCAGCGTATAAACAATATAATTTTGGTAGGACCCTTATATGGGCACTAGGTCTAAACATGGACCGATGTTCAAAAAAATTAAACTTGTTCGTCCTTGGGCCAACATAGGTCTGCGTACCAAATTTCATCAAAATATCTTAATAGTTGCGACCTGTAGAGTGCGCACAAGATTGCATGGACAGACAGACGGACGGACGGACAGACGGACATCGTTAAATCGAAATAAAAAAAAATTCTGAACCGATCGGTATACTATAAGGTGGGTCTACGACCAATATTTTTTGGTGTTACAAACATCAGCACAAACTTATAATACCCTGACCACATAGTGGTGTAGGGTATAAAAAAATTTTAAAGACATTAAGAAAATCAACGATTGGACTTTATGGGTTTATTAAGAACATATTGGAGATTAAAAACTACAAAAATTATAGGAATTGCTTTTTTTATTTGGCTCGGGCTGAGATTTTATTTAAGCGGATTTCGGGAAAACAGCGATTTATGGCATTTTTTTAGCTTTTAGGCAAGTTTTTTTTATTTCTTCCTTTAATTATACCCTACACCACTATGTGGTCAGGGTATTATAAGTTTGTGCTGATGTTTGTAACACCAAAAAATATTGGTCGTAGACCCACCTTATAGTATACCGATCGGTTCAGAATTTTTTTTTATTTCGATTTAACGATGTCCGTCTGTCCGTCCGTCCGTCTGTCTGTCCATGCAATCTTGTGCGCACTCTACAGGTCGCAACTATTAAGATATTTTGATGAAATTTGGTACGCAGACGTATGTTGGCCCAATAACGCAGCCTATAGATTTTGGTGAACATCGGTCCATGTTTAGACCTAGTGCCCATATAAGGGTCCTACCAAAATTATAATGTTTATACGCTGCATGTCGCAAATATTAAGATATTTTAATGAAATTTGATACACAGACCTATATTGGCCCAATAACGCAGCCTATTGATTTTGGTGAACATCGGTCTATGTTTAGACCTAGTGCCCATATAAGGGTCCTACCAAAATTATACTGTTTATACGCTGCAGGTCGTAAATATTAAGATATTTTGATGAAATTTGGTACACAGACCTACATTGGCCCAATAACGCAGCCTATTGATTTTGGTGAACATCGGTCCATGTTTAGACCTAGTGCCCATATAAGGGTCCTACCAAAATTATACTTTTTATGCGCTGCAGGTCGTAAATATTAAGATATTTTGATGAAATTTGGTACACAGACCTGTATTGGCCCAATAACGCAGCCTATTGATTTTGGTGAACATCGGTCCATGTTTAGACCTAGTGCCCATATAAGGGTCCTACCAAAATTATACTGTTTATACGCTGCAGGTCGTAAATATTAAGATATTTTGATGAAATTTGGTACACAGACCTACATTGGCCCAATAACGCAGCCTATTGATTTTGGTGAACATCGGTCCATGTTTAGACCTAGTGCCCATATAAGGGTCCTACCAAAATTATAATGTTTATACGCTGCAGGTCGCAAATATTTTGATGAAATTTGGTACACAGACCTATATTGGCCCAATAACGCAGCCTATTGATTTTGGTGAATATCGGTCTATGTTTAGACCTAGTGCCCATATAAGGGTCCTACCAAAATTATACTGTTTATACGCTGCAGGTATTAATATTAAGATATTTTGATGAAATTTGGTACATAGACCTATGTTGGCCCAAGGACGAAGCCTATTGATTTTGGCGAACATCGGTCCATGTTTAGAACTAGTGCCCATATAAGGGTCCCCCCAAAATTATATTGTTTATACGCTGCAGGTCGCAAATATTAAGATATTTTGATGAAATTTGGTACATAGACCTATGTTGGCCCAAGGACGAAGCCTATTGATTTTGGTGAACATCGGTCCATGTTTAGAACTTGTGCCCATATAAGGGTGCCCCCAAAATTGGCTTGGTTACAAACTGCAGGTCGCAAATATTAAGATATTTTAATGAAATTTTGTGCGCTGACTCACATTATAGAAAATTTTGACATAAGCCCCATTTTAACCCATTCGAATTTCGGATCCAAACAATACACCAGACTGGTGTAGGGTATTGTATAGTCGGCATGCCCGACTTTAACCTTTTTACTCGTTCCAAATAATTTTGGCCAGAATATAACAACACAAGATTAAATACTTTAATCCACAAAATTAGGGCAAAATAGAAATAAATTAAATTGCTTCTGTGTAAGGTCAAAAGTCAAATTTTAGGAGATGCTAATTTTTTATAAATATATTAATATAACAGATATTCCTGAGCGGATATTAATGAAACTTTCTGATATTATTTTTCTAGGCCCAGAAATAATATTCTTAATTTAGTTTTAGAAAATTAACCCTTTAGTGCTGTTGGGGCCTACATTCCCCATTGAAAAAATACTAGTCTATTTTCATCATAGGGTCAAAAAAAGCCCAAACAGCACTTAAGGATTAATATTCCTAAATTAAGTTTTTTTAAAATAATAATTATAATTAATATTGTTTTTAGACCCAGAAAAATAATACCAGGGAGTTACCTTAAAATCCGCTCAAGAATATCTGTTATATTAATTTGTTAAAAAAAATTAAAAATCCTAAAATTTGACCTATGACCTGACATAAGTTATATATTTTGCCTAAATTTTTAGATTGAAGAATCTAATCTTTTGTTGTTATATTCCAGCCAAAATTGTTTCGGATTAAAGGAAGAAAAAAGAAAAACTTGCCTTAAAGCTAAATAAATGCAAAAATTGTTGTTTTCTCGAAATGCTCTAAAATAAAGTCTCTGGAAAAAGATATTCCTACAATTTTTGTAATTTTTAATCTCCAATATGTTTTGAATAAAGTCTTAAAGTCCAATCGTTGATTTTTTTAAATTTCTTTAAAAAAATTTTAAAAAATTTAAAATTGTAGATTTGAAAACGGTGTTCAAGAACTCTGACCTATTTGGCACTAATTTAAAACGAGTTAGCAAAACACAATAGAAAAGAGTACTTCTCAGCTGAGCTTCTTGGAATTTATGGAATAAAAAAATATTTCTGTAGTAGATTATTTCAATGAATTTTTAAATTTGAACCCGAATGTCTTGATTAAGTGGTCTGCGACACATTAGTTGCCTGGGGAAATTGTAATAACTCGGCTTTTTTTGTAACATATTTGAGTTATTATTGCTTTATTACAAACATAATACACTCCAAATTAAAATTTTGGAGCGCATTAGTGCGCTCCAACAAATTCACTACAAATAAACAGATGTTTATTCGCATTAGCAAAAGGCGAGGAATTAATATGAGAGAGTTCAATAAGTGCGAATTTGCACCTGCGTACCGTCTCGGCGGGTTTTTCCTGTCACTCACCTTAGATATTTAGTTGGTGTTTCTAGATGACGTTTTGCTTGACACGAACGAAAATACAATAACAAAATACATGCAATACAAAAACAAAATATATGTAGTCACTCATTCGTGTAACAACGAACGTCTTCTAAAAACCCCATCTTAATTTAGACTGCTTGCAACCTACATATCGTCACCTAAAATGCAAAAGGGCGTAACAACACTTTTTATTTTTTTACAGGAGAAGCAAAAAACTTTGTAGAATTAAAGATATTTTAGATTTAAAGGACATATATTTTTCTCTTGCTTAAAACACGACTAAAGACTTATTTCTAAAGATTTTTTTTATTTTTTGTTAATATTCTTCAAGTTATGGTTGTTACGCCTTTTTGACATTGGCTTTTCTGAAACAAAAAGACGTAACAACAACAAAATTTATTAAAATTTATTTTCATAGTACATAAATATTTTAAAATATTTATGTACTATGAAAATAAATAAAAAAACTTTAAAAATATTAAATTTATTAAATATGTATGTAATAATTCATTACATAAAAAGAAACAATAATTCAGTATAGAATGTTAAAAAATTATATTTAATTTTCAAATGGAATGTTGTCATAAAAGTAATGACAATCTATAGGAAGTAAAGATTTGAGATGTTCCCATTTCTTCTTCGAAATTTTTATTCTTTGGGTATGTAAAGGCGCTCCAGGATTCACTCAAGGGGGGGGGGGGGGGCTATACATTTTTCGTATCCTATACGGTAGTCCTATTTCTAGATATTTTATGAACTAGATGCAACAAGGGTATAAGATGTCTGAACCGGACATCGGACAAAACAATTGCATCATTTACTGTATGATGCAATGGTAGGTAGCACACACGAATATAAGGCAATTTTCGCAGAAAAATAATTTTAAATGTGAATAAAGAAGCAAAAAAATCTAAATTATGAGAAAAAAATAAGAAAAATATTGGTAATATCAGAAATTAAAAATGTGCAATAATTTATGAAATATCTGAAGATAAAAATTTTTCAGAGTGAAATTTTAACACTAATTTTTGCTTAGTTTTTTATTTTCAATATATGCATATTTTTTTGTAATCTTTTTTCTTAATTCTAACATTTTTTTTTAATTTCTATTAATTTACAAATATAAACTAAACAAGAATTTTTTAAATTCAACGAAATTTTTTATTTTTTAAATAACAAAAACTACTGTTTGCTGTAAAAATACTGTTTTGGTGGTTGTTTATTATGATATTAAAAATAACTGATTTAAATAACTGTTACGAAATTACAGTACTTTTCGTTAGGTGTTTTCTTAAATAACCGTCATAAAAGTTGTTTTGCATTTTTGTATAGAAAAACAACTGTAATTTCTGTTAAAAACGACAACTACTGATTACTACTGATCATATAGTAACTGTCAAACTTTTTTGAGTGCACTCACTCGAAATATGTTCGTTAACATCAAACGAAAAAATTAGAAACACAAATTGACAAAAAAAATCTAAGCGAACTTAGTTATTCAAAAATAAAAAGAATTACTTTTTTATACAAGTGTGTTGTTACGCCTTTTTGTTTTTGAAATTCATACACTTGTTGTTACGGCCTTTTGAATTTCGTTCGTAAAATCGTTATTTGTTGACACATAACTTCAAAATTTTGTAGGGACATGTAATTTTGTCTAGTGCATCATAATCAATAAAAAACTCGATTTTGAATTTTTTTGTTGTTACGCCCTTTTGCATTTTAGGTGACGATATTCTATTCGTTGTTAACGCCCATAATTTGCAATCGTATGTTAGTGTTGGAACGTACGTTGATTTTTTTTTTTTTTTTATTTATTTATTTAGTGCAAATAAGACTTAATTAAAGTCTCTTAAAACACATCAACAATAGTACATTAACATAATTAAATAGAATTAAATTAATAATTTAACATAATTGTATTTGTTATAATAACTTAAATATATATATATATAATATATATTTGCATACGGCTAGTTTCGTTTTTGCTGAGACTTCTCCCCTTTGAAAGAATTTATATTCAGTGAGAAATATAATAGTTTTGCGGTTGCTGATATTCTAACATTCAGATCTTTATCAATTTTGCCATTGTCGCTAAGCAACGCTCCTTAATAACGGAATTTATCATCTTATATTAGTCTATTGCTCCCAATAAATATGTTGTGTATTGACTTTTCATGACATGCAACAATGTTCTGTGTTTTATTTTTATTAATTTGGACTTCTCTCCTCATCATCTCATCTGTCAAAAAGTTAAGATTATGTCCGCTATGCAAGAATGAAAATTGTTATGGGTTGCAATCTCCATTTTCCAACCAACATTGGTGTCATTGTTGTCTTGCATCTTTTAAAGATATCGTCTTTTAAAACATTGAAGAAGTAGGAGTTTATAATATCGCCTTGCTACCTTTTGTCGTTGGAAAATCTTCAGATGAAGCGCTACCCATTCTTACGTAATTTCGGCATATTTTATAGAAACTTTGAATTCGTCTAATATGTACACTGTTGACGCCTTTCATACGGAGAGTCTCCTACAAACGTATCCATTTAAACATGTCAAATGCCTATTCGAGGTCAAAGAAACACGCGTGAATATTTCTATTGTACTCTGTAGCTTCTTCGGACAGTTGCCGCATTCTGAAGATTTGATATTGGGTTGGTGCTCCACTTCATTCTTTAGTCGCTCTGTCGGAATTCTAGAGTATATCTTTTCAGCAACACAAAGTGAATATATTGCTCTGTGGTTTTGGATTTATTGTTTATCACAATTTTTAAAAATTTATTAAATAATTGACACTTGCCAATCACTGGAGATTATCGCCTACTTCCATGCTATATTTACAATCTGGTGAAATAATCGTTCCGCAGCAACAGCTACATGTTTTTATAGTTGAGATAAACCGTGGTGCTGCTTTACCAATTTTTACCTTCGAAATGACTGTTGTAAATTCTATATTCTAAATTCTTCTTCTATATTGATCTCTGTTCCATCTTTCTTCATTTCTGTTGTGTTAGTTTTTCTATTCTCGCCACCTTTTCATGATGTCTCTGTCATCCCTTAGGGTGCCTTTTTTGCTACGGATAAACTTGATTGGGCAATCTTTGCACTATTTTAGTTTTTTTAGAGTTTTGTAGAATAATTTTAGGTTTTCATTGTGGTTTTCCTCCAGGAATCTTCCAAACTCTTCTCAAGATTTCGAATTTGCAGGTCGCACCATATTTTTGAGTTTTGTACGTTGTACCTTATAACGCCCTTATTTTCCAGCTCTTTTATTACTTAGGTAGTTTTGCCATCACGTTTTCTTATCCTTTTCGCTTCCCACATGTTTCTTTAGCAGCATATACTATAATATTCTTAAAGTTTGTCCATAGGTTCGCAAATCCTCATGGAAAAGTGGAGTTTCTTGTTCGATTATTTGACTTGCAACTGAACTTTTATATTCCTCTTGAACTTGAGTTGTTTTCAGTTTAGCAACTGATTTGTTTTCATTTGCATCTTTTTCTTGCGGTTTTGCTTATTTTTCTTAAATATCTCCAATGTTCTTCTAAGTACAACCAGGTAGTGATCGCTTCGTATTTCTGGCCCACGCTCTTCGCATGGTAGTTCGCTTCTTCTTAAGATAATATAGGTAATCGGTGATTGAATTTTCATTTCTAGACGGCTCTCCTCTTGTAAATCTCTGTGGGAACATAACGTAGTATTAATAACAATTACGCAATAAGCATTTGGAAGATATATCACTAAGAAGATATTTCGGCAATATTTTTATCATTTTGAAGAAAATCAAAGTAGTATTTTGAATATATCTTCTTTTTATCTATTGGAAGATATATCGGCGATATTTAAAAAAAATATCAAAAATATATATTTTTTCTTTCATTTCAAATAAATCACAAACCATTCATACAAACAATAACAACAAAAAAACAAACAAAATCAGCAGCCAATATTGAGAAACTTTCGCAACTAAATTTGCAAAAATTAAGGTAGGCTAATCTGTATTTCATTTATTTACCCAGTGTAGAAACGGTAATGACATATCATTATTTTTTGGACTACCAGTAATAACACCCACTTACCTTCTGCATTATTTTAAAACATAATAATGAGTTACCGATAATGACTTATTTTTATCATTATTTCAAATATAAAATAATTTTCTAGATATTTTTGAAAATTTTTTGAAATCTATTTTTAGACTCAATATTTTTTAAACACTGGTAAGGATATATGTAACCACATATTTTTTGATTTTTTGTATGTTGGCGAGTAAGCTTACTTGTGTGCAGCAGGTCAATTATGTTTTATCTATTAAATATTACATGTCGATATAACTCTGATGGTAGAGCTATTGGCTGGCAATCTGTAGACATAGGTTCGATTCCCGCACCAGCAAATTTTATAAAAAAAAAAAATACAATAAAAAATATTTTTTTTTTATATAATTTATTTTTATGAAAATCTATTTTTAGACTCATTATTTTTGTCAGTACTGGTAAGCACATAGGTAACGATATATTTTTTGATTTTTCGTATGCTGGTATGTAACGATAACTCATTATTTTTCGCGACATCGCCATATAATGGTAAGAAATGTAATAACAAAAGTTACTAGTTACCATTACCAAGTATGTAGTTACATAACCACATATCTGGTAATGATTTTCTACACTGGGTACTTAAGTATGTAGAATGCAATAAAAGCTAAATGTATTTTTTCAGGAAATAATGTGTTGAAAAATAAATGTATATTGTAGAGGGTTTTCTAATAAGGACTTGACAACTTTTTTTTAAATAACGTACGTCGCGTCAAATGGTCCATCGGCTTCAATTCTTGAGTCTGCTTGATCTTGTATGGGTGTAAACCCAGATCTTTACAACAAAATTCGCCATAAAGTGGTCTTGTCGATTTGTGCACTAAACTTGTTATTGCTTATCTACTAGGGCGAGAATAACGACAGAAAATTGGAGTTAACGCTTTTAAAGTCTCGGTCATCGACTCCCAATTTCGGCATAATTCGATTTAAAAATTTTTCTGTGCTTCTAAAGCCTTCAGTTTGTTTTTGATTGCTCAAAATTTCAAAATTGGATATTTGTTTAATTTTATTGTGTTAAGATTCAACTTAAAAAAAGAGAATAAAAAAATTAAAAAATTCATATCTTTTTTAAAAAAAAACGCCTTCTTGAAAATTTGAGGATGTTTTAAGATCAGTTAGAGCTTTTATTTAAAAAAAATAGGTTTTTGAGTTTTTCGATTTTTAAAATTGTAAAATTTTCAATTGTTTTTATTTTTCAATATCTTTTTTTAAATATTTTTTTTAATACGGCTAAATATCCTCTTTAAAACGAGCTAAGAACCATTTTTGTAGCTATTATAGTTTACGAGATAACCTCGTATCAAAGCAATGTGACATACCACCACAAATTGTTTAAACAAAATTTAAAACTTAGAGCAGTATTGAGGTATTTATTTCAAAAAAATATGAAACTCACCGCGATATAACGTGAACTGCATCGATAATATATTTTTTTAATACGGCTAAATATCCTCTTTAAAGCGAGCTAAGAACCAATTTTGTAGCTTTATAGTTTTCGAGATATTCAAAAAATAACCTCGTAACAAAGCAAAAAATTAGAAAACTTATGACATTTTTTGAAATTTTAAATATTGCATTACTTTTGAAAAAAAATTTGTAATTTGTTTCCTATGGCAAAACTTTGTTATATGATGAGATAAAAGTTCTGACCAAAATTTATCAAATCGAAAGGGGTCGATTCCAACCATTGGTCGTTTTGAGATGGAATGACCCATATATATTTCCTTTATTTACATTATTCCGTAGAGCTGTAAATATAACAATTACAAAATATACAATAACTCGTTATGAGCATAGGGCGTCTACGAATTCTCTCCATCTAATGCGATCATTGGCCAGAGGTTTGGTTTATTGCCATATTCCAATTATCTTATTTACTTCGCTTTTTGTCATTCTAAGCCAAGTGTTGCGAAGATGGCCGGGACGTCTTTGGACCTGAGGGTTCGAATCAAGTGCTGATTTGGCGTTTTCATTTGTTGGTCTGCGTAAGGTATGTCCTATCCAGGACCATTTACGACGTTTTATTTCGGTTTCGGTAGGTACACATTTTTCCAAAAACCATAGTTGGTCATTCATTGCCAAGCGAGACCAAAAAGGTCAAAGCAACGGTTTAAAAAGGTTTGAAGTTTAGCCAAGTGCTCCAGGTAGTGCAGCTATACAATAATATCGACTTAACGCTGCTATTAAAGATATTTTACTTTGTAGTCTTTGAGATATTATTGGGACGCCAGACTTTATGAAGTGCAATGAAAGATGCTGTGGCCTTGTTAATTCGATCCAGTATATCCATCTCAGATTCACCACTGATGAGGTTAATTATTTTTTCAGGAACACATTTACTTCTCTCGATACAAGGTGTCAAATGCACGTGCAAAGGCGACAAACAGCATATATAGACAGCTGTTGTATTCCTGCGATTGTTCTATACTTATACGGATGGTGTTAATATGGTCCACACTGGATTTACCTGTCGGTGATAGGAATTCAGCTTGTTAGGACCGGAAGATTTAGCTTCTTTGAGTTTGAGGAGCGTTGAGAATATTTCTTGATATATTGGCGACAATGTAGACATTTCCCTGCACGGATTGCGGCGACGGGTTAACCATGGCCAAGAGTTGACATAAAATTCATGGCTAGATAATATTGAGCTAGATTCGAAAAATTGCCTCCATCGCTGTAATTTCTCTTCGGTTGTAACAAGATCACGACCTTGGTCATCCTTAATTATTGAGGTGTGTTTTATGTTATTTCCTCCCAGGTATTTAATAGCCTTATAAACTCCTCAATATTGTTAAGATAGCGTTCATGGTCAGCAAGAGCTAGCCGTTTCACGATTTTAGCTGATGTTCTTCAGTTGTTCTGCGCAGCTAATTTCGCCTCAGGTGTCTTGGCTTGTGTAACAAGTTTATTGAGGTTTCGTTTGTTCGAAATTTCAGCCCACGTCTCCTCACTTATCCATTTTAACCCTTTCTTTACCAATGTCAAAGGTGAAATATTTCCATTTTTCCTGGAAGTATACCAAAACAATGTGTTGTTTCTTGCGGAATTTGGCGAAAGTTTTCCAAATAACTCTGTTAACACCAAATTTTATACATAATAAAAAAAAAATAGAAATTAATCCTTATAGGCACATGGGGTCGAAATGACCCCCAATTTTTAAAATGTTAAAAAGTGCCATTGACATGAAAATCGCTATAAAAACCTTATTTAATAAACCTCTATGCGTTGACCACTTTTTTATATTTTGTTTAAAAAACTTAAAACTAGAGTTTTGAAAATTTATAAAGAAAAATCCCATTTTTGGGACTAGGTTATCATAACCTAAGTGAGACAAAAATTTATATCTGAATACTTTTGGATCTTAGAAATGAAACTAGAGTATAACATGGTAAATTTTTGAAAAAACTTTTTTATTTTTTTAAGATTTTCATAATTTATCTCATTTTAACCCTACAATGGTCTGAGAAAATTGCAATTACTTAAACATTTTCCAACCGATTTTGGATTTTTATATATTACCAGAATGGCAATTCAGTCTAGATTATGATTCCATTTACATTTTTTAAAAATACAGTAACTTAAAAGCTAGTATTTAAAAAAAAAGCCAAAAGGTGATTTTTTCGCCTGGTGTTCCCGTTATACGATCACCTTAATTTTTTGCATGGCGTATTTTTTATCCACAGACACTTTTTTTGGAGGGAGAGGGGTCACAGGTCGCCATTTTCTTTAGTCCATATAACGAAAGTCCATCCTAGTACTATATCCAGACAAGATGTGGCATATAACGCTTGTTTATCTGGTTGTCGTCCACGCTATAAATGAGTTCAGCAGCCCAATTGTGGTAGCTAAATAAATTAGTAGAACATTAGTTCAAAATTAGTTTAGTGCTGAAATCAGAATTTCAAAATTGCTGACAACTAGTGGTGCACTTGATGTACAAGACATTTAACTAATTTTTCTACAAAATTATTTTTTTCAGTGTATGTGTATGTGATATCTCAAGTTTAACGATTAAAACCTGGGATCAAAAAATAACCTATTTTCCTATGAAAATATTTCGGAAATTTACGAAATTCGGATTTATTTGCACAGCGTTAAAGTACTCGATAAAAATTTTGATACCCATATTGCCCTTGTTGTTGACCCAGTGTTGCAACTTTTTTGAAATATGTGAAATATAGGTGAAAAATGCGATATAGAAAAAGTCATCGTAAATCCAAATGATAACGAATATCGAAAGATTCTGAGCCACCCCCTCGATTGAATTAAATAGGCATTATTATATGTAAATTAGAGGCTACAACAATTTCCCATAAAAATATCGTATTCGAAAAAATAATAACTGAATAACAACAAAAAAGTTGGATATGTTCGGAAATTCGGTTTTGTATACCGATAGTTTTCATATAATATCCGACTTGTCTATTTGTCTTTGGAATTATAAGATTATCACATATCCGAATCTCAGTAAGATCGGAGAGAACTTTCTTGTAAGTAGAGTTTAGTACTGTGTTAAAGTAATTATTTGTTTATTTTTAATTAAATCTAACTTTTAGTTTTTAAAATACATGCAATAAAATGCAAAATATGCAATAAAAATTATTAAATATGCAAAAACATATGCACTTAAAGCAAAATATTGAAAAATATGCAAAATATTTTTGTCAGTACTGGTAAGCACATAGGTAACGATATATTTTTGATTTTTCGTATGCTGGTGTGTAAGCATAACTCATTATTTTTCGCGACATCGCCATATAAAGGTAATAAGAAATGTAACAACAAAAGTAACTAGTTACAATTACCAACCCAGTGTAGAAACGGTAATGACATATTATTATTTTTTGGACTACCAGTAATGACGCCCACTTACCTTCTGCATTATTTTAAAACATATAATAATGAGTTACTTATAACGACTTATTTTTATCATTATTTTAAATAGAAAATAATTTTATAGATTTTTTTTTTTAATTTTTTGAAATCTATTTTTAGACTCAATATTTTTTAAACACTGGTAAGGATATATGTAACCACATATTTTTTGATTTTTTGTATGTTAGCGAGTAAGCTTACTTGTGTGCAGCAGGTCAATTATGTTTTTATTTATTAAAAATTACATGTCGATATAGCTCAGATGGTAGGGCTATTGACTTTATTAAAAAAAAATACAATAAAAAATATTTTTTTTTATATAATTTATTTTTTTGAAAATCTATTTTTAGACTCATTATTTTTGTCAGTACTGGTAAGCACATAGGTAACGATATATTTTTTGATTTTTCGTATGCTGGTGTGTAACCATAACTCATTATTTTTCGCGACATCGCCATATAAAGGTAATAAGAAATGTAATAACAAAAGTAACTAGATACCATTACCAAGTATGTAGTTACATAACCACATATCTGGTAATGATTTTCTACACTGGGAAGTATGTAGTTACACAACCACATATCTGGTAATGCTTTTCTACACTGGGATAATTAGCCCTTTACTGACTGCCATGTTCATTAGATACGGACAGTACTCGAAATTTTTTAGTGACTTGCACTCCTATATGGTATCTATGAATTTTTATCAGTCATGGACAGACTTTACAATTAGTTTCGAAACTCCTTAAAATACCACCGTATGCAATATAAAAAACGGGAACTTTAAAAATACCGTAAAACATTTCACAGAGTTTTTGTTCAAATATCAAAAATATCGTTGGGTACCAAAATGATCACAAAATTTATGCCAAAATTAATAATAATATGATTTTAGTATTTCAAAAGTTAAAAGAATTTATATCGGCATTTTGTTTTTTTTTTTCTAATAGCACCTGCCAAAAGGACAACAAATTGGTAAATATGGCAACAGTGTTGACAGGGTAACAACATGGCGTCTAATTCGAACACCACATTGAAAGGGGTGGAGCAAAAATTCAAACCAATTCTCAGGGTTGCATTACACAGAGTCATGGATTAAGGGATTGTAGTAAAAGAAAAATTAAAATTTGTATAAGAAAATAATCAAGCAAGAGCACTTTTTTATAGACTTTTTATGGATATTTTTTAATTCTCAAACGACGTTAAGGAATTTTTCCTTTTTTTTATTTTACAGTTGTAGCTGGGAGTGCGTGTGTGCCTATTTCGTCAGAGCTTTGATGTTTTTCAAATGTTTTAATTTTCGTTACTGCTCTATATAGTAGTTTTCTTACTTATTTCATCCTTGAAGGATGGGAAAAGTTTATAGAATTGTACTTAAAAAAATTGATTGGCAGGGAGTTCCGTATTGTTGTGTTTTGATAAAGAGCTGCTATTGTGCATTCATAGAAAATCATTAACAAATTGGTTTAAAATTCTGCTAAGATAACATGAAATAATATCTATATTTGAATTTAAAGCAAAATTTTAATGCAATATGTTATTAATAATAACTGTATCCCATTTTTTTTATCGACATGTTACAATTAATCGCTTTTCTGCTCAGTTAATTTTTGAAAACACAAACCAATATTTACAAAACCAAAAAAAAAACTTTTGAACGAATGGTACACTCATAGAAATAAATTATGTAAAAATAGCAGAAAAGCATCTAAAAATTATTTAATTATGATGCTGCAGAGAAAACTGTTAAATTAGCAGATTTTTTTGCTAAATACTAGTAAAATAAGAACAGTAAAAATAAAACTGTTAAATCTACAGAGGTTTCGTTATATTTAAGTTAACTATTAGTTAATTGTACTGTAAAATCTGCGGAAAATTTTGCTAAATATTAGTAGACTAAAAATAGCGAAAACAAACTGGTATATCTACAAAATATTTGTTATTTTTAAGCTACATTTAAATTAAACTGCTATTTTCAAAAGCCTCAATTTTTATTTGCATTTAAAAAGAAAAATCGAAAATTTAAAATTTTTTCGTGATTTTTTAGGCTACTAATTATTTTTTAATAAATTCTTTTTTCAGATTTTAGCAGGCTAATTTCTTATTTTCTATTAACAAATATTTAACTGAAATATAACTAAAATTATGTACATTTAACAGTTTTATTTTTGCTTTTCCTATCTTACTAATATATAATAAAAATAATCCGCCAATTTAGCAGTTTTTTTCTGCAGCATCATTTTCAACTAATTTTTAGTAGTTTTAACTAATTTTTTTACACTTTTTTATATTAGTGTAGGAAAATTAAATATAATTTCACAAATAGAAACTGTACACAAGAAAGAAATCCGATTATTTCTCACTTTAATGTATGAACATTTTAGGGTTGCCAGATATGAAATCGACGAAAAAAGGCAGCCCATGCAAAAAAAGTATTTTGTGACTTATCGTATTATACATGATTTTATCCGAAAAATGAGAACATCTTACTGTATCATATTATATCTAAATTGGTTAAATAAGATCTAAATTGATACAATTGGATAGTTATTTGATACAATTAGATATATTTTGATTGGTTAAGATATAGTTTTATACAATTTGATCCGAATTTTGTCCTCACTCAAATGTATCAAATTATATATAATGTAATACAAATATATCCAATTAGATACACTCGCATATAAAAATATGTAATTATATGTGGCATATGTAGTGACATATAGATAGATATATAATTGGATATTATTATATATTGCACTATATGAAGTGTAATTTGAAGAAAGATATATTTATATATTTAATATACAACGTTATGCAATGTTATCCAAAGTAATATAATTTTGTATAAATACATATTTTGCAATATATTTCCACAAGCAATTTTATAAAGTCACATAAATCTATATCAAAACTTTTTTACTTGGAAGTACAATTAGTAAAAAAGAAGTTCACCCTTTTCGTTAAAAATATCAATCACGTTTTGTTATGGATGTATTGATTTGCTGAGCGATTTATCCATATGATGAATTTTTTAATGGCCAAGAGTCTACTTAACAAAAAATCGCAACATTTAAGATTTTACGATATCCGTATTCTCATTAAAAACCCTGTTTTGAAGCAATTCTCATTTTGTTGTTTTAGGATAATACCTAAACTAGAAAAATTCGTGATCAATATTTTGTATTACAGTTGAAAATCCTTTGTATACATCCAAAAATATTTCAAAAACAAATCGAAATTTCAACCAAAATTAAAATTTTTTATATCAAAAATTTTTATGTTTTTTAATGTTAATGTTTGTCAGTTAATTTTTGTTTGTTTTTTCTTATAAATCCGTTTTTACCGTGAAATGTCCAAATTTTTTAATTCAGTGGCTTTTATTTACTACTTCAGATATTTTCTTTCATTTCACTCGAAAAGCAAATCAGTTTCGGTAATTCTTCGGCACTTTCTAAGTTTACTAGTTTTTACTAGAAATGTAAACAAACAGACGTAATATTTTTTCAACACTGGTAAGGATATATGTAACCACATATTTTTTGATTTTTTGTATGCTGGCGATTGAACTGACTTGTACGCAGCAGGTCAGTTATGTTTTTATCTATCAAATATTACATGTCGAGATAGCTCATATTGTAGAGCTATTGAGTCGAAATCTGGAGTTCCAGGTTTGATTCCCGCACGAGAAAATTTTAATGAAAAAATTTTATAACCCAGCTAAAAATCGACATATGTGCCAGCGCATAAGGAAAGGGACCTAAGGGTAAAAAAAAAATTTTTTTTTTTGATGTGGACAACATCTGAGCATCAAATGAGACCGATCCCATGCCCCAAAACAAACAAACAAACAGTAAGAATATTATCAGTTTTAAATTATTTTCGCGAATAACATAATAAGGTTATGTGAAAAAATTTTCGTACTAACAGAGTGATATTCACGATTTAAAAGAATTATAAATGATTATTTATGATAATTCACAATAAATAATTTCAGAAAATAAAGCTGGATTCGAAAAACCGCGAGCAAAATTGATATCAAACTCATGGAAACAGCGCGCTAAGTAGAAAACAGTAAAAACCAACTACACAAAACAAGAGGTAGGGACGACCTACGCGCGTTTTCAAGGTTGACCAACACGTTCCTGACATCATGAGATGTGTCGCTTTCAAATGAGACCAATAACAATACGGTCAGTGATGGTACACCAAAGATACACGTATTTAAATCTTTAAAATGGCTCTCCTGAACAAAACCGGTTTTTACCCTTAGGTCCCTTTCTATTTTGCGCGTCACATATATGAATCCATACAGGTTAAATGTATGTTCGTGCATGCTCATAAACATGCATTCATGACCATACATGGATACATAAATCTCCATACATGACTCATATATGATCATACATGTGCATTAACGAAATTTGAGGTAATATCTACATGTATGATCATGTGTGATCATGCATGCTCATGCGTGTTCATGCATGTTCATACATGTGTACACATGTAGATATTACAATAAGTACACTTGCGCCCAGTATTTTGTAAGCAGATTTTAAAACAGATTCGTTGCGATAACCTTGCCCACTAAATAGTGTAATTACAGCAACAAAGTTATTTGGTTATCGTTATGAAATGTTTTCATGGAAGAATTCAAACTTACAGTCCCAGCCAAAATTAGATTTCAGAAATCGAATTTCGCTCGGAAGAATAAATCGGTAAAATAACAAACAAACTTGATTTTTCGCATGAATTACTCAAAAATTTAATATTGTTTACCAAAATTTCAAATTTTTCTGCAAAGTCTTTGCATAGTTTACTCGAATAATCTACTTAATTTATAATTTTACCAATATCTTGGCATCAGTTTCTTGTAAATATGATAAAATTCAAGAAAAAACGTAGGTAATCTAAAATTGCTCACTTTGTTTATTTGCGTTTATATTAATATTAAAAAAATAAGAAAATCCCAGGATTTTTGAGAAATAATCCCGGGATTCGGTATTTCCCGTTTTGGCATCCCTAGTATCTAGCAAAATAATAATTACCATACAGAATCCCTGTGGCAAAAACCTTGTCGATCAGTGGTATTGTTTAAAATATGTCTTTTTCCTGGACTTCGCTTCGGTAACCCAAAAACGTTCCCGTACTCAAAAGTGTGCGTATACTGCATTTAGGGCCTAATAAAAATAATCGGCATCGGCTTAGGCCGATTATTGTAAATTTGGCCGATGTTCGGCATCGGTTTCGGCATCAGCCCATAAAAGTGCTTTCGCTCGGACACTACTATTTTGAGACTCATTATTTCTGTCAATACTGGTAAGAACATAGGTAACGATATATTTTTTGATTTTTCGTATGTTGGTGTGTAACCATATCTCATTATTTTATAATACCGTTTCCAATTGAATACCGTTACCGCAACCAATACCTCTAAAAAAACTTCAAATACCGTTATCGTTACCGATACCGTTATTTTTATTGGTAGTTACCGGTATTTTAGCGGTATTGCCTGCCAACCCTGATTTTTATATAAATTAATAAATACCGGTTATCGATTCGAAACCCTTTCAAGTGACTACCGTTACCCCTAAAATACCGTTACCGAAATAACCGAAATACCGTTATCCTTAAAATACCGTCACCGTTATTTCTAATTTTCTGCTTTTGGTACTTGCACGTGGGTATTGAGTATTTTTCGTACTTTAAATTGGTAAATTGGTTTTGTTTTTAATCTCGTTTGTTTTTTGTAAAAAAAATTGCGGAATGCGTCGAAATAACTGACTACCGTTATCCTTAAAATACAGTTACCGAAATAACCGAAATATCGCTAATCTTAAAATACCGTAACCGAAATAATCAACATACTGTCATCCTTAAAATACCGTTATCGAAATAATTAAAAAACCGTTATCCTTAAAATACCGATATCGAAATAAATGAAATAGCGTTACCCTTAAAATACCGTTATCGAAATAATCTAAAATAGCGTTACTCGTACCGATAACCACATCTTTTCGGTTACCATCCATGATAGAAATGCAAATTTTTTATTTTTTTTGTAATAATCTTCAGTTTTTTTTTCTACAAAAAAAATTTATGGATAATAATTTTAGTTATTAAAATTATCCGTATTGAATTCAAAGCTTATAATCTGTGTTTTTAACACGTGAAATGAAATATATGTAAAGTTTTTAAAAACATATAAAAGTTTTTAACATAATTTATAATACCGGTACGTACCGGTATTGCTGTTTCGATAACGGTTTACCGTTACCGAAACAGTCTTAAACATTACCAAAACAAACGAAATTCGATACCGTTGCCCTTACCGTTATTAGTTTCGGTAACCAACCTTGAAAGTAACTAGTTATCAGTTACTAGTTTCCTAGTTATACACTGGGAAATGTAATAAGAGAAGTAACTACTTACCATTACCAGGTATGTAATTATATAACCACATATCTGGTAATAATTTTCTACAGCGAACTGAAAAAATTTGGAAATTCAGCAAAAGTTGTACTAACCTTTATTCGATTGTTATTGTAAACAATTCATGCTAAAATCAAATAAACAACAACGAAAATTGGTTAAAAGTTCCGAAATTTGTACAATGTGAATAGCAAAAATGTTTACTTAAGTATATATTTTTACTAATAAGTATGTAGTAAAAGATAGTAAAGTGAAATTTAAAACTGTAAATCTAGAAATTGTGTTGTTGTGTTTCTTTTGCAGTTATTTAAAAAATATAAAAATGTGAAATTTCCACATTGATTTAATAAAAAACCTAGAAATATTTTATATCATTAAAATGCTTTCTTTAAATCTTTTTCTTCAAAATTTATTTTAGTGGTAAAGAATTTAACTAATCCTATAATTTTAGCAAAAAAAAAAATTGCTAAAATATACAAGACGTTTTACTAACTTATTTATTTGAGTGTAGTAAATAGAAATTTCAAGACGTTTTTTAACTTTATGAATAACAAATTTTTTGAGTGTAATTCTTAATTTGCAAATTAAATTTTGCAAAAAAAAACTATCAGAGCTCCATAAATTCAAAATCGGTGTTAACATCTCTCTGAAAATAAATTACATGCACCACCATCTAGACTTCTTCGCTCAACAATTACCCACAGAGTTAGAAAATAAAACAACGTACAGATACCGAGAGAAAAATAGGCAAACTGTAAATTAATATTTGTGGACTATACACTTTTTTCTTTGAGTGATTATAAACATTAAGAAAATATGTTGACTAATGTAGAAGTAAAATAAACGAATATTTTTTTTAACTTTTAGCTTGACATTTGGCAAATATTATATGGCGCTCGTATAATGATTACTCACTCAGTGAACAGAATAAAAAAAAACAAACGTTATACTTCTCCCCCACTAGTACTCCTCATTATATATGTATATGTACTATTTGCTATTTCAAGGCAGTTAACGTTGATGGTGCCGTTGGTGTTTTTACTAGTGGTGGTGGTGCAGTGCCGTTGTTGGTTTTGTTGTGTTATATGTGACTGAAGCGGCCTCTTTCATTTGTGCTAAACGTCGGCAAGATCAAAGGCCTTTGTTTTTTATATTTAATAATGCCATTTTGCTCAGCTTGTAGATACAGCTCTAGATAGAAGCCTTACTGTGACTACCCGAGTAAAAAAGTATATATGACAATATATATTTTTATACCCTACACCACTACGTGGAGAGGATATTATAAGTTTATGCTGATGTTTGTAACACCAAAAGTATTGGTCCTAGACCCACCTTATAGTATACCGATCGGCTGAGAATCACTTTTTATTTCGATTTAACGATGTCCGTCTGTCCGTCCGTATGTCTGTCTGTCTGTCAATGCATTCTTGTGCGCACTCTACAGGTCGCAAATATTAAGATATTTTGACGAAATTTCGTACGGCCCAAGGACGACGCCTATTGATTTTGGTTGAAATCGGTCCATGTTTAGACCTAGTGCCCATATAAGGGTACCCCCCAAAATTGTCTTTTTTACACGCTGCAGGTCGCAAATACGAAGATATTTCAATGAAATTTGGTACACAGGCCTATGTCGGCCCAAGGACGAAGCCTATTAATGTTACGCGCTGCAGGTCGCAAATACGAAGATATTTCTTTGAAATCTGGTTCGCTGACTTACATGGTCCCAAGGAATAAGCCTATTGATTCTAGATAGGATCGGTCCATATTTGGACCTATCGCCCATATGGGCTATATTTTCGATTTTCTCTTTTATGATTTTATAGAAAATTTTGACACAAGTCCGTTTTAACCCATTCAAATTTCGAATCCAAACATTAGTTGGCTTTAAGTCAGAGGTGTAGGGTATTATATAGTCGGCATACCCGACTTTAACCTTTTTACTCGTTTAATTATAAAAAAAGTTTTTCTAAGTGTTCTCAAATGTAATTTTATAAAATTATACATTTAAATGTGCTGTATCGTAAATTGCCTATATAGTAATAAATGTGACCTTCTCCGAGAAAAGGGATCTAGTGTGTCAAAAACGGGTTTCGATAAAAATGAGAAAAACATTAAAATTTTATTTTTTTCATTGAATCTTAACTTTAAATGCTTCATTCACACACATTCAAAACTTCATCTTCACACACTAGGTCCCTTTTCTCGGAGAAGGTCACATATAATGGATGAAATCCTTTAAAATTTTATATACATATAACCAGGGCAAGTTTTTTTTTGGCATTTGCCATTAACCCTGGAACACTAATCTTATTTTTTATACGTTAACGCTAATCATTAGTCGAATCGACTAACATACATATATATATTACCGATTTTTTAAATATCTATATTTGAACCACCAAAAAATCTTTACAAGGTTTACAGTTGGTTTTATTTGAAATGTAAATTAATTTACAAATTTTATTTTTTGTAAAACAATTAGTTTAAAATTTATATTAATAATAAATACTCTTGAGATCAAATGTTGAAAATAATAAATAAATAAGAATAATAACACTAGCCATTAGTCGAATAAACTAACATTTAGCTAAATAACTCAAAAATAGCAATACTTACTGCAACAATATGACCAATCACAACAAGAGAACACTGATGACTGGGAATACAAGAAAACAGTGATGTTAGATAGTGGCCAAAAAAACCTGGTATAGATGTCGGTAAAAGCTGGTATTTGAAACAAAAAATTGGTATACTCACAACATATGTTTAATATGATATTATACCAAGGAGAACCAAGGGGATCTTGCTCCCATTCAGAGCGATAGTTTTGCTTCCGGTGTTTTTGTTTTTGAACGTAGAGTATTATCACTACCGACACAAATTTTTTTTAGGCGTTGAAGGGCCATCCGTATCGTCATTTTGTTTTTCTTCATCTGTTGATAACATGATAATCTGCAATAACAGTAGTGAGCTTTCCTTTTAACAAAAATTTCCTCACAAAATAAAAAAATCTACATTCAAAGAACAGCTGTTCTCATAAACGACAAAAAAAGGGATATAAGTCATAGTTAAGTCGGTACGCTACTACTACAAATATATTGTATTTTGTATGATATAAAAATATATTAGGGGTTTTCATATAACCTCGTATTCTCCTCGTAAACGATGTAAACCTGGTATGTTTATTTGGCGCCTTTTTCATGGATATTTTTTGCTTTTTTTTTTTTTGTAAAAAAATATAATAAAATCAAATTGAAAAAAAAATCAATTTGATTCAATCAAAATAAACATTCTTAAAAACCTTATTGACCTATGGAAAATCTTTGAGTTCTGTGTCTGTTTGCAAAATAACTAACCTAAATATATTTTTAAGTTTTAAATTGGATTATTTTTACAAAAATAATAGTTTTTAGTGCATATTTCTTATACATATTTTTCTTTTTTAGCCGCATATTTTAGGCGCATATTTTCCATTTTTAATTGCATGAAATTCCTTGTCCTAGTAATCACTTTTGCTGTTCTCTTATTATAAATTACGGATATTTTTTACTAATTTTCGCTGCTGATTTCAGCAAAACATTTTACTAATTTTTCAAAACAGAGTGCAAAATTTAGTAGAAAAATATACTAATTAAAAAAATTTTATTTACAAGAATTCGTTGATTTTTTACAATTCTTGTTTAGTTTATATTTTTTACTGTTGATGTATTCTTAGTTTAGAAATAACACTTATAAAATTTTATTGTATCTCCAATGCATAAAAAGCTAACAACTGGAGATCCTTTTGCAATTTTGACTCCAAATTTCAAGTACGATGAAGTAATTATACGAAAAAAAATATTTTTTTAATTAAGTTTTTTTTAGATTTCAGCAGATTGATTTTATATTACAGTTTACAACAATTTATTGAAATTTAGTAGCTGCAGTTGAATTACAGTTTACAATAATTTTGCTAAAATTTAGTAGCGACTACTAATTTTTTACTAATTTTGTTGTACTACAGATCAGCAGATATGTGTTGCTAAAATTAGCAAAAAATACTGCTGGGCTCAAAACAGTTAAATTTCCCGTAATAACAGCAAAATTTTCAGTAGCCATTACAGACTTTTTTGGTTGAGTGTAATAACATTTTTTAAATTGTAAAAAATATAAAAAAATTTTACGATAGGATTCAATGAAAATCTAAATTTTTTTCTTTATTATTTAAATAACATTTTTTTAAAACCTTATTTACCTATGGAAAAGCCGCGAGTTCTGTGTCTATTTGCAAAATAACTATCTTAAATATATTTTTATGTTTTAAAGTGCTTTGCAAATGTAATCGTTTTAAGTGCATATATTTTTTGTTTTTAATGCATATTTGTCTTATTTAGCCGCATATTTTCGATTTTTAAGTGCATGAAATTCCTTGCTCTAATGATTACTTATTTATAGTATGACTTTTGCAAGGGTTATATTCACGAGTCCTAATTAATTCAAACATACAATAAAAAGAATGTTTTTCCTAAATATTTTCTTGAGAGAGAGTTAAAAAATTAAAAAAATTAGTCTAATAAACATTTGCTCACTTTTGTATCTACGATTTCCCAGTATTGGTGATGGGAATTGTCAAATTTGTCCAAATTTTCTAAAAAAGAAAAACAAAAAATTATTTTTGATTATGTTAATTTCTTGATTGTTTTTATTCAGGATTTAAATGTTTTTTTTTTGATTTGCTAATTAATTTTAGACAGTAATATGTCTTCGCGAATCTAAAAAAATAATTTGTGTGAATTATTTTTATTTATTTTTTTTATTTATTGAATTCCTGCACATCAAGACATAGTGTGTTATTTTGTAAAACGCAACACCTTGCGTTGCGTTGATTTGTGTGTAAATTGTTATTGTTACAAAAACAATTTATATGAAAAACAACGCAACGCAAGGCGTTGCATTTTACAAAATAACCCCTTAAGTATTATAATTATAGTACAGGATTTTAAAAGTGTACAAATATACTTTGCCAGATTGTTATCTTTATATTTTTTGATTCGCGAATTTATAACTCAGCTTTTTTATCACCTTTGAAAGTAATTATTTTGAATCAATTATGCAAAGCTCTGATCTGATTTATACTTTGCGAATTATCTCTTAAATCAAATTATTCAGTCGATTCAAAATTGAATCGATGTAAATTATACCAAATCATTATTCTCACTATCAAATCATTGATTTAAAATTATTTTAAAATATTCAATGATTCATAAAATGAATAAATTTTTATTCGCATTAATTAAAAAAAGAATTAACCTTTTCAAGCTTTGAATGAAACACAAGAGAGCAGATTAAGCCTGCTTGGAATCAATAATTTTCGTACACAATTTTGAAATGTGCTATATCTAAGTTTACGCGCTAAATAAGAATATTTATATGAATGCCGAAAATTTGGTACTGGAAAATTTTCAACACCGAAATACCGATTTCGCAATACCGATTCGGTATTGGAAATCCTAGTATCATTTGAACATTAATAAATATCTTGCACGAGGATTGAGGATAATTAGTACAAAATTTCAGCAAAATCCATTAAAAAATAATAATTTTTATTCTAAAAATCTTAAATGGATCACAAAGAACTCATATATTAAGAAAATGGACGTGGTCAATGAACAGTATGCGCCGACCTGACCTGGGATATAAGGGTCCCCTACTATCTAAATTTGAGTAAATCCCGTTAGAAAATAAAAATTTCCATAGCGAACATTCATTGTTTTATGATAAGTTCACAAAAAATGGACATGGTTAAATGTAAAAAATGGGCATGGTCAACGAAAAGTAAGAAAGGAAATATAAATTCCATAGCGAATACCCATTATTACATAATGTCATATTTTTTTAAAAGTGGACGTAAAAATAGGCGTGGGCAATGAAAAGCAAATGGTAACCTCGGCTACTCTGAAAGGATCACGTGTACTAAATTTGAGCGAAATCGGTTGGAAAACACAAATTTCCATAGCGAAAATCCATAGTAAAAGTGAGCGTAAAAGTGGGCGTGGCAAATAAAAAGTATATGTCGACCTCGCCCGGGGTATGGGAATCAAGGGTACCAAATTTCAAGAAAATCGGTTGAAAAATAAAAATTTGTATAGCGAACAATCAAACACACAAACAACCAAACAGAAAATGAATTTTATGTATATAGATTAATATTTTTCAAACAACTCATATAAAAAATTTATGTTTCGTTCCAAAACCCACGTTCAATTCCCAGCTCCAGTAAGAAAAAAATGTTTAGCATTTTTCTACTTTTAAAATTTATTATTTCTTTATTTAAAATAAGCTACTTTCGAAAAAAACTTCTTTTTTTGGTGATAAAAAAATTTATGATCCTATGAGTAGTACGACAGTACGACAAATAACGACTTTTTGAAAAATACACGAACTTGGCAGTATACATATGTAGGTTCGCTTCAACTACCAAAAAGTATTAAAACCCTGGCGAGTTGGTGACCAATTTTTTCTATGGACCTCAAATGAAAAGCAATGGGCCCCTCGAAAAAAGGTGTTATCAGTTTTCGTCCAACAGCAAATTCAGAATTGGTGATACCGCTTAACTACCCAGGTAGAAATTATGTGTGGTAACAAAAAACAAGTACTGCCAAAGCACAAGTAGGCCGCGGTCTTTCACAAAAAGTACTGGCAAACCACTAAATTTGGACGCTTTACCAACGCTTGAAAAGAATGCCTTCCCAGCGCCTTGTTTTCCTACAACATTATTTTGTTTTTGAAAAAAGCTCCAAAAAAGAGTGGATATTTTAATAATTTTTGACTCCACAATACGATAAGTCCAAGAATCATCTCTTTTTTAGAGTAATTTTAAATTCTTCATTTATGAGGGCTCATAATTTGGTGGCAGGTTTCCTTGGTGCTACCTCAATACTTTGCAAAGCATTAAATAGATCGGTGTTTATCATTTGGGTGTCAGAAAAGCACTTTAATTTTTTCATTTGAGCGTTTGGAAAGCATTTGCTTTTTATGTTTCTGGGTGCTTTCCCAGTGCTTTGTAAAGTATTGGCATCACCGTGGAACGGTGTTATCATTTGGGCGTTGGGAAAGCATTGTTAACAAGCACTCATACCATACCACCCATTTGCCAGTGCTGGCCCCTTTGTAATTTTCTACCTGGGTACATATGCCAATAATGTAGGTAATGGTGCTTTCTTTTCTGACAAAAATGTTGCCTTTTTTTGCACTTTACTTTTGAATTGCCTTTTTTGTGTTATTTTCTAAATAAAGGGTAAAATTCTGAGATGGCATCGTGTTCTTTTCTAAAAATGTTGTCTAATAAAGTGCAAAAGTGCAACATTTTCCGCCCTCAAAAAATTTACTGGGTAGAGCGTTGTTTTTTTTTTCATCAAAGTTATGTGTATATACTGGAATGTTGTTTGCCAGCAAACTTGCAACTTGGCGGCCTAGGGGGTACTATCCTTGCTTCTGATGCAGAATGTCGCAGGTTCAAACCCCGGTTGGACCACAACATTTATTTTTTAAAAAATTTTATTTAGTTTTTTAATAATTTGCTGTGTTATTTAGTATTTACTATTTTTTACGCTACCAATAAAAAAAAAATTATACAATTTTTTTTTAATATGGATGAAAACTTCTAAGTCACAACCACTAGGCTATCAAGTAGTACTCGTAGTAGCTAGCGTAAACAATATTACATATACATACACATATGTTTTGCATAATGCAATAAGCAAATTTATTGCTTTCTATTCTGATTGGAAAAATATAGCATTTTATTGGGGTGAGAGCGACATTGCTAAAATTTTACACTTTAACAAGGCAACATTTTTTTTTCCAGAAAAGAAAACACCATTAGAATCCGTTGAACAAATTTTATAAACATTTTATGGAAAAAAATAATTCTTCCATCCTTTTTTTCAAAAAAATATAGGAAAAAATTAGTTTTTTTCACCTTTTTTAGCATAACTTACAGGGATTCCTAATTTTTTACTGACAATATTTAGCAAAATTGTAGCCACGGTAAAGCTGAATTACTTCTGTGAACATATAAATAAAATCAGAACTTGTATAGGCAAAACAAAAAGATTTTTTTGGAAAATAATATAATCAAGTGCACACTTCTCTGTTGTGTTGTACTATTTATTTGGTATACTTAAAATATTTTTAAGACTTTTAATATTCATCAGAAAGATCACTAGACATAAAATTCTTCACCATAATCATATTTATCATAAATATTCATCATCATCTGAATTCTCGTAATCCTCCAAGAATGATAGTTTATAGTGTTTTCTCAGGAAACCGGCTTACTAATTTTATTGAGCTCCAGGCAATCTTTTCAGCGTCCAGTAAAATGTTGTCGTACCGCTCGTCTTTCATCAATTTGCGAATATCCGGACCATTAAGCACGCCTGAAAATATCATTGATACAATATCATTGAATACAAATATTCTATTTATTTATGAATGTCTTAAATGAAATATTAAAATATTCACTTTCTTTTTTCAGGCGTGCTTAATGGCCCGGATATGCGCAAATTGATGAACAAATTGATACATTTCACTCGACGCTGAAAAGGTTGCCTGGAGCTCAATAATATCCGGTTTCTTGGGAAAACAACGCTCTCAAAACTAAAAAATATGTTGACTGCATTCGAAACAAATGATGTGCATATGTCGTTAAATTCTACTACTCGCACTATCATTTATAATATTTTAGCCGCCAACTTTCAATCGGATCGGAATAGGATGAACAAGGGGAACGGTTCGATCAAACAACATTGCCATTTGAGTTAAGGTAATAAAGACTGTTTATAAATACCCTACGGGAAATTTTAACAAACTGTCACCGAACTGGCCCCTTTATATGAAATAGACTGGTCACTTTTACATGGCGTTGTCATAGGAGGGGGAAATTGACCCCTTGTGACATGTCACAAGACAAATCCTAGGACAGGTTACTGAACTCTCATAAAAAACAAAGTTCAGAGACCTGTCCTAGGATTTGTCTTGTGACATGTCACAAGGGGTCAATTTCCCCCTCCTATGACAACGCCATGTAAAAGTGACCAGTCTATTTCATATAACGGGGCCAGTTCGGTGACAGTTTGTAAAAATTTCTAGTAGGGTATTTATATATATAGAACCATTTTTACAATCTCTGAAATGTTTGTCTTTTATATAGAGGAAATGTATCTCCAGATCCCGTAATGGCAGAAATTTGTTGGCGCGCAGAAAATATATTTCAAGACGCAGATTTCGCAGATTGCGTAGTACATGAAGCTCAAGACCACGATGAAGTAGCATTATTGGAGAATTAAGAGGATTCAAATGATGACGATAAATATGATTATGGCGAAGAGTTTTATATGTCTAATGATCTTTAAGTCTTAAAAATGTTTCAAATATACCAAATAAATAGCAAAACATAACACAATATAACAGAGAAGTGTGCACTTGATTATATTATTTTTGAAAAAACTCTTTTTGTTTTAGCGTCAAAAAATAGTGATAAACGGCAGTTTTTTTAAGGTAGAATGTGGTCTTTATGAGCTATTTAGGGTGCCCAGACACGTTCAGATGGTATTGATATGTTCACCAAAGTTACAATTTTTCTAAATATTGTTAGTAAAAATTTCGATTGTAAACCTGTGCAATTACTTCATCATCACTTGAAATTTGGAGTAAAACTTGCAAACGGTTCTCCTGTTATTACCTTTTTATGTATTTGAGACACAATAAAATTTTCAGAGTTTTATTTGCTTACTTAAGCCTCATTTATACTGAACCCAAAACTAGGAGTTTTCGTTTTCTTAAGTTTTCGATTTGAAATTTGTATGAGATTTGACAATCCAAAACAAATTAAATTTGAAAACTATTAGTTTTGGGTTCAGTATGAATGAGGTCTAAGAATATATTAATAACAATATAAACTAAACAAGAATTCTAAAAAATCTAACAAAAGCAACTGTTTATTGTAAAAATACTGTTTTAGTAGTTGTTTATTTATTATATTAAAAATAACTGCTTTAAGCGACTGTTACGAAATTACAGTACTTTTCTTTAGTTGTTTTCTTAAATAACTGCCACAATAGTTGTATTGTATTTGATAAACAACAACGACTGATTATTAGATTAACGACTGTCATATAGTAACTGTCAAACTTTTTTGAGTGCACTCCTCGTGAAAATTTTATTTTTCAAGTTGATTCGGAAAATGTTTGTTCCAAGTCTAATTATATTAACAATTTATATATTTTTGAATATAATTTGATCGGGATTTTGGATTTATCTTTTATACAATCAAATATAAGTAAACACGATTAAATATAAGTAAATACTTGTACATTCAGATATGATCATATGTATTTAAATGATTATCAACATCTTACAATACACATATAACGAATAACATTGTTATTATAATTATTTTTTTACACGGGTATCCAGCAACGAACAATGAGATATGTATATAAACAAGCTTTTGTATATAAGTAGATTATTTCCTATTTTACTTCTAATTTAAAATACTATATTTTTGCCAGTGTGTACACTCAAAAAGTGTGTAAAGCAACTAAAAGATTTGCTGTTACTCGTATTACTGAAAAATTATCGTATTCTATTTAGTTTTGAAATATTGGAGTTTGTTTTTCCTATATTATCAACAATGATTAATATATGTATTTCGAAAAATTTTCTTTTAAATAAAAGCCTAATACAGGCAGAAAACCGTAATTTTACAGAAAAATTAACTAATATTAGGGCAGCAGATGCGTTTAGCTAATTTCAGCAAAACATGTCTGTAAGTATTAGTAAGGTGAAAGTAGAAGGGAAAATTTGAAAGTTACTGAAATTTAGAAAATTTTAGTAACCTCATAATGGAAATCGAATTGCTAAAATCTGCCAAATATTTTACTTAATTTTAGTAGAATCAATTTTATAGAACAAATTTGTAAATTTTACTAAATATTAGTAACATTTCTGCAAAATGAAAATTGAACTGCCGAAAAAAAACTTTACTAAACATTAGTAAATTTCTACCAAAAAATAAACGCCTAGTCCCAAACAAAATATTATTTTGTGGGGATTATCATACTTAGTTGTTTTTACAAATGTAATTGACAACGAACACAAAACATACAGATATTGGTACTATTTTATGTAAAATTGTTGCTTTTTAAAATGTGTTGATTTGTGACTTATGGTTTATACCAAATGAGACAGTTCATATACAAAAGTACAAAATTCTCGTCCCGTTGAATTAGTGTGTTTCCCGTTGATGATGGGGTGATGCCCACGAAGCAATTGTACTTAATGTCTATTATGAAAATGGTCAGCCTTTTTGAAACAACAAATAAAATCAAACATGACCATATCTTATTAGAATTTGGACTTGGGGTAGAACAATATTATAACTAAATATGTATATGAAAATTTAGAAATTCCGAAAAAACCATTTTTGTATTTTTTAAATGCAAAAATTAAAATAATTGTTGAAAAATATCATACTGCGGCAAGTCCCATTCAAAATATTATTTTGTCGGAATTATCATCGTTGTTTTTTTTCCAATATAATTCATAACGAACACAGAAACATACATATATATGGGTGAAATCAAAAAATGTGCTAAGTTTTTGGGCCAAATTTGTGAGAAGCAAAAAGTGTTAATATTTAGGTTTTTTCTTAATGTAATCAGTAAGTTTAGTCATTATAAATGCACAAAATCTCTTCTACAAGTTGTCGCAATAACTTTTTTTGCACAATTTTAATTTTTTTTGTAGTAACGGAGTTTACATTTCCACAAGCAAAAGATATAACAAAAAAATTGCGTACGTATTTTCTTAAATTTTTTAGTTTTTCGTATTTGGGTTTCCAACATGCTTTGCAATAATATACAATTTGTGTTCATCAAATTGGCGGCTTCGCGAATAAAAATACAGTTCATTCCGCGAATAAATTTTTTATTTTTTTTTAAATTTTGTATTTTTGGTCCTTTTAAATGCTTGTCAAAAATTTTACATTTTTATCCAATCAACGGCTGAGAAGTTACAAAATAATATATTAAAAACAAACATTTCGCGATCAAAAAATTATTAAATTGTGTGAAACAAATTTAATTTGTCAAACTAAAGTCAGTAATGGCTCGAAATATCGATTCCAAACCAATGAAATGCAAAATTTTTCGCTCAAGCAGTTTAAGGTAAAAAACTGAAAACTTTTTTGATTTGACGCAAAATTATTAGTTGAATCATCTTTTGACGCATAAGTATTAGTTGAATCACCTCTGTTAATGGTTATTTTAAAATATTTTAAATATATATTTTGTTTTTAATGCAATCTGATGCAAACAATTTTGGTTACGGAGTTTACAGTTACAGAGTTTACATTTGGTTATTTTTTCGTTTTCATTAAGAAACTCTTTGTCAGAATTTTCTTACCGAAACAAAATCGCATGAAGTTTGGTGTAAAAATTAGGATCGGAGTTTACAACGTCTTTTTAAACCTTATTAAAGACCTCCTTTTTCATCTCGAGAATGTTACATGCTGCAGAAAAACTTCAAGTCTGTTATACTAGCTGATTACTTACAGTCAACGATTATTTGAGTATAATTAACATTATACTTTTCGCCAAGGTTGGTTACCGAAACGAATAACGGTAAGAGTAACGGTAATGACAGCAATACCGGTACGTACCGGTATTATAAATTATGTTAAAAACATATAAAAACAAGTAAAAACTTAACATATATTCAATTTTGAGTGTTAAAAATGCAGATTATAAGCTTTAAATTCAATGCTATAAAAACTCTTTATAACTAAAATTGTTATCCATAAATTTTTTGTAGAAAAAAAGACTGAAGATCATTACAAAAAAGTTAAAAAATTTGCATTTTTATATAAATTAATAAATACCGGTAAAATACCGGTAACTCCCCATAAAAATAACGGTATCGGTAACGATAACGGTAATTGTAAAATTTTTTAGAGGTATTGGTAACGGTAACGGTATTCAATTTGAAACGGTATTTTAGCGATAACGGTATTATAACGATAACGGTAGCCAACCTTGCTTTTCGCACTATAATTAATAACTCTAAAATTCTGGTGTATTCATTTTTATCAAGAATTATGACGGAAAATCGTTACAGAGTTGAAGTCGAGTTAGCAAAGATATACGAAAAAGTAAATGTATTAATTTTTCTCAAAAACATCACTTTTCCTCTTCATAAAAATTCTTACAGTTAGTGTTTAGCTTCATTGGTTATTAAAATACAAGCTATCAGTGTTGCCAACTCCTGAAGGCAGGAAAGCACCGTGAGCATTATGAAAAAGGGTAAAAATTTACCAAAAATGGGGTAAAAAAGCACGATATTCATTTTTTGAAAAATTTAAATAAAGAATTTAAAAACAGATTTTAACTTTGAAAAATCGTGTAAAAAAGGTTCAGCAAATAACCTAAAAAGGTGTAAAAAAGCACCAAACTAATATTTCAATATTTTGAAGTTTAAATTTAAAATTGTACTACAAATATTGTGCAAAAATCTAGTTCTTGTATAGTTCGTATTATTTTTTAAATTTTGACAGAAAATTTAAGAAAAATGTAAAAAAACGAGAAAAAATACCAAAAATATAAACTGTAAAAAAGCACTAAAAGCACTGCCAGAAATCTGAAAAAGCACCGTAAATACCCGCTTTTTTTAAACGGGCATTTGTAAAAAATCACCGGGTACGGGAAGGAAAAAAGCACCAAAAAATACTCGAAAAGCACTGAAATGGCAACACTGCAAGCTATTTAATAGATTAAAGTTAAAAAACCTTATGAGTTACTGGTTACGGAGTTTGGTCATAAATTTTATGTATTAACCAAAAATTGGTCTGATTGTTATAAATTTTGTAAACCAGGTGACAATGCGCTGATATATATCGCAATTAGGGTTTGGGGTTCGGGAACTCCCGGTAAAAGTTTGCCGGGAATTCCCGGGAAAATAATATATTTTTCTCGGGAAAACGGGAAATTTTAAAAATATTAAATTTTTTAAATTGTTTTTGTTTGGAATAGGATTTTTTTAATTTTAGTCATAAAAAACATTTTAAATACCAAAACAAAAATGTCATTGTTAAAACCTTTTAAAAGGGAATAAATTTATTTGACACACAAAAAAAATCTTTGCCAAGTAATTAGCATAACTTATTCAAAATTTATGTAGTAAAACCTAAAAACTTGGTGAAATGTTTAAAAGAAATATGAAAAAAAAGTTTTGTTTCTTACAAATAATCGCCCTTACGCAGAGACTATTAACAGGGGTATGGCATCACCAAAAAAATTAGTTATAACAAAATCGTTATTACTAGATGGCACTTTGTTCAAAATATTGACAATTTTATTTTTTTATTTAAATTTAAATAATAACAAATAACAAAGGAAAAAACAAAGGGATATCTCAAATTTTATTATTTGAATATATTCCGCGCTTGTTTTTTCCTTATTTCGTGCAGTTTTGGACTTTTTAAATATAGGCTCAACTGATATTAAACTGATACTAAATAGTAGTAGGAAATCAAAACTTACACTACTCATCGATAGAGGGCATTGAAATCTAGTATTACCTGAGCAACTATTTAGTATCAGTTTAATATCAGTTGAGCCTATATTTAAAAAGTCCAAAACTGCTGAAAACTGAATATATTCAAATAATAAAATTTGAGATATCCGTTTGTTTTTTCATTTGTTGTTTGTTATTATTTAAATTTAAATAAAAAAAGAAAATTGTCAATATTTTGAACAAAGTGCCATCTAGTGATAACGATTTTGTTATAACTTATTTTTTTGGTGATGCCATACCCCTGGCAGTATACCTTGACTTGGTTTATTTTTGGAGCGTTCTGATTGGGCAGTATACCTTGACTTGGTTTATTTTTGGAGCATTCTGATTGGTTAATTTATTTTCAACCAATCAAAATGTTTGAAAATATAAATATTTTTGTAAGGTTTTCATACACAAAATGAACAAAACCGTATGATTAAAAATAAAGTCGACTTTAAACTCAAAATACTCCTTTATATTAAGAGCCAATAATTTTATAAGTAAAGTTTTTATTAATAAATGTGTTATTTTCAAGTAAGTTTACTTTATTTTAATACATCTGTTTTCAAACTAATATATTCTTTTATATTAAAGAATAAAATGTCAGGAGTATGGAAATACTTCACAAAAAAGGACAATGCAGCGCAATGCAATATTTGCCCTAAAAGACTAGCGGTTAACGGAGGTATCTAAATTTGGTTATCAGACATCTAAATTTGGTTCACAAAAAAAAAAAAAAATTGATCGTCATGCAACTTCTCTTAAAGAAAACAACAATAAGAATAACGTTCCAGCTAAAATTAGCAAAGTACCCGAAGAAAAAAGTGCAAGCTGAATAGGCATTGAACGTTTAATGGTAGGGCAAACATTTCCTGAAATGGTATCCAAATTAGCCGCAGTCGACGGAATGTCAATCCGCACCATAACTAAATCTTCGTTTATTCGAGAAAGTTTTTATAGTAAAAACCTGGCATTGCCAAAAAATGAAACCGATGTATAGAACATTATATTAAATTACTACAATCATGTAAAAGATATCGTGATAAAAGAAATATCGAGCAGTATTTCTAAAAATAGGAGATTTACTATAATCTTAGATGAATGGAAAAGAATATCATAAAAGAGATATTTGAACATATTTATAAACGGAAATAATTCATTTTATAACCTGGGGTTGGTTTATATATGGGCCAAATGTGATGAAACGGTTTGTTTCCGACAGTCCAGTAGTGGGTGCTTTCTGCTGGAATCATGCAATTTATTTGGCACTACTTAGAGCAATTTATGTGAAATCAAATGTTCAACATTCTGATATTTTTACTTTGAATTCTCACTACAAAGACTGAATTTGTACTGAAATAGTGTTTTTTTTTAACAAAAATTACTTATTTAGGTGGTATTCATTAACAATTTTGTTCAAAAATATTTCGCGGGATTCCCGGGAATGAAATTTTTTTATTCCCGTTTCCCGGGAAATAAAAAAGTCCGGGAAATCCCAAACCCTAATCGCAATATATAACTCAAATGCAATCCATGCATTAGAAATTAGCTGGTTACACGGTTTTTACCATTTTTTTGATATCGCCCACATAAGTTATCGATTTACACAACTCGGTTGTTAAGACGGAAGTGGGTTGAACTTTATTGAATTCTTTTTTATATAATATTTTTCTTAATAACTAATTTACAATTATTAATTATTTTATGTTTTACTTTTATTTATTTATTTATTTATTCATATCGTAATAGATTTTTGTTTTTTAATTGAGATACAAATACTAATATAATAATAACAATAATAATAATAACACAAATATTGATTTAAAATCATATACTAAAGCTAATAAGCGTTAAATATTAATTACACAGAAAAAAATATTCATACATGGAATGAATTTATTCATAAACTGTATGAATTTAACATGAATATTTTTTCCCAAAACTTTTTCATACAACCCTATTAAAAAAATTAATATGGAGCTTTATATGGTAATATATAACTTAATGTGATCCATATACCATTTCATCCGAAAAATGGCCCGATATAATTATGTCAGTTGGTTATCACTTTTTATGTAATTGTATCAATTTCGATCTTAACTGATTAGATTATATAGTAATCAGAAGAAATTTTATCTGATTGTTGACCTGATACAATTTTATCGGTTTATGTTGCATGGTATTAGTTTAGATCCAAATAGATACATTTTTATACAAACTTATATAGTTATATCTGAATTTTGACCTGATGCAATTATATCTGCTTTTAAAACTTTGATACAATTATATAAGGCAAATGTCGGATACAAATATATTTTATTTATATAAAATTGTAGCAACTACGATCTAAACAGATACAATTAGATATAAACCGGTAAAATTGTATCAGCCCATGTGAAAATCGGAATATATATGAACATACATGTTCATACATTGGCTTGTATATGATCATGCATGGACATGCATATGGAAATATATGAGATCATGTATGGTCATACATTGAACTATGCATAGTCATATATGATCACATATGTCCATGCATGATCATATACAAGTCAATGTATGATCATGTATGTTCATATATATTTCGATTTTCACATGGGAGGTCAAAAATCGGATATAATTTCATCTGATTAATGTAAAATTTTATTAGTTTAGATCTCAACTGATACAATTAGATAAAAACTGATAAACAACTGATACAATTGCATCGGGCTATTTTCGGATGAAACTGTATATTTATACAGATATAACTTAATCGCATTTTATACGACTATATGTAACTGTTTTTACTCGGGAATGTATGGATTTCTTCATACATATTATTGTGAATTTTTTGGAAATTGTTTGAAATATTTTAATAAATGTAAGATATTACGAACAAATACATGCAATATGAAGAAAAACCGATTAATTTTTATTAAATAGATAAAAATGGACAATACATAACACGAAATGCATTTAAATTTGTCAAACATTCATTGAATTCTGCTTAACCACATCAATTTAAAGTTGTCATTAGAAGATGAAAAAGTTCCGTAAACAAGGGATGTTTCGATTTCTGGAAAGATCCATTGAAAAAATTTAATTTAAAACTGCAGTCTGAAATGACAATTAAATATATGAGAATTTACATATTTTAGCAAAACACTTAGAGAATTATCTTCACTTCAGTAATGAATTTTTTCATAGTTTCAATGAAAATTGTCTCTGGAACTCGTCCATTGAAACTTCTCTTAGAATCTATGACACAGGTTTCATTAACGTCAATGTTTATGAAAAGTTCATAAAATTAATGAAACTCTTCATAAAATTAATAGGCCACTCGTTCAATGAATAAATCATTCAGCCAATGAAGAGCTTCATAAAATCTATGAAGCAATTTCATTTACTATTATTTATTATAGTTGGTTGTTGTCGTTGCTAAGCTGGAGTGGATAAATAGCATATTTAGCATATTTTACGGATGTACGAAATATAACTAAAGAAAGAATTCATTAAATTAAAAAGTTTCAAAAAGAGTCCGAAATTAAAAATACAAAATTAAAAAAAAAATTATAAAATATTATTCTGTCAGGAAATGACGAAATTTTATAAAAAAAATTAAAAAAAGTAAAAACTATTGAACAATTTCATATATATAAAGAACATTTTCATTAAATTTATGGAGATCTAATTTATAAAATTCAATGAATTTTTTTAATGAAATTATGAATTTTTATGAAAGAAAAGTTATGAAAAATTTCATAATATTAATTAAATATTATATACATAATGAAATTCTTCATTGGTTCTACGAAAAAAATTCTATGAAATTATATCATTAATATCATGAAGGATAATTCTTTCAGTGTAATTAACGATTACATGCAGACAAAATATACAAAATTATTCCTTTCTTACAAAAAGAAAATTGAAATATTTGTTGACAATTTTTATTTTTTTGTATTCAAACTACACTGATTTAATGAAAAAATTCATTAACTGAATGAAAATTCATTGTTGTTATGAATTTTTTTATTAGATTTTTTTTTATTTTTTCATATTTTCATAAAAAAAAATTCATTAAATTAATGAAAATTTCATAAAGAAAGAATTTAACTTAAAAAAATGGTTTTAGGTACAATTTTACCTCTTTTTGGTTTTCCCTATATATTGTGTTACTTTTGGGCTAAACAAAGAGACCCTCATCTCGGGAGTTATATCGGCTTTAAGGGAACAAGTTGATTTTAGGGGCACAGCCACGATTTTTCCCCCAGATAGTACTTTTTGGACTGAATAGGAAAAACATTTTTTTTGTCGGAGACCCCTATTTCGGGTCAAAGTTAAAACATGGACTTGCCCGTATCTCCGCTATTTATTATCGGTTCAATATGAGAATTGAGCATCATGGGAAAGGTAATTGAAATGGGTTTAGTATAAAATATTTACTAACCTAGCCGATTCCAGTTTTTTTTTATTTTAAAGCGAGTTTTTTGTGAAAAGCCTTTGAATAACAAAAAAGTGCTTATATAATGCTATGATTTGTTTACACATAATTGCATCTTAGATCAACTTTTGCTTTTAACCCTTAATCCCGGTATTTTGTTCATACTTTTGCGAAAAAAGCTGTCAAACTCAATATAAAGAAAATTATTTTTCACTTACGTGGAATTGTTGCGAAATCTATAAAACGCTTCATTAAAAATATGAACAAATCATTATACTAATAATAACTTCATGTCATATTGAAATAATTTCATTAATATTTTTCATTTTAGCATAGACTTAATGAAATTGTTTCAATATGACATGAAGTTATTATTAGTATAATGATTTGTTCATATTTTTAATGAAGGGTTTTATAGATTTCGCAACAATTCCACGTAAGTGAAAAATAATTTTTCATTAATTTTAAGATAAACATTATGAAAGTTTCAGTGTTTAATGAATTAAAATGATTACTTTTATGAAATAATTTCATTAATATTTTTCATTTTAGCATAGACTTAATGAAATTATTTCATAAAAGTAATGAATTTAATTCATTAAACACATGAATCTTTCATAATGTTTAACTTAAAATTAATGAAAAAAATTCATATATTCTATGAAACTTTCATTAGATCAATGAATCCATACATTAAAATTGATTTAATGAAACATGTTTCATTAATCCAATGAAACCGTTCTTTGGGGACTTTTCAATGAAAAAATTCATTGTATTAATGAACAAATTCATTAATATTATGTACAAAATTCTATCAGTGTAACTTGATATTTTTGAAATTTGAATATTAAGAAAACATTTGTAAATTGTATGAATTTGTTCATGCATATTATGAATCGAAGTTAAGCAATTCTTACTGTTTATGAACAAAATTGGTTCTGTGTAAATTTTGGTAATTTTTTTAAAGGAGTGAACATATATAAAAAAGGTAATAAACAAATAGTTATTGTGAAAAATATTTAGCTAAATCTTTTTTGAATGAAATTGCGTTGCAGTTTGTCTGAACATTATGAGGAAGTCTGTTCCATAAACGGATAGCATTATAAAAATATTGCCATTCAGATACTAGACTACGATATTTAAGGAATATTTTAGTTTTGCCTCTGTTGTTTGGCCTTCCAAAAGTTAAGCGGTCATACAAGTATGTTGGTACCTTAGGGTATACTATTTTGTGAAGTAATGTCAGTATCCTCATGTTCACTATATTCGCGAAAGAATAGTTGTATTGCGTAAGACTATACATGATCAAATCTTCGTAAACCAAACACATACCTAGTATCAGTTTAATATCAGTTGAGCCTATATTTAAAAAGTCCAAAACTGCTGAAAACTGCACAAAATAAGGAAAAAAACAAGCGCGGAATATATTCAAATAATAAAATTTGAGATATCCGTTTGTTTTTTCATTTGTTGTTTGTTATTATTTAAATTTAAATAAAAAAAGAAAATTGTCAATATTTTGAACAAAGTGCCATCTAGTGATAACGATTTTGTTATAACTTATTTTTTTGGTGATGCCATACCCCTGGCAGTATACCTTGACTTGGTTTATTTTTGGAGCGTTCTGATTGGGCAGTATACCTTGACTTGGTTTATTTTTGGAGCATTCTGATTGGTTAATTTATTTTCAACCAATCAAAATGTTTGAAAATATAAATATTTTTGTAAGGTTTTCATACACAAAATGAACAAAACCGTATGATTAAAAATAAAGTCGACTTTAAACTCAAAATACTCCTTTATATTAAGAGCCAATAATTTTATAAGTAAAGTTTTTATTAATAAATGTGTTATTTTCAAGTAAGTTTACTTTATTTTAATACATCTGCTTTCAAACTAATATATTCTTTTATATTAAAGAATAAAATGTCAGGAGTATGGAAATACTTCACAAAAAAGGACAATGCAGCGCAATGCAATATTTGCCCTAAAAGACTAGCGGTTAACGGAGGTATCTAAATTTGGTTATCAGACATCTAAATTTGGTTCACAAAAAAAAAAAAAAAAATTGATCGTCATGCAACTTCTCTTAAAGAAAACAACAATAAGAATAACGTTTCAGCTAAAATTAGCAAAGTACCCGAAGAAAAAAGTGCAAGCTGAATAGGCATTGAACGTTTAATGGTAGGGCAAACATTTCCTGAAATGGTATCCAAATTAGCCGCAGTCGACGGAATGTCAATCCGCACCATAACTAAATCTTCGTTTATTCGAGAAAGTTTTTATAGTAAAAACCACATACCTTACGATATTGTTGTAAATTACACTCAGCTTCTGCAAACTTTTGGAATGACAACAACCAAAAACTTCACACCCTTATGTCAAACGCGGTATTAGATATGTCTTCGCAATAAGCTTTCTTATATTTAATGGGGTACAATATTGTGTTGCCCACAAAGTACGAAGCATATAGTATACTTTGCCTATAATACCGATTACATCGTTTGACCAACAAAGAGTATCGTTATATATTATGTATACCCAGATTTTTTGCGAATGGTACGATTTTAATTTTTTGATTATTGATCATGATATCGAAACTTAGGTTTAGTCGTGTGGTTCTCTTATGTATTGTAATGCACTTTGATTTAAACTTATTCAAGCAAAGTCTATTTTCAGACGCCCAGATATATATACGCTGCAGATCTTCATTTAGTTTGCCAACGGTATTGTATAAAGATTTAATCGAGCTGCTTATATAAAGATGTACATCTTCGGCATACAGGTCGTTCGAATACATTGAAAAAAGTAGAGGTCCCAATATTGAACCCTGTGGTACCCCTCTGATAACTGGTAGAGATGTCGAATAGCAATCGTTTAAAAATACAAATTGAGAACGGTTGAAAAGATACGATCGTAGTAACGATATTGTTGAGCTAGAGAAATTAAACTGTTGGTCTAATTTCACGCAGAGCTTGAAGTGGTCAACAGTATCGAAAACTTTGGAGTGATCAAATAAAACTAGCAAAGTAAAATTTCCACTATCAATAGCAGACGTATATCTTCCGTTACATCAATAAGTGCAGTAATACAACTGTGCTTAGGCCGAAAGCCAGACTGCTTATTTGTCAGAAGGTTAAAATTATTTAAATGATTACTTATTTGTTTATGCGTAAATTTTTCGAGAGCTTTGGATAGGTATGATAAGATAGCTATCGGTCTGAACTCGGTATTTGTTTTAGGTACAGGTATGATCTTTGCATGTTTCCATCGAGCTGGAAAAACACTAGTGGTGAGAATGGTGTTAAAGAGGTAAGTAATATACGGCAACAAAACTGGCAGCAGAAACTTAACGAACTTAGGATCTCTGTTGTCATATCCAATTGCATTAGACTTTATTGATAAAAAACTGTATAACACATCGGTGTTATTAACACACTGGAATTCGAATAGATTACCACGCTCATGACCTACATGTCTAATTATGTTATATATATATGTGTGTTCGCGGATTAGAAACGGGGGAAGGCAAAGAAGTTAAAATCGTGTTAAGCTCGTTTGCACTCAAGTTTCCATTACTTATATTATTCTTAGTTTTCCCAACCCTAATTTTTCATATGGTTTTCCATGTATTTTTGCTATCAACTGCATTTTTAAAACGTTGGGCATAATATTTAGATTTAGCCTTACGAATTTGTCGATTAAACTCCCTTCGCTCCATACAAAACTCTTCTTTTAATTCAGTTGTTCTAAATCGTTTCCAGGATTCTCTCAAGGGGGGGGGGGGGGGCTAAACATTTTTCGTATGTTATACTATCTATAGATTTTTATGAACTAGATGCAAGAAGGGAATAAGACTATGGTTCCAATCCAGTGTCGCCCAAACATTTGTTAGAAAGACGAAGATTAATCGGCTTTTTACACGTACACAACCCGAACGTCAACGAAAAAAAAACCAGAGAGCAAGTCTGCTCTCAACAGAGTAGGTCTATGTCGCTTTATTTGACAAAATAAGGACACATATAATATTTTGCAACAACCAATGAGATTAAAATATATGTATGGTATATAAGTTTCTAAAGTATAATAATCTCTGCATTATAATTGTTTATATTAAAAACAATTACAACAATTAACTTTTTTGTATTTAATAAGAATTAATATAAATTATTTTTTTTCTTTTTGCTTTTTTAATTTATTAATATTTATAACATTATTTATAACAATTATTTTAATTTTTGCATTAAAAATACAAAAATTGTTTTTTCGTACTTTCTATATTTTCACATATTTAGTTAGAATATTCTTCTACCTCAAGTCCAAATTCTAATATGATATTGTCATATTAGATTTTATTTGTTTTTATTAAGGTTGATCATTTTCCTGATAGACAATCCAATTGTTTCGTAGGCATCACGCTAACTCTTCAGTTGTCCGCAATAAGAAAATGACAACTTTATTACTCAAACCGAGACATTACATTATTATTTATCTATTATTTTTACACAATAAATTATTCGCAAAGAACACGTGCACCTATTTTCTTAAAAATATTTTTTTTATTACCCATTAATTGCTTTTATATTTATTTCTTTTTTCATTCGCTAATTGCTAAAATTCAACACAAGAACATAAATAGTAAAACAATCCAACAAACAAAACCAAGTGATTTTGTTCAGTGCAATGGGTACCAATACATTCTCTTTTTTTGTAACATAACCAATACATTCTCATTTCTCTTTGTGGGTACCACTGTTTCAATCGCTATAAGATCGCACATCGAACCGGACGTCGGACAAAACAATTCCGTCAATTACGGTATGATGCCATGGTAGCAAACACGAATATAAGGGAATTTTCGCAGAAAAAAAATTTAAAATGTGAATAAAGAGGCGAAAAAATCTCTACATTATGAGAAAAAAATAAGAAAAATATTGGTAATATCAGAAATTAAGAAAGTGCAAAAATTTATGAAATATCTAAAAATACAAATTTTTGAGAATGAAATTTGATAGCTAATTTTTGCACATATTTTTATTTTCGATATTTACCTATTTTTTGTAATTTTTTTCATAATTCTAACATTTTTTTAATTTTTATTGTTATATTTAGTTTCTGCCAATTTATTTTTACATTTTCCTCATTTTTTGATCGACTGTCTGACAACGCCATAATGTTCTGTATGATGTCCAATTGCATCTCCTAGTCTTATACTCTTCTTGCTAGAAGTAGAAGTTTTAATACATGTTTTAGCATAGGTTTGCCAAGTTGTTCCAAAAAGTACCAAAAAAAGGGGTTCGGGAAAATCTGCTCAACCCCATTTCGAAATTTTTTTAATATTTAGTTAGTTTCCTTTACTGAAATAATTACAAGATTTTAATGTTCTGTTTTGTAAAAATCATTTAAAAATGAAGGCTCTGTGCGGGGTGGCTAAATAAATTCTAAACTAAATACAAATTGACAAAAGGGTTTAAAATATATTTGAAAATTTTTTTAAAATTTTTTTAAATTTCATAGAATTTTGGAAACCTGGATTTAGTTTAGATTTTATTTAGCCAGTTCGCACCCATCCTAAATAATATTTTAATAGGAAACACAATGGGGATTCTGATATGAAAAAATTCTCAGAATATAATACTATGTGCCCTAAATTGTAAAATTTTTTGCAGTGCCTGTTATAGTTTTATAAGAAAAAGTATTTCAAATACTACAACAACTACAAATACTAATAGGTTTAATTTAGAAGAAGTGCTTAAGGGGCAGTTTTAAGGTGCTTTCACAATGGTAGAGTGACTCTACTCTGCAGCACAGATTAAAATGTTAACTGTTCGAAATGCAGAGTAGAGTTACTTCAAAACTTATTTGACATTTTAGTACTTACTTCATAATTTCGCCACTTTCTTGCCAGAATTTTTACCATTTTTAATTAAAATATTTTTTATTTTAAATCATACGGAAAACACCACAAATTTTATATTTATTATATATATTTTGTTATTATTTTTTTTAATTTGTTGACACTTAGATATGTGAACAAATTAGAGATGTGTTTTTTTGGGTATATTTGTCATGTTAAACAGTTAACAGACCAATGTTCACTCCAGAGTGTAACAAATCTGTACTCCAGAGTCAAACAAGTTTTACTGTGTAGTGGAATAACAAGAGATAACACCATACAAAAATGTGTTAGTATAAAAGAGAAAAAAAAACAATTTGCTACAGATTGGAGTACTCCATCATTGTAAATGGACCTTTATAGTCAGAACTAGGGTCTTTTAAAATTTCTTATTTAAGAAATATTTAATAAAAAAAACGATGTGAGAACAAAATATATAAGAAAATATCAATCTTTGTTCTGACTATAAAACTGGCCATAATTATTGCAACTTTTAAATAAAAAAATAATTTTCAAGAAGAATGTCCTAAAATTTAAATGGTTTTCATCTTGAAAAAATATTTTAAATTTTACAAAAGTAAACAACTATTGAGGAAACTATCCCGATGGGCTCTTTCCAACACTAATGAAATTCGGATATTTGGTAGAGCTCTGCGGCAAACGGCGCCATAAATCCAAGTCACAAACTTCCTACTATTACCCGGTAATGAGTTTTGTAAGAAGAAGTTAAGATATGTAACCTCTTACTTTTCTATTATAAAACGTATTATTTTAGCAAGGGCACGTATTATTTTAATGCCACATTCACAATTAACCAAAAAATAGTAGTTTTCAAAAACTACTTCTATTAACTTGTCAAATTCAATACAAATTTTTAATCAAAAACCAAAATTTTTTAAAAACACCAGTTTATTTCGAATAAAAAAAACTTTTAAAACGATAGAAAATATGCAATTGATATTCAATTTGTCTGCAATTTCTTTGAAATAATACGAAAAAGCATTAAAAATATTTCAAGTGGCGTAATTTTTGCATAGATGTGCAATTTTTTTTATGAAAATGTGACTCCAAATCTGATATTTTTTTAATGCCTTAGAATTAACAAATTTGGTTTTTAAATGTAAAATTTTTCTACGGTAAAAATTCAAAAAATTTAGAATATGAGAATTTTTATATCAAAAAATCTGCGAGCTAGTATTATAGTAAACACTTAAATAAAACCAAATACTTAAGTAACATTTTTTCCGATTTTTTAAGGTGTTTCAGAGCATTACTTACGGTTGGTGATACTAAGCCCATGAAATTTAAAAAATTAATTAAGAAGTTCATTTAAGAGATTTTAGTTTAGTAGCACTTAAATTTCAAAACAAAAAAAAACTTTTGTTTTAACTTATTTGGGTGAAGATAAACCATCACATTCCCACTTACAGATTAGTTGTAGATCGCAGCTTCCTCTTCTGTAAAAGAAGTCTTTGATATTGGTGTAGGTATGCTCTTAACAATTCGTTGAATGCGTTTGGGAGATGCAGTTGGAAGGACTTTTGCAATTTTTACTGCCTCAGAAGGCTGTTTGTCTTTTTTTAACATCGCATTATAAGTACCTAAAACTTCTTCTGAGGACATTGCAAAAAGTGGTGGAGATACTCGTTGGTTCTTCCATTTTGGGCACAATTCATTATATTCCTTACTGTGAGCTCCAAAATTAGATGAACAAGAATTCAGTTTAATAGTGTCACTGTCTCAGATCTCAATGTCTTCGATTTTACATCGAAAGATTTGACAACATTCTTAATTTTGTAAAATTGCGTGTTTCCAATTTATTTTTCGAAGTCTTTTCAATGAATGCTATTATTAAATTTACCCTTCACTAAACTGAATTTCTGTATTTTTAAATAAAATTTAGCATAAAACTTTATGTTTAAGAACAATCGCCATGATGATCTATTTATAACAGATTTATGTCCTTGTAACTATATTTATATTCATTATATTCTATCCATTAATCGACAAAATTTACCTCATACTATATATTTAAAAAGGTAACCTAGATACCAGAAAAGCATCCAGTATAAATTCTTTTCTGAAGGTTAAGAATTTTACTTCCAATTATTTTATAATGCACAACGCAGGTCTCAAACTAAAGGGTTAATAGCACTGCATGACACTGAACAAATTAATAAAGATCTGACCATCAGTTCTATATATTTCGGACATGCTGATTACAATGGCGTACTTTATTTATCGATCAATGGTACATATTTTTCGCTAAATGTCTTTAAAGTTTTGCGGTTGTCCATTCAGTTTTTTATATAAAAAAATTTTCAAATTCGATTGATATGAATTTTTTTGTGTTAAAACGTAAGCACAGGACCTATGGCCATATTTACGATATAAATGCGATGTGCTAATCTTGATATTTAAACCACTACTTAGCGTTATATATAGGTTTTTATGGTTTTTTGCTATTTCAGCGACTTTAGTCGCTTAATATACAATCGACCTCAATAAATGTAATGCCTTAGTACGGAAGCAATTAAAGGGAGAATATTTCAATAAAAAAAATGTATTCATCTATAGCGACCTATACGTTAAAAACGCGATTTTTAAAAGTTTTGTATGGCAGCATATCTTTTCAAGATGTCCCCAAAGTCCAACTTTTAGTATAATATGGGGGTCACCTCTAAAAACTGTTCTTGCTAAATTTCAAGCGAAACAGTTTCCATTTGCAAAAGTTATCGCAATAAATACATTTTTTACTAAGGTTAGTATCGTACTAAAGACACTTTGTTACCTTAAAATTTTTTTAATGCTTAATACAAACCAACTAAAATTTTTTCAAAAATTTCAAAAGGAATCGCACAATTCCTAAAAATTTCTGAAAATTCCCAGCAATGAGTTTTTTTAGTTTTTTGGGAATATTTATAAAAATAATAGGTATATTTCGGAAGGGGCTGGAGCCCACAGTGGTTGAAATTTTCGAACATTTCTTACATAGCAATATTATACATGAAGTGGTCTTTTAAAAAGTATAAATAATGTATATGTTACTTGACAATTATCTTTTTATAAATAAAAAAGAATGAAAATACTTTTTTAGCTAAAATGTTAAAAAAGCGAATTTTAACTTAAAATGGTTATAACCTTTTAATTACAAAATGTTTTTTTCAAAATTCTTTCTGTAGAATATTTATCAATTTTATGGAAAATAATAAAAAATATTTCAAAAAATTCGGGAAAAACTTTAATCTTATGTTTGCAAAATACTCGACCAAGGTAGGTAAAAATTGCAAATTTTAATTTGCAAAGTCGGATATTTTGTAAACTATAAGAGATAAAATATGCATGTCGCTAACTGTTTTGTAGAACTCGACTAGAATGCACTACTGACGATTTTTTTAAATCGCGACAAGACTAAGAATTCTGGATCATTTTTAATTTTTCTAATAGCCGAGGTGCTCGACTTTGGGGACCTTGACCCCATATTCAAAACTGAAACTCGAATACAAGTCCTTAATTACCACCTGAAATTTTGTTTCAATCGGACAAAACGTTTAGAAAATCCAGAATTATTTCCTTTTTTTTGAAATCTCCCACTGTGTGCTGCAGGACTTCCACAAAAAATTCATAGCTTCTGAAAGGCACAAATAAGGTAAAAGTCACAACATGAATGCATCGAATAATATCTATATATCCACTTAAAATATAAAAATTCTAATTTTTTTGCACTTCTCATATAAATAACAAAAACTACAACACTTTCATAAACAATTTGTTACACAAATGTTAACGAAATATTTGCAAAATAACCTGAACTTGATGGTTCCATAGCAAACTTTCTTACTTTGAAATAATTTTTCAAATAAAATAAAAATAATGTAAAATTTTATACACTTTAACTGGGTATAAAGAGTTTTGACGAAACTTCAAAAATTGTTTGAGTGTATTGCTGCGTTCACATCTGTTTTTATATCTCGAGATTTCAATGGAAATTTCGCCAGAAATCTTGACCGTTTACATTTGCACTTTATCACAGTAGCAAGATTTCAATTTTACAACTTATTTTTTTTAAACAAAGTACTATAAAAATATAACCTCACATTAAAGATATTTCTAAAAACCATTTCATTACATTACTTTATGTAAAGTTCTAACGCAAATTATGTTAGTGAATTACTTTTTTGTAAGGACGGCAAACTACAAGGAAGACTTTTCAGTATCTTTATGTGAAGAAGACATGAACTTTCCCAACCTTTTTTCATAGTTATGCTTCGTCGGAAGCAACAATTTGAACTGCTCAACACATTTCTTAATTATTAGTATTTCCATTGGGTTTAAATTTATCTTTATTTTGTTTTTAATTATTATTTTATTTCATTATTTTTTTGGTCAGCTGTTGACTAGCGTTACCATTTTTTTTGTGCGTTTGTGAGATTTTCATGATATTTCTTAAAAGTCTCGCGAATTTACGCGATTTCGTTTGTATTGGGGAATCTCGTGATTTCACATTAGATTTTCATTGAATTTGATTTAAGTCGAAATCTCGGGATTTGGTAGCAGATGCAACTTAAATGTAGTATAAAACTTAAAGAAAAGTTTAATGACGTCATTGTAATGCCATTTTTGTAAGTCTACTGAACGGCAGAAAACACTTGAATTCAATGAATGTAATTTTGGGTTTTTAATTCAGTCAACGTGATTTTTTTGAAAGAAAAAAAAAAACAATTTTTAGTACATTGAACGAAATCGAAATTCAATAAGTTGGATAGTGAATTAATTCAGTGGGAATAAGTTCAATTTTTTCCGTTCGATTCATTAAATTAAATGCGTTTACAATTGAGTTTATTCATTTCATTTAATAAAAAGAGCTATAGTAGTAATTGAATTAATTCGTTAAAAAAAGAAATCGAACGATGCCAAATTTGAATTTATTCAATTTAATGTATAGTATTTGTGAATTAATTAAATTCCTATTCAGAATTCACAAATTTAATTAAGGAATTAATTCTTCGAAGCTCCGGTTAATAGCGTTAACTTGCTCAAAAATAATAATAAAGGGTGGTCCAACAAAAACGCACGATTTTAATTGTAAATGAAAAAAAAATTCAGAGAATTATCCTAATATTTTTTATTATGAAAGAAGGATCTATAACAATTATGTGTGTAACAAAATATCGGCCAAATGCTCGCCACGGCTTCGGTGGCATACCTCTATCCTATGGGCCATATTTTCAATGACTCTGAAATATAATTGAGGTTCAGTGTCGTTAATATGCCGAACTATCTCATCCTTTAGCTCTTGAATTGTTCTTGGCTTATTGATGTACACTTTTTCTTTTAAATATCCCCAAAAAAAGAAGTCAAATGGTGTCAAATCACATGATGGTGACAGCGCAAAAGAGCCATTGTTTCATTGGCTGTGCAGCAAGTGGCACCATCCTGTTGGAAGCACATATCGTCCAGGTCCATATCCTCAATTTCTGGCCACAAGAAGTCCGTTATCATCTCGCAATAGCGAACACCTTTCACGGTAACTGCTTGGCCGATCTCATTTTCGAAGAAAAACGGCCCGATTACGCCGCCAGCCCATAAACCGCACCAAACAGTCACTCTTTGTAGATGCATCGGCTTTTTAAAAATCACTCGTGGATTCTCATTTACCCAAATGCGGCAATTCTGCTTTTTAACGAATCCACTGAGGTGAAAGTGTGCCTCGTCGCTGAAGATGATTTTCTTTGCAAAGTCACCATTCACTTCTGTCTGTTGAACCAACCATTCGGCGTATTAACGACGCTTGAAATGTTCACGGTTGAATTTGTCAAATACTGAAACAAAGAAATGTCAAATTAAGTTGGGCAAAAACCTCGACGTTAAGGTATGATTCACAATTAGCATGGTGCATTATGGTTGGACCACCCTTTATAATGAAACCCGTTGAATTGTTTCATCAAAAAAAACCGCTTAGTTGTACAATACTACCGTCAGTTTGATGCAAAAATATTTTAAAAATCAAGGATATCGCAAAAACAAGAAAATTTTACTCAAATAATTAGATTTAAACAAATTTTATAAATTAAATAAAAATATTTTTTTCATTTTGCTGTTGGCTTTAGCCGAAAATCGGCTCAGGCGATTACTGTCGGCGGCTAAATCGGATTGTCAAAGTTGTCGACTGGCGACGGCTGACCGGCTGATAATGGCTAGCTGGTATCTCTGGTACACACTTTTATTTGAGAAGTACGTTTTGTGTGCTTATTCTTTCAATTCGTTGCAGTGCTGCCATTTCAGCATATTTTTTATTTTGATACAAGCCGATTTTTTGTATATTTCTTTATAAATAAAACGATTTTTTGTTAATCAAAAACCCCAAGTAAGTTTTAGCAAGTAATTTAACTTTTGTTAATTTTGCAATGAAAATTTAATAACTGCTTGCTTAGTATATTTTTATCTGATTTTTGCCTGGAGCTATTAACAGATCAGATAGAGTAAAATTAATAAATACAGAGCGACCTGTATAGCGAATTTCAAATTCTAAATCGCCCTGATGATACTTTAAACTTTGAATTTTAAATAAAAATATCAAAAGCAAAACAAAAAAATTTTCTTAAAATTTGTCTACGATGTTTACCAATCAGAAATATGTAAAAAGTTGAAATTAAAAACAAAAGGAAATTTCGCAAAAATTTATTAGTAAAAACTCCTTAAAAACCGCCTTAAAAATCAGTCCACGCTGGATATTAGTGATTTGATATCAGCTGACATTGTATAAAAAAATCGACGATATTTTTTATTTAGCTTTCGGTTTTATTTATTAACAAGCGGGCTAAAGCCCGCTCGATGGTTTGTATAAGTCCCCAGGTGACTGGGAACTTATACAAACCAAAGATTAAATTCGGCTGTGCCGAGTCTTTAGATACCCTCCATCTGGTGTTTTTATTCGGGGATTCTACTAAGTACAATCAAGTATGAATTATTACCTATTTTGTATTCGGTCAATCCACTGTGCAACAAATGTGTATAATTTTTTCCACCACTACAAGTAAATATTTCAGTTTAATCTTGTTTAATCTCAGTGCTGCCACAAGCAAGATTAAAAATTCCCAAAAGTGTAGACAAAATTACCCAAAAAATATGAAATTATAAATGACTTCAATTAACATATTATTACAATTTGAACTCCGAAAAAAGGTAATAACCTCATCAGTAAACTTAAAAAAAAGTAATTTGGACATTTCAATTGTCCCATCGTTCTGGGCGTTATATTATTACAAAGAAAAGTTCCTTAAATATGTAGCATTTATGATGAACTTTTGAGTCTTATATGAATCTTCATAAAATTTAGAGAAAAAATTAACTTTAGAACAAAACACTTAAAAAGCTTGTAAATAAGAGTCAGTTATGATCACATGTGAACGATTTAAAAATAATCTTATTTTAGAGTCTTTCAAAAATCAAGTTTTATTTGCGTTTTTAAATACACACAAAAAAATCTTTGGCAAGCAATTGGGAGCACTTCAAATAAAATAATGTTTTTGTGGCATACACAATATAATATATTATTCGATAAAACTTTATTAGTTGAAATTTGCTTAATTACTTGGTAACGATTTTTTTGTGTACGTTAATAGCTTATTTGTATAACAAAAGAATTTCAAAGCATGATTAGATTAATACACTTTCCTGATGTATCGGTTTAATTCGTGGATGATCAGTCGCTGTGAATCAATTCATTAACTCGTATGAATAAAAAATTGATAGTGGAATTTTTATGCAAACTTCACAATTAGATGTTAAGTCATTCATAAGCCAAAAGTAATTACATACATTGAGGCAGGGTTGGTACGCTCTATCGCTAAAATACTGTTATAGATTCAAATATCGATACATTTAAAATACCAGTACCGAAATTAATGAAATGCCATTATCCCATTATCCTTACAACACCATTATTTTTTAGTCTAAACTTTTTGTAATTTCACGTCGTAATTGTGAATTTTACATTCACTTAGTTAATAAATTTATTTTACTTTACTTTGTTTTTTCATAAAAAAAAAATTTGCGGAATGCACCGAAATAACTGAATACCGCTTATCTTAAAATACAATTATCGAAATAATTGCAATACAGTTAACCTTAAAATACCGTTATCGAAATACAATTATCCTTAAAATACTGTAACCGAAATAATCTATGATAGCGTTACTTACCCTCACCGATAATCGCACCGTTTCTGCTACCAACAATGCTTTGAAATAATTGTTAAGTTGTATTCATAGACCCACTATCTATTGGCTAGTTTATGAATTAAATTCTTTTTTTATGTATAATATATTTTTTTATTTACAAATTTGATAACTTTCTCTATTCATTCATTTGAATTGAAATTTAAGTGAAAAACTCAGAGACTATTAATTATAGAGATAGGAAATCAAAACGTACACTACGCACAGATAGAGGGCGCTGTAATTTAGTATTACCTGAGCAGCTATTTAGTATCAGTTTAGTATCAGCTGAGCCTATATTTAAAAACTTAAAAACTGCTTAAAATAAGGAGAAAACAAGCGCGGGATATATTCAAATAATAAAGTTTGAGATATCCGTTTGTTTTTTTGCTTTATTGTTTGTTATTATTTAAATTTAAACAAAAAAAGAAAATTGTACATTTTTTGAACAAAGTGCCATCTACTGACAACGATGTTTTTATAACTTATTTTTTTTGTGCTGCCCCTGGAAAAACTAAACAATTTAATAATTGCTGTCATCCATGCCCTACCCATAAAGTGGCAACACTGCTTATGTTATTCATATAGATGTGTGCAGACCTTTAAAAATATAATTCCTTAATTCGTATTTTAAATCTCAATTTAACAATAAGTTGATCTCAGTGAATTTTTTTTTTACCCCGATGTAGTAATTTTAACAAACTGTCACCGAACTGGCCCCTTTATATGAAATAGACTGCTCACTTTTACATGGCGTTGTCATAGGAGGGGGAAATTGACCCCTTGTGACATGTCACAAGACAAATCCCAGGACAGGTCCCTGAACTTTGTTTTTTATGAGAGTTCAGTAACCAGTCGTAGGATTTGTCTTGTGACATGTCACAAGGGGTCAATTTCCCCCTCTTATGACAACGCCTGGTAAAAGTGACCAGTCTATTTCATGTAAAGGGGCCAGTTCGGTGAGAGTTTGTTAAAATTTCACGTAGGTTATTGAGATTTTTAATTTGTCAAAAGTTAGCTATACTTTGAAAGAAAAAAAATCTCACGATTTTGACCTCTAATATCTTCGGTGTTTGAAGTGATAAAAACTTGATCTATATATCAAATGAAAGCTTTTCGTCTTGATAACATACTTATAAGCACAATTTTTGTTCTTATATAGGTTTTCTATGGAATAAAAACATTAAAAAAACAAAAAAAATTAAAATTCCTACGCCGAATCATAATGGGTCAACAAAAAAATGCTATCCTACAGCTATTTTTATTACCTTTCCAATGGTGTACATATTGTTCGAACCCTATCATAAATGAAGAAAATATAGTTAAGTTCATTTTTAAACTTTAAACCGGGCCCCCAAAAGAGAGTTATATCAGTAGTAAAAATTTAGAATCAATCGGTGAGGTGCCTCTAAAGCCAACATATTCAATCGAATCAAAATTGAATCAACACAAATCTTATCTTATCTCACTTTATTCAATGTCCAATCATTGATTTAAAGGCATTAGGAATTATTCAGTAATTTATAAAATGAATCCAATTTTATGCATATAAATTCAAAAAAAGAATTATCTCTTTCAAGGTCTGGGTGTGTATGTATGTATATTTTGCTTATTCAGTAACAACAACAACACACAGTTAATATATTTTTTCATGTTAATATGGAAAATTCTAGAGGTGCTTTTACATTTTCATTCCTTTTAAACGTCTGGACCAAATATGCCCATTTCCAATACCAAACTGCTTAAGAAATTGGACAAAAATTTTGACTAAAAATTAACATCCTAGCACAACTATTTTGAGCGTGATCGTGATTTCAACAGACAGACAGACGGACACGGTTTCGCTATTGATAACGATCAAGAATATATATTTTTTTATGTCCCAGATTTTTTTTTCGATGAGTTACAAACGGAATGACAAAATTATATATACCCTCCTGCACAGTGGGATGGAGGGTATAATAAACATACAGCGTTTTGAGTATCAAAACAAATTATAGGTATTTTTTTCAGTTTATATTATCTTAACCAAAATTTTTATATTTGATTATTTATGGTCATACAGAATGGTCGTCATACAGAATAAGAAAAAAAAACTTAATTTTTGCAACTCATATTTTTCAACTTCTTTCTAAAAATCGTTCATTTTCACAAGGTTGCCGAAGTAAAAACTTCGCAACTTTTCAATATTTCGATTACAGAATGGTTGTGTTGAGGCAGCTAAAACTGTGTATCAAAGTTTTTTATTTTAATTTTTCTATTACGCGTATTTTTTAACAATTTGAAGAAATTAGCTTTTTCGTTCTAGGAATTTAGCAAAGTTCAATAAAAGGTTTCTGGCAACACTGATGCATTGTTCTCATAAAACTGCAAGTGTGCTTTTTTGTTAGGAGCCTGTGTTGTTGTTAACAAGTAGAACCTAAAGATTTAAAAAATGCATTAATGCGGCGAAGTTCAATAAACTTTTCCCTGACTTTATTGCTTTCTCTGTCTTTATTGCTTTCGCTGTCTAACTACATTCAAGGCTTCATCTGGATTTGTATGTGTAAAACACAGAACGTGTATTAAGCAAAGTGGGAGTCTAAAAACCACTGGGCTTTTTTCTTTTATAAAAGCTTTTTTGCTGTTGTAAGGCTTCTGGTATTAATATTGCTTGTATGTTTTTCTTGTAATGCAGTGAAATATAGTATACACAGAACTTTTGTTTTAACAACATTATTCTATTCTAAACCTTCCTCCCCAACCCCTATATTATTGCTACCCCTTTTCGCATGATAATCCTTTTTTATCGAAGTTTTACGGGAGTAATTGTTTAACTCTGTCGAGGTTAAAATGAAGTTTGTTGAAAATGTATACAACTCAAAAAACTTAATGCAAATATGTATGTGAATGTTTGCAATCTCTTTTATTATTCTAAAGTACTTTTGATAGTACAAAATCTCAAATTGTATATTTACTGCAGTTAGTTTTTTGCTTCTGTTATAATGTATATACATACATATATATTTTTTTTAATTAAAAAACAAAATAGGAACGACAATGAGTTTTTGTTTTCATTGAAAAGCAAAACAAAAACTACGACAAAAGAAATTTTACCTTAAATAATAAAAATTTCTATATTCTGGACAATAAATGAATGTTCTTAGTTCGATTTTTAGATCATAAATTAAATATCACTTTCTGTTTAAATTGTTTTTCAAATTAAGAAAGATGATACAATTTGCACAAGTAATTACAAAGAATAAAAAATTTTGAAAGAATTCGATAAGGCCAACAAGACAGAATACGTATTTTCGGCTTTCGCCATCATCAGTGTCGTTTGCCTTGATGGGTTAATCATTGATGATGATCTACTTATGCCAAATTTGAAAACAAATATGTTAACAATTCAAATAGACTAACATCAACGAAATCTAACAATGCTATTTGTATCCTTTTGTTATTACTGTTTTTTGCTTTGAACTTTAATTCTTAAAGTTTCGCAGCTGGTTTTATTCAACCCTGTGTTTGATAAACACAGATTTATGAATCACAACGAACCGTTAAATTCAAATTTAAATGTATGTTATTTAAATTATATTTTGCACAGTATCATATGTTTTTTAAGATAAATGAGGGTATGTATAGTTGATCTTTTTACTTAGTAAATTAATGTTTTCAGTTCGTTTTCAGATCATAAATTAATATTACTAAATTATTTTTCAAATTAAAGAAATATGATACAATTTCAAAAGTAAATTACAAAGAATAAAAATTTTTTTGGACAATTTTAAGAGTCATTGATATCCCAATAGCTGGGTCCGTAATTAGGAAAATTTTATTAAAAAAGTCAAAAATCATAATCATTTAAGACCCACCGTGGGTCGATATTCCTGTTACTATTCTTAGGGTAATAACCAGAAAATATACATAGATAAAACAAATATATTAAGCAAGGTAAATTAAAAGGACTAATAATTAGGTAATCCCCATTTTATAACTCCTAAACATTAGATAAGGCATCTAAAAAAATTTTAGTCCATTTTCTTTTTCTCCCCTACCGTACACTGGAATCTTTTTAAGATGAAAGTTTGAGTACATAATAAGGTATTCATAGTACTTACTTTTTTAAGAAAACGAAACACGTAAGTACTTACACTTTGGTCAAATAACACCTTATTTTAATGGGATGTGATTGGAGGTAATACCTAGATTAATCATTCCGGTATTTACCGGTAATGGTAATGCAAGTGGATGGGTATATACTACCCTTTACTGGTAATAGATAATGTAAGGCGTATGGTATTTGGTACTTAGCGTTTCTGATGAGTTTCTTTAAATACAGAAACTTAAATCTAAACTAAAAAAAATGTCAGTAAAGTCAGAAAAAATGTTGCTGTGTCGGCACATTTTTAGTCAGGAGCGTGCTTGCAAAGAAGTTGGTAATTTCAGTAAAAGGTGTTTGCCGAAAATCAGCGAGCTGATTTTTACCAAAAAATAGTAATTTTAGCAAAAGTTTTGCTAACACTTAGTCAATTACAAATGAAAACAATCCTTGCTAAAATCAATAAACTTTTTGCTAAATACTAGCAGACTGAAAAAGCTAAAAAAGTTTGTAGAGAAATTTTACTTTAGTTAATTTATTTGCTGAAAATTTAAATATAGAAATTGTGAGGTTTTTTTAAATTATCATTTCGGTTGTCTGTACTACATCCAGAAAAGCTGCGCCATCTACATCTTGTCTCTCTAGTTGTCGTCCACGCTATAAATGCGGTTATCAGCACAATTTTTTTAAGCAAAATAAATTAGTAAAACATTAGTTCAAAATTAGTTTAGTGCTAAAATAATATAACTAAAACTTTTGCTGAAAACAGAATTTCTGAAAAAAAATTGCTGAAAACTAGTACACTTGATATACAAGATGTTTTACTAATTTTTCTACTAACTTATTTTTTTGAGTGTACTTTTTAACCTAGAAAAAAATCCATAAAGATAATGTGATGATAGTACTTGGTCGTTGGTAGGTACTTGAAAATGCATTAATTGTCAACCATTGGTTCTACGAAAGTTTTCTTCAAAAGTTTTTCTCTATTTGTTGCAAAAATAATTTCAAATTCTATTTGGAATTTGTGATAATTGATTTTAAGCCGAACAAAATAACACTTATTGTAACAATCTTCAGATCAACTTAAAATCTACTATCAAATAAATATAGAACAATTTCGCTTTTATACACCGGCGTAGCTAGACCATTTTTCTAGATGGGGTCGCTGAAATGGAGGTCGCTGAAATGGATTTTACTTTATGGATATCGGTACCGTAAAACCCTGTCCCGTGACTGTTACAAAGTTCACATAATATACTTAAATTTGTGGCCACAGAAACGATGACATAATATTAAACTCAGAGCTTCGAAAAACTTAATTCAATTTAAGCTTAAAGCTAGATTCACAATGATAGAGTACTCCACTCTGCAGAGTGGAGTGTACTAAAATAGAGATGACATGATACGAAAAATATGTAAGTGGGAAAAAGAAAGGAATAAAATCCACTCTGCAGAGTGAAGTACTCTATCATTGTGAATGTGGCTTAATTCACGAAAAATTAAATTCAGATTTTGAAAATATTTATGTAACATTCCCTTAAACCATTCGTAAATAATTCATTCATAAGCTTCATTCCCAAAGCTTTAATACGAATTGAATGAATTCCTAACTTGAATCATTCAAATCGCATGTTCATTCACCATTTTACTAATTGAATGAAGAAATTTTATTACCATTCACTTAGTGCAGTGTAGTTTGAAACTAACATATAATCAAAACCAAAGCATACAAGCTGTAACAAAGCATACAATACTATTTACTTCTGTTAGATGAATTTTAAACGTTTTTCATTGTATTATGATAATATTTCAGCAATTACATGCAAATTTAAATTTTTCATTTGATTAAGTGAATGAAAACAAGTCATTTTTTATTCACCTTTTTATTAAATGAATTCAAGTAAATTGGGTTTCATTCAGTTAGAATTCAATCAAAATAGAATGAATTCATATAATTTAAAGCTATAGGGAATTAGCTATCGAATTAATTCCATAAGAATGCTATTAAGGAATGAAATTTAACCCAAATTTCATTATTTTTTAAAAAGTGAATGAAAGAATTAAGCTTTTTAAACCTTTGATTAAACTACGAGTAGTTCAAAAATACTGATTACGGAATTGTTCGGATACGAGAATGCATAAAAGAGTGTCAATTTGCCATTTGCAAAACCCTTTTGGATTTATTCACAAACACTTAGGGGATGTTATATCTAAAAAGTCATAACTTTTTATTTGACATTTTGATAGCCGGTTATTTTCTCTAATCGTTGGTGAAATTTGATTTAAATATTCGTAAAAGTGTTAACAGAATAAATCAAAAGAAAATGTTTTATAATACCGATATTACCATTATAAAATAGAGGAAAGTATTCCGAAAAAAATTACCCATTCGACTAAAATAGGTACATCACATCTGTATTTGCAAAAATTAATTACAGAGAAGATTAAAATTATGTTTTTTTAAATAGATTAATGGAACAGTTTTTTTAAATATGCTAATCTCAATTTTATAGAAATAACTAAAAACTAGCACAAAAAGCCCAAAATGACCCGAAACCACCCAGTGTAGAAACGGTAATGACATATCATTATTTTTTGGAGTACCAGTAATGACACCCACTTACCTTCTGCATTATTTTAAAACATATAATAATGAGTTACTGATAATGACTTATTTTTATCATTATTTCAAATAGAAAATAATTGTTTAGATTTTTTTTTAAATTTTTTGAAATCTATTTTTAGACTCAATATTTTTTCAACACTGGTAAGGATATATGTAAACACATATTTTTTGATTTTTTGTATGTTGGCGAGTAAGCTTACTTGTGTGCAGCAGGTCAATTATATTTTTATCTTTTAAATATTACATGTCGATATAGCTCAGATGGTAGAGCTGTTGACTGGCAATCTGTAGACCCAGGTTCGATTCCCGCACCAGCAAATCTTATTAAAAAAAAATATATTTTTTTTTATATAATTTATTTTTATGAAAATCTATTTTTATTATTTTTGTCAGTACTGGTAAGCACATAGGTAACGATATATTTTTTGATTTTTCGTATGCTCGTGTGTAACGACAACTCATTATTTTTCGCGACATCCCCATATAAATGTAATAAGAAATGTAATAACAAAAGTAAATAGTTACCTTTACCAAGTATGTAGTTACATAACCACATATCTGGTAATGATTTACTACACTGGGATGTAAGTAATATTTTTGCATGCAGTGCATCTGAATGAAGTAGCCTTTCTGAAAAACATAAATAAAAGGTTCTTCAATAAGAGCGCTACAAAAGTTTTTTTAAATAAAAAAAAACGGTTTTGGATATCAATGAAATTCTTATTCCTGTGAAAGTACGTTCGATGCCATTATGTATGGAAATCGATCTCTTTTGCATGGCCATCACGGGCACGCTTGCAGAAGTCCAGACGCTGAACCCAATTTTCGACGGTTTTCAAGCATAAATCGGCCGATATTCGTACGAAGTTCATCAATCGTCGCTGGCTTGTTGGCATAGACCATAGATTTGACGTAGCTCCACAGGAAATAGTCCAACGGCGTCAAATCGCTCGACCGAGGCGGCCAATCGACTGGACCATTTCATGAGATAACACGTTCTCCAAACTTGGTTTGCAATAAATTGATTGTGACATTCGATGTGTGGCTTGTGGAACCACATGTCCTCCAAGTCCATATCATCCAATTGGGGCAGAAAATATTCGGTTATCATTGAACGGCATCGATTCCCATTCACAGTAACGTGCCGGTCTTGATCATCATGGAAGAAGTACGGCCCATTGACGCCGCCGGCCCATAAACCGCACCAAACCGTAATTTTTTCGGGATGCAATGATGACTCATGGAGTACGTGTGGTTGCTGTCTGACCAATAACGCATATTTTGTTTATTGACGAAGCCATTCATCATGACGACCATAAATTGGACGTAGCGCTCTTAACGTTGAGGCCACTGACTCCGAATGTCGGTAGTAAATGGCAAACCTTACTGAAGAGAAATGTCAAAAGAGCGGCAAGAAATATGGCGTCGTTTGCTGTCCCTGTCTTTCTACTTTGCGTCCCTGTTGAAGAACCCTTTACTTTGTTCTGAAAGAAACTTTTAATATGGATAAAATACAATTTTTTTAATATTCAAATTTCAAAGCACTGAAAAAGATATTGCATTGAAATTCCTTTTAGTTAATACAATAATTTGTTATAATATTGTCTGAAAATTGGCCTGGATATGCTTTTGCAGAAGGCAAAAACACGGAACAGGTTATAGCAAAAATGCTAAATTTTAGTTTTAAAATGCAAATAACTTTTGCACTTTGTAGATGGTAGAAACGTTACTTCTTTAAAAATCGGTTTGTAAATAGAAAAATGGCAAATCTTTGGAGTCGAATGGCATAGCTCTTGCAGTTTCGGCCATCTAAAACTTGCAGTGTGAAATTTCATATCAGTCGGTGAGAAATGGCGAAATTCTTCCGAAAAAAATATTTGTATTCTTCTCCACTGTGCCCAGGAGAGTTTATTTTGAAATAATATGAAAAATATATTTTTTTGTGTAATTTCATACGGTTTTGGATAATTTTTGATCTACAGCTGTGTAATTTTTTGCCACCAGTAGGCAGCACTGTCACACTCACAAGTTTCTATTAAATGTTACACAGTACAGCAAAATTTAAAAAATGTTATGCATCGGGATTGGGATATATTATTTCTGATATACTGTGGAACCAGTGTTGCCAGGAGTAGAGGAAAATCCCTACAAATAGGGTTTTTTGGTTAAAAAATAACAGCGTAGGGCAAAAGGGACAGATATTTTTAAATAGACGTAATGCAGGTACTTTTTTCAATTAATACAAATCTTTTAAAAAAAAAACTGTTATTTTAACCTTTTTCCATGAAATAAGCATATTCTGACATCTAGTATAAAATTATGTTGTAGGTAAGGACAACGTACAAAAATTTTGGTCTGTATAAAATGCCACTTTTTGATTGATGATATAACTTTTTTGGTGGATTTTAATGAAATACCGAAAATACTGACAGTTTTAGTGCGACTATTCAAAAATATTTCTTGGAAATATTTAAAACGTTCCTCAGATGTCTTCTATGCCTGGATTAAGTTTTCAATAGGTAAAGCCTTTATGACACTAGGTTTTTTCTAACTTTTCTTGACTTTTTTAGTGTTTTTCTTAAAGTCTTTGGTTATTTCCGAAAAAGGAATAGAAAAAAAAATCAAATTAAAACCCTAAAATTCCCAAGAAAAGTAAAGGAAAAATCTAGTATCAACAAGCTTAAACAAATTTATATTTTAGAAAAAATAATTTTTGATCAATTTATGAATATTTTTCGAATATTAACTTTCTAAATATTTAAAAAGTGTTGGAATTCTCGTCAAAAGTATGAGAACCGTGATAAAATTGATTGGAAACAATTTGTAAATACATATTTCGTTCACTATAATCCGTAGGGATTTTTGTAGGGGAAAATAATTCGAGGAAGTAGGGGAAAAAGGGATTTATTTTGTTTAGTGTAGGCATTTGTTAAAAAATTTATTGGCAACACTGTGTGGAACACAGCTGATGAATATGGCCCTAGAATTTTCAAGATAGCTTTGGTTTAAGGAATATTTTCAAAAAGTTTTTTGAAGGACATTGTAGTTGTCCATATTCGATGCATGAAAAAACGCACAAAATTTGTGCACCCGCTTACCCGCTGCATTACAAAAGTATATAAAATAAGTATTTACCAAAATAAGTAGTTCTTCGTGTGCTTATATGCAGTTAAAAATTAAGTGGTTACAAATTGTTAAAAACTACGACTTATTTATATACTTACTAGTGGTTATAAAATAAGTAGTTACCAAATTCACATTATCTTTATAAATAAATTAGTAGTTGCGCGAAAGCTAGACTGCTTATAAAAACGCCTTCGCCTAACAAATATAACTAGTACTGACGCCGAATTATAAGTAGTAAACATTTTTAGTTTCATTATATAACCACTTATTTGGTAATGAAAGATTTTGCTGGGATATATTGCACGTTTTGACAGCTGTGATAATATTCCCTATATATGCATTTAAAATTGAAATTTCTCTTTTTTCACGATTTCGTTAATAAATAATCTGCGATGAAAGCAATATCTAATATTTGAATTTCTACCTTTAGTAACAGGGCAAAATCTTTCAAATAAGTGGTTATATAATAAAAATTCATAGCTCCGCACAACTTATTTTTTAACGTCTATTTTTGTTTGGCGTGGTCGTTTTTATAAGTAGTCACGCTTACCCGCTCGCTTACGAAAAAATGAGAAGTAAGTAGTTATGAGATTTTGAATAATAAGTGGTTACAAACATGCTTAAAAAAAGTTGAATTATAAGTGGTTATCCGACTGCTTACTTGATTCTTAAAAATAAGGAGTTACACAAATACTACCCATCAAAATCTTTCATTACCAAATAAGTGGTTATATAATAGAAATTCATAGCTCCGCACAACTTATTTTTTGGCGTCTAAACTCATTATTTTTGTTTGGCGTGGTCGTTTTTATAAGTAGTCACGCTTACCCGCTCGCTTACGAAAAAATGAGAAGTAGTTATGAGATTTTGAATAATAAGTGGTTACACACATGCTTATAAAAAGTTTAATTATAAGAGGTTATCCGATTGCTTACTTGATTCTTAAAAATAAGGAGTTAGGCAAAGGAAATACCTAATACCTATTAGCCTAAGGAAATACATTCAGAAAAATTTAAGTTTTCTCTAGTGTGTAATTTTAAGACTCGTCATAAAAATTTGGACATAAAACACATTTACATATAATAAAAAAATTTAACTGTATAAAACGTACTTATTTATACTAATACGAGTAAGTCATTATTTTATATTTAGAAACAATGAATACAATAGGCCGTTATTAGAAAGTCATTATTTTATATTATAAAATAATGCAAAAGGTAATGATATATCATATTTGGTAACGCAGATAGTAATGAGGTGTCATTACCAATATTTTGCTGGGTATTAGCTTCAGGAAATACATTCAGAGAAATTAATGTTTTTGTTAGTGTGTAATTTCAGAACTCGTCATAAAAATTTTAACATACCCCAGCAAAACCTTTCATTACCACGTAATGAGTTTTAGGTATTGAAATCTTGAGTGTTCACTAGTTACCTTTTAATTACTAAACTACTTATTTTAACATGGTGATGTCATTGGAGGAAAGTCATTACACTGATGTTACCTGTAAGTAGTTTATCAGCTGTTCTATAAATAGATGTTGAATATAGATTTTAAAAAATATAAAAATTTAAAAACCAATAGGAGCTGACACGTATTGATCAGCGTACCCCACGATTGTCAGGCAAACACTCTAACCATTAGACCACGACATCACTATGATTTTTATTGCTTTAACTTATGTACACATTTATTGTGGCAACTGTTATACATGTCTATTTTTCACAAAACTTGTTGTTATTAAATACTGCTTAATGAACATCAACATTTCTATAAATAGATGTTTAATATAAATTACAAAAAAAAAAACAACAATGGAAGCTAGCACGAGTTGAGCAGCGATCCTCATGTCTGTCAGGCAAAAACGATAACCACTAGGCTACGCCATAGTTATGGTTTTTAATGATTTAGAACATATATTATTGGTTTCAGCTATTGTGAATGTGTGGGGTATAATTATCGGTAACTCATTACATTCAGTTTAAAAGTAATTCAACGGGTAATGAGATATGAGATCTAAGTAATGCATGTAGTAATGACCAGTCATTACCAAGGTTTTGCTGGGACAATATATTTACATGTAATAAATATAAATGTATAAAATTTAACTTTGTAAAAAGTACTTATTCAAACTATTGCGAGTAAGTCATTATTTTATATTTAAAAGGAAATGCTACAATAGGCCGTTATTAGGAAGTCATTATTTTATATTACAAAATAATGCAAAAGGTAATGATATATCATTATTTGTAATGCAGACAGCAATGAGGTGTCATTACCAATATTTTGCTGGGAAACATCTCATGTTACCTAATTTATCAAAAAATTCGCATTTTCTGTTTTAATTTTAAATTAATATTGACTAAACCTGAGAAAGACTAACTTTTTTAATACCTAAAAAATAAGGAGTCTGTGACAAATCTTAAAACATAAAACCCAGATAAAACCATTCAGAAATATCAAGCATATACTTTCTAATCAATTTCAACAAAGTTCTACAAATTTCGAAAAAATAACGATTTTAAAATATGCATGTTCAAAAATGTACTTTATTTCCTTTTGCCATAGTAAATTCATATAAAATTTATTTGAAATAAAAAAGATGTAAAATGTGTATTTCAGATTGAATTTTTTGCAAATGTTGATGGAGAAGTTGTGATTCTTTTGATAAAAAGAATTTAGTGGTATATGAATTTACCTCATATGTAAGGATTTTGCAAATCCGATTAAGTGATTTTACTAGATTTGCAAAATAGGAAAATAAGTGAAGTTTTCATTTTAATTGCAATTATTTCCTAGATCCTTTACCTAATCAGAATAAGTTTATATATTTCTAAAAGCCTAAAGTCTATACTTTTAAACCATATATATATTATCCGTGGTTTAGTCAGGTATATAAATAAATAAGAAATTTTAGCAAGAAACTGTCTTTTTGCTAAAAGTTAAATTTGCAAATATTTCAGAAACTAGAGCTAGTTTTGAAATTTGGTATTCACATTCGTAATATTCATTCTAAAATCTATCAGAATTGATATGTCGCATGCCCGATGCATTTTAGTGTTGTACTGTGTTATCGATAATAACGCAGCTAGTTTAGAGTCTCTAATTGTAAAATCATTTAAAAATTTTTCTCCAGGACTCACAGGATAATCGCAGGATACGTCTTACGAATATCTTTCGAACTCAAAAACTAGCCAAAAGATTTTTTGAAATTAAACTACTCGGAGGTAGTAGTAAGCATAAATAATTTGTAAATTTCGTAATTTTCAAAAAGCGAGAATCGAAATAACTTCTTAAATAACAATAATTGATCAACAATTTTCGGAACTTAATTTTATTTTACTGATAGTGTTATTTATAGCAAAAACCGAAATTATTTGATTACTGGGTTTCTAGATACGTCTTCAACTTTTGTTGTGCTATATCACCTAAATAAAGCGATAAATTAAAATTATAATATTTGTTCCACACTCTAAAAAGTGTTTGTAAATTTGCTGCTTTAAAATGGGTAAAGTTTGTTTAATTTTACGAAAATTCGGTAAATATAAACAAAAAAATGCGTAAACTTTTTTTGTACACATTTCCATACACAATCATACACACACAAAGTATTTTTAGACATTATGTGTTTACAAATAAACGCATTATGCCTAAAATTACTACTCTTTTGTTAAATAAAATTTTTGCGCACAAAGTTGGTAAATATACTAACTTATAATAGTAATAAATAATCTGACATTTTAAATCGGGAAAAAATGAAAAAAAAAAATATTTAGATAATAAAAGAAAAGCTAAAACGGAGTATTTTTTTGGGAATTACTACATTTCTACAAACACATTTTGATCTGGAAATATTGTTTTTGGTAATTATTGTTGACACATGTGGTAGTCATCTTTCCAAAATTGCTTTTAGTTCAATAGTTATGTATATCAATAACACATAATAATTTTATGTAATTTTTCTTAGATTTTTAAATCAATTGCATTGTTTTTATCTAAAATTATTTTCATTTCATTTATTTATTGTATATTTGTAGGAATATATAACTCATGATTAATAAAATCCCGATCAAAATTGTAATTGAGGGTTTTCGTGCAGTTTAATCTAATGCCATGGGTTTGGATGATATACATCCACGATTTGTTAAACTTATTCTCCCTTGGATAGTTCGTTTTGTTTTGCACATATTCAATGTCATTATCACTACCAGCACTTTCCCAATGGGTTGGAAACATGCCAAAATTATTCCAGTTCAAAAGACAGATAATGAATATCGACCAATTGCTATTCTTCCATTCCTTTCCAAAGTTTTTAAACGTCTTTTACATAAACAAATGTATTAATATATGCACGTAAATAACTTACTAAATGATCGTCAGTCAGGTTTTAGACCGCAACATAGCTGTATAACAGCTCTATCTGATGTTGTCGAGGAGATTCGAAGTAATTTGGATGATAGTAAAATGACGTTTTTGGTCATGTTGGATCACTCCAAAGCATTTGACACTGTTGACCATAAAATACTAAGCATAAAACTTTCAAAAATGTTTAATTTTTATCCAATGGCGGTCAGATTGATATTGTCATATCTTTCAGATCGATCGCAGAGTGTCGTTTGTAACGGAACTATATCAAGGCCCTTATTGGTGATAAGAGGTGTCCCTCAGGGCTTCATCCTTGGCCCACTATTGTACTCACTATATGCCAATGATTTACCACTTAAAGTTCAACACTCGAATATGCAGATGTATGCGGATGACGTACAACTGTACCTGAGTTGTTACAAGTCTTGTACCAAAATAAATGAACTTAACGATGATCTTGAGAAAATTCATACCTGGGCTTCAGCTAATGGTCCGCGTCTTAATCCAAAGAAGTCAAAATGCTTAATCATATATAAAAAGTCTGTTAAAATTGATCGCGAAATAAATGTATTTCTTGGTGGCTCAAAAATTGATATAGTAAATACTGTGAAAAATCTAGGTGTTGTATTTAATCGAACACTCACTTGGTCTGACCACATTAACCAAACTTGTGGTAGAATATGTGGTATGTTAAGAAGCCTGTTGGCTACTCAATATTTTACACCGTCAAAAATAAGAATGCTGTTGGCAAAAACGTATCTAATACCAATAATATTATACTCATCTGAACTATTTGCTGGATGTAAAGCAAGTGACAAAAGAAAGCTCAGCACTACTTTTAATAATATTACACGTTATATTTTTCGTCTTACAAGATTTGAGAATGTGTCCCGGTACTCGTGTCGTATCTTGGGCATTTCACTTGATGACTGTTTAAAGTTCAAAAACCTAGTTTTTCTACATAAAATAATCAACAATAAGGAGCCCAAATACTTATTCAATCGGTTAACCCTCACATTATCGCCCAGAAATAATGTTATAATTCAAATTCAACATCGAGATACAGCTTCTAAACAGCAGTTCTTCATTTTTACTATACATCTCTGGAACCATATTCCATACGATTTTCAAAAAACCAGCAACGTAATAAACTTCAAGAAAATGCTAATGCAATATTATTCCTAATTATTATTATAATTATTATTTTTTTATTTCTTATTATAATTATTATTATGTTAAACACATGATTTTTCACAACACAATACATTTTATTTGTTCCCATTTGTTTTATGTATTATTAATAGAAGTAACCCGGTGAAAAATGCTCATATACGTTCGAACATGTTCACATATGGTTTATGTATGGACACATATGAACAAATATGGATTTTTTATGAACATATATGGACTTTATATGAACATATATGGAAGTATATGTGATTCCATATATGGAAAAAATTTCATATACAGACATACATATATGGAAGCATCTGTTATTTCATATATGGAAATGGCACTCATATATGGACAAATATGAAAGTATATATTATTCAATTTATGCAAAAGGGACTTGTATATGAACATATTTCGACGAATTCATTTTTCCATATATGTAAAAGGAACTCATATTTGGATAAATATGGAATTATATTTAATGCCATGAATAAAAAAAGGAACATATGTAGCGCCTAATTTGAATGTCATACATAAATTTATATCTATCGTACAACCTTATAATAAAGGACAGCAACGTTCGCATGTATTCGCATATATTTAATAAATGTATATGTTCATATATGTCCATATATGAACATATACATAGGTATTACCACATTTTTCGGATCCAAACATATATGGTTGAACCATAAATGTTCATATATGGACATTCTTCACCGGGAAATTAAATTTTAAATTTTATGTCTAAGATTACACTATGGAACATTTTTGGGATGGTGAGAAATTCCAAGTCAGGGTGATGGTACTAGGTCAGTATAGTAAAACCCTCAAAGGGTTTGGCGTTCGTATGTGTCATTTTTTTTTATGACCTTTTAAATTTTTTCCTTATCTTGATGTTTTTTCGCTTAGTTGTAACATTTTGGCAAAAACGTAGTTTAACATAACTCGAGAACCACTTGTCCGATTTTGATGAAACAAATTTAGAAAAATTTTGAATTACAATTTCTCTAATCTGTTTCTATACCGTTTTCCTATATGTGCAACACTTTCGAAGTTAAAAATGAATGTATGAAGGGAAAAAAGTATTTTTTGCCTAAAAATTTAAATATTTTTTTTTAAAAATTCATAAAAAATCCAAAATGGAAAAAAGTGCCAAAACTAATTACTTTCGCGTAAAGTCACATAACTCATGAGCAAAAAAAGGCATAGATCATGAAAATCGATGCACGCGTTTCTCATTTATTCACAATTAGGTAAATGTATGAATTTCAAAAATTTGCTCCAGATATGCACAACATTATTTGGAGAAAACATTGACACTCACAAGCCGAACTCTATCATATTTTTCTACTGTACTAAAAGAGAAATATTGATGTGGCAACACTGGTTCTGTAATGTTCACATAAAACATGCATTGTCATTATACTTCTTCTCTTTCTCACACTGGTTCTGTGATTTTTGTCATTCAACAAGTGCCGACGAACGCGAACAGTAAAAGTGATTTTTCTCCAGTTTTTTAAAAGTGAACAAAAGAGAACAGAATATGGAACTGTGCAAGCCAGATATAAATAGCTTATGCTACTGCTGTGGTCAATATGTCTCAACACATAAAAAAAGGGGAAATTTCAGTACTGATTTTGTTCAAACATACGAGATGTACTTCAACCAAAATGTTATAGTGAACGAAAATTGGGTACCAAATATAGTGTGTAAAAGCTGCTACAACCGTCTAATGGATTGGAAAAATAGAAGACGTGAAAGTATGCCATTCGGTATCCCAATGACTTGGACTAATCCTGGCGAAGGTCACAATCCATTGAATTGCTATGCATGTGCGAATAAAGGAGCCGCAAAAAGGATAAGAAAATCGTATAATTACGTTGGTGTTGCAAGTGCCGCAACACCATTGCCTCATTCGGACCACATTCCTGTGCCAAAAGCTTCTAGCCCAGATATTTTCTCTTCTACGACTGCTCCGACATATCATGCACGTGATGATTCCCCATATGAGCCATCAGTATCCAATGAGCCAATTTTAATAAATCAAAATAAGCTTGATTCAATTGTTGCCAAGTTGGAATTAACACAGCATAAATCGGAAGAGCTGGCTTCCATTTTGAAATCAAACAATTTGTTGGCACCCGGTGTGAAAGTCACAGCTTATCGAAGTCGTCAGGCAACACTCCAAAGTTTATTCCTTGTGAATGATGAAAAAACTTCTGCATATTGCCCGGATGTAGGAAAATTGATGGACGCAATGGAAATAAAATATGAAGCAGATGACTGGAGATTATTTATTGACAGTTCAAAACTCAGCTTGAAGGCGGTTTTACTGCATAAGACCAATAAAAAACCTTCAGTTCCAATCGCCTACAGTACAGAAACGAAAGAAATATATGATGCACTGGAAAATATTTTAAAAATGGTTAACTACGCCAAACATATGTGGCGCATATGCTGCGATTTAAAAGTTGTAGCAATGCTTTGCGGTCTTCAAAGCGGCTATATAAAATATATGTGCTTTTTGTGCGATTGGGACACACGATTTTCTGGTGACCAATATGCATGCCACGGATGGAAACTCAGAGAGCACAGCAGGTTACAAACGGCCAATATTATTCGTGAGCCTCTAGTGCCGAAGGAGAAGATATTGCTGCCTCCACTGCATATTAAACTTGGAATTGTTAAGAATTTTATCAAAACTGTCGCCAAAAGAGATGAAGTTTTCTTGTGTTTGAAACTAATTTACCCGAGACTCAGCGAAAGTAAAATTAAAGAAGGTAAGTTATAATATCACATTCATTTCCCATGATTTTCCATCTTAACAAATTAATTTTTTCCAATCAGGCGTACTAAATGGTCCAGATATACGAAAGCTGATTAAAAGTGACTCATTCAACAATATTTTGATTGACGCTGAATTGAATGCATGGCAGGCAATCAAAGAAGTAATAGAAGGCTTGTTGGGAAAGCATCGTTCTAACAACTACGATGTTTCTGTCGCAAGGATGTTAAGAGCATTCTCGGAAATTGGTGTCCACATGTCCTTGAAAATCCATTATTTAAATCATCATCTGGACTACTTCAGCAAACAATTGGCTACCGAATCTGAGGAAAAAGGTGAACGCTATCATCAAGTTGCTATGCCATTTGAAATGAGGTAATACTGATTTTTTATTTTTTCAAACTCATTTTAATAAAACAAAAACTTACAGATATAGAGGCAAAAAGTCGCCGAGTGCAATAATTGCGGAAATTTGCTGGTGGAGTAAGTTAGTGTGGCAAGACAAAGATGATCTTGATGATAAAGAATTTTCAGGAGATGCAGAAGGGCCAACAGTGGAGTCACACATTGACATTATGTGTGGTTCAGAAACTGATGATAGCGATGAATGCGATGCCACTAGTCCCGAACAACCACCATCGAAAAAGTCTAGGCAATATTTATTAAAATAAATAAAAATAAATAAATAAAATAAAAATAAAAAATTATAAAAATGTTTACTTAATTTTTTTAGTAGTTTATGGCCAGAAGTCTGGAGTTATTGGGGAAAATTTATGAAAAAGGCGATAAATGACACTTTTTTGAATAAAAACAAATATCAATATTCTTGTCAAAATGGGATACCTTCACTTAATTGTAAATAAAAGCAGAACGCGTTAAATTTTGTTTATAGGTTATGTGACTTTACATGAAATTAATAACACTTGATCCTTTTTTCCGTTTTGGATTTTTTATGAATTAAAAAAAAAAAATTTTAATTTTTAGGCAAAAAAATATTTTTTTTCTCCACAAATTTATTTTTACCGGCAAAACTGTTGATTATAAAGAAAAACGTTATATGAACGGATTAAAGAAATTGTAATTCTAAATTTTTCTAAAATTGTTTCATCAAAATCGGACAAGTGGTTCTCGAGTTATGTTAAACTACGTTTTTGCCAAAATGTTACAACTAAGCGAAAAAACATCAAGATAAGGAAAAAATTTAAAAGGTCATAAAAAAAAATGACACATACGAACGCCAAACCCTTTGAGGGTTTTACTATACTGACCTAGTACCATCACCCTGACTTGGAATTTCTCACCCCCAGATTGGCTGTTGTACTGTGTTATTGTTCAAAATTAAATTCTAACTTATCTGATTCTAATACTGTAATTTATAAGATACTTTATCTTGTTGTATTAGAAAATCAAATGGTTTAATAAAGAAAGAAAGAAAAAAATTTATATATAGTAGTAATATCTTGTTTTATCTTATAATATGTGAGTATACATATATGTTGTCATGAATACCCGAGTAAAAAAGAGTATATATAACATATATTTTTTAATATTAAAATATATGATAATATAAAATATTGTGTGCGACCTTATATGTTTTTATATGGTGATATATTAGAAATTTTCTCATATGTAATCATATTAAATCATATATCAGTAATTGCTTTATTGCAAATTGTATATATAGGAATATATTATTGATAAAACCGTCCAAAATTTTATATATAAATAGATACGAAAAATATTTTTAACTTTATTTTTTATATAACTTACCCGCAAGTAGTGTTATGTGTTCTTTAACAGGTTTTCAGGAGGGCGAAAAAACTGGTTTATATTATGCTTTTAATATATTTCATTGACATCATATGCCTTAATAATGATTGTAATAATAAGGTCGTGAATCATTAGGGCATATGATGTCAATAAAATATCTTAAAAGGATAATATAAATCAATTTTTTCGCTATCCTGAAAACCTGTTAAAACCAAAAACATAGCACTTCTTGCAGGCAAGCCGACGATATATTAGTTAATATCAGACCCATGTTCGAGATTAACTAATATATTCGAGATTAATGTAATATTTGATCAAAAACAATTTTTTATATGCTTTACTCAATTTTTACATTAAATTAATATTTTCTGAGCTTTTTTACTACTAAAAGTTTTTTTTTTAATTTAAAAAATCCAATTTAAAAAAATTAACATTTAAAACCATGGCCCGGCTCGTAATGGGTTAATAAGTCTAGGCATGTTGCATATCATTGGAAAGGTATTTCAAGTACCTCCCCAACGATATATATATTTTGTTCTGGTCCGATAAGTTTTGAGTGGTATTTCTCCACTCTAAAGTCCAAAGAAAATTCCCATATTTGATAAAAAATTATCTAGTCTTTAAAGAATAACAGATTTATACATTAACGTCTTTAATAGTTACTCATTATCAACAGTAGCCCTCGGCTGACAGTCAGGCATGTGATGAATATCGAAAACGAAAACGATCTGATTTTCAATGGTAAATATTTTAGGATCTGTACAATACCAATTTATATTTTATTTCCTAATTTAGATGTCCGGCGTCAAAAAAAAAACGATAAATAATAATTTGAAGCCAATTTGATTTTCGCGAAACAAATTATTCTAAATTGAAAAACTGTTCGTTTTCGATTTTCATCACACGCCTGAGTGTGTAGGACCCGAAATCCTGCTGCCCTCCAATTCAAAGTTTTTTTTTTATCATTTAAATTTAATCATATCGTATTGGATTAACTTATATCCAATTTGATCGGGACAAAATTCGGATATAAGTTTATCATTTGATATAACTTTGTATCCTTGTAAATACAATTATATCCAATATGATACAATTTAATATAACCATTTTTCGGATGAAATTATATCCAGTTACATATTGCAAATATATCCATTCACATATAATTTTATATACACTTTTTTACTCGGGTAGCCATATAAAATTACATGTTTCTTATGTGGTACCTTGTATAACCATATATTTTTATATATTGTCTTTTATAAAATTAATTATCAACCATATATGCTATACATAATGAGATATGACAGATCTGTTGTCATATATAATTATAATTGTTAATATATAACATCCCAGCTAAAAATCGACATATATGAATCCATACAGGTTAAATGTATGTTCGTGCATGCTCATAAACATGTATTAATGACCATACATGGATACACAAATCTCCATACATGACTCATATATGATCATACGTGTGCATTAACGAAATTTGAGGTAATATCTTAGATATGATTATATATGGTCCCACGTCAGTAATATTTTCTATGTGTTTACTATATAATTATATATAGTCACATATTACCTGAGAGACCCTTCTATCGAATCCCAGCTCGGGCACAAAAAAAAATTTTTTTTTTACTCTTTTAACTCAATTTAATTTACTTGTAAATATTCTTTTTACAGATCTTAAAGAAATTAACCCATTTACTGCCAACAGCACCTGAAAGTTATGTTTACTGCAACTTGGGATTAATATTATATTAATATGTTATTATATATTGTCATATATAACCCCTAGGGTGGGTCGATTTAGCAATCGATATTGCGTCATCGATTTTTCGAAAGCTTTTAGCATGGGGAAAAAAAAGTTCCACTACGACATATCAAAAAAATCATTTTCGAGGCTCCCAAATTTAAATTTTTTGCAATTTTCTAATAAATGCTAGATTAACGGCATCTTGAGGTGGCTTTTTGAAACAACTAATAAAGTTGTAAACAATATAACATTACAACCTTTCCAGAAAGGTATTACTTATGCAAATCGGATAAAAAATGTGGCAACTAGAGGTAAAAGTAAAATTATTTTCTGCTTGATGATGAAATGATGAGAAATGATGATAATGATGTTGATGACAACAAGCAGAAAATAATTTTACTTATATACTTTTACCTCTAGTTGCCACATTTTTATCCGATTTTCATAAGTAATACCTTTCTGGAAAGGTTGTAATGTTATATTGTTTACAAGACAAAATTATATAAAATCAGATATTTTTATATCGAATTAGATATAATATGATGTCCTGGATATGGACAAATCTCGGATCAAACTCTATCAAATTATATCTAATTTTATATGACACATGCACTGATAGAATTTTCGTTCATAGCATTAATGAATCGTTTTCATTAAAATGGATTCATTGATTCAATGAAAAAATTCATTAACTCAATGAAAATTCATTGTTGTTATGAATTTTTTCATTCGATTTTTTTTTTATTTTTTCATAATATCATAAAAAATTCATTAAATTAATGAAAATTTCATAAAGAAAATATTTAACTTAAAAAATGGTTTCAGGTACAATTTTACCTCTTTTTGGTTTTCCCTATATATTGTGTTATTTTTGGGCTAAACAAAGACCCTCTCGGGGTTATATCGGCTTTAAGGGAACAAGTTGATTTTTTTACGAGCCGATTCCAGTTTTTTTTTATTTTAAAGCGCGTTTTTTTGTGAAAAGCCTTTGAATAACAAAAAAGTGCTTGATTTGTTTACACATAATTGCATCTTAGATCAACTTTTGCTTTTAACCCTTAAGCCCGGTATTTTGTTCATACTTTTGCGAAAAAAGCTGTCAAACTCTATATAAAAAAAATTATTTTTCACTTACGTGGAATTGTTGCGAAATCTATAAACGCTATAAAACTTCATGTCATATTGAAATAATTTCATTAATATTTTTCATTTTAGCATAGACTTAATGAAATTATTTCATAAAAGTAATGAATTTAATTCATTAAACACATGAAACTTTCATAATGTTTATCTTAAAATTAATGAAAAAAATTCATATATTCTATGAAACTTTCATTAGATTAATGAATACATTCATTAAAATTGATTTAATGAAACATGTTTCATTAATCCAATGAAACCGTTCTTTGGGGACTTTTCAATGAAAAAATTCATTGTGTTAATGAACAAATTCATTAATACTATGTACAAAATTCTATCAGTGTGTAGATGACCCATTATTCGTATCAAGCTGTATGTGGTTGTATATGGGGACTTATCAAATAAGCTATAATTATATATGACCCCATATTAAGATTTTTACCCGGAACAGCATCTGCAAATTATGTTTTCAATTAATAGTATTTTAAATATATAATTAGATATAGTAATATATAATAATTGCGTTAAAGTTCTGAATTTGAGTTCTTCCAGAGCGGAAATGATTTTTTTTGTAATATTTCTACATACAATTTTGGCAATATTCTTATTTTTTTACTCCTACTTTTAATACAAATAAAACAATTTGTGAAAAAGTGGGGATAAGAGTATTTTTTCTAAAGGATTGCTAAGCTTATATATGTCATACCTTATTTAAAAGACATTTATATTACCTTTTAAATAACATGTATATTGCTCTTCTCCCATTATTAATTTCGCAAATACAGACTGTTGATATTTAGACTTTTGAGCCATATAAATAGGTGCCTTGACCCTTCAACAAACATTTTTTTTAATCTTATTCACCAAAAAAAATTCCGTCAGTGGAAAACATTTAAGATTTTTAATTTTTGTTTTTTTGAAAGAATGTAATTAATTTATTTTTTGTAAGTCATCTATATATATAAATTTATATAATTATATATAACTCAGTAACACGAACAATGTTGTCAGTCATGTTGTATAGCAGTGTTTGGCTGAGTGAGCTAAGTGGCCGACTACAACGCCAGCAACCTGGGTTCAAATCCTGTCGACGGCATTTTTTTTTTTGTTTTTTTTAATGAAATAAATATTTTTTAAATAATAAATGTTTTTTTTTTAATTTTTTGTGTTATTTTTAAAATTTTTTTAAAATTTAAAAAATTCCAAATATATCATAGGATAAATTTTGATCTCAAATTATCCAATTCGATCTGCCAAAATTAGCTTATCCGTTTGCATCTAATTGGATGTAAATTAATCCCATGGGATATTTTGGGATCTATCAGGATCTCAATTTGATATTATTGGATCTCCCAATTTTGAAATCTATTTGGATGTAATTTAATCCTGTAATATATTTGGGGCATCTGATTGGATATTACTGGATACACCAATTTTGAGATGAACTTGGATAACATCATATGTCGATCTATATCAAATGAGATATGACTACATATGCTAGATATAATGTTTTTTTGATCGTGATACTAAAAATGAATTTATTGTTTTATTTAAAAAAAAATTTCAAAATTTCATTTAATTTTACGCATTTTCTATATAAAGTTACTCATTATTTATGTACCAACTTAAATATAATGTGCGTATTTCTTTTTATAATTACACGCGTGGAGTAAATTTACCCAATTTTGGGTAAATTTCAACAAAATTTAATTAGAGTGCATAGTAGATTTTGAACGCCAAATATATAGTTTAAATATTATCGTAATCAGAAGAAAGAGCATTAGAGGGTTAAGGACTCTGCGACAAATCGTAAGTTATAAAACTCAGATGAAACCAGTCAAATATGTATAACACATGTTTTATTTCAAATACAAATTTAGGTAATTGAAGTGCAAATTCAAAATTGAACTTTATTTTCTTTTGCCATAGTATATTCATACAAAACTAAATTGAAATAAAAGGATATAAAATTTGTATTTCAGATTGAATTATCTGAAAATTTCATTGCAAACCCGAGTAAAAATAGTTGTATATTGTTATATATAATGTGATTGGGTTATATCTGACGGTGAATGTAGTCACATTAAGAGACATATCATTATATACAACTACATCTGGTATTATTTTTTCAACGAATTTTTTGTATGGTATTTGATGTTATTACATATTCCCAAATCTGACTCTATATATAACTACATAAGCAATATAAAACTTATCAAAATATATGTAGTGACCGATATGATTATATATAATTCGATACTAAGTTATACAACACTGTATGTGTCGTCATATTAAAAATATGTTCTTGTAATTGTATATAAGTTTCTATATGATCTCATAGAAATTAATATATAGTTCAACATCAAATCTAGTTATCTGCAAATTAAGAGTTAATTACACCATAGCTAAATAATTTTCACGTGATTTTTTATATATAAAATCATATAAAAAAATGATGCGTACGATTTAGAAGACAAAAGCATTTAAATTTTTATTTTATGTTATAAAATTTGGGCCTTCAAAATTTGTTTAAACTATAGAAATTTTAATGTCAATTTAATAGCCCGTATGCATAAAAAGTATACCTGCTATTAGACAAAATTTTATAAAATCAGATATTTTTTATATCGAATTAGATATAATATCCAGGACTATGGACAAATCTCGGATCAAACTGTATCAAATTATATCTAATTTGATATATTTAGACGCATGTAGATGACCCATTTTTCGGATCAAGTTGTACATCGGTGCATATGGGGACTTATCAAATAAGATATAATTATATATGACACCATATTAAGATTTTTACCCGGGATTTTATCGGATTTATAAAATAGAAATACAAGTGAAATTTTCACTTTAATCGCAATGATATCCTAGATCTTTCATCTAATCAAAGTCTATACTTTAAAACCATATTAAAAATTATCCGTGGTTTATATGAATGAAATTTTAAAGAAAAAACTGTCTTTTTGGTAAGAGTTAAATTTGCGAATATTTCAAAAAAGTGGAGTTTGAAATCTGATGTTCCAAGTCGTGCTGTTCATCTTAAAATCCATTAGAATATATATGTCGCATGTACCATGCATTTTAAATGTTTTACTGTGTTATTAATGTAATTGTTTTATGATTATCCTCCGGAGTAAAATAAAAAATATGATGTCATATGTAATGATGTATTATTTAATATATACTATGATCCGAAAAATGGTTGATAAAATTATATCGGATAAGTTCTAAATATATTGAATCATATAGAATGTTATCAGGATTTTGACCCGATATAATTATATCTAATTTGATATAGAAAGACATAATTATATAACGCTTTATATTTCAGGTTCAAAACAAAAAGTACTAAAAAATAACACCCTTAAGAATTCAAAATTTAAATAAGAATTTAAGTATTTAAAAGAAGTTGTATACAATTGTAACCAAGCATTTTTAACCTTCTCATATAAACTTGTATTCTACCCGTAAACTGTATGAGTTTCATATCAAATTCCAAACATAAAAATTTGGCTTGTATTTATACAAGCCCAGTGTAGAAACGGTAATGACATATCATTATTTTTTGGTCTACCAGTAATGATACCCACTTACCTTCTGCATTATTTTAAAACATATAATAATGAGTTACGGATAATGACTTATTTTTATCATCATTTCAAATAGAAAATAATTTTCTAGATTTTTTTGAAAATTTTTTGAAATCTATTTTTAGACTCAATATTTTTTAAACACTGGTAAGGATATATGTAACCACATATTTTTTGATTTTTTGTATGTTGGCGAGTAAGCTTACTTGTGTGCAGCAGGTCAATTATGTTTTTATCTATTAAATATTACATGTCGATATAGCTCAGATGGTAGAGCTATTGACTTGCCATCTGTAGACCCAGGATCGATTCCCGCACCAGCGAATTTTATTAAAAAAAAAAATATTTTTTTTAATACAATTTATTTTTTTGAAAATCTATTTTTAGACTCATTATTTTTGTCAGTACTGGTAAGCACATAGCTAACGATATATTTTTTGATTTTTCGTATGCTGGTGTGTAACCATAACTCATTATTTTTCGCGACATCGGCATATAAAGGTAATAAGAAATGTAATAACAAAAGTGACTAGTTACCATTACCAAGTATGTAGTTACATAACTACATATCTGGTAATGATTTTCTACATTGGGAGGTTTACAACGCAGCAAAATTTTTGGAACCAGTTCTAAAATTACTAGAACTACTTCTCAGGGAGTAACTACATATTCTCCAATAACACCCTTGGAACTAGTGATGGTGCAACTAGTTCTAGAACCCATGTCAGATTTACCATTCTAACTACATCCTTAGAATGTTTTGGGAACTTGTTATTTGTATTACATTACTTCTACATCGGTTCCCATTTGAAAACCTTATAATATTTTAAATATTTTTTCTTCCCATGCAAAGAAGTATTTTGTGACTTATCGTATTATACATGATTTTATCCGAAAAATGAGAACTCCTTACTGTATCATATTATAACTAATTGGTTAAATAAGATCTAAATTGATGCAATTAGATAATTATTTGATGCAATTAGATATTATTTGATTAATTAAGATATAGTTTTATACAATTTGATCCCAATTTTGTCCCCACTCAAATGTATCAAATTATATATAATGTAATACAAATTTTTCCAATTAGATATACTCGTATATAAAAGTATGTAATTATATGTGGCATGTCTTGTAACATATAGATAGATATATAATTGGATATTATTATATATTGCACTATATGAAGTGTAATATTAAGAAAGATATATTTTTATATACAACGTTTACAATGTTATACAATGTAATATAATTTTGTATGAATACATATTTTGCAATATATTACCACAAGCAATTTTATAAAGTCATATAAATCTATATCAAAACTTTTTTACTTGGGTTTCTTTAATAAAGAAAAAATGCTCTGAAAATGTTTCCTCTCAAAATGGAAATAGCCCAAGACCTTTGCATGAAATTAACCGTTGAAGGAATTTAGGTTTTCACAGTGCTGAAAGTGAAAACGCTTTGTGTTAAAATTGGTTTCCCGCGGTAAATTCCGCGGAATAAAGCTAATAGAAACAAACAGAATATAAAAAAAGTAGAAGAGTGTGAATGTGCCTATACGAATCTGTATAAAAAATGGTTTGAAAAATTATTTTTTTTTTTGTATAAAATAATTGTAATTGTTATTGAAACTGTTTCAGTAAGACTAAGAATATTAGTTTTAAAACCGCTCTACCAAAGGGATTAATTCTCCATGATGGCTTCCTGGAACTAGTTCTGAGCCCGACAATTCCATATAAAAATCACGGCTACAAAAATAGGTTCTAGAAGCGTTCCGTAGAACTAGTACCTGTTCCCCAAACCATTCCCTAGAACTAGTTCTAAGGGTGACAATTTCAAATAAATATCATGGGTAACAGTGCCAAAGAAGAACTAGTACTGGCTCTATAGAACTAGTTGTAGAACTAGTTCTGGAAGAGATTTATGTTTTGCTGGGAATGAATTTAGGAGTTATAATGACTACGCCTTTTATATTTTGAAATCATACATAAATAAGTATATCTCAAAAAACATAGAATTTTTTTACATTGCGCTATACTTAAACATTTATGTTTAAGTATAGCGCAACAACTTAGAAACAACTTAAAAAAATTAACATTGAGCTATATGAAACTTTATATGTTTTCCGATAAAGCCATTTTTAATTATAAATGACGCTGTATTAAAATTTTAATAGCATATGTAACTTGATATGGTACATATTAATTTATATGGGGACCAGTGTTGCCAATTTAGCATATTTAATGCTAGATTTATCATTTTTTAAATCACTTAGCATGAAAAAAAATCATTTAGCATATAGCCCTTTTTTTAGAATTTTTCCAAAAAATTTGGCATATTTTTAGCATATTTAAATTTTTTATATTTTTTTTTGTTTTTCAGAATATTTTGCATTAATTTGGAGTTTTGTGCTATAAAAATATTAATGTTGTTTCCGTTAAAAAATCGCAAAAAACATTGAATTAGCCACATACACGGCCCTCTTTTACCAACTGAACTGGGATTTTTAGAGCTTAATAATAAAATTGATTTAATTAATGATTTAAAATTTTTAAACGATTTTATATTAAATTTAACGTATTCTTTGTATTATTTATTGTATTCTCTATATTCCTTATGTAAAATTAACACGAAATTTTAATTAATTACAGTAGTTTTGATTTAACTGCCTTTTTCTTAAGTGCACATTTGCTATAACTGCACAAAATTTTGGTTTCGTTTCTATTTTACACAATTATGTACGCAATTGTCTTCTTTAAGTGCACTTTTTGGACCTGCGCATTTAAGATAACTGCCTCATATTTTTGGCAGTTTTACATTATTTTCATAAAAAAGATCACCATCAGCTGCCTCTTGTGTTTTGCTTTGTTTTTCAATTCTAGGAAAAAAACGGGTTCGGGTCGAAATCCTGTGTATAACAAAATCCTGTTTTCAAAATCCTGCTTTTCGTAATACTGTTTTACAAAATACTGTATAACACAATACTGTTTTGCAAAATCCTGTTTTACTAGGCGGCGAAAAAAGCGCGCGCTTTATTTTTACAAAAATTTTAATATGAAGATGAAGATTTGCTTAAACTGTGCGATTGGTTTAAAAAAAACTACGTCAAGGGCTCATATCACCCAAAGTATCCTGGAACCTTTTGGTCGGTTTACGATGAACTCAAAATAGTGTGGAAGCTTGGCATAGAAGACTAAAAGCTGTTGTTGGGCGTAGAAAGTCAGGATTATACTACCTTATCAGGCAGTTTGGTAATGAGGTCGTGGTAGCTGTAAATACCATTTCAAAGACGTTACATAAATTTTAAGAAAAGAAAAGCGTACACAAACATTAAAAGAGTTATAAGAAAAAGATGTGAATTGAGCCATACAGGCTACCTAAAGCGAATTGCAAAAAATCTTGTACCAATTTAAGTTTATAAAATGCATCGAAATTAATTTTTTGTTAAATGTTTTTGTTAATTTTTGAGAATTATATACTTTTGTTGAAGTTATTTTTAATAAAATAAATTTTGTAAACCAGCATTTTTACTTCACAGAGTAATCCAATATTTTACAAAACAGTATTATGAAAAGCAGGATTTTTAAAATTTTTTTGACAAGTATTTTATCTAAACAGTATTTTACATAACAGCCCAGTGTAGAAAATCATTACGAGATATGTGGTTATGTAACTACATACTTGGTAATGGTAACTAGTTACTTTTGTTATTACCTTTATATGGCGATGTCGCGAAAAATAATGAGTTATGGTTACACACCAACATACGAAAAATCAAAAAATATATCGTTACCTATGTGCTTACCAGTACTGACAAAAATAATGAGTCTAAAAATAGATTTTTTAAAAAATAAATTATATAAAAAAAAATATTTTTTATTGTATTTTTTTTTTTAAATAAAATTTGCTGGTGCGGGGATCGAACCTGGGTCTACAAATTGCCAGTCAATAGCTCTTCCATCTGAGCTATATCGACATGTAATATTTAATAGATAAAAAAATAATTGACCTTCTGCACACAAGTAAGCTTACTCGCCAACATACAAAAAATCAAAAAATATGTGGTTACATATATCCTTACCAGTGTTTAAAAAATATTGAGTCTAAAAATAGATTTCAAAAAATTTTCAAAAAAATCTAGAAAATTATTTTCTATTTGAAATAATGATAAAAATAAGTCATTATCAGTAACTCATTATTATATGTTTTAAAATAATGCAGAAGGTATGTGGGTGTCATTACTGGTAGTCCAAAAAATAATGATATGTCATTACCGTTTCTACACTGGGAGTATTGTATACGTATCCCAAAAAAAAAAACACACATAAAATAAATGTGTTGTCAACTTTTTTTGTGACAAAAATATCCTACTTTATTCGTTTTTTAACCATAAAAATCTCAAGATTTGGTGCAAAGCACAAAGTTGTCATCATAGCTTCATTTGTTTTCAGTCTGTATTGCTATACCTGCACATTAAGGCAGGTAAACAATTTGACTTAGCTGCGTTTTTGGCTTACCTGCACAAAAATTCTTGCAAAAGTTGGTTGTGCAGCTAAGTCAAAATTACTGTATATTGAAAAATAAGTGTTAAAAAATCACTAGTTTCAAAATCCCAGTTTCCTATTACAATTTGGAGACCATTTAAAAAGGGTTGAATGCCGTAAATCCTCTTTATTCTAACCCTCGTTGCATGAATCATACCAAAAACCTTACAATAGCTGTATTTTCGTTCATACTTATCAACGTTAAGTTCTTAAAGAAAATAAACGTTTAACCTCATAAAGTATGAACAAATTTTAAACAACTAATGTTTATGGTATTCGCGGTATTGTAGATAGTTTGTCAGCTAAACTTTTTTTGAAGTAACGCGAAGAAGTTATGTTATGTGTTAGTTTTTGTCTGAAACACGTTTCTGTGTACTTTGAGTATTTTTCTGGGTTAACGGATATAGTTAAGTCGAAAATACAGCTAATGTAAACCACCGCCACAAAAAGTATTAAACCTGAGCGCAAAAATTATTTTTTAAAGTAATTTAATACTGATAAACCCAAAGATGCTGAAATTTTAAAACGGGATTCAGAACATGCCCAAAAACCATAAAACTAGTTTGGGGTAGTAAACTTAAGGCAGAATGGGAAATTCATATTACCAACACAAAAGGGTCCTTCAAATTGTATGGGCAAACAGGACCTAGTCAGATTTTTGTTCCTTAAGGCCGGATTGTGTGTGAATAGAATATACCATATTTTAGTGAAATCGGATCACGATGTCCCTAAAAACTGCAGGTTTTTCAAACCTTTTTATGGACATTTACATAAAAATTAAAAAAAAAAGTGTAAATAATTTTGTTATCTTTCTTTCTTTATTAATTTGATTTTCTAATACAACAAGATAAAATATCTTATAAATAACAGTATTACAATTAGACAAGTTAGAATTTAATTTCGAACAATAATCTTGGATATAATATTTAAAATTTAATTTACTTCTATTAATAATACATAAAACAAAAGGGAACAAATAAAATGTATTGCGTTGTGAAAAATCAGGTGTTTAACAAATAAATTACAATTTAATTAAAAAAGGAAAAATAAATACCCATGTGAAAATCGAAATATATATGAACATACATGATCATACATTGGCTCGTATGTTATCATGCATGGGCCTCAAATTTCGGATCCAAAGATATATGAAAATATATGAAATCATGTATGGTCATACTTCGAACTAGACATGGATTTATATGACTATGTATGCCCATGTATGATCATATACAAGTCAATGTATGATCATGTGTGTTCATATATATTTCGATTTCCACATGGGTAACTAAAAAAAAAATAATAATAATAAGAATCAATAATTATGCATTAGCAATTTTTTGAATTTTAGTGCGTTGCTGGTTTTTTGAAAATCGTATGGAAACCTATGCTATATCCTGAAAAATTTCTCCATAAATTTTGAATCACAATTTTAGTAATATCAAATAAAGTATTCGCGTTTAAATGTATGTTCGTGCATACTCATAAACATGCATTCATTACCATACATGGATACATAAATCTCCATACATGACTCATATATGACCATACGTTTGCATTAACGAAATTCCATTTATCTTCATGTATGTTCACACATGTACACTAGGGTGACGGGATCTCATAGAGAGGGAAAAAAATGTCGGAATCTTGTTCGTCTGGACCCACAAAACGATTCCCCTTTCCAGATATTGAGATAGCCGAAATTTGAGCTCGAGTATGTTAACCCGTGCCGCTGAGGGCTCAAAGTTTGAAATACGATTTACAAGGCGAAAAATCACTTTTTTGGCTTTTATTTGAAAATACAGACTCTTAAATAACTGTATTTTTGGAAAATGTAAATAGAATCTAAACTGAATTCCCTTTCTGATAATATATAAAAATCCAAAATCGGTTGGAAAATATTTCGGTAATTGCAATTTCCTCAGACCATTGTAGGGTTAAAATGAGATAAATTATGAAAATCGAGTATAATAAAATATTTCTTTCAAAAATTTACAAGGTTATACTCTAGTTTAATTTTAAGATCCACAAATATTCAGATAAAATTTTTTGTCTCTCTTGGGTTATGATAACCTAGTCCCAGGTATGGCCAAAGATGGGATTTGTTTTTTTATAAATTTGCAAAACTCTATTTTTGAGTTTTTTAAACTTTTGTTCAATAAAATATAAAAAAAAGTGATCAACACATATCTGGAAAAGGGAATCGTTTTGTGGGGTCCAGACGAACAAAATTCCGACATCGATTTTTTGCGGTCACCCTAATGTACACACATGTACCCAGTCAGAAAAATACAAACGGGAAAGCGATGAAAAACCACTTTAACACGTGGTACAAGTACTGGCAAAAAGTGCTTTCTGATTCCCAAAATGATAAAAGGACCGGCTGTTCAAAAAGCGCCGAAAAAGCACTGGAGAAACAAAATTTTTTAACGTTGGCAAACCAATAAATAGGTGGTCTGGAAATATATTTTCCAAAATAAAATTTAAAAAAAGTTCATATGTATTTTTTTTTGGTGCTGCCGTGATTTGAACCCAGGCCGTCAGATTGGCAGACGATTGCTCTACCACTGAACTAACGAGACATGTAATATTTGATGGCTAAACACATAAATGAGTGATAATAGCTGGACAACTACTGGCTGTGCTAAAATGCTAGCACCGGCAATCAGTTTGTTGGAACTCCAGCGTTGGGGGAGCAAAAAAAAAAGTTGGTCTAAAAAGAGCTTTTCCATAAAAAAAATTGATTTTATAGAACAAAAAAATTTTAAATTAAAAAAAATCCAAAAAAAAGTTTTTGCTGGCAACCTGATTTGCACTCGGAACCTCCTGACTACAAATCTTTTTTAACGAAGCATCAGCATTTTTATAAAATCATTGCTCTACCAGTGAATTGGTTTTTGTACCACTGGTAGCATTGGCTAGGTAGCACTGGATAGCCATTGGTTGCATACCTTGGCATATCACTCTTAGGCCATTGTTTGCCAGTGGTTTTTTTTATAAACCACCGAAATTTTTGTAAAACAAATACTAGAAAAACGCTTTTTGAAAACGCTGGCAAAGCGTCCCAAATGAGTGTTCTCCCAGTAATTTATTTTCAACACCGTGGTTATCCAGTGGTATGCCAGTGCTTGATTTTTTGTACCACTGGCGATTTCTGATTGGCTAGATATTACCTCAAATTTCGTTAATGCACATGTGTGGACATATATGAAGCATGTATGGAGATTTTTGTATCCTTGTATGGTCATGAATGCATGTCTATGAGCATGCACATACATAAATTAAACCTGTATGGATCCATACATATCAGTTTTTAGCTGGGTGTCTTTCTTGAAACTATAATTCAAAATTAATTAGAACACTATTTATTAATTCAGTTCGAGGCCAATTTCCTTATTATGCATTAACATAATAAGTACTTTTTTCAAAAACTGCTATTTTTCTTCATCAGGATATTCTCCTAACAAATACTTCACAGAGTTTTTGCTTTCAATAACCTCTACACTTTCAGGAATGAAAAGACGATCTTTTCGGGGATATTCCAGGTCCCCTTCTTCAGTTTTCCTTAGAAAGTGGTGGCAATAGTGCAAATCAAATTTAAACATAAAATTAATTCTAGCATATTTTTTTACTTGTTATCATTTTTTTCAAAAAAAATCTAGAATTTTTCCTTAAATAAGTTTTGGGAACACTGATGGGGAACTGATCTATATATGACATCACATAAGAAATTTTTGAAAAACTCAAAGCTATACATAATTATATCCGTAAAGATATAGTATCACACTTGACTATATATAAACATATTAGTCCATATTAAATTATATAATTTCCTATATAACTATTTTTACTCGGGCTATTAAAGTAACTACAATAATATAAGCAAGTAATCAACTAATGTAAGCAAGTAATTAAAAATTCTCTTTGTATTTCAGGCGAACAAAATTGGTTTACCGCCATTTTTCTGCCATAATGGTGACCATCTAACAACTCCCCCGCCTGCGCACTGTGGTATACCTCCCTATCAGCTGGATCCAAAAGCCATGGGTAAGTGAGTTGATTATTTAAGTACCCAGTGTAGAAAATCATTACCAGATATATCCTTATGTAACTATATACCTGGTAATGGTAACTAGTTACTTTTCTTATTACATTTCTTATTACCATTGTATGGCGATTTCGCGAAAAATAATGAGTTATGCTTACACATAAGCATACGAAAAATATAAAAATATGTCGTTATCTATATAATAACAAGTGCTGACAAAAATAATGAGTCTAAAAATTTATTTTCAAAAAAATAAGATTTATAAAAAAAATATTTTTTTATGGTAAAAATTTTTTTAAATAAAATTTTCTAGTGCGGGAATCGAACCTGGGACTCCAGGTTGCCAGTCAATAGCTCTACCATCTGAGCTATGTCGACATGTAATGTTTGATAGATAAAACATATTTGACCTGCTGCATAATTTACCTGCTGCAAGTCAGCTTACTCGCCAACATACAAAAAATATGTGGTTACATACATATATCCCCAGCAAAATCTTTCATTACCAAATAAGTGGTTATATAAGTGGTTATATAGTAGAAATTCAGAGCTCCGCACAACTTATTTTTTGGCGTCTAAGCTCATTATTTTTGTTTGGCGTGGTCGTTTTTATAAGTAGTCACGCTTACCCGCTCGCTTACGAAAAAATGAGAAATAAGTAGTTATGAGATTTTGAATAATAAGTGGTTACACACATGCTTACAAAAAGTTGAATTATAAGTGGTCATCCGATTGCTTACTTGATTCCTAAAAATAAGGAGTTAAGCAAATACTATTAGCTTAAGAAAATACATTCAGAAAAATTTAAGTTTTTTCTAATGTGTTATTTTAGGACTCGTCATAAAAATTTAAACATAAAACATATTTACATATAATAAATAAAAATGTATAAAATTTAACTGTGTAAAAAGTATTTATTTAAAATATTACGAGTAAGTCATTATTTTATATTTAGAAACAATGAATACAATAGGCCGTTATTAGGAAATCATTATTTTATATTGCAAAATAATGCAAAAGGTAATGATATATCATTATTGGTAAAGCAGACAGCAATGAGGTGTCATTACCAATATTTTGCTGGGCTAGTTTCATAGTCAGAACAAAGGTCGATTTTTTTATATATATCCAGCAAAAAAAAAAAAAATCATCAAAAAAAGAGAAGCAGTGATTTGAATTCCGATACGATATTGTGCAAATTTGGATCGGAACTAGGGATGCCGAACGGGACTGGTTTTTACAAATTCCGGGATTAGGGATTTTGAAAATTTAAATCCCGGGATTTTTCGGGATTTCGGGATTTTCTTGTTTTATCATATTTTTAATTTCAAAAGTAAATAGCTGAAATAAACTCTAAAAATTTAAATAATTCATTATAAATCTACTTATTATTTCTTGTAGTATGAAGAAATAAGCAAATTAAGCCGGATTCACAATGCTGGAGTACTCCACGCTGCAGAGTGGAGTGTGTAAAATAGAGATAGCATGATACAAAAAATATATATGTAAGTGACACGTAGAGTGGAGTACTGCAGCATTGTGAATCTGACTTTAAACAGAAACTACACTCATAGAAATAAGTGTATATGTAAAAATAGCAGAAAAAACTACCAAAAATTAACAAAACAGGTTCCGCGATTAAAACTATTGAAATCAACAGAACTTGTTTAATAAATAATTGTTAAATTTCCGAAATATACGAACTATACTAATGACTTAAATTTAAGCAAGCTACAATTTACCTCTGAAGAAACTTTTTACCCAAAAGTAGCTAAAACACTGCTATATCTACAAATTTTTAGTTGTATTTGGCTAAAATTAATTGAATGCAAATACAAACTAGTCTGCTGAAATCATTAGAAATATTTAGTGACTATTAGTTTTTTTAAATCAACTAAAAAAAATATTAAGCACATACCTCTGCTGATTTCAGAAAGGCAGATTGTTAGATTTTTTTAATTTAACAAAAATTTGCTTTTTGTTGGACAAAATTATTTTGCATGAAGTTATGATTTTAGCAAATCATCAATAAAATAAATAAAAACATTCACAGCTGAATAAAAGTTTTTAAATTATTAAGGTTTTTATTCAGATTTATTTAATCTGTAATCTATTATTTATGAATGGGAAATATTAGTTCTTTAATAACATTTAATAAGATATTAGGTTTATGTGATTTAGGTCGAATTTACCCAGCAAAATCTTTCATTACCAAATAAGTGGTTATATAATAGAAATTCATAGCTCCGCACAACTTATTTTTTGGCGTCTAAACTCTTTATTTTTGTTTGGCGTGTTCGTTTTTATAAGTAGTCACGCTTACCTGCTCGCTTACGAAAAAATGAGAAATAAATAGTTACGAGATTTTGAATAATAAGTGGTTACATACATGCTTACAAAATGTTGAATTATAAGCGGTTATCCGATTGCTTACTTGATTCTTAAAAATAAGAAGTTAAGCAAATACTATTAGCTTAAGGAAATACATTCAGAAAAATTTAAGTTTTCTCTAGTGTGTAATTTTAGGACTCGTCATAAAAATTTAAACATAAAACATATTTACATATAATAAATAAAAATGTATAAAATTTAACTCTGTAAAAAGTACTTATTTAAACTATTACGAGTAAGTCATTATTTTATATTTAGAAACAATGAATACAATAGGCCGTTATTAGGAAGTCATTATTTTATATTATAAAATAATGCAAAAAGTAATGATATATCATTTTTGGTAATGCAGATAGTAATGACGTGTCATTACCAATATTTTGCTGGGTAACAATGAAAATAAAGAAAACTAGAGATAAAATATGCCAAATATTGAAATCGGAAATCCCGGGATTTTTTAAGGACCAATCCCGGGATTTCGGGATTTCTAAATCAAAACATTGTGTTGTTTCTTACGGCATTTGGTAAAAGTCTGTTAACATCAAATTTTATATATAGTAATAAAAAATTAGTAACTAACCCTTATAGGCACATGGTGTCAAAATGATCCCAATTTTTTAAAATGTAAATTGCCGTTTGACATGAAAATCTACATATAAACCTTTAATTAAACATTCTCTATAAGAAAAAAAATCAAAATTAACCTGTTTAAAAGCATGGTGTCAAAATGAAAATTCTTACTGGCAGAAATTTATCTGATAAAAATTTTTAGGAAAAAGAAGAATACTCATCATCTTACTGTCACTTTTTTCATTCTTTTTTGGTTTTGTTTACTGAGTATTTGTTAACGACCCAGTGTAGAAAATCATTACCAGATATGTGGTTATGTAACTACCTAGCAAAATCTCAGTAATGGGTGCTTATTACTAATATCCAAATAATAAGTAGTAGAATTAGGGTCTACTACCTATAATTCGGTGTCAAAACTCATTATTTTTGTAAGTACACACAGAAAACAGATTCGTAGTTCCAACCGAATTTTTCGCCAACCGAATTTTTGTAGTTCCAGGTACAATCACTTTTATTCATTTTTAATAAGATTGTAACTACCGAAATTTATTTACAATTTTGGAATTTCTGTTGTGTTAATAGATTACTTTAATGTTTGTGAATTATAAATTCTATAAATAGAAAAACACGTTCCACAAAATTTTTTTAAAAATTAAAATGTTTATATGTCGCTAACTGGGATCGAACCGGCGACCCTCCGCTAGTCAGCCCATTGCTTTCCCTCTAAGCTAAGCTCTATTTAAATTTTTTTAGTCAAATTTGAATTTCTTCAGGTTTGAATTTTGTCTATAAATAAAATTATATCAACAACAGAAAATCAGTTGTGTCTTTTAATTTGAATAAAAAAAAAAATTTTAAAAAATTTATATCGCGAACCGGGATTGAACCGGCGACCTTCCGTTTGTCAGCCCATTGCTTTTCCTCTAGGCTGAACTCGACATAAATTTTTTTTGTCAAATTTCAAATTTGAATTTCTTCAGGTTGAAAATTTGAATATTTTGTTTTTGAATAAAATTATATTCACAACAGAAAATCAATTGTGTCTTTTAATTTGAATCAATAAAAAAATTATTTTAAAAAAAAAGTAATGCCTTGGTTGAGGTTTGAACTCAAATCTCTAAAGCTATAAGGCTGTGTCTCTACCTCCTGCGCCACAGATACTTACCCAGCAAAAACATGGTAATGACAGGTCATTACCATACGGATTACCAAGTAATGATAGTTCATTACCTTTTGCATTACTTTAAAATACAAAATAATGACTTACCGATAATAAGTTATAAAAGTATTCTTATATTCGTGCAAAGTAATCACTTACTGCTAATTGATTAAATAAGTACTGATTAAGTCTTTTTTATATTAATATTTTATTTATAAATTTGTTTTGAACTAAATATGAAATTTTCCAAGGTAAAAAGTTTTATTTTGCCAATATGACCAACTATTTTACAATGTAGAGTAACCACTTATTTCCTAACTTCTGAGTAACCACTTATTCTATCTTTGTGAGTAACTACTTATTCTTTCACTATGTGTAACTCGTTATTCGCACTTTTTTTGTAAGCGAGCGGGTAATGACCACCCATGAATTTTTGGACATCGTGAACAAAAGTAATTTTGCGAGTAAATAGCCTGGTAAGTAGTGAAACCCTTTGTGTGCTACTTACTCGCTTAATTACTCGGTAATGTCTATTTTTGCTGGGTTTGTTTAAGGCAAACTATTAATGAAAATTATATAATGTATTTGAATTATTATTTTAAATAAAATAAGTTATATGTTTTTGTATATAAAATGGTTCATGTGTTTTAAATAAAGAGTTGTTAGTATGTGCTATATTATAATTTCAATTTTATATTTCATTATTTTTTATATTTTTCAAATTCATTATAAAAAAGACATTGTATGTATATTGCTTAAAAAATTTGAAATTGGTGAAATATAAAAAATAATGAAATATAAGTCTAAAAATTAATAATAAATCGATAAAACAACAAAATCGATAAAAAAAAACAAAGAAAATCATTATGCAATTTGATTAAATGTAATTGTTAAAACAACAAATTTTTGTTAATACATTTGACGATATTTCGTCAAAATAACACCACATCAAATAGTTAAACGTCAAAATATAAATCTACTAAACAATGCGTTAAATTGATGGACAGGTTTTGTTAGTTGTATAGTGATCACCCATTCATCAATTTAATATTCATCAATTTAATATTTTATGTGATTTCACAGCTGTTTTTGGTTCAGTGTACTTTTTCCATTTTCTTTCACAAACACTTTGTCAGAATTTTCTTTCCGAAACAAAATTGTATGATGCCTATATGGTGAATCCAAATATATATGATTTTATTACTCGTTAAATAGTTTGGTGTAAAAATTAGGAACGTAGTTAACAACATTTTTTCAAATCTTATTAAGGACATCCTTTCGAATCTCTTGAATATCACATGCTGCAGAAAAACTTCAAGTCTGTTAAGCGGCCTATAGAAGATCAAACATGCTGTACAGCATGCTTGACGGCTGTATGAATTTGATCATGTAAATATTGTCTAATTTGACGGCTTGTCAAACATGTTGGACGAAAAACAAAATTGTTTGATTTTTCGGCAGGTTTGACAAACACGCTTTACAGTGTAATGGTAAAATTCATCAAACATTAGGGAATTTTACATTTTTAATTAGTTTTTTTGTAACAAGAAAAGGGATAACGTTAATAAATTAACTTAAAAATGCAAAAAACAGAAAAAAAAATTAAATTCAAAGAAAAAAAATTAATAAAAATAATTTCGTCATTATCATCCGCTGTGTAAATTTTGTGTGTTTTTAATGTAAATTTTACAGCATGCTGGACCGTGTATTCCAAAAACCATTTTGTGTTTGTCAAACAAGCTGGACAGCATGCTTGATCGTATAAAGGCCGCTTTAAACTAGATGATTATTTAGAGCACAACGATCATTTCAGTATAAACAACATTATACTTTTCGCAATATAGTTAATAGATATGACTAAAAATATTTACAGAGTTGAAGTCGTGTTAGCATAGATATACGAAAAAGTTATTAAAGTGGTGTAATGGTTAGCGCGTTGGACTGTTACACGTGATGTTGCGGGTTCGAGACCCAACCAAGTTAACATAAATTTATGAAAAATAATAATATGTATGAGTTTTTTCTATCCCTCATATATATCGCAGCGTCTTTCTTCGGTGTTCCCATAGCACTTAACCTCACCGAAGTAAACTAACATAACAGGGCTATGAACTAAAAAGCGCCAACTCCCCATCAGATGGCGCGCAACAACTGGTCTAAAATTCAACATCTCGTGCAATTACAGTGTTGCCATATTTGATGCCCTTCATCTTTCATCACCTTTCACTTCTTCTCTATCCCCTTTCCGAAGGAAGCAACACGTTAATTAAAAAGAAGAATTTCCTAAGTGTTGCTCCTCTTTTATATTAAAAAAATACCCTATGAGTTACTGGTTACGGAGTTTACATTTGGCCTATAAAATTTGTCATAAATTTTATGTATTAACCAAAAATTGGTCAGATTGTTATAAATTTTGTAAAACAGGTGACAATGCGCTGATATATATCGAAATATATAACTCAAATGTAATCCATGCATTAGAAATTAGCTGGTTACATGGTTTTTATCACATTTTTTGATATCACCCATATACATTTATAGTTTTACCGTTATTGAAGCTAGTAAAATAGACAGAAAATATCATGCAGCCGATATAATAGGGTAGAGTGGGGTAAAGTGGACCACATTTTTGTCTCGCCCAAAAAAATACCCACGAATATCTTTTTGAATTTTTTTAAATGCCGGAGTAAAAAAAAATTGTCTGCCGCCCCAAAATGATCGGATTTGTTCCAAATTTTATCTATTTATTTTTTTAATCTCTATATAAAGGGTGTTTTTTTAAGCCCGATAGAACTTGAAATTGTAAAAAATAACACAAAAAATTAAATTGTAATCAAAATTTTTTTTTTATTGGAAAGATCAATACGTGACATTAACATTTGAAAATGATTTCGGGCATATGGGCACCGCGGCTGTTCTTGACGAAGCGCATTCTGGACGTCCAATTTTGGGCCACTTTTTCGAGCACTACTGGCCGTATGTCACGAATAACACGAACAATGCTGTCCTCCAAGGCATCAATTGTTGCTGGTTTATCAGCATAAACCAGTGACTTCACGTAGCCCCACAGGAAATAATCGAGAGGTGTCAAATCTCACGACCTTGGAGGCCAATTGACAGGTCCATTTCTCGAAATCAACTTATCGCCAAATTTTGATTTCAATAAGTCGATGGTTGCGTTCGCCGTATGGCACGTAGCGCCATCCTGTTGAAACCACATCTCCTCCGGATCAATGTCATCCATATTTTCAAACAAAAAATCATTGATCATGGTGCGGTAACGATCTCCATTGACCGTAACGCGAGCTCCGGCCTCATTTTTGAAGAAATAAGGTCCGATGATGCCACCAGCGTGAAAACCGCACCAAACGGTGCATTTTTCTGGATGTAATGGAGTCTGTAGGGTCTCTTGTGGATTGGTCTCACTCCATATGCGGCAATTTTGCTTATTAACAAACCCGTTAAGCCAAAAATGCGCCTCATCGCTGAACACAATTTTGCGTCTATAAGTTGCGCGAATCGACGACTGATTTTCAAAGTAAATTTGGATAATTTCGTAGCGTTGTTCAAGCGTGAGTCTATTCATGATGATTTGTCAGAGTATACTGAAACAAATAAAAAAAAATGTTTCATCAAAATTTAATTTTTTGTGTTACTTTTTACAATTTAAAGTTCTATCTAGCTTAAAAAAACACCCTTTATAAAAGAATAACGTGACTGACTGACTGACTGACTCAACATCGCCCAGCCCAAACCGCTGAAGCTAGGAAGTTGAAATTTGTTATGTAGGTTCCTCTTTCGGGGTAGACGTCCACTAAGACGGGATTTTTGGAAATTCCTACCGGAACGGGGAAAGTGTCCCCCTTGACGGCCTGCCAAAACCCCTTTGGCTAGAAAGCTGAAATTTAAGATATGTGTTCCTTGGAGTAGGGGCTAACTTTTCTGGAAAGTACTTTCTAGAATTTTGGACAGGGACGTTGTAAAAATGGGTTTAAAAAGGGGAAAAAGGCCCCCCTTGACGGCCTGCCAAAACCGCTGGAGGTAAGAAGTTGAAATTTGGTATAAAGGTTCCTCCACTATCGTAGACATCCACCAAGACGGGAGTTTTGGAAATTTTTACAGGGACGGGCAAAACGGGGAAAAAGTCTCCCCCTTGACGGCCTGCTCAAACTGCTGGAGCTATGAAGTTGAAATTTGGTATGTAGGTTCCTCGACCGGTGTAGACGTCCGTTGAGACGGCATTTTTGGAAATTCTTGTCGGGAGGGGCAAAAAGGGGACAAAAAAAGTACCTTTTTCCAAAAAAGTACCTTTTCCCAAAAAAAGTACCTTTTTCCAAAAAAAGTACCTTTTTCCAAAAAAAGTACCTTTTTCCAAAAAAAGTACCTTTTTCCAAAAAAAGTACCTTTTTCCAAAAAAAGTACCTTTTTCCAAAAAAAGTACCTTTTTCCAAAAAAGTACCTTTTTCCAAAAAAGTACCTTTTTCCAAAAAAAGTACCTTTTTCCAAAAAAAGTACCTTTTTCCAAAAAAAAAGTACCTTTTTCCAAAAAAAGTACCTTTTTCCAAAAAAGTACCTTTTTCCAAAAAAAGTACCTTTTTCCAAAAAAAGTACCTTTTTCCAAAAAAAGTACCTTTTTCCAAAAAAAGTACCAAGTACCTTTTTCCAAAAAAAGTACCAAGTACCTTTTCCCGAAAAAAGTACCTTTTTCCAAAAAAGGACCTTTTTCCAAAAAAAGTACCTTTTTCCAAAAAAGTACCTTTTTCCAAAAAAAGGACCTTTTTCCAAAAAAAATTCCTTTTTCCAAAAAAAGTACCTTTTTCTTAAAAAAGTACCTTTTTTGAAAAAAGTACCTTTTTCCAAAAAATGTACCTTTTTCTAAAAAAATGTACCTTTTCCAAAAAAAAAAGTACCTTTTCCCAAAAAACATACATTTTTCCAAAAAAATAATTTATTCAAAAAAAGTACCTTTTCCAAAAAAGAGTACCTTTTCCCAAAAAAAGTACCTTTTTCTAAAAAAATGTTCCTTTTCCCAAAAAATATACATTTTTTCAAAAAAATACCTTTTCCAAAAAAAAGTACCTTTTCCCAAAAAAAAGTACCTTTTTCTAAAAAAATTTTCCTTTTCCAAAAGAAGTACCTTTTCCAAAAAAAGTACCTTTTTCCAAAAAACATACATTTTTCCAAAAAAAACAACTTTTTAAAAAAAAATACCTTTTGCAAAAAAAGTACTTTGTAAAAACAAAGTATCTTTTTCCAAAAAATTTCGTTTTTCCAAAAAGTACTATTTAAAATAATATATAATTTCAAAAAAACTACTTTTTTTCCTCCCCCCACGGATATCTCCACTAAAACAAGGTTTCTTGATATTCGGCATAGACGTGCGCTAAGACGGGATTTTTGTAAATTCCTACCGGAACGAGCAAAAAGGGGAAAAGTCTCCCCATAAACAGTCTCACAAATTGGAAAAGTGCCTGCCCAAACCACTGGAGGTAAGAAGTTGAAATTTCGTATAAAGGTTCCTCCACTGTAGTAGACATCGACTAAGTTTGTATTTTTGGAATTCCCTACAGGATATCCCAAAAGGAAACTCGGTATGTGAGTTCCTCCTTCTGTGTAGGCGTCCGCTTAGACGGAATTTTTGAAATTCCTATCGGGAGGGGAAATAAGGTAAAAGTCTCCTCCTGCAGGCTTGCCCAATCCCTTTTGGCCAACCTAAAATTTTAAATAAGTATTCCTTGGAGTAGGACTAATTCACCGGCAACGTAATTTTTCTATTTTGGAACAGGAACATAGTAAAAATGGTGGTTGAAAGGGAAAAATGTCCCCACTAACGGCCTGCCCAAACCGCTTAGGCAATGCAGTTGAAATTTGGTATGAATGTTCCTCATCCATCGCAGATAGCCGCGAAGATGGAATTTTTGTAAATTCCTAAAGGGAGGGGCAAAAAAAAAAAAGCCTCACCTTGGGGGCCGGTAAAAACCCCTTCGGCTAGAAACCTGAAGCTTAAAATGTGGGTCCCTGGAGTGAGGGCTAACTTATTAGAAAGATACTTTTTTGAATTTTGGACAGGGTCGTTATAAAATGGGGGCTCAAAAAGGGAAAGTTGCCCCTTAACGACCTGTCCAAACTGCTGGAACTAGGAAGCTGAAATTCGGTACTTAAGTTCCTCTCAGCCTACTCAAACTGCTGGAACTAGGAAGCTGGAATTCCCTGTCGATGGATTTTCGGAAATTCCTACCGAGAGGGGCACAAATAGTAAAAGTTGGCTAGAAACCTGAAATGTAAAACATATGTTACTTGGAGTATGTGCTCACTTACCGAGAAGGTGCTTTTTGGACAGGGACATTGCAAAAATGGGGATTAATGAAGCGAAAAGTGCCGCTTTAAGGCCTGCCCAAACCGCTGGAGGTAGGAAGTTGAAATTTGGTATTAAAGTTCCTCCTCTATTGTAGACATCCGCTAAGATGAGATTTTTGGAAATTTCTACAGGTAGGGTCAAAAACAGGAAAAGTCTCCCCCTTAACGGCCTGGCCAAACTGCTGGAACAAGGGATCTTAAATTGGGTTCCTTCTCCAACGTTGACGTCCCCTAAGATGGTATTTTTGGAAATTCATACCGGGAGGGGTAAAAAGGGAAAAAACTTCCCCCTTGACGGCCTGGCCAAACTGCTGGATATAGAGACCTAAAATTATGTATGTAGTAGGTTCCTCCTCCAACGCAGACGTCCTCTAAGACGGAATTTTTGGAAATTCCTACCGGGAGGGGTAAAAACGGAATAATTCTCCCCCTTGATGGCCTAACCGAACCTTTCGGCTAGAAACCTGTAATATATAATATGTTTTCCTTGGAATATGGGCTAACTAATCGACAAGGCATTTCTAGGACTTTGGACAGGAACGTGGTAAAAATGGTGGTTCAAAAGGGGAAAATTGCCCCCCCCCCCTTAACGTCTACGTCTTTAGCTAGAAACCTAAAACTTAAAGAACAAGTGTATATGAAACACTAAAATTAAGAAACTAAATAGAAAACGAGTGGGATTGAAACACTACACAAGTGGAATGAAATGGATATAAACGTTGAACGAGCGGAATTGAAATTATAGACAATGCAAATGGATTGGAAGAGGGAATTACCTGTTCAAATACTATCAACGGAATATGAAACTTATGTAGCATTGAAACATACTCCCCAAAAAGTTAAACAAATTTTCTGAAAGAGAAAAAATCTTAGAAAAGGAATGGAACTTATATATTCCGATATTTAAACTTCATGTAACGAAGCACCGGTGGAAGAAACCGACGCAGTAAATTTTCTAACTGAATTTGTGAATTTACTTGAATTGCCAGGTCTACCTTTACATAAACTGGAATTAAAAAAAAAACTTTAAGACACGCTAACAACGTAGCGGGCTTTGCCCGCTATTTTTAATATTATAAAATGCTTTCCAACCCTGCTTTACGTTATTTATTTTCATTCAAAACACAAATGAACAAAACTACTTACGGGTCTATCTACCTAAGTTCGCACTTTACCAAATTATCTTAACATACACACGTATATTGCAATTTATTATGGATTCATTACTAACAATCCACTTTCATGAGAAAAACTGATCAAATATTTATTTATTTTAAACCCATTGTTGTGCAGAATTATTTATTTGTGGTGGCTGGGTGAAGGCTTTAAATAAAAAAACTTTAAGTAAAAAAACGAATTTAATAAAAATTGTGGGGGGAGGGCGCAGCCCCCCCCCCCCCCCCCTTAACCTTTAAGGCACGCTAACAACGTAGCGGGCTGCGCCCGCTAGTACGAGTATAAAGGAACAAGAATCTGGCCGCCGGTATATAAAAATCCAATATTTCAAAATGGGGACACCCCTAATAGCCACCTAAAAGTCTTCAATATGTTGGTTAAGCATTTGACAGACTTTCGTTGGTTTTTGGCAGTAGATTAAAGCAGCATAAGCATAATATAGTTAGCCCTTTAGTTGTTGTTGTAATTTGTCGACATACTGCCTGGCAAAAATTAAAAAAACATTCAAATAATTTGTACGCCTGAAATTCGGTTCTAATCGCTTTTCGCAGAGCCATTTTATCTAAACTGGAATTTATCTGAAATAATATAAAACTTTTTTAAACAAATCAAATTTTAGCCCGCGGCATATTTTTCAACTAGTTTCTTACGTAGCAAAATCACTGAATAATAATAATCGTATTATTTTATCTCGTTGGGGTTATTTCGTAGCGCCCAAAGCCTTATCGATCTCAAAATTGAAATAATCTCCAAAGTATTTTAATTTTGGAGTTTATTTCAATGGGGTTTTTTCACAATGAAATAATGTCAAAAACTGAAGATAAAATAAGTCCCCAAAAATAAAAACCCGCAAATATTGTTACGTCATTTTCTGGGTCACAAAATTTTAAGGTGAAATAAACCACAAACATTGTTGCGTTAGTTTTTGGATGTTGTTCATTTTTTTTCATTTGGGACTTTTTTATGACATTTTTAACAGAAAATTTTAAAAACTTTCAAGGAAAAAAGGACTTTCAATGGAAAAATAAACTTAAGGAGCCACGCGAGAAATTTTTACAAAAAAGTTTGTCCATTTCTGGCACGCAGTGGAAAAGACTTGATACTTCTGGTATAAAATGTATTAAAGGTAAAAAAGGTAAATGTTTTTTTTTATATGGCCTAAAAACATTTGCATATCAAATAAATTTTGTTCGGTAGACTGTCTTATGATGCCTGCATAATAAGTAAACGCAAAATATGAACAGTCTGGCAATTACTTGTCAATCATTTGGAAAATTCCAATCATTGTTTCAAGTATACAATTCTCAAGATATTAGCGAAAAACAAATTTTGAAGATGTTATTTCGTTTACATAAATTCATTTATGCAAAGTTTGTCAAGTACCTACAATAAAATACGAAAAAAATAAAATTTGCACCGTGGCATATTTGCTACAGACCCAACGACGACAGTAAATGTGGTTTAAGCTTTAATCAAGATATGTATTAATCAAAATATTTAAACTTCCCAGCAAAATCTTTCATTACCAAATAAGTGGTTATATAATAGAAATTCATAGCTCCGCACAACTTATTTTTTGGCGTCTAAACTCATTAGTTTTGTTTGGCGTGGTTGCTTTTATAAGTAGTCACGCTTACCCGCTTGCATACGAAAAAATGAGAAATAAGTAGTTATGAGAATTTGAATAATAAGTGGTTACACACATGGTTACAAAAAGATTAATTATAAGTGGTTATCCGATTGCTTACTTGATTCTTAAAAATAAGGAGTTAGGCAAATACTATTAGCCTAAGGAAATACATTCAGAAAAAATTAAGTTTTCTCTAGTGTGTAATTTTAGGACTCGTCATAAAAATTTAAACATAAAACATATTTACATATAATAAAATAAATTAACTGTGTATAAAGTACTTATTTAAACTAATACGAGTAAGTCATTATTTTATATTTAGAAACAATGAATACAATAGGCCGTTAGGAAGTCATTATTTTATATTATAAAATAATACAAAAGGTAATGATATATCATTTTTGGTAATACAGATAGTAATGAGGTGTCTACCAATATTTTGCTGGGTTCTTACAAGGGAATCCCGCCCTTTTTTCAATCCCGCAATCCCGCGAATTTTGTTCGGGATTTTCCAGGATTTGTTTATTCTTTTACAGAAGTTTTAGCTATCACATATTGCAATTTTGGGAGCTAAATAAATTTAAATTTAAAGCATTGATTTGAAATTAATTTAAATAAGAAATATTTTAAAGTAAAAAAATGCGATTTAAAATTTAATAAACTGAATTAGTATAACAATATATTATTTGGGCCAAATTGTTCCTGGATGTCAGTTGAATTTGGTTAATTTAAACCGAAAACAAATTTTATCACCAATAACCAAGTTTATCAACAAAAATACTTGAACTTCAGTAAATTTTGTTTTCTTTAAATTGGTGATCTTTGTTCAAATAATGCAATATATACAACACTTCAACATCCGTATCTCAGTTCCAAATACCACCAAAAAAACTAGACATTAAAAAATTAGTGATATTTTCGTACTTTCAATTGAGTATTTTGAGGTTTTTTCACTTCAAATAATTTCATTTAAATTTCAACTGCTATTCCTTTTCAATTGTATTTTTTTAAATATTACGCAGATGCCTTTTCAAATTATTTTGGATTTCTTTATATGTTAATTTAAAATGCAACTATGCAAAATAAATAATTTGTTTTTAAATAGTTGTGGCATACAAAATTTCTTTTCAAAAGATACCAATTAAAGTTAAAAACTATTTAATTAATGTTTTTCATTCAATTTGAGATCAAATATCACATTTTCCTTTCTTCCATTGAACTGAAACAAATAAGCAAATTGAAACAAAACAACTCAATTAGGCTAACATCAACGAAATTCTAACAATGCTATTTTTATCTTCTGTTATTAAAGTATCGTAGCTGCTTCCTATGGAATTCAACTCTGACCGACAACTTATAAAGCACAGATTTATGAACGACAACGAACCGTTCATTTTAAATGCATATTTTAATTATTTTTTAACCTACAACATAAATCCATGTTGATAGTAAACAATTAGGAATACGTCTTAAATTATATTTTTCACTACATCTAGTGTAATAAGGTGAATAAAATATTATTGAATACAATATAATTCTAGTGTCGATCTTTATAAAAGATTTAAGAGAATTGGCCCAATAATTTGTGTGAAAAATACTCACTTTTAAACTTTTTTATAAAATAATTCTATACGAACACTTCTGAAAATCTGCATAGAAACAAAATAATTAGAAATAGAAATTTTTGGATTCCATATTTGAGAAATACTTAAGCAAAAAATGTATCTTAGTTCTGACTATAAAACTATTAACTGACTATAAACTATTCTTTCAGAATATATTAAGTAGATTTTGTCATTTGTACAACCAAAGATGAACTTTGTCGGACGGTGTTTTAATAGAAATCAAGTTTTTCAAGTACAACATATGTCGGATTTATTTATTTTCTATTGAGCGGGAATTACCGGGATCCCGGGTAATTCAGAAAAAATCCCGCTGTCCCGGGAAATGAAAAAATACGGGAAAAGAAAAACCCTAGTTCTTACGTCTCTTCGAGTATTGCCGGTTTTTTCCTTATTCAAAAAAAATCTAGTTTAATTTTCTTTATACATAGTTATGATCTCATATAAAATTCACCATTTTTCACGGACAATTTAAATGTGTTTCTATAGAGCCCCCATACATTTGCAATATTATGTCCAATATAATGGCACAGTATTTTTCTCGTTTTGCCACACACCATACAATAAATTGCAACATATATGTATGTAGCAAAAGATCGTCACAATATGTTATGCAATATATGAATTCAACATAACCTCAAAATGCACACAAACATAAACAGCGCAAAATTAAAATTGCACAGTGTTGCCAATAGATTATGCAATATTTCAAGTTGTCCAATACAAAATCAAAAGTGTTTTGATTCACTACATAATATTGCTCAACCTTCAATTTAATACACACACGGTCAATATGCTTGCACCACTTGGTAAGTTGTACCATAATATTGCAAATGTATGGCCCGCTAAACTTTCCAATTCAGAGGCGGGATTTCATTTTAATGACGTAAAGCTGGCATATTGATTTTAAATTAAAATTACATACATCAAACCGATAAAAACCGAGACTAAGCCATTTTGTGCTTAATGCCGTTTCACACGGAGCAAATTTTGTTGCGGCAATTCTTGCCAATTCTCTTTTAAAGTTGCCTTAATGTTCACACAAAAAAATCTTTTTCAGCAATTTTCGTTTTTCTTTAATTTAAAACAGGGATGAAAAATTCAGTACTTTAGTACTTTTTCAGTACCTTTTCACTTGCAAAAGTACCGCAGTTCCCCCCTCGACCGATTTAGTACTTTTTTAGTGATAAAAAACAAATCCAAAATTTAAGAACATTTCTTCAATTTTTTCATGGGAAAGATTAAGAGTTTATTAATTAATCTTATGATTTATTAATTAATAAACTCTTAATATTTCAACGAAAATATTCATTACACTCTTTTTTCTATAAACAATTATATAGGTGAGCTTGAGGTCAATTGGGAACAGTTTTGATCAGGCTCGAAAAACGTATCTATGAATTTGTTCTAATTTTTTAAATAATATATTCTACAGTGGTTCCTGGTCTAACTTTCTGCATTATTATTGAAATTGGTTGGATTTGTTGGAGGTTTTTCGAAGCAAATTACTGAAACAGGAAGAAGTTTGGGGTTTTGCAAAAATGTTTGCGTGATCAATATTGCCCCAATTTCGTTGGCACTATTGATCAGGAATTTGATCAATTCTTTGGCATACTAATTGTTTATATAAAATTTACCTAAACACCAGTGTATTAAAGAAATTTATGTTTTTTGCCTAGTTCTTAAATTGTAACGGTTAACGAACAATGTTGTGCTAATTAAGCTATCCCTAGCAGTTATTAAATTTTCTAAGCATGCAAAAATGTGTGCAAAAAGTGTGAATTTCTACATTCAGAATTTAGGGAAAACATTAAAATTTCTTTTTTAAAAACCTTCAGTTTTTGAGTTTTTGATAGTTTTTCATTAACACGAAAAAGTCTACATTCCCACCTTAAAAGAGAAAAATAAAAAGTTGGAGAATACGCTTTACTTTTTTTTCTGCTGATTGTGGTTTATCGCTGAAGCAGAATGAAAAACAAAACGAATTGCCGAGAACAAGCAACCCCGTACCAATTACCACTCTTCTTTCCCTCTCTCCCACAAACTCAAAAGTTGCGCAACAAAAATTGCTGTGTGAAATGGGACTTAAAAATTTTTACATGAGTGTAGCACGCAAATATAACTAATATGATTAAATTTGCTAAACATGTTAACCAAGCAAAAAAAGGGAATGACAGATCATATCCTTACGGATTACCAAGTAATGATAGGTCATTACCTTTTGCATTACTTTAAAATACAAAATAATGACTTACTGGTAATAAGTTATACAAGTACTTATATATTCTTGCAAAATAATCACTTACTGTTAATTGATTAAATAAGTACCGATTTAGTCTTTTTTACATTAAAAGTTTTTTATTTATTAATTTGTTTTGAACTAAAAAGGAAATTTGCGACGGTAAAAAATTATTTTGCCAATATAACCAACTATTTCACAATGTAGGATAACCAATTATATCCTACCTTCTAAGTATCCACTTATTCTATCTTTGTGAGTAACTACTTATTCTTTCATTATGGGTAACTCATTATTATCACTTTTTTGCCAGAGCTGATGGCCAAAGTAGCTAGTGGTCTATATTTACTAACTCTGTAATAATTCATTATTCTATAGTTATTTATTAAATAAATAAATTTTTTCGCCTGTAAGGTGGTACTTTTCGAACTACTTCTTCAAATGCATTCACGCAACTAGGAAGTGTTACCAGCATTAGTCAGATAACGCTTTCTACATAAAAGCTGCTCTTAAAAACTTGTTCCTAGAGTGATAATTTCGAAAAAAATCATAGGCAACAGATCCATAGAAGCATTGTTAAATTATTGTGGAAGTCTTGCGTATTATACACTGACTTTCTTAACGTTAAATAGAAAAATATCAATAAAAACTCAGAATTTTTGTTGGAAATTATTTTCCAAATAGACGTTTTCTATTTGGAAAATAAAAAATGGTATTGAAAAGTCATACAATTTAGTAAAACACATTTTTTATAGCAATTAATTTGCTTACTTTATTTCATTTATTTAAATTAATTAAAACTAAAAACAGCATTAGAAATTTAAAAATATAGTTTGAACTAAAAAAAAATTGCACAATGCATAAAGAATCAATTATAATTAGAAAAATATTAGTAAATTTCCATTCATAAATTTTAATTTCGGGTGCAAACTAAATCTAAATTAAAAAAATCTGGTTAATAAGTTTCCACAAATTTTTTAAAAATTTATAATAATTTTCAAAGAAACTTCAAACCCTTTTGTCAACTATTAAGTTTAGGAGAAGTTAATCCACCTCGCAGGGGTGTATTCTCACAGTTTGAATCGGGAATGCAAAATAAAATTACTAATATTAAGTTGATTTCAAATTAAATTTAAAATTTAAAATATCAGCTTAAATTTTTACAGACTAATTAAAATCGCGGAAAATCCCGCTCGTAATTCCCGGGGCTGCGGGAATGAAAAATGGACGGTATTCCCGGGACGGACATAAACCCTAGTGGTAGTTCATCATTTAACTACCCAGCCACAAATTGCCGGCGTTAAAAAAATAGTACGGGCAAAACATGAATTTTTTTGTAAAACCAGTGTTTTGCCAGTAATACCGTTTCTAAAAAATTTACAACTGTTCATTTTTTTTATTTTACATATTTTACTATTGTTTTAGATGTCCATCGCAATGACAGAGTGGGTAGTATTCTAGAGTGGAATGTACTGAAATAGAGATGAAATTATACAAAAAACATATAAGTGCGAAGCAGAAGGTAAAAAAATTCACGCTGCAGCACATATTACTCCATTATTGTCAACAGGCCTTAAATATTTAAAACTTTTTTGTCTTATTTGAATTATTAAACAGAATAAGCAAATTCCTTATTGATAATTTTATTTACAGCACGTTTTTGTCTGTTTTATAAAAATAATATGAAAAAATAAAAATACTTTTTTTTATCTTTTTCTTGTGCGTAAAGTTAAATGTCAAGTAAAACAGTCGAAAATTCAAATTTTCAATAGAAATTTTTGCGATTTTACTTTTCAACAGAGTCATTGCATAGAAGAAAGACAAAAATATTTTCTATATCCCAGCAAAAAAGAGATGCCGAAGCACTACAATTGCTGATCTATATGTACTTCTTTTTAAACAGAAACACTAATGATTTTAACATTGAGCTCTCATAGTAGAGGAGTACTCCCACTTAAATATTTTTTCAGTACTTCTTGAACGAGGGCAAAGGATGCTCTCGTTCATCAATTAAAAGTTTAAAAAATTCTTCGCAAAAAAAATATATAAGTTTTTATTTTACAAAAATTTGTTTTATTTAACCCGCTGACATTCTTCTGTGGATTCAGATTTTATCAAAATTATATTCTTAATTTGTTCTCATACTTGAAATTTACGTAAATAATAAAATTTTGAAAACGCTGTAATGATAAAAAAATGTATTTGCAGTTATAGCCAAACTTTCATAATATCTTATGCTTTTTACTGCGCTATCGGATACCGTTTTGAAAAAGTCGGTTCTTGAAATCATGTCGTCATATGACTACGGTACACTAATAGATAAAAGACTTTAAAAAGTTTAGTTAAAGCTACTAAAAATTATTTAAAATGATGCTGCAGAAAAAACTGCTGAATTGGCAGATTATTTTTGCTATATATTAGTAAGATAGGAACAGCAAAAATAAAACTGTTAAGTATACACAATATATAGGGACATGCCTACAACGGATTATTTTTCACAATTAGTTAAATACGTTTAATTCCTTTAATAGACAGTTTTAGTTATATATAAATTTTTGTTTTTAGAAAATAACAAATTAACCTGCTAAAATCAGCAAAAAAATGTTGCTAAATAATTAGTAGCCTAAAAAGTCACGAAAAAATTAAAAATTTTCGAAGTTTTTTTTTTAAGCAAACAAAAATCGATGAAAAACAGCATTTTACAATTTTTTTAAGCAAATATTTCTGTTAATTTAACAGGAAGACTGCTATTTACATTAAGCGGGGTATCGACTCTAGGAAAAATTTTGTTTTCGAATCGTTTTTTATATTTTATTTGGATGGAGCATACTTTTCTCTATATGCTAAATTTCTACATGTTTTTTTGTAAAATATGTTTTAGTCCCAAAGTAATACTCTATGTGGTAAATTTGTGTGTAACACTTTTTGTTTGCATTTTTATTAACTTGTTTTTATTAGAAATCGTATATCTTATAATAGGGTGGAATAAAAAGATGAAAACTACATCAAAAGATGTAAGAATTGCACGCAGTTTTCAAAGAAAAGCCAATGACGATTCCTTGATGGATGTTGAAGACACGTCATATGTGGCAGTTGCTGATCGCTTAATATTAGTTATAAAAGTAATCAATATATTTAAAAATGGGGAAAAATACGAAATGAATTAAAAAATGTACAAAATTATAGCATTTTTACAAAATAATATGAGTAGTATTATGTATAATAATAAATCTACCATCATTTTAAAGACTATTATGTTTAATATATCAAATACCCATTAACCGATTCGTCCCAAATTTGGGGGACATGTAGTAAGCTAGGAGATATAACTTTTCTTCATTCACAATTTTTTGAAATTTTGCTGTTTTCTTAGCTTAAAATTATTTTTAGACTTCAAACGCGTTTTTATCAGAACCATGAGTTCAAAATCGACTGCCACTGTACTGCCAAGGTGGGTTTTTTGCTTTCGTAGTTAACAAAAAAATGTAGCCCTTATCGTGGCCCTTTTATTGAATTTCAGTCAAATAAATTTTATATTCCCAAGTAAAATTGTTTTTTCTTGCCTTTTTTTGAATTTTTCAGTTTGTGTGTCAACTTTGTTAAATAAATTTTAAAAATAAAAATCGGACCACGGTAAGGACTAGAGAATTTATCCAATAATTAACAAAGGCTGTACAGTGGCAGCCGATTTTGCCTTTTTTAAAAAGGGCTAATAATGAAGTGGCAACCCTGGCCATTTTGGTTGGAGAAATTTAAAACTAATATTTTCTGACAATACTGCAATAACATATATTTTAAACAAAAAAATAATATAGTAAAAATATTGTTATTTGAATTTTTGACAGTCGTTTAAATATGCCCCTTAATATTCTATTATTACAGTATTTACCCCCCTTAAAAAATTGTGAAGAATAATATATTGCAGGCATGTCCCTATTCGGATTTCATTTTTGCCTAAGGAAATCGTCATTGTCATATTTGTACTATTGGAATTGAGGTTGGAAAAATAAAAATTTTATTTAAAAAAAAAGATTTTTTAATTTAAAATAAATTTTAAAAAACAAATTTTATATAAAAAATGTATGTCTACTTAAAATAATTTTGAAACTACCGATTTTATGAAACAAAGCAAAAATATGCTCTATCTTTGCATAAAAAAGCTAAAATAAGCTTAATTTTTAAAGAAAATAGCAAAAATAAGCAAATATTTACAAAATAAGCAAAAACAAGCAAAATGCATTCCTTTCCAAGAACATTTTGAACTTCTACTAAAGGAATGTTAACTTTGACATTCATTATTTCGCTTCAAACTGCCTAAATTAACGAAGATTTCATTTAAACTTGGCACTTCCGTTGGAATGTATAAAGCTCTCAAGAGTTCGTCCGTTTGAATTTTTTTTATGAAAAATCAAGCTATTAAATAAATATTTACATAGGACCATATTTACATTTTATTACATTCATATGTAAATTAGAGTGGTCTAAAAACATATGAAAGTTGGAGTTCGCGGTCTCCGCAATGTCTCCTATTCCTTAATGACTAAAAACTCTGTGCTAAGTTTCAGATAAATCCGCTTTTATTTAGAGATAGCAGAAAAAGTTATCTTAAACAACAATTATTTTAATTTTTGCATTAAGAAATACAAAAATTGTTTTTCGGACTTTCTATATGTTCAAAATCCGTTGTTCTATATGTACAAAATCCGTTGTGTGAGTAGGACGTGTTTTTATTAAGCTCTGTAAAATACTTTTTTGTTTAATTAAATGTTATTTATTTCGTTTACCGTAAATTTGAATTCGATCCATAATTATTTTGTGTTTGTTATTTATTTTATCTTAATTCAAAAGTAATAATAAAACCAATAAAAACATTAAAATAATAAACTATATTTCAATAAAAACAATCAAACATAAACTCAGTGTTAATACAAAAAAAAAACTCCATAAAAATTACTTAAACTCTCAGCTTCAGCATTTACATATAACAACTGCCCAGCAAAATCTTTCATTAACAAATAAGTGGTTATATAATAGAAATTCATAGCTCCGCACAACTTATTTTTTGGCGTCTAAACTCATTATTTTTGTTTGGCGTGGTCGTTTTTATAAGTAGTCACGCTTACCCGCTCGCTTACGAAAAAATGAGAAATAAGTAGTTACGAGATTTTGAATAAAAAGTGCTTACACACATGCTTACAAAAAGTTGAATTATAAGTGGTTATCCGATTGCTTATTTGATTCTTAAAAATAAGGAGTTAAGCAAATACTATTAGCTTAAGAAAATACATTCAGAAAAATTTAAGTTTTTTCTAGTGTGTAATTTTAGGACTCGTTATTAGGAAGTCATTATTTTATATTATAAAATAATGCAAAAGGTAATGATATATCATTTTTGATAATGCAGATAGTAATGATATGTCATTACCAATATTTTGCTGGGTGTAACCACAAATCTATCAAAAGAAAACAATAAAGAATATAACAACAATAACACCTACAACTAATTTGTGCATCTCTCTGTTATTCAGCAATAGTTTAATAATAATAATAATAATAAAAACAAACACAAAACTACAATAGTTGATCTTAGACACCTAACCCTCACTTTACAAGTTTTGTGCTTTTTTTAATTTGATACCGTATAAATAATTATTATGAATTGTTTAAATAAAAAATGTTCCATTACTAATTTGGACGAAAGAATGCTTGTTTGCTGGCTATGTCATGGTTTAACCCATTTTAAATGTAGCGGTATTCCTGTTTTAGCAGCTGAAGCAACTCAAAGACATGATGGATTACATTTTTGCTGTACAAATTGTAGAAAAATCGGGATTGATTTTTACAAGTTTTTTCAAAGTAGAAAATCTGTTTTTCTTGATATTCAAAAGGAAATCTCGGATCTTTCAAGCCGTGTATCTGAATATGGGAAATTGTTTGATGAGTATAAATTTCTTGATAATTTTAAATCTCCACAACATTCATCACCAAAACGTCGTAAATCTTCTAGAAGCAAGCCAAATCCTCAAAGCCCTGCTTCTACTGTAGCTAATAATAATTCTGTCGAAATTATCACACCAATTACCGCTTCTACCTCTAAATCTGTTTTAAATAATAATACGGAAATCATTACACCAATTATCGCTTCTACTTCTAAATCCGTTCCAAATAAAAAAGTTAAATATTCTGAAGTGGTTCAACAAACTTCCATAGTTAATATTAATGATAATGAAATTGTTCATAATGAAATACGCGCAATACCCCGTTCTAAGGCAATATTCATATCCCGTCTCGCTTCCGAAATCACCGTCGAAGATATAAACTATTATATAAAAACTAAATTGAACACGAACGCTGAAATTTCAACTTACAAATTTTCGTATGCTCAACCACGTAGCATTACATCGTTTAAAATAATAGTCCCATTTGATATTTTTGAACAAGTAGTTGATCCATGCTTCTGGCCGGATAACACGCTAGTACGAGAGTATGTGTATAAAGAAAATCAAAGAAAAAACAATATTGTCTATCTCCCTTCACGCGAGCAAACATATCAAAAAAACTGAATATAACTGCTGATAACCAATTGTATATTACTTACCAAAACGTGCGAGGTTTAAATACTAAACTATCGAAACTGTACCTGGAAAGTTTTGACTTTAATCATCATGTCATCATATTCACGGAAACCTGGTTAAACAATAAAACCTTAAATACTGAAATTTTTTGCAACAAATATAATATTTATCGATTTGATAGAGAAACTACTACTACTGGTGGTGGTGTTATTATTGCTGTTTCCTGCCTTTTCTCATCTGAAGAAATAATACCTGCTCCGCCATATAAAATTGAATTTGTTGGCATCCGTATTAAACTGAATAAAAAAAATGTCTTCATTACTTGCTCATATATTCCTCCGAGATCGGATTTTCTTATTTTTAATCAACATTGTGAATCCATTAAATCTGTTATATTGTCGGCAAAACCAGATGACTCAATTTTTGTTTTTGGAGATTTTAATTTGCCTACTGTTTCTTGGAAATTTTTAGATGATTCTTTTATTTATGCCCCAATAAAAGCTGAGGACTGGATTGATGACATTTTAAATAAACTTTATGATTTGTGTATTTATCAAATAAATGGTGTTTATAATGAAAATGGGAGGTTGTTAGATTTGGTGTTTGTAAACGAACCAGCTAACTGTTCTTTAATTCGTACTGATCCGATAACATCACCAGATGATCGCCATCACCCTACTATTGAAGTAAGTTGTAATATTCCTTGTGTACTGAATCGAAAATCAAAGATTAATTCTGTAAAAGCTTTCTGCTTCAAAAGAGCAAATTATGATGACTTAAATTTTCTCCTGAATAATACAAATTGGCTTGACAAGTTATCCATTTCAAATGGTACTTCATCTTCTATTGATGCAATGATCGATGTATTTAATAAAACTATTCTAGAATATTTGGATGAATGTATTCCAAAATTCACTGCATGTAAGCAATCTGGTCCGCCATGGAGCTCAAAACAATTGTCGAGACTCAAAAATATAAAAAACAAACGTTACAAAAAATACAAAAAAACTGGGTTAACTTCAGATCATAGTAGATACTCCATTTCCCGCGCTGAATATAATTTACTTAACATGAAGCTGTACAGTAATTACTTAAATAATCTTAAATTCAATTTTAAACGAGATCCAAAATCATTCTATAAATTCGTTAATTCTAAAAGAAAATCTACTGGATATCCAAATATTATTAAATACTTAAGTCACGAATCTTCCGACGATTTGGTCATAAGTAATATGTTTGCTGATTTTTTTGCTACCACTTATTCCGATGCTCAGTACAATGAATCCAACAGATATCCTTTTCCAGTTGTAGAACATCAGCCTATATCATTTCCTTTCATCAATACTTCCCAGATAGTAACCTGTTTGAAGAATCTTAAATCATCACACTACAGCGGACCTGACAGTATTCCTAGTTGTGTTTTAACTAATTGTGCTCAAGCTTTTTCCACTCCTTTAACAATAATGTTTAATACATCAATAAAATGTGGCTACTTTCCCCAATTTTGGAAGCGTTCATACATTATTCCATTATTTAAATCGGGTAACAAATCAAACGTTATGAATTATAGAGGCATCGCAAAGTTAAGTGCAATCCCTAAACTCTTTGAGAAATGTATAACAGATTTTCTCTGCCATCAATCATCTTCTTTATTGTCATCTTTCCAGCACGGCTTTAGGAAAGGCTGTTCAGCGATGACAAATCTTTTGAAACTAACTACTCTTGTTAACCGCGGATATAATAGTGGCCAAGTAACTGATGTAATTTATACTGACTGCAGCAAAGCCTTTGAGAAAGTCAATCATAATCTCCTTCTTAAAAAGCTTTATTTAATGGGTTTCACTCAAAACAGTTTGAACTGCATAGAATCATATCTTATTAGTAGAATACAGAGTGTACGTTTTAATAATGCCACTTCAAGGAGCATTATTGTAAACTTTGGAGTGCCATAAGGTAGTCATCTTGGTCCAATTTTATTTTCGTTTCTTATAAATGACTTGCCATGTGTAATGGAACGATGTAATATGTTATTGTATGCGGATGATGTAAAAATATTTCTTAGCTATATTGAACCTTCATATCAAATCTATTTGCAACATGACTTGGATAATTTTTATAATTGGTGTAACATTAATCTTATGGATCTTAACCTTAAGAAATGCAAACACATGCAATTTTCCAGAAATTGGAATTCTATTGGTCTATACACTTTGGGAGACTACCAGCTGGAATTAGTTAATGAGTTTTTGGATCTTGGTATTTTACTTGATCCAAAATTAAATTTTAAACAACATATCACGATGATGGTAAATAAAGCCCATGGTGTTCTTGCTTTTATAAAGCGATGGGCAAAAGAATTTACAGACCCAGGGGTTACAAAGCAATTATATACATCTCTGGTAAGACCAATTATGGAGTATGGTTTTATACTCTGGGACCCTGAAAGTACTGTTATCAGTAATCGTATTGAATCGGTCCAGAAACAATTCCTCTTGTTCTGTTTAGGAAACTCAACATAGAACCCATCCGCTGATCTTCCATCGTATACCATTAGGCTTGATAGAATTAAATTGCCTACTTTAGTAAGCCGAAGGAAAATGCTAAATGTTTCATTTATGATAAACTTGCTTAATGGTGACATTTTTTCTGATTTCCTGCTTAGTAATGTTCAACTCCATGTTCCTCAAAGATCTACTCGCTCTTATATCCCGTTATATTTACAAGTCTTTCAATCAAACTACGCTAATTCTGATCCCTTTCGAAGAATATGTAAACACTACAACGAAATGAATGAATTGATAGATTGTTTTTCAAATGTAAATGTCATTAAACGTAATATAATTTTTTACTTAAATACGTAGGCTATAATTTGTATTTGTTAATCATGTTTTTCTTTTTAATATTATAGTCTGTAAGGATTTTTATCCATAGACTTAACTAAATAAATAAAATAAATAAATAAAAAATATTTTCATATATTTACTTAGAATATTGTTCTACCTCAATTCCAAATTCTAATATGATATTAGCTGTATTTTCGGCTTAACTATATCCGTTAACTCAGAAAAAAAGCTGAAAGTACACAAAAACGTATTTGAGGCAAAAACTAACACAATACTTTTCCTATGCGCGTTAAATTTTAACGCCGATAACACTATGCGACAGTCAAAATCGGGATGGGATGAAACCAACGGGAAATGTTATATCGGTCAAAAACAAGTTATACGTGTCCCGGCGTTTCGCTAGGTCACCCCTAGGAATCGAGATATATTTTTTTTTGACATAACTCGAGAACCACTAGTCCGATTTTGCTCAAACAATTAAAAAAAATTAAAAATTACAATTCCTTTAATCTGTTCATATAACGTTTTTCTATATACTCAACAGTTTTGCCGGTAAAAATAAATGTTTGTTACCGCTACCATAAAAATCAATAACCTTTTGTTTATTACTTTTTTTTAATATTTTAGGCAAAAAAATTTTTTTTCTTCTTACATTTATTTTTACGGCAAAACTGTTGAGTATATAGAAAAACGTTATATAAACAGATTTAAGGAATTGTAATTTTTAATTTTTTTTAAATTGTTTGAGCAAAATCGGACTAGTTGTTCTCGAGTTATGTCAAAAAAAAGATCACCAAAGGTCAAATCGATATATCTCGATTCCTAGGGGTGACCCAGCGAAACGCCGGGATACGTATAACTTCTTTTTTGCCGATATAACTTTCCCCGGTAGTTTGAACCCTTCCCGATCACTGACCCCTACCATTTGTCTCACAGTGTAATTACCAACGTTGAAAACTGAACGTTTATACATTTTCACATCTAACTTAACTTGTTGTTTCAAAAAGGTTGATCATTTTCATGATAGACAATTCAATTGTTTCGAGTTGGGGTTATAATCTACAGTTGTCCTCAATAAGAAAGTGATGACTGGAATACACAAACTGAGACATTACATAGGGTACAAAAATTCAACTGGATGGGAATTTTGTACTTTTGAGAATGAGAATTTTTAACTGTCTTATTTGGTAAAACCAGCCATAAATCAACACTTTTTGAAAGCAACATTTACATTAAAGTACCCTTTGGAGTATGTTTGTGTGTTCGTTGTAAATAACATTTATAAAAACAACGAGATTTATCCGAAAACAAAATAAATATTTTGAATTAGATTTAGCCGTAGTATCCTTTTCTTCAACAATTATTATCTTAAATAATTAGTAGGGGAATGGCGGTACACTTGATCCCGAAAAAGTTGAAGCATATTAAACTATTCAGTAGTTTTCCTTATTTAAAATTATGTTTGAAAGCGTTCTGAATATGTACGCTCATAAAAGAGCCTGTAAAAGTAGCAGAAAATGCTACTAAAATTTAGTTCAAAATTATCTGAACGGGTATGTATAGTTGATCTTTTATTATTGATCAAATTATCTTTCAGAAAAAACTGCTGAAATTAGCAGATTTTTTGGTAAATACTAAGTAGTGAGATAAGAACAGTAAAAATAAAATTGTTAAAATTACAGAATTTTGGTTATATTTTAGTTAACTTTTAGCCAAATTATCGCCAGAGACGTTTTCTTAACTATATTATAAATTAAAAAAAAAAAGTATAATTGCTTGATAAAATAATTTCATTTCATCTTTATATTAATGAATAAATGTTATGGTTTGGAACAGAGGAATTTTCACTTCAGATTATGAAATCGCTCTGAGAAACACGTTTTAAACGCAATTTCCGATATCGAAATTAGTTGGATATTGTTTTAATTTTACATTATAATTACATTTATAATTTCAATGAAAAGAAATAAGTAAATAACTTCTTGAGACTCATTGCAGTCTTTTTGGAGATTATTTCATTTTTCCTTTTGGGGATAATTTCATTCATTTTGGCTATTATTTTTTCTCTTGGGACTTATTTCATATTTGTGGTTTTATTTCACTGGGGGTTATTTCGTAGCGCCACCAAATTGCCTCCAATTATTTTCAGAATTATGACCTGCTGTTTGATTAAAATTATACATGGCCAGACTGACGGACATCGCCAAATCGACTCTAAAAGTGATTCTGAGTCGAAAGGTTTAAGATAAGGTGGGCCTACGCTCATTATTTTTGGTAGTTACAAACATCAGCGCAAACTCAATATACGCTATTCCGCAAGTGGTGTAGGGTATAAAAAATATGCCAACCCAGATAAGTAGGTACAAACATTTAGACCCTTAATAATCCAAATACTTAATAATTCAAAACTGTTGCTATAATTATGTCATGATATTTATGATGATGCTATTTTTAGCCACATGCTGCTAATACTCACAAGACCCGTAGATTGTCCATGTCATATTATAAACTTCCCTTCCTTACCCCATCCTCTTTATGTTAAATATTATACGTTTATTAATGTTCAGAGCCATTAAGGCGTATTATTGCTTTACAATAAAAAAAAAAATACAAAACTTTCAAGAGGCATTACTAACATACGCTTGATTACATTGTAAAAGATATCAGTGCTGACACAAGTCTTCTCGTGAACGTGTAGTCTGTCACACTACTTGGTTGGAATTCCCAGCAAATATATTTTAATGAAACAAAACAACGTACCTTCTAAGCAAATAAAAATAATTTGTTATTTTTCCAATTGTTTGTTTCGCGTAAATTGTTATTTTTTCTTCTTCAAATTTTTTATTAGTTTGTTGGGTTGTAACTCATAACACCCCTTGTATTATACAATTTAAATTCGTTTACAATACTCGCTTTTTATATGTACATTATTATGTGTATGTAAGCATTATACAATATTATCATCTATGACAATGCCTTAGAGTGCACACCAAATGTGGTGGTCGTACATATGTATGTCGGTTGGTAGTTGGTGGTAATGCCACAAAAGTTGAGGTTATGCCTGGGTCGTCAGCGTTTTTATGTCGTTAATAGTCTAACAATTAGTAACTATTAATGACATTGCACTCGAAATTTGTCAAAATATGTATAAATTTTAATCGGATAACTAAATGCTCGTTGTTAATGATAGCATACATTTTTGAAATAAAATGAATAGCAGCCACAAATGACGACTAACTAGCGTGAACGAAAAATTTAAAACATTTAAAATAAATTTTTTGTTCCGCTTTTTACGAAATAAATAAAAAATTGTGTTTTTTTTTAACAAAATTAGCCTTAAAAGAGTAAGGAATAATGCTAGCTCCTCTATTCCAACTCTTATAAAGGATGACCAAATATTCACTAATCCGGTTGATAAAGACAACTTTCTGGCTGAATTATTTGCGGGCAATTCATTTCCTGCGGAAAACTAAATGTTACCAGGTTATTTGGGCACAAAATCGTCAAATATTAAATAAAAAAAAGCAATCGTCAAAAGCGTCATTGTGTTTTAAAATATCGTCAAAATATTATTATCTTTCTAAACGACTTTCTTGACCAAATTTCAAATCCTATCTACTCTTTCGCAGATGACAGCAACATTTGTCATACATATACCTTCGATCATAAACCAAGCCTTATGGAAGTTGAATGACACACTCTATCGTGACTTGGTCGTGACTCCCATATGGGCAGAGGCTTTAAATTCTATTTTGGAGCTTCTGGGCAGTTTGAAAAGTAGGGTTTTGGTGATTTTTAATGACAGTAGGGTATCAAGCTCTACTGTGATTCATTGGAGCATCGTCCGTATGTTGGTTGTGTAACTCTGTTCTATCGGTATTGTCATGGAAAGTGTTCTACTGAGATAAGTGAATTATCCATATGGCACGTGTTCTCGTTCGGAACATACGCTTGAACAGTGGATCTCATCCGTTTGTGGTCGATCGTCCACTGGATCGCACAACGCAATAAAGGAAAAATTTAATCATTAGTCGAACTTTCCGTATGTGCAATAAACTCTCCGCAGATGTCTTCATTGTTACTTACAATGTAGAGAAATTTAAACCAAATGTCCACAAACACTACTCCCTCTTCTGATATGTTGTAGAGGAGAAAAATTTTAAGGACACTCATATTTAAGGGCTAACAATGGGGTAAAAAAAAGAACAATTTTTGGTTTTTTCATTTTATTTCATATTTCTTCCATTCCCCATTTTTAACTCCTAAAAATGAGTTTGGGCAGCTAAAAAAATACGTGTCCTTTAAACTTTTCTCCTTTACAACATATCCGAAGCTCATTAAGTTCTATGAAACTACACTAGGGTTCTCCAAGCTTGTTTGGAGGAAAATAAATTTTGAGTTGTTGACCGGTCTACCCCCTGGAAATATTTATTTGCGTGTATAACTACGTCCCCCCAAAAAATTGGGATAATCGGATATCGGGAAGACGTTCCGCATCGGGCCTGAAGTTTGGAAAACGAATTACAAGGGGAAAATATGACCTTTTGTGCATTTTCTCGAAAACATTGATATTTTAACACTAATTCGAATAAAAAACAGTAAATAATCGTGATTTTAAAGAACCTAAAGAAAAAAATAAATAAATTGGAAAAATTATAATTCCAGTTTGTGTTTGGAGCAACTGTAGCGACAGGACATTTTACAAAAATTGCTCATTTTGTCAAAAATAAACAAAAAGAGTCAAACTAAAATAACATTCATTTACTTAAAATAACAGATCAACTAAAACATTTCCCCCATTCAATAAACAAAATTTTAATGTTTTCATCAAATTGTACACAGTTTGCGGAAAAACATCACTTAAATTTGGTTAGACTATAATTATCTTTGAATTTGCTAAAAAAAATCTTTAACCCTTAGAGGCCTGGGGTCCGAAAAGGTCCGACCCATGAAACTTAATATTAATTATTACTACGAGATTGTAAAGCCATTAAATTGATAAAAAAAATCTCAACTGGATCAAAATAATTATTTTATGTAACGTGATCCATTTCTACGTATTTGAGACCTGTAGCGTGCGAAAAAGCCAATTTTGGGAGGAACCTTTTTATGGGCACTAGGTCTAAACATGGACCGATTTTAACCATAATCAATACGCTTCGACCTTGCACACCCCCCCCCCCCCCCACCGTACGGGGAATGAGGAGTCAATTGCCCTCCAAGGCAACCGAAGCCATATTACTAAATTCGTACAAATATGAACCAAAGAGAATGAGTTAGTGTTCTAAGTATTTTCTGGTCCGTTATTTTCACTGTTGCTTTTAAAAAACTTGACCGATAACGAAATAAAAAACAAAATTAGCGGCATATTTTTAAAAATATTTTTTATTTATTTTACTCTTTTATTTATTTTTAATTTTATTTTTTTACGATTTGCTTATTTTAAATTTCTATAATTTTTTGCTAAGAAATTTTAAGTTTTGTATTTTCAACGTTTTTTACTGTTAAGCTGTTTTAGTTTTAACATTTGGTATATCATTTTACTTTTCTTTTTAACTTAAGGGGAATTTTTAAAATTTTTATTTATTTTATCAGAGTTTTTGAGGTAATTTTCTAATTTTTAATTGATTTTTTAATTTAATTATGGCCAACACAAAAAACTAGTCAACTGCCATTAAAGTACCTATCCCATGACCGGTCAATCGGGGGCATATTCAAGGCACTTACACTATATTTATGTGTCGGTATACTATAAGGTGGGTCTAGGACCAATAACCAATATTTTTTGGTGTTACAAACATCCGCATAAACTTATAATACTGCGAAATAAAATATTATTAATTGCACCATGTAGTCATTTATACGGCATGATGGGTTAAGGTATAATTAGTTTGTACGTAACGTGCCGTGACGAATCAGATGATTTGTTTTTGTTCTATGAAAAAGCATTTGAGTCGTTAGTTTGTCTGTAATGTAACGTGCCGTGCCGGATGAACCTGTCGAAAACAGAATTTTTGTTATCCGTTAAGTGACAGCGAGTTGACAGCTGGTATTTTGAGATCTGCGACGAATGGCTTAAGCCGGCTAAGCTTAGCCGCCGTCAAAATTTTTTTTACACGATAAAAATCTAAAAATAGTATATATTTTTTTAAATTCTCTTTTTTTATCATTAAGCCGATGTTTTGTATGTGTCAACTTAAAATTGGCTAGCCGATCAGCTTTTAGCCACCGCAACCGATTAATCTGGTTGGCGCAGATCTCTGCTAAAAAAAACAACATTAACCAGCTGATACGTTATTACGGAAAAAACTAACTACACAAAAGAGCCATCCGGCACGAACGTCGCGAAACGCAAAGACTAATGCAGTTTTAGGGCGTAATACGGAAAACAAATAAGTATGATTCCATATTAAATGTATACAAAAATAGAAGTTTTTGGTACATACATTCTGCTAAGTGTCACGATATTAAACGTACATTTTTTTCCCAAATTAATTTTGGTACGCGGTCTATCGCTGTTTTAAGTTGATTTTTTTCAGTAAATTTGTGAAAAATACATGATGTTCAAATGATTACAACTTTTGAAGGCGTTATCCGATTGTTATAAAATTTTCAACTAGTAATGCCTTTCAAAATAAATTACAAAAATAAAATGTGTAATGCAAAAAGGATAATACAATTTGAAAAATATCCTTAGTTTGCAAATATCTCAAAAAACCCATCTTTAATTTTCTTTAAATTATTGAAGCATATAACTCAATATTTCAGCTACAGACTGTGAAAAGTTAAAATTGGAACGACAATGGGTTCGAAAGAAAAACTTTATTCTTTAACAAAGTTTTTTAAAATTTCACAAAAAAAACAAAATTATTTTATTTTATATAGTACTTCGGATCGAATGTGCCCAGGAAATTTTTTACAATCGATTGCCAACCACACCAATTCTGCAACTAGTTCCACTGCAACCGATTCCATGGACTGGTTCCGGAACCAGTTCCGCGGATTTTGTATGGAAGATTTGACTGACGGAGAATCAGTTCTACAACGGATTCTTTGGAACAGAAAATTTTCCTGGGTGGAATACTATCATATTTTTCGACGAGTTATCTGATTGTTATTAAAGTAATATGAAATTAATGGTTAAGAGTTTTTTTTCAAGAAGTGGTGAAAATACAATATTTTTTGCAAAGAGGATTTTAATAACGTTTCTAATCTTTTTTAAGCATTTTTAAATATAGGCATAAAAATCTATACGACTATGGCACGAATACTGAATGTTCACTGAGCTACCAACTGGGACTTTCACTGACTCATTTGTTGTCGTTTTCAATATTAATTTTGAATTTAACTGTAGGCTAAATTTTAACTGGGCATTCAGTAATCGGGCCTACACATATTAAAATTGCTTTTGTTTCTTATTAAATACAATTAGGTATTTTTGTCAAACATTATGTGGAATTTTTTAGAACCAAGCCTAAATTTTCGTCTGCTTTTCAAATCATATCGGTTGCACAACATTTTCTATATTCTTTTTAATATTCACAAACAAAGTATTACATTATGTAAGTATTAAATTATATACATATGTAAAGCGGCCACATTTTTTGGTATACATTGCAATGAAATAGAATGAAACGTGTTGCCGTTCAAATAATAATAATATAATAATATGCGATATTTCCAAACACAATGGAATTAATAAAAGCAAATCTAAAGGCACATCTACACGGGATAGAAAACTCGCGAGACTTTATGAAAATTCAGCTCTGTATAAGTTTATGAATTGTAATCTCTAGACCATTGACAATTGCTGTCATATGCAATTTCTTTAATTAGTAATAATTTTTAAAATGTCTTGTAATATTATTAAACATTTCAGTTTATTAAATTCACCTTTTGGTATTTTGAGAAAAAATTATTCCTTGAAATGCAACAATTTTCATAAAATCAAATATTTGACAACTAGAGATGGTATTTTTACGATACAAATTAGTGCCAACAATATTAGAGATGAGAAATTTAGCGCAAACTCTACGAGATTTCTATACCGTGTATATGTGCCTTAAGAACGCCTGAAAAACTTATTTACTTTTCTGATGGATCAGCAGCGCAATATAAGAATAAAACTAATTTTTATAGTATTTCGTGCCATATGATTAAATTTAGTATCAAAGCAGAGTGGACCTTTTTTGCCCCCGCATATGGCAAAATTGTTTCAGACAGACTTCTTGGTACATTGAAAATGTTAACAAAAAGAGCTTGTCTTCAATACAATAACCTCCCAGGAAAATTTTCTGTTCCAAAGAATCGGTTGTAGAGTAGCTACTTTTAACTTACAACCCCTTCTACTGTCGATTCTAACATCGATTATTTTTGTTTGAAATTGTCCCAATAGCAACCACTTCTATAGCTCCAAAGTGGAGCCGGTTGCCCTAGAATCAGTTCTGGAACTAGTTATAGAACTATTTATACGTCAGTCATACCTTCCATATGGAATCCCAGGAACTAGTCCCGGAATCCTATATGTTTCAATCCAGTTCCAATCGGTAGCAAACCACAGCTTTTCTACAACTGGTTACACTGCAACCGATTCCATGTCATATTCTCGGTGAAACTTTAAGTGGTTTGTAAATATAATTTGAACAAAAAATTACTTTTTTAAAGACGTTTGTGAATAAAATACACTTCTTAAATGACGATTTTGAAAATTTAGTCATTTTTAGCATATGTATTTATAGAACTCTGCTAACTCTATCAAAGATATTATCTATTTAATATTATATATTTCCAAAAAAACTTTTGTTTGTTTGTGAAAATTCAAAAAAATTTGTTAAAAAATATCGCTTTTCTTTTGAACCCATTGGGGTTCCAATTTGAAATTTATACAGTATGCAGCTGAAATATTAAGTTACCTGCTTCAATAATTTAAAGAAAATTGAAGATGGGTATTTTGAGATATTTGCAAATTAAACAAATTTTTCAAATTGTATTATCCTTTTTCCACTACACATTTTATTTTTGCAATTTATTTTGAAAGTAGATTATATAAGCATTACTAGGTAAAGATAGCAATCGGATAACGCGTTCAGAAGTTGTAATCATTTGAACATCATCTATTTTTCACATTGAAAAAATCAACTAAAAACAGAAAAAAAAGCAAAATGGGACGAATTTTACAAAAAATTAAAAACAGTAAATTTCGTGATAGTCATGAGAATCTGCAAACCGAATTTTGTCCAAATCCAGAGACCTTCTTCCGATGACTGTACCGGTTCCCTTTGGAATGATTCATAATCGTTGTTAAAGTTCTTTGCTTTCGTTCTAATCACTATAAATAGAATTAAAGGCTTGAATGTTAAAAAGCACAGCTTACATTGCTTTGCTATTGAAGGAGTTTCAGTCAAAGCAACAACTATGATATAGAGAAAAATAATAGCTTTGTTAAAAACATGTGATTTTCGTTCTAATATGAAATAAATAAGCAAAAAGTTTGAGTTTACTTCTCCAAATGTTTTTCACTTTGAAAATTAACATATATGTATACAAAAACTAAAATCTACATTATAACCTAGAGAGAACCCCATAATCAATGTCTTGTAGTTAGACATGTCGTTGCTAAAATAATACGTTTTTTAATAGAAAAGTAAGAGGTCATCTACCTTAACTTCTTCTTACAAAACTCATAACCGGGTAATAATTGAAAGTTTTATTGAGATTTGGATACATTGGGAATTTTGCCGCAAAGCTCTAACACATATCCGAACTTCATTAAGATCAGAAGGGATAGCTTCATCATTAGTTGTTTTTTTTTTTAATTTAAAAGTTTTGTTTCCAAAATTTTCGTATGGAAAACCTTTCAAATTTTGGGACATTCTTCTTGTAAAATTATTTTTTTATTTAAAAGTTGTAATAGTTAGGGCCAGTTTTAAAGCCAGAACAAAGATATATTTTTTCTTATATATTTTAAGTAATAATTTTTTTTCTCAGATCGATTTTTTTTAAATATTTCTTCAATAATAAACTATAAAACTGCCCCTTAAGCACTTGTTCTATATTAAACTTATTTGATTAGGAGTATTGTTGTATTCGGAAAACTCTTTGACACTGGAACAGGCACGTAGCTAGGAATTTATTTCGGGGGGGGGGGGGTGCTTTTTAAAATTTTTTTGGTTAATTTTTCCCGTGTTTTTTTTTTTGGTATACTAGGGAAAACTATGTACACAGTTGAAAAATGTATAACCCTTACCAAAAACTCGTTATTTTAAGTAAGGTGTGCTCCAAAACTTAGTTAAAAGAAAAAAATTAAAATGAATATAGTTTTAGACTGAAAAATCGCTCAGATGCACATATTTTTTCCATTTAAAAGTTTTTTTAACTTTGTTCAGTTAATTTTTATATAAGTTATATTTTGCGTATTTCTTTGCTTAATTAAAATTTTTATTTTAGTTTATCATTACACCAGCTGTCGCTTTTACAATGAAGTTAATAGTAAAAAGAGAAACACAAATACACCATTTTGAGCGCTCCCATTTGCCCAATTTTCGAGTACGGGAACGAAACTTTTATGTGATAATTCAGCAGAAAAATTAAAAGACAAATTTCTTTTCTTAATTGCCTGATACTGGTAAAGAAAGAAAGAAAATTTCAATATAAAAATGTTTTTTTATAAAATAGTCATAGTCACAAAATTTTATAAAAGTATCTTCAAGAGCGCAAAAACGTAAAGCTTTTTAAACCTTTTTTGTTTTATAATTAAGAATGGCTTATAATTACACACATAATAATACATGCATAAAAATACGAAATTAATGTCAAAACAACGAAAACTTTCGTAAAATAAACCATTTTTCGTATATTTTACAAATTTTTTTGTTATTTTGACATTTTTTCGTAATTTTATGCATGGATTATTATCAGTGTATAAAACAAAATTTAATTTTTAACGCATTTTCTAAGTTCTAAACTAAATTATATATTTCAATTGTAATTTAATTTCTAGGTGATTTCCATTTTAAAAATTTTAGTTTTTTTTGTCAATATTTAAACTTTTTTGCCATCCGTTTCCGATATGGAGTAGGTATGTTTTTTACCCATTTTTTGCCAAGCATCGCCTCCGTGGGAATTTTCAGGTTCCAATACTAAATGAAAGTAATATTCCAAAGGATTTTGCAAATTTAGCTCAGTTTTTTATTTTGTGCCCTCTTGAAATATCTGTGTGGCGCGAAACCCCAAAAATATTGCTCATTTTTAGAGTTAGGATCTCTCTCGCGTTCACGAATAAGTTAAATTTCAACTGTTCCTTTCGGTTCTTTTATTTTATTCGGAATTAGCAAGCAAACCATTGCCATAATAAATCTTATACAGAAAAAATCCTGTAAAAATAGCAAACAATAAAGATACTCAAAATTAGTTAAAAGGGGTCCTGCAAAGAAAGCTTTTGAAATTAGTAAATACTTCTTGCTAAATATTAGTGAGATAAGAGCAGCAAAAAAGCAACTGTTAAGTGTACGAAATTTTAGTAATACTTAAGCTAAATTTTGTTAAAGAGAATTGCAAATTTACATTGCAAATATACTAAAGTGTCTTTACTACGATACTAACCTTAGTAAAAAATGTATTTATTGCGATAACTTTTGCAAATGGAAACTGTTTTGCTTGAAATTTTGCAGGAACAGTTTATAGAGGTGACCCCATTTTAAACTAAAAGTTTGACTTTGGGGACAACTTGAAAAGCTATGCTGCCATATAAAATTTTTGAAAAGTCGCGTTTTTAACGTATAGGCCGCTATAGACGAATACATTTTTTTTTTGTTGAAATATTTTCCTTTTAATTGCTTCTTTACTAAGTCATAGCGTTTATTAAGGCCGATTTTGCTTTCATCGATTCAATCGGCTAAAACCTTAAAAAAAAACGTAAAAATCCATATAAAACGCGAACAATGGTTTTAATATCAAGTTTTATTCACCAAATTTTAAGCCAAAATATGAATACAGGTTCTGTGCCTACATTTCACCACAAAAAATTTATATTGATTGCATTTGAAAATTTTTTTTTATAAAAAACTAAATGGAAAACCGCCAAACTTTAAAGACATTTCAAAAAATCTGTACTTTAGATCGAAAAATAAAGTACGCCATTGTAATCATCATGCCGAAATATATAGAACTGATGGTCAGATCTCCATTAATTTTTTGAGTGTCATGCAGTGTTATTTATACCAATTTCATTGTACTAAAATTATTGATATTTAGTAAATTTTTTAACTTATTTTAGCAAATCGATTTTGTTATTTAAAATCAGTAGACATATGTTGCTAAAATTAGCACAAAAAAAATACCGCTGGACTCAAAACAGTTAAATTTCCCATAATAACAGCAAAGTTTTCAGTAGCCATTACGGACTTTTTTGGTTGAGTTAATAGGTTGTGCCTACAAGCAGGAAATCCAAAGGATTTAAGGATAACCAAAGGTTAATTCATCAATTTTATATTTAAGTTATAACAAATATGACGAAAAATATTAGTAGTAACAATAAAAAATAACCACTTATCAATTAAAAGGTGCGTAAAAATTTCAGTTTCCTATTTGCAGGCACATTTTATAAAGTTTTTTTCAGTAAATTGAAGGATTGCGTTCTCTTTATTTTCTAACCTCTTTGATTATGCCTAGCACATATAACTAATAATGATTTTAACAAAAACGCCTTTAACAAAAACATTTTCTTTGGGCACCAAACAGCTTAAAATTTTTTTTAGAAAAGAGTTTTCGCAATTGGATTTCGAGTCCATTTTATTTATGAAAACTTCAGAAATTTGGCCACTTGCTATTTGATTTCAATTAAAAATATATATTTATTATAAAATTTTTTGAAAAACATTGTTATTTTCGATGTATTTTGTTACGTTTTAAATTTGTCAAATAATTTCTAGCCACGTGCCTGCACTGGAACATTTTTTATATTCTAGATTTGTTATGAAAGTTGTAGGATTTGGAGTAATTATACCCTACAGCACTACGTGGTCAGGGTATTATAAGTTTGTGCTGATGTTTGTAACACCAAAAATTATTGGTCCTAGACCCACCTTATAGTATACCGATCGGCTTAGAATTTTTTTTTATTTCGATTTAACGATGTCCGTCTGTCCCTCCGTCAGTCCCTCCGTCTGTCTGTCTGTCCATGCATTCTTGTGCGCACTCTACAGTTCGCAAATATTAAGATATTTTGATGAAACTTCGTACACCGATCTATGTCGGCCCAAGGACGAAGCCAATTGATTTTGGTTAAAATCGGTCCATGCTTAGACCTAGTGCATATATAAGGGTCACCGCAAAATTATATTGTTTATACGCTGCAGGTCGCAAATATTAAGATATTTTGATGAAATTTGGTACACAGACCTATATCAGCCCAAGGACGAAGCCTATTGATTTTGGTTATCACCGGTCCATGTTTAGACCTAGTGCCCATATAAGGGTCCCCCCAAAATTGGCTTGGTTACAAACTGCAGGTCGCAAATATTAAGATATTTTAATTAACTTTTTTTCGCTGACTCACATGATCCTGAGAACAAAGCCGATAGATTTTAGATAGAATCGGTCCATATTTGGACCTATCGCCCATATGGGCTATATTTACGATTTTCCCTTCTTTTATAATTTTATAGAAAATTTTAACACAAGTCCCATTTTAATCCATTCGAATTTCGGATCCAAACATTAGTTGGCTCTTAACCAGACTGGTGTAGGGTATTGCATAGTCGGCATCCCCGACTTTAACTTTTTACTCGTTTTTCTTATAAGGAAATCACAGATACTGCAAAAAATTTTAGAGTTACCTTCACTTGAACGTAAAAACATTACGTCAGTGTGGTAACATTTGCTAAAAAAGGTGACAAGGAGGAGATAAGAAGATAAACAAAAAATCTAAAGTGGAATGTTTGTATGTCTGTTTGATCACTTCTGAGAGTAAAACCAATAACAGAAATCTGAATAGGAAAGAAAAACTATGAATTAGCCACACTATGAGCAAGGCCTTATCATATTTCCCTAGAATCAGTTCTAGAACTAGATCCAGAACTGATTCTAGGGCAACCGGTTCCACTTTGGGGCTGTAGAAGTGGTTGCTTTTGGGACAATTTCAAACAAAAATAATCGGTGTTAGAATCGACAGTAAAAGGGGTTGTAAAGGAAAAGTAGCTATTCTACATGCGATTCTTTGGAGCAGGAAATTTTCCTGGGTATGTATAATGTTTTTTCTATCCTTCATGCAGCAACACGTTAATTAATAGGAAGAATTTCCTGTGTTGCTTCTCTTTAAAAAATAAAAATCACGTTAAATACTCGTACGTACAGGTTCATGTGTTACTATCCCAGCAGAAATTACTGCTTGCTTGGAAGCAGTTTTGTCAGGGAAAGTTGAGCAGTGAAGCGATTGCATTATTGATGATATCATGCCTGATTTTTGTTCGATATAGCTCGCGTGAAAGCACTTGTTTCGAGATCCGAAAAAGCATAAATTCACCGCTTTTAATTAGTGCTCCTGTTTTTCTTTTAAAATGTCGATAATTCATGCCTTCTCGGAAGTGCATATTATAAAGCTTTTCAACTATTTAAAATCATGCCTTCTCAAAAGCACAATATTCCCGCATATTTTTCCGAGAAGAGAAAATGCCTCTTATTTTTAGTAAAACCTCTTATTTCAATTAAAATAACTTTTTTTACGCATTTTAAAAAATTTTGAACCGCAAAAATATTTAAGCAATCAAAATGTATTGCTCTTTTCATGCCTTTTTGAAAAGCACAGCAAAAAGCGATGTAAACAAGTAATCAACTTAGGCCTTTCATTAGTGCTGTTTACGAAGCTATACATTTTTGGAAGCGGTAAAAGTAGCAGTAAGGAAGCAGTAATCGTTTTTACTCAAGGATGGTAACCGAAACGAATGCGGTTATCGTTAGGGTAACGATATTTTAGGTTATTTCGGTAACGGTATTTTAAGCGTAACGCTATTTCATTTATTTCGGTATCGGTATTTTAAGGATAATGGTATTTGAGTTATTTCGGTAACGGTATTTTAAGGATAACGATATTTGGGTTATTTCGGTAACGGTATTTTAGGGTTAACGGTATTTCAGTTATATCGGTAACGGTATTTTAAGGATAACGGTAGTCAGTTATTTCGGTACATACCGCATTTTTTTTTGCAAAAACCACACTAAAGTAAAAAACAAAACGAATTAAATGACTTAATTTATGTGAAATACTCAAAAACCACGTGCAAGGACCAAGAGTAGAGAATTAAAAGTAATGGTAACGGTATTTTACGGATAACGCTATTTCATGTATTTCGGTAACGGTATTTTAAGGTTATCGATATTTCATTTATTTCGGTATCGGTATTTTAAGGATAACGGTATTTCAGTTATTTCGGTAACGGTATTTAAAGGATAACGGTATTCCGGGTATTCCGGTAACGGTATTTTAGGGGTAACGGTAGTTAGTTGAAAGGGTTTTGAATCGATATCGGTATTTTAGCGGTATTGCCTGCCAACCCTGTTTTTACTGCTTCCACATTTTGGCTGGGATGCTAAATATTAAATATGGGTAGCCAACCACACCCATTCTACAAGTGCTTCCACTGCAACCGATTCCATGGAACTGGTTCCGGAACCAGTTCTAGGGATCCTATATGGAAGGTGTGGGTGACGTAGAATCAGTTCCATAACTGATTCTAGAGCAAGCGGTTCCACTTTGGAGCTATAGAAGGGGTTGCTTTTGGGACAAATTCAAACAAAAAGAATCTGTGTTAGAATCGACAGTAGAAGGGGTTGTGAATGAAAAGTAGCTATTCTACAACCGAATCTTTGGAACAGAAAATTTTCCTGGGTGTTGTTTTATATAAATGTTCGGTGTTCGACCAACATTTTAGCAAACACCGAACTTTTGGCCCGGACACTACGAAATATATTAAATAGTTTTCAATCAGAAAAGTTTAGAACAATTTTGAAACTCGTTTTTATTTCCTAATTTCTGACCAATACACTTATGCTGGTTGAGTTTTCTGTAGTTAAAGAACATACTTAACAAAGTGGATTTAATGAGAGCAAAGCACTCCTTTACAACTACAGTCTGAGACATTCATTTGCACGCATTAAATTTTTCTTGCTTTTCTTTAAGAAATGAAAAGCTAGAAATTAATTTTCTTTTTATACAATTATTTGTTTACTTCGTAGTGAACTTGTAAAATAACAATTTTATTAAAATTAAATTTAAATTTGTTTGCGTTATTTATATGGAAAAATCTTGAAATTGGGCGGGACATTCGTTTGCATGCACTTTGTTTAAATAATAAAAACAACAAATTTAATTATTAAATAGTTTTCTCTCGCATATATTTTTATTTAGGAGGATTTGAAATTTACAAAAATTTACAAATAAAATTATTTTTTTCTGAAGATATAAAATACTAAAAACTGCCTGATTCCCTTAAAAAGCATACTTAAGCTATATTTAGGATTAAAATTGTTTATAAATTAATCCAGTTATGCATTATATATTACGCACGTGAAATTTATTTTTCCTTACTGCGTGCAATCGAATGTCTCACTAAAAGTCACTAAAAAACTAGACAATTTTAAAAAAAGTACAAAAGTTTGCTACAGTTGTTTTTGTTTTGGAAAGCCTACTAAATAAAAAGCAAAAACAAAAATTTTTATTTTGGTTTAAAAGGAAAATAGAACAGCATATTTAAACTATTTCTTTGTGCGTGCAAACGAATGTCTCAGACTGTATTGTATATTACAGGCGGCTTGTACATACATATAATGATCGCAGTAAAAAATCCACACATCTTATGACAAAATAGAAGGTGGTCCTTATTGTATTCCATACGACAAATAATACATTCTTTATATTATTCTGAAAATTTTCTTCTTTTCTATTTCAATTCCTTGTCGATGACACGTGTCCAGTTGTATGAACACGCGCTTTAAATCATGCGCACTACTAATTGCCACGGAAATTAATATACTAAAATTACATGCGGTGTTTACAAATTCGTTTTTAAGTTTTGTGGTACAGGCCAGTGATGCCAACTCTTCGAGAGTACAAAGCACAATAAAAATTGTAAAAAGCATAAAAAAAGTAATTTTTTTTAAATTACAAATTTAAAAAAAAAAGAAGCAATATAACATTTGTTTTGTTTTATAACTACTTGAAAGTTCTTAAATAATGTAACAAGATGTTAAGAAGTACCAGACAATTTTGTTAGTTCTAGAAGAAAATTGAGAAAAAAATTTAAAAATTTTAAGAAATTAGAAACATAAGTTGATCTATAAAATTAACTTTAAAGGAACTTTAGTTTAAAACTCCCCGATCAAAAAAATTCATACATAGTCATATATAGTAATATCTTGTTTTATCTTATAATATGTGAATATATATGTTGTCATGAATAGCCATATAAATTTATATGTTTTTTATTTTGTACCTTATATTACCATTTATTTTTGTGTATTGTCTTTTATAAAATTATATACCAACCATATATGCTATACATAATGAGATATGACAGATATATTGTCATATATAATAATAAATGATCATATATAACATAATATATGATCACATATGGTGGCATATAAGCCATATATTTTTAGATATAATGATATATGTTCTCCTATAAAAATGTTTTGGTTGTATGATGTAAGATATTTTTATATATGATTATATATTATGTTAAATTCTATAAGATATAGTTATATATTATTCCATATATGGTGCAAGATTAACAATATAATTTGAGATATGATTAAATATGGTACCACATCAATAATATTTTCTAGGTGTTTAATATATAATTATATATAGTCACATATAAGCTGCGAGACCCTACTATCGAATCCCAGCTCGGGCTCAAAAAAAATTTTTTTTTTTACGTTTTTACATGGATGGTAACCGAAAAGATGCGGTTATCGGTAAGGATAACGCTATTTTAGATTATTTCGGTAACGGTATTTTAAAGGTAACGCTATTTCATTTATTTCGGTATCGGTTTTTTAAGGATAACGGTTTTTTAGTTATTTCGGTAACGGTATTTTAAGGATAACGGTTTTTGATTATTTCGGTAACGGTATTTTAAGGTTAGCGGTATTTCGGTTATTTCGGTAACGGTATTTTAAGGATAATGGTAGTCAGTTTTTTCGATGCATCATTAAATTTTTTTTACGAAAAACAGATGAGATTAAAAACAGAACCAATTTACGAACTTAATGTACGAAAAATACTCAATAATCCAGTGCAATTACCAAAAACAGAAAATTAAAAATATCGGTAACGGTATTTCATTTATATCGGTAAGGGTATTTTAAGGGTATCGATATTTAATTTATTTCGGTATCGGTATTTTAAGGGTAACGGTATTTCAGTTATTTCGGTAACGGTATTTTAAAGATAACGGTATTTCGGTTATTTCGGTAATGGTATTTTAGGGGTAACGGTAGTCAGTTGAAAGGGTTTTGAATCGATAACGGTGTTTTAGCGGTATTGCCTGCCAACCCTGCTTTTTTAACTCAATTTAATTTATTTGTAAATATTTTTTTTACAGATCTTAAAAAACTTAACCCATTTTCTGCCAACAGTACCTGAAAGTTATATTTACAGCAACTTGGGATTATTAACATTTTAATATGTAATTATATATTGTCATTAGGGTATGCAATCGATTAATCGTTACTCGATTAATCGAACAATTTCTCACAAAAATTTTTCGAATAATATAAAATGTCCAAATTTCGAATAACGAATAATTCGAATAATTTCATACGATTAATCGATTAATCGAAATTAGTAGAAAATTACAAAAATGTTTAAAAATATTAATTTTTTATTAAAGTAGATGTGCTAAAACCTCAAAATTTTTTTATAAAAATTGTGACAAATAATTTGCTGTAGGCTTGTACCTATCCGAATTTCATTCTGGCCTAAAAAAATAATTAAGGGACAACCTTTTAGAATTTCTAGAAATATTTGTTAGCTTCAACTAAATAAGAATTTCATGTTTTCAAGTAGGAGCGTTAATAAACATCTTAAATCCCAAAGAAAAAACAAAAACAATATAAAATTATCACAGTTTGCTTTGTCATTTTCCAAATTACTACCCTGTTGTTGTGACTTATCTAGTAAAGTAGTGGTATCTATTTACGCATAATAAATTTTTAATTATTTTTTACGACTTTTTAAACGTTGATATTAAATGAAAGCATTAATAGAGTTACTTATAAATATTTTTTTTAGCAGATCTTAAAAAGATTATATCATTCTGTGTCAACAGCATCTGCAAATTATGTTTTCAATTAATAGTATTTTAAATATATAATTACCAAGGCAAGTTTAAAATGGCACAAAAATGTTCAAATTTGGCAGGCAAAATGGCGCGTATTCCAAAAATAATGCTATAATGGAAAACATAGATAATTTAGTGAACGTACATTTTAGAATTTGACATTAAACAAACATTTTTAATTTTGAGATTTTGTGTAGATTCAAGAATCTCTTTTGTGCAGGAAACCTGAGGGATTCTATATTTTTTCAAGAGATAATTCTCAAAATTTTTTTGTAATAAGCTTTTTTTGCAGAATTAATATGAGACTATTAACTATTTTTTGCAATTAAACAAGTGTTTTGAGGCATTTCACCGAAAAATTAGTATTTAGGGCCAGTTTTATTGTCAGAACAAAGATAGATTTCAAGCGAAATTACTAAGATATGTTTAAGAAAAGAATCGTGCTTAGTTCTGACTATAAAACTAGTTCTGATTATAAAACTGCCCGTTAGGCACTGATTCTATATTAAACCTATTATATTTGGAAACATTTTTGTATTTGAAAAACTCTGTCACTTAAACATTTTTTATATCTAGGTTCGATATGAAAGTTGTAGGAATTGGAGTAATTTTTATATAAAAGATTCACAGACACTGCAAAAAATTTTACAATTTACGGCGTATTCCTATTATCATATTGTGAGAATTTTTTTCGTACCAGAATCTCCATTGTTTGCTCTGAAAATATCATTTAATTTTTAATTGATTTTGAAATGTACTAAGTTTGCGATTTTAGAGATATTTTCTCTTAAAAATAGTTCGGATTCTGTACTGCGATTTCTTAACTTATTAATGACAAAATTTGATAGTTAACGAAAAAAATTGTTGAATATAGAAAATATATCGTTAACTTATTACAATAACAAATTTTTCTAAGTTTATTTTAACAGTTTTTTTGTTAAATCCTACATTTACAACTAAAACTCAAATTAATTTTGTTGGTTCTTACACTAATAGAAAAAAGTCAGTAAAAAATATAGTTAAAACTCCTAAAAATTAGTTAAAAATGATGCTGCAGAAAAAAACTGCTAAATTATCATTATTTTTGCTATATATTATGGCGTTTTCTTTTCTGAAAAAAATGTTGCCTTTTTCCTGCCCTTTTTTTACAAAATGCCTTTTTGTATATAGTAATAAAAGGTAAACATAGACAAATTTGGTATCAAATTAAAGGTATTTCAGATATCAATCTAACCGTGTATAAAATATGTCTAATTATTCCCTAATTTTCGTGCAATTTAACAAAATGTCACATTTTTCTATATTTTGGTGTTTTGTTAAATAAGTTGAATATTGTTGGACATTTTTGAAGCATAGTTAAATAGGTCTTTAAAATACCTTTAATTTTATACCTAATATGCCTATATTTACTTATTATTTCTTTGCACAAAAATACATTTTTTAAAAAAAGGGCAGAAAAAAGGCAACACTTTTTTCAGAAAAGAAAACGGCATTAGTAATATACATAGGAACAGCAAAAATAAAACTGTTAAATATACAGAATTTTAGTTATATTTGAGCTAAATTTTTGTAAATGCAGAATAGCAAATTGATCTGCTAAAATCAGCAAAAAATTTTGCTGAATAATTAGTAGCCTAAAAAATCACCAAAAATTTAAAATTTGCGAAGTTTTTTATTTTGATTTTTTTTTTTGAATGGAAATAAAAATCGAGCCTTTTAAAAACAGCAGTTTATAATTTTTAAGCAAATATTTCTGCTGATTTTAGAGGAATAAACTGCTATTTGCATTCAACTAAATTTAGCTTAAAAATAGCAATTTGTCGATTTAACAGTTTTTTTTTGCTATTTTTAATCTACAAATATTTAGAAAAATTTTCTGCAGATTTTACAGTACAATTTTCTATTTTCAATTAACTGAAAGTTAGCCTAAATATAACTAAACTTCTGTAAATTTAACAGTTTTAATTTTGCTGTTCTCATTTTACTAGTATTTAGTAAAAAAATCTGCTAATTTTAGCAGCTTTTTCTGCAGCATTATTTTTAACTAATTTTTATTAACTTTTTCTGCTATTTTTACAGATTTATTTCTATGAGTGTATAAGTAATTACCGAATAAGCTTTACTTTAACTCAACCGACAGTTGTCTTAAGTTAGAAGCTATATTGATAAAATCGTTAATGAAGATAGAGGATCACACTAATGAAACAGATTTTCACTGACAAAAAACTAACTGAACGTTCAAAAAATGTCTAAATAGGGTTAAACAGATTTTTCCAAACCCTTGTTTGGTACTCTTTGGAACAACTTGGCAAACCTATGCTAAAACATGTATTAAAACTTCTACACAGATTAATACCAGATGTGAAACCAATGACAGGTGTCAAAAAAGTATTCTCGAAACGTATGGTTTTGTTTACGAAGTCAAATCAAGAGGGAGAGAACAATATAAAATCTCCATACATTTTGTATAGCGCATTTTTTGTATATATCTGTCTCCTTTTAGATTATTGTGCTTTATCTTTTGTGTTTTTCTTAAATTTGTGCGTTTTGTTGTGCTCATTTTCTGTCGGCCATATTGCTCAAATCAGCTGATTCATATCTGGTACAATTTGTGAACTTCTACTTCTACTTCATAAAATATCTATAGATATGACTACCATATAAGATATAAAAAATGTTTAGCCCCCCCCCCCCCCTTGAGCGAATCCTGGATCCGCGCCTGTTCGCCGTATATTAGTATGATTTAAAAAAAATCATGAATTTTATTAAATAATAAAAATTATCGTTTTCTTGTAAATTTTTTACAAAAATTATTCACAAAAATTGAGTTTTTACTGTATTTTATAGCATTTTTTTTTAATGAAATAGCTTTTTTGGCCAGGATTTGTAAAAATGGCATTTTTACAAATAAGTGAAAAAATGGCAAAATTGGCATTTAATGGCAAATGCCAAAAAAAAACTTGCCCTGCCAATTACATAGATATCGTAATATATAATAATTTCGTCAAGGTTCTGAATTTAAGTTCTTTCAGAGTGAAAATGTTTTTTCTTGTAATATTTTTACATAAAATATTGGCAATATTTTTATTTTTTTACTATAGTGTATACTACAGGCCAGTATGAATGTTTTGCGAATCATTCACAAAACATTTTCTTATACAACAACAAAATATTTTTTCTTTTGTTTTCTGTTTTATTTTTTTTGTAATGATCTAAATTCTAGTATCTTGTAAATAACTACAAATAAGTAAAAATGATCAATTTTTGTTATATTTAGTACTAAAAATCGTCAAATCTCTCATCAGCGCATGCAAGAGAATGTTTTGTAAAACATTCATTCAGCCCTCTAGTGTATACTAGAGGCCAGTATGAATGTTTTGCAAGACATTCACAAAACATTTTCTTATACAACACCAAAATATTTTTTTTTTGTTTTCTGTTTTATTTATTTTTTTTTTTTTTGTAATAATCTGAATTTTAACATCTTGCAAATAACTACAAATAAGTAAAATGGTCAATTTTTGTTATACTTAGTATTAAAAATCGTCAAATCTCTCATCAGCGCATGCAAGAGAATGTCTTGTAAGACATTCATTCAGCCCTCTAGTGTATACTACTTTTAATGCAAAACAACTTGTGAAAAAGTGTTGGATAAGAGTATTTTTTTCCAAAGGATTGCTAAGTTTGTACATATCATACCTTATTTAAAATACATTTATATTACCTTTTCAACAACATGTATATTGTTCTTATCCCATTATTAATTTCGCAAATACAGACTGTTGAAATTTAGACTTTTGACCCATATAAATCTTGGCCTAGACCCTCCAATAAATATTTTTTTATCTTCTTCGCCAAAAAAATTGCGTGAGTGAAAAACATTTAAGATTTATAATTTTTGGTTTTTTGCAATAATGTTATTAATTTATTTTTCCTAAGTCATGTATATATATATATGTGACGTGCAAAATAGAAAGGCACCTAAGGATAGAAAGGGAACTAAGGTCAGGAGAGCATGGGAACGGTCTCATTCGATGCTCAGATGTTGTCCACAAAAAAAAAAAAATTGATTTTTTTAACTCTAGGTCCCTTTCTCTATCGCTGTCACATATATAAATTTATGTAACTACCCAGCAAAACCTTGGTAATGGGTTTGACCTTTTTCACGCATTGCCTGGCAATGGGTACCCTTTACCCTTAGTTTTACTCAGAAACCTCAAGTAATACGTTATTAATATTGTGAAACATAAATACTTATGTGGGAGGTATGAAATAATGAGTTACAGATATGGAGATATATCACTACTTATTTGGAGCCTTTAAAATAATATATTACAGATATTGTGTTTTATAATAACTTATTAATAAAGCACCGTAAGTTGTTTTTCACGTGGAAAAATTTCACTTTAAACTTTAAAGGCCTCAAATTGCAATTTAATTTATAAAAATTTATAATACAAATTTATTTTAAATTGGACAAAATTTAATGTTTTTGAATGTGGCAAAAAAAGTCACGCCATATAGACCAATGTTTTTTTAATTTTTATCCATAAACAAACATGCTCCAAAGGATTTGCCTCTAAATTTCACGCCGCCCGCTCAAGAACATCGACAGGAGAGCAATTTTTGTGGAAAAGGTCATATTTTTAAAAGCATTTTTTTTATTTGTAAAAAAAAATATATGAAAATTACTTATTTTTGTAAAATTAAATTTTTTTTATTAAATGGTAAACAGTTGTCATACATAAAAAAAATTGTTTCGTTACCGTTAATAGTTATTTTTACGTAAAAAGTTACATTTCTATTTATTTAATATTTTCAAATAAAATGGATTGTAACTTTTTTTTGGTTTTTTACCGGGGTGTTTAATATTTGAAAAAGTTTTTAATATTTTTTTATATATTAACAAATAAGACTTATTTATCTATTCAACGATATATAAAATGTTTATATAATTTATTCCATCGAGTCAAACTAATGCACTCAAAACAGGCATCTCAGGTCAAAATTTAATATTCGATCATGCTTTTCATGCTTAGTAGACTGGCTCTTATTTGAAACCTTATTCCGAAGCCCGCACCCCGAGGTTTATTTTATGAGGTTACTAGAAAAACTGTTCCAAAAAAAATTTCAGCTCAATCGAAGAATTTTTAAGCTATCCCTGGCCCTTCAAAGTTTTTAATACGATTTACAAGGGGAAAAAATAGCTTTTATAATTTATTTTGAAAATACTGTCTCTTAAATAACTAACTTAGAAATTTTCGGGTGCGTACAGAGTGACCGCTTGTTGCCGAGCCGAGCCGACTGACGCTTATTGCGAGAACTTGTTCAGAAACAAGTTTGGGTGTGCATAGTGGATGCGAGAATTTGCGCTGATATTTTATATATTATTTGTGTTTTATGTATGTTTGTATGCTTTTGGGTTTGTTGTTCAAACTGACATTGAGTTTTAAAATTTTACTTATTAATAACGCATTTCTTCAATTATTCTTGAAATTTTTATTACATTTTTTTTTAAATTTTGTTTATAAGTTTTTTTTTAATTTTTTTATAATTGTTATAATTTTATTTAATTTTTATTATTTATTTGAATTTTTATTTTTTCGTTTAATTTTTATTTTATTAACATAACATAAACAATGTTTTCGGCGCTGAAATACGCTTTGGAACTGTTTTCTCGCATTCAATCAGCTTTGGCTCTGACCATCTCGGCGCCCACTATGACTTGTTCGCGCTTATTTGTATTAATTTGTATAGTACCAGTTTTCTCGCATTGGTTCTCGCAATAAGCGTCAGTCGGCTCGGCTCGGCAACAAGCGGCCACTCTGTACGCACCCTTAAACATATTGTAGAAAAAAATTTCAAAATTTTTAGAATTGCAGTTTTTTGCATAACTTAAAAAAATGCATCTAAAATATATTTTATATTTATTAAAATCTATATCCAAAGGCTTCAAAAATAAAATCTTATCTCAAAATACTTGTTATTTAACAGAAACTCTTTATGAATGGGGGAAAAGTTTTTAGTTGATCTGTTATTTTAAGTAAATGAATGTTATTTTAGTTTGACTCAAGATCATAAATTAATATCACTTTCTGTTTAAATTATTTTCAAATCAAAGAAAGATGATACAATTTTTACAAGTAAATTACAAAGAATAAAAATTATTGAAAAAATTCGATAAGACCAGCAAGGCAGAATGCGCATTTTCGGCTTTCGCTACAAAGCCATCATCAGTGCCTTTCGCCTTTGAGTGGGTTAATATTTGATAATCGTCTACTTATATGAATGTTGAAAGCAAATCGAGTTTGTTATCAACAACTCAACTTAGACTAACATCAACGAAATTTAACAATGCTATTTTTATCCTTTTGTTATTATTACTCTTTTTTGCTTTGAACCTTAATTCTTAAGATATCTCAGCTGATTCTATTCAACTCTGTGTATGATAAACACAGATGTTTGAATTACAACGAACCGTTAAATTTAAATTTAAATGTATGTTATTAAATTATATTTTTGCACCGTGTCAATGTGTTTAAGATGAATGGGGGAAAAGTTTTTAGTTGATCTGTTATTTTAAGTAAATGAATGTTATTTTAGTTTGACTCAAGATCATAAATTAATATCACTTTCTGTATTAGTATCATCTTTCTTTGATTTGAAAATAATTTAAACAGAAAGTGATATTAATTTATGATCTTGAGTCAAACTAAAATAACATTCAGAAACTCTTTATTAAAAAAATAGTTTATAACTAACGTTTAATAAAAATTTGGAGGTTTACCTAATAGTTCTTTTAAAAAATGTTATTTTCGGTCGAAAATTAAGATCAGTTCAAATTAATCAATTTTAATTAGTATTTTTGTGCCAGACACCGAACTTTGTTGTCAGTCTCTTCTGCCAAATATATGGCTTAAATTTTATTTAAAATACTATTTCAGATATTTGTTAGAGGGTTAATATGTATGGGTACAATGCACTAGTGTATGGTTAAGTACAAAAATATTATACTTTGTATTATTTGCAGGATCAGCGTATTGTTTAAAAATTTGTTGAACAAGTTATATCAAAAATTATTGTATGAATGACATTTCAATCGCAGTGCAGAATTTCAAACCTGGACCATATCACAAAAGAATTGAAGTCAATATTAACCAGCAACGTAATTATGGTATATAATCCTTTACTAACATTGTGTGAAAAACTTTGTGAGCCATTTAATGACATAAGCCCTTAGGGGAAACATATTTAGCACATCCGACCGCTAACCATTAAATATACTAATGAAACAATTATCCTTAAATCCATCCAACCATACATTATACTCAACCAAATTTCAACAATATTTTAATTTTTTTATTCATCCATCCAACCATTTAGTTTGTTTTTTTATTTCGAAATAAACAACAATATCACTATACATGCGAAATAATACTTGCCTTAATAATATTGCTTAATGCTAGAGTGTGTGTGATTAAGTGACTATACACTCATAAAAAAAAGTTAGTACAAAACCCTGGTAAACACGTTGAAATACTTTTTATATTATTTTGTCTTACACTTAGTACTGAAATAACATTTTTTGTAATTTCAATTAAACATAAACATTAATTTCGTCCGTATTTGAAAAAATTTAGTATGCTAATTTTTAGTATTTTGTGTTTTATAATTTTAAAAATTTGCCAGTTAATCTAAACCACAATTGTTTTCAAATTATTATATTATTGTGTCTTTGAACAAATTTAGTATGCTAATTTTAAGTATTTTGTGTTTTATAATTTTAAAAATTTGCAAGTTAATCTAAACCACAAATGTTTTCAAATTATTATATTAATGTGTCTTCGCTGTCAGTCTCACCTATAGGTGGCGGTATTTCCCATATTTTTTATTGCATACTCATGAAATAACTACCCAGGTAGAAAATTACAAAAGGGCCAGCACTGGCAAAGCACCGAAATGGGTGGTATGAGTGCTTGTTAATAGCGCTTTCCCAACGCCCAAATGATAACACCGTTCCACCGTGGTGCCAATGCTGTACCAAGCCCTGGGAAAGCACCCACAAACATAAAAATCAAATGCTTTGCCAACGCTCAAATAAAAAAATAAAATGCTTTCCTGACACCCAAATGATAACACTGATCTATTTAATGCTTTGCAAAGTATTGAAATAGCACCAAGAAACACAAAAATCAAGTGTTTTCCCTGCCACCAAATTATGAGCCCTCATCACTAAAGAATTTTAAATAACTCTAAAAATAGATGATTCTTGGAGTTATTGTATTGTGGAGTCAAATATTATTTAAATATCCACTCTTTTTTGGACATTCTTTTTCAAAAACAAAATAAAGTTTTTGTAAGGCCGCGGTCTACTTGTGCTTTGCCAGTGCTTCTTTTTTGTTACCACACATAATTTCTACCTGGGTAATGTCTCGAAAACTAATTTTGAGCGAATTCTACTGAAATGCTATTTATTTTGCAGTTTGCTTAAAAAATTTAGCTTACCTAAATTCAGCAGAACGTAATTCTAAACTTCATTGAAAATTCTGCAGGAGCAAATACAAATACTATTTTCTGTTATCTTAGCAGAATTTTTGTAATATTTGTACGGGCTTTTTGTATGAGTGTATGGTAGAAAAATTATGATTTCATAATTTGTTTGCTTTGCGTTAAGGGGTGAGAAAGTCAAGAGTTCGGTTGTTGCGTTCACGTACATGCGTACCGACATCCATACATATTTATAGTTTCTATGGATTTACAATATTATTTTATGGTTTTTTGGTTTTTATTGTTTTCAATTTAAAAGGTTCTTCGATGTGAAGTTCTTTGTGGGTTTCGTGAAAGCGCATATATCACTTAATAATTTTCTAGGGTTGCACTATAACAACTAAAACACAATAAGAAAAATAAATACGATTAAAATACAAGTAACTAGGGCTAGTACTATATATCCCCAGAAAAAGATCATGAAATCAGGCGGTATTCGTCGCTCTCTTTCGAAGATTGACAATTTATATCGAAAATGTTAGCCTTTGCAGACGTGTGTAATTCTTATGGCTGAATTTTCGATATAAATTAAGAAGAGAGTGATTTAACAGAGGTAGGAGAGTTGGATAGTCTTTTAATTATATAGTCGTTGATGAAATCAAAAATACATATACAGTGCAACCTCTGTTATCGCAACTCATAGACATTTAGGCAGTTACAAAAACTGGGGTTTTGCGGAAACCGAAAAATAAATTTATTAGTACCAACTGTATGCAATTATGTAGGGCTCATTTTCATTTAGGTATCTATCCGATTTTTTGTAGGAGAAATTTTCAGTTAAAGTAAAGTGTTTAATTGAAAAACAAATTTGGACATACAAATTATATCATTTGTTATAATAAGTTTGTGCTGATGTTCGTAACACCGAAAAATATTGGACCTAGACCCACCTTATATTATACCGATCGACTCAGAATCACTTTTTATTTCGATTTAACGATGTCCGTCTGTTCTTCCGTCTGTCTGTCCATGCATTCTTGTGCGTACTCTACAGGTCGCAAATATTAAGATATTTTGATGAAACTTGGTACACCTACTTACGCCGGCCCAAGGACGAAGCCTATTGATTTTGATTAAAATCGCTCCATGGTTAGACCAAGTGCCTCCTATCGCCCATATGGGCTACATTTCCGATTTTCTTTTATCATTTTATAGAAAATTTTAACACAAGTCCTATTTTAACGCATTCAAATTTCGGATCCAAACATTAGTTGGCTTTTAACCAGACTGGTGTAGGATATTATATAGTCGGCATGCTCGACTTTAACTTTTTTACTCGTTTTTAATATAAAAGGATTGATTTTACTAAAAATGCATAACATAAAAAAGAATTAATAAATAAAATTTAATCGAAATAATAAATTAAAATAATAAAAAATACACATTCTATTTTTAGAGGCGATGCCAATTGGTATTTGTAACTTTAGTAAACAAAATATTTGTTTGGGGTCTCTAGAAAACCTTCGTCGTGAGACGATCGAGTGATTGCAAAACCTTCTATTGCCCGATAATATTTGTATTCTCTTACTTTTCTATTACAAAAACTATTATTTTCACATGACCCCATGTTCAACGAGGTAACTCTTTAACTAGAAATATGTTATTCTGAACTTACATGTTACGCGTACCTAGAGTTTGCTAAAAACCGAAAAATTTTAAAATCGCGGTTTCGGTTTTTAAAAATTATGAAAACCGCGGTTTCGGTTATTTTTCGGTTTTCTTGTGGCATTAATGGAATTGTTTTAAAATAATTAAATATGTATAAAAATTAAATACGTATTTTAACTCGTTCAAGATATTTATTAAAATTCGATTAAATTTCTCACTCGACCTTTGTGGGAGAAGAAAAAAAAGACGCGCAAGCTCGTTATAAATTAAATCTTTGTATTCTTTTGTAGCTGTAGCTGTATTTTTCAAGAATTTAAATTTTAGCAATTTGGTTGAAAAAACATAAAGGTAAAATTTTAAAAATTTTGTGGAATTGAATATATAAAACTCAACATCTCAAACCACTTAACTTTTTGGTGTATTTTTTTCTAAAATTATAAGACTCAGTTTGTGTTATCCGTAATAACAAAAAAATTCTTTAAAGTAATATTTAATGTAGAAAATGGAATTTTGTAACAAAGGAATTAAATATGCTAAAAATCCCAAACGTATTTAACAAATTGTGAAAAATAATCCGCTGCAGGCATGTCCCTATCCGGATTTCATTCTTGCCTAAGGAAATCGTCAGGGGACGAGGTTTTTAGAATTTCTGGAAATATTTGTTAAGTTAAATTACAAACTCAATGAGAATTTTTTGTTCTCGTCTAGGAGCGTTAATAAACATTTAAAATATCAAAGAAAAAACAAAAACAACAACAGAAAATTTTCCACAATTTGCTTTGTCATCTTCCAATTTTGTAAATTTTCGAAATTCAATAATATCCCAGTTAACGTTTTTCTGAGAGCTCAGAAATTATGACTGAAAAAAGACTCTAAAATATGATCAATTTCAGGGTGCTCAAACTTTGGGTGTATTCAAAATGTTTTCATTGCTCACAAATGTCTCAAAAATAATTCATAAATGACTCATAAGGGCTCAAAAAATTCAAAATTTTACAATAATGCTCTTAATTCGGAGTCTTTTGTGAGACATAAAAGTGCGCTCGGAAAGACGCTTCATCAGTGAAGAATTACATCGTCATGTAGCTATGATTTAATAAGGTCTTATGACTGTTATGAGTCTTTTCGGATGCTAATTGTACACTGGAATGCAATTTAATTAATTATTTTAAGTGGTTAAAGTATTTATTAAAAACCAACTTATTTTTGTCGCGGTTTCGAATAAAACCGAACAGCAAACTCTACGCGTACCTATTACCTTACAAATAACCTTAAAATATTATGTTTTTTTTTTTCTTAAAATTTCAATTTGATTCATACTGAGTATTAAATCAAAATTTACAAATTTTTAACAAAAATTTTTAGAAAAAAAAAATTTATTAAGATTTGGTTATAAAAACAAACGTTTTGTAATGAAGGTGTAATTTTTTTAATTTTTTATTACAAAACCTATTATTTTAACGAGTAAAACGGTTAAAGTCGGGCATGCCGACTATACAATACCCTACACCAGTCTGGTTAAGAGCCAACTAATTTTTGGATCCGAAATTCGAATGGGTTAAAATGGGACTTGTGTCAAAATTTTCTATAAAATTATAACAGAGAAAATCGTTAATATAGCCCATATGGGCGATAGGTCCAAATATGGACCAATTCTATCTAGAATCTATTGGCTTTGTTCTCGGGACCATGTGAGTCAGCAAACAAAATTTCTTTAAAATATCTTAATATTTGCGACCTGCAGCGTGTAACCAAGCCAATTTTGGGGGGACCCTTATATGGGCACTAGGTCTAAACATGGACCGGTGTTCACCAAAATCAATAGGCTTCGTCTTTGGGCCAACACAGGTCTGTGTACCAAATTTCATCAAAACATCTTAATATTTGCGATCTGCAACATATAAACAATATAATTTTGGGGGGACCCTAGTATGGGCACTAGGTCTAATCACTAGGACCGATTTCGTCCTGGGGCCGACATAAGTCGGTGTACCAAATTTCATCAAAATATATTAATATTTGCTACCTGTAGAGTGCGCACAAGAATGCATGGACAGACAGACAGACTGAGCCGATCGGTATACTATAAGGTGGGTCTACGACCATTATTTTTTGATGTTACAAACATCAGCACAAACTTATAATACCCTCTCCACGTAGTGGTGTAGGGTATAACAAGGGAATATCAATCAATGTAACTCCTAGTAACATGTTATTCCGAACATGTAAAATAATATACATACACTTATTGAGCTTTTAATAATTATACCCTACACCACTATGTGGTCAGGGTATTATAAGTTTGTGCTGATGTTTGTAACACCAAAAAATATTGGTCGTAGACCCACCTTATAGTATACCGATCGGCTCAGAATTTTTTTTTATTTCGATTTAACGATGTCCGTCTGTCCGTCCGTCTGTCTGTCTGTCCATGCAATCTTGTGCGCACTCTACAGGTCGCAAATATTAAGATATTTTGATGAAATTTGGTACGCAAACCTATGTTGGCCCAAGGACGAACAAGTTTGATTTTGGTGAATATTGGTCCATGTTTAGACCTAGTGCCCATATAAGGGTCTTACCAAAATTATACTGTTTATACGCTGCAGGTCGTAAATATTAAGATATTTTGACGAAATTTGGTACACAGACCTATATTGGCCCAATAACGCAGCCTATTGATTTTGGTGAACAGCGGTCCATGTTTAGACCTAGTGCCCATATAAGGGTCCTACCAAAATTATACTCTTTATACGCTGCAGGTCGTAAAAAGATATTTTGATGAAATTTGGTACACAGACCTATATTGGCCCAATAACGCAGCCTATTGATTTTGGTGAACAGCGGTCCATGTTTAGACCTAGTGCCCATATAAGGGTCCTACCAAAATTATACTCTTTATACGCTGCAGGTCGCAAATATTAAGATATTTTGATGAAATTTGGTACACAGACCTATATAGGCCCAATAACGCAGCCTATTGATTTTGGTGAACAGCGGTCCATGTTTAGACCTAGTGCCCATATAAGGGTCCTTCCAAAATTATACTGTTTATACGCTGCAGGTCGCAAATATTAAGATATTTTGATGAAATTTGGTACACAGACCTATGTTGGCCCAATAACGCAGCCTATTGATTTTGGTGAACATCGGTCCATGTTTAGACCTAGTGCCCATATAAGGGTCCTACCAAAATTATACTGTTTATACGCTGCAGGTCGCAAATATTAAGATATTTTGATGAAATTTGGTACACAGACCTATGTTGGCCCAATAACGCAGCCTATTGATTTTGGTGAATATCGGTCCATGTTTAGAACTAGTGCCCATATAAGGGTCCCCCCAAAATTGGCTTGGTTACAAACTGCAGGTCGCAAATATTAAGATATTTTAATGAAATTTGGTGCGCTGACTCACATTATAGAAAATTTTGACACAAGCCCCATTTTAACCCATTCGACACAAGCCCCCCATTTAACCCCATTTAACCCATTCGAAACAACACACCAGACTGGTGTAGGGTATTGTATAGTCGGCATGCCCGACTTTAACTTTTTTACTCGTTTTATTTCAAAAAGGAACAAACATAAATTCAGTAACTCTTCTGAAATTCATAAAAAACAACAAATATTTCTAGAAATTCTAAAAGGTAGTCCCTTAATTATTTTCTTAGGCCAGAATGAAATTCGGATAGATACAAGCCTACAGCAATTATTTGTCACAATTTTTAAAAAAAATTTTTAAGTTTTAGCACATTTCTTTAATAAAAAATTTATATTTTTTAAACATTTTTGTAAGTCTCTACTAATTTCGATTAAATGATTAATCGTATGAAATTATTCGATTTATTCGTTATTCGAAATTTGGAAATTTTAAATTATTCGAACAATTTTTGAGAAAAATTGTTCGATTAATCAATTAACGATTAATCGATTGAGTACCCTAAATATAATACGATTCAATTAGATGTGCCCAATTTTGGGATGCAATTGCATCAGAGTATATGCAATTGTATAATATTAGATTGAATTGTATCTAAAATAATACAATCTGATATAATTTTATAGACCTATTTTGCGGATCAGATTATATAAACACTTATATGATTATTTTATATTCTTATATATAAGATATATAAACCTTTTTACTCGGGATATTATAAAATAATGCAAAAGGTAATGATATATCATTTTTGGTAATGCAGATAGTAATGAGGTGTAATTACCAATATTTTGCAGGTTATTTTATAATTTAGCGATAGATTTAGCGATATTTTTAGAAAATAGTTGGCAACAGTGATCTATGATGATAAATCAGAACAATCACAATGAATACGAACGTCCAGCATGTCCAAGCCTATTCGTTTTTAAAAAATTGTTTTCGAATAGCACATTTGTATATGAAATTGTTGTTGTATTGAATTCAAATTTACATAAAATAATGAATATTTAATTTAATTTTCGATATTTACAATGTCGATAAAAAGAAATTGTATCCCGAGTAAAAATAGTTATATAGGAAATTATATAATTTAATATGGACTAATATAGTCAAGTGTAACACTATATCTTTGTGGATATAATTATGTATAGGTTTGAATTTTTAAAAAATTTCTTATATGATGTCATATATAGATCAGTATAAATATATATGTCCCCATATATATTAATATGTACCATATCTAGTTACATATGCTATGAAAATTTTAATACAGCGTCATATATAATTAAAAATGGCTTTATCGGAAAATATTTAAAGTTTTATATAGCTCAATGTTAAATATTTTTTCTAAGTTGTTTTAGATATGTTTAAGTATAGCACAATGTAAAAAAAATTATATGTTTTTTTTTGAAATATATTTATGTATGATTTCAAAATGTAAAAGGCGTACTCATTATAACTCCTAAGTTCCTTGTAGACCTTGTATAAATACAAGCCATATTTTTTATGTACCCGAGTAAAAATAGTTATATAGGAAATTATATAATTTAATATGGACTAATATGTTTATATATAGTCAAGTGTAACACTATATCTTTGCGGATATAATTATGTATAGCTTTGAGTTTTTCAAAAATTTCTTATATGATGTCATATATAGATCAGTATAAATATACATGTCCCCATATCTGTTTGTATGTGCCATAAATATTTACATATGCTATGACAATTTTAATACATCGTCATATATAATTAAAAATGGCTTTATCGGAAAATATATAAAGTTTTATATAGCTTAATGTTAAATTTTTTTCTAAGTTGTTTTAGATATGTTTAAGTATAGCGCAATGTAAAAAAAAAATCTATGTTTTTTTGAGATATATTTATGTATGATTTCAAAATATAAAAGGCGTACTCATTATAACTCCTAAATTCCTTGTAAACCTTGTATAAATACAAGCCATATTTTTATGTATGGAATTTGACATTAAACTCATAAACATACCAGGTTTACACAGTTTACGGGTAGAATACAAGTTTATATGAGAAGGCTTAAAATGCTTGGTTAGAATTATGTACAACTTCTTTTAAATTTTTATTTAAATTTTTAATTCTTAACTTAAGGGTGTTATTTTTCAGTACTTTTTAATAGTTTTTGTTTTGATCCTGAAGTATGTATCCTGAAGCGTTATATAATTATGTATTTCTACATCAAATTAGATATAATTATATCGGCTCAAAATCCAGATAAGATTCTATATGATTCAATATATTTAGATCTTATCCGATATAATTTTATCCACCATTTTTCGGATCATAGCATATCTCCAATTATATTAAATAAGATATCATTACATATGACATCATATTATTTTTTTTTACCCGGGATAGCAGTAAATATAATAAAACTTTCTGATCAATTTAAAATATTTTTGAACAAAATTTTCAAATTTCGCTAAATCTTCGAAACCGATTTTTATTTGGATTTTGTATTCGTAATGCACTGAGAGAATTATCCTTCATAATATTAATGATATAATTTCATAAAATTTTTTTCGTAGAACCAATGAAGAATTTCATTATGTATATAATATTTAATTAATATTATGAAATTTTTCATAACTTTTCTTTCAAAAAATTTCATAATTTCATTAAAAAAATTCATTGAATTTCATAAATTATATCTTCATAAATTTAATGAAAATGTTCTTTATGTTTATGAAATTGCGCAAGAGTATTAACTTTTTTAAATTTTTTTTATAAAATATCGTCATTTTCTGAGAGAATAATCTTTTATAATAATTTTTTTTTTAAATTAATTTTTTATTATTAATTTTGGACTCTGAAATTAATAAATCATATTAATTTTTTCGAAACTTTTTTTTATGAAATTTTTTAATTTAATGAATTCTTTCTTTAGATATATTTTGTACATCCCTAAAATATGCTACGATTTTATTACGCCTTTTGGATTTGCTAAGTACTTTTTATTTATCCACTCCAGCTTAGCAACGACAACAACCAACTATAATAAATAATAGTAAATGAAATTGATTCATAGATTTTATGAAGCTCTTCATTGGCTGAATGATTTATTCATTGGACGAGTGGCCTATTAATTTTATGAAGAGTTCCATTAATTTTATGAAGAGTTTCATTAATTCTCTAACTTTTCATAAACATTGATTTTAATGAAACTTGTTTCATAGATTCTATGAAAAGTTTCAATGGACGAGTTCCAGTGACAATTTTCATTGAAACTATGAAGAAATTCATTACTGAAGTGATGAAAATTCTCTCAGTGTGTACACTTAAACAACAAGTACAATTTTGAAACTTCCATGGCGACCTCTAAACAAAACTTTTTTCGAGTTTTTTTTTGGCAGCCCATATTTATTTTCATAGCGGCATATTTGTGGTATTGAGGAGCTCGTGAATTCCAACATACATACGTATGTACATTAGAGGTGTCCAAAAAAATTAATATGAATTTTAACAGTTCCGATTCCGATAAAGAAAAGTCGTGCCGGAAATCGATTGAAATCATAACTTGTCTATAATATGATAAAGAAATTAAACAATAGTAAGGCATTTTGATTTTACCTAATGTTAGAAGTATTTAAGAGAAAATCGGAAATAGAGTCAATATGGGCAATAGGACCGATCATATATGTTATACGAGGGTAACTATTTATGTTGTGAGCATTGGCCACTTTAACAGTTGCTAGGCGCCAGCTTATATTTCCATTAAAAAGTTTAAAATTTGCTTAGAACTTTTTGTCATTTGAGCATTATTTGTGTTGTTTACAAAAAAGTGAAAGTTGTGTGTCAACACAAAAATGGAATTAATACGTGAAAATTTTCCGGCAATGATTTATAACGATTTTTGATGTGGGTTATTTAGACAAGAGTGCATAGACAAATTAAATTCAACTTTTGGTGATGAAGCCCAATCCTTTGCAACTGTGAAACACTGGTATAACAAATTTAATCGCGGACGTCCTTCGCTCCAGGACGAATTTCAAGAAGGTCGTCCAAAACCAGTTATTGTGGCAGAAAACATTGATGTTGTGCAAAAACTGATAATGCGAGATGGTCATGTGACATACTCTGAAATTGAGGCCACCTTAGGTATAAGTTCCACCAGCATAAACAAAATATTGCGTCATAATTTAGCCGTAAAAAAGATTTGTTCTCGTTTGATTCCTCATAACTAAAAACAATTCAAAGCGAAGCTCTGGTCGATTGGTGCAAACAAATGCTCAATAAATCCAATAGCGGTGCTTCAAAGGACTTGTATAATATTGTTACAGGTGACGAATCATGGATCTATGCATATGGGCCTAAAAATAAAGAGCAGTCGACTATATGGGTGTTTCATTATGAACGAAATCCAACAAAAGTTGATTACTCTCGAAGCACTTCAAAACAAATGGTCGCCTTTTTTTGTAAAAATTGGTCGTGTGGCAACAGTGCCATTAGAACAAAGTTGAACAGTAAATTCTGAATGGTATACCACCATTTGTTTGGCAGAAGTGTTCAGAGAAATGAGAAAAACCATCCCCTAAAAATGGATAATTCTTCTTATTTGAACTCTCACACATCGGCTCAGATAATTGACTTTTTGAGCACTCAAAATATCGAATTAATGGGTCATTCGCCATACAGCCCTGACTTAGTACGCATTGACTTTTTCTTGTTTCCGCACATCAAAGATAAACTACGTGGGCAACGATTTTTGTCAGCAGAACAACCCGTAGATTCATTCAAAACCAATGTTTTGTAGATCTCGCACGCGGAATGGAAAAAATCCTATGTCTAGGGGTTCGAACGCATGCAAAGGTACACTGAAAGAATTATCCTTCATGATATTAAACATATAATTTCATAAAATTTTTTTCGTAGAATCGATGAAGAATTTCATTATGTATATAACTAGTATTTAATAGATATTATGAAATTTTTCATAACTTTTCCTTCATAAAATTTTATAATTTCGTTAAAAAAATTCATTGAATTTCATAAATAAGATCTTCATAAATTTAATGAAAATGTTCTTTATATATATGAAATTGTTCAATAGTATTTACTTTTTCTTAATTTTTTTATTAAATGTCGTCATTTTATTAAGTTTTAAAAATTTTCATACAATAAGAATTTTATATTAACTGTGTTATTCAAAAACTTTTAAAATAGCCTAATTACAGATTTTTAGGCTAATTTGGCAAAAAGAATATTCACAAAAGATTAATAAAGAAAAATTTATTAAACGCTTAAAGCAGGGTATAGCCTAAAATATCTGTTTGATAAAGTTTCGAAAAAGAAAACCACTGTAAAAAACTAAAAAACGTGAATTTACAAAGATTAAATGAATTCTTTCAGAGTCATCCACCCAAGAATAGATGGAATACAACATTTTGTATCCACCCAAATCAAAAAAACTGCAAAAATTCCTAGACTAAACTCTTTTTTCGAAAGTTTTCTCAAATTTGCATGAAAATAAAATAAAAACAAATTCAATAAAATAGTGATGCATTTATTATAAAACCATACTCGATATTCGAATACTTTTAGTATTCGTAATATAAAAAATTCTTTAACACAATTTGTTCACATTATTACTTCTCAGCAATGTTTAAAAATCGTTTTTTAATATGTTTTGGTTTGTAATAAAACATTTTAATTTCCAAAACTTACAAAACAATATATTTACCTACAATTACCGAGTCAATCGTCCACAAAATTCATGCGTCACTAACAATAAAAAGAGAGAATATACAAAGTGTTGCCAGAATTAAAAACAAAATTAATAAACTTTTATTTATATGTTTTTGAATACAATTTTTTAATAAGGTTTTAACAGAGATAATGAATACTTTAGCAAATTCATGTTTTAAAGCTAAATTAAGAAGTTTTTTTTGAATAACAGCGTAAACATTTAATTCTCAAATACAATAGTTTTATGTAACCACAAGACCGAGTTTTAGTGATGTACATTAATTTCCATACTGAGAGAATTATTTTTTAAAATATATATATTTTTTTTTATTAATTTTGGACTATGAAATTTTTTATAAATCATATTTTTTCGAAACATTAATAAGGAATTTAATTAATTGAATTAAGCTTATTATAAAATTTTATGAAATTTTTTAATTTAATGAATTCTTTCATTCATTTCATCCGTAAAATATGTTACAATTTTATTGCGCTCTTTGCATTTGCTAAATACTATTTATTTATCCACTCCAGCTTAGCAACGACAACAACCAACTATAATAAATAATAGTAAATGAAATAGTTTCATAGATTTTATGAAGCTCTTCATTGGCTGAATGATTTATTCATTGGAGGAGTGGCCTATTAATTTTATGAAGAGTTTCATTAATTTTATGAAGAATTTCATAAACATTGGATTTAATGAAACCTGTTTCATAGATTCTATGATGTTTCAATTGACGAGTTCCAGTGACAATTTTCATTGCAGTTATGAAGAAATTCATTACTGAAGCGAATACAATTCTCTCAGTATATGTATGTATATAGACCAAAAAGGAGAATATTTTGAAAAACAATAAAACATTTTCAATAACAAATTTCTGTTTTTTTTCATTTTTCAAAATACAATTAGGTTGTTCATAAGGGGTGTGCTATCTGTTTTATCGTTGTATCGTCCTAACAAAAAACAGAGTTGTTAAAATTTTTATTTGTGTTTAACAACGATTTTCTATTCAGTTTTCTATCGGTTAGCACACTCAAACATAGGACACTAAACATACGTAAAAATTTTGTATCGTGCTATTCTCAAATGTTGTATTTTTTCAATTTAATTTTTAACAACTCTGTTTTTTGTAAGGACGATACAACGATACAACAAATAGTACACCCCTTGTGAAAACCCTTAATATAAATAGTTACCTCATATTTTGTTATTATACAAATAACAATATATCCTGCCAAAATCAACAGAAATACTTTCTAAAAATAGACTGCTGATTTCAAAACACAATACGACTATTTGCATTAACAAAATTAATAAAAGCTTTAAAACATAATTTTCTTTTATATTTTCAGTCAACTAATTAACTCCATAAAGAAAAATGAATGAGTCTCAATGAGAAAATAGTTAATATTGATTTTTTGAATTCTTGGAAATTATAAATTTTGTCGTTTAGGAGTTTTAATATTTGTTATCAGAGAAACTTGTTTTGAATATTTTACAGTTAGGGTTGAATAAAGTGTTTTGAAATTAAAGTTTTAGAAAATTCGGAAAGTGAATCGATTTGGCAAGTAAATCCTTCATTTAACAAAATTTGCTACTGATTTCAGTAGGGTAAATTGTCATTTACAATCAACTAAAATATAGGTAAAATTTTGTAAACTTTAGAGATTTTTTACTCTTTTTGTCTTATTCTGCTGATTTCAGCAGTTTTAGACTGAACTTTTTGCTATTAGTGTACATATTTTTTAGTACACATTTTGCATTTTTTCCAGGGTTGGCGTTATTTTTAATTTTCTGTTTTTGGTAATTGCAAGTGGTTATTTAGTATTTAGTTTAGTATATTTTAATATCGTTTGCAGGATGCATCGAAATAACTATGCATTAAAATACCGTTACCGAAATAATGTAAAATAGTGTTACCCTTACCGATAACCGCATTGTTTCGGTTACCATCCATGATTTTTTTTTAATGCTAGGAAAGTTTGATTTATACATACATATGTATTAAACTTATATCTAGTACAATTTTAGTATTCGAATTTTCCAACCCTGCCCAACATAACAAATTTGTTCTTAGCTTAAATATCCGTAATTGATCCTTTTTTTTTTAAAACTTTCTTTGATATAAAAATTGTCTCTGCACATACATATGTATATTATGTGACAAACAATAACAACGAGTGTCTAACGAACAAAAAATAAAAATCAATTTAATTAAAAATTACTTTACTATTTACTGATGACAACTACACACAACAGCATAAATATTAAAAAGGGCGCAATATAAAAAATACAAAGCCCAGCCGTCAAAATAATCAGCAGTAATCCTCTGTTTACACATGTTCTTAAAAATTTGCTCATGAGCCTTCATTTCATGCCACATTATTGGGTGGGTTTCTATTAGGATTGCCAGACGTACTGTTTTCAGCAGTACGCGTACTTTTTTCTGCATAACTCCCAAAGATGTACACAAATGTACTTTTTTTAACCTGTATACTTCTTTTTGTATTTTTTTTTGTTAAAAACATTAAATAATACTAAAATGTTCCTTATTTGATAACACTATTAGGAAAATTTATATTTTATAAAATTCCTGCACTTATGCATCTTATGTTTATAATGTTGTCGCGTCAAACAGAAATTGGCAAAAAATTTAATGGGGCGAGCAGTTTTCGAGATTTTTCGAATTTTAGATTTCATTGAAACCCCTGTTTTCAGCAGTTTTGGTTAAATTTTTTTACGTTTTTGAAATCAACAGAAGTTAAGCTTGATTAAGGATGTTTCCTGAATTTTGTAAGAATTCAGAAAATTTTATTTTTTTGGTTTAATCCTTATACTACAACAGTCAATTGACTTCGTTGTTGTGTATTAATATAAAGTTACACACTTTAATGTACTATGTTTATTTTGTATCAAAGATACATATGTCCTAAAATATTACAAAAGCAAATCAAAATATCAAAATTAATTTTATTAGCCTTTTTTTTATTTATATAAAAATTGATTTTACTTGTTAAAATATTTACTGACAAACATTAACTTAAACTCCATTTTTTATATAAAAAAATTTTAATTTTGGTTCGAATTGTTTTCGAAATATTTTTGGATATATACAAAGAATTTGCAACTATGATACAATACAAAATATTGATCACGAATATTTCTAGTTTATGCATTATCCTAAAACAATGAAATTACTAACTTTAGTAAAAATGATGCGGACAACAAAATAAGAATTGCTTTAAAAACAGGGTTTTTTTTATGAGCATATAAGAAAAATATCGAAAAATCTTGAAAGTTGTGATTTCGTGTTAAGTAGACTCTTGGCCGTTAAAAAAATCATTAGATGGATAAACTGCTCCGCAAATCAATACAGCCGCGATATTTGTCAACGAAGTTAAATATTAATAAAATAGAAATATATCTCTAATAAAACGTTATTGACATATTTTGTTATGAATTCTAAATATATAAATTTTTCTTTTATGTACTGAATTGTATGATATTTTTAATATCGTTGGCAAGTACTACCTTTTCAATATAACGGTAGTTGCCTACCACGTCCACATCAATACCGATATTAAAATTTTAGGACTGCGAGTACAATAGTGGCACGTGTCTCCTAATATCACAGGTTTTATTTTATAATATTACCTGTTACATTTTGTTGTATCTGCAAAATACCGTTATAAATCCGTGTTTCGGTATTTTAACGGTAGTTCAAGTTATTACAGAATTATACCGGTATAGAAGCGAAATGAAACCGGTGATACAAAAAGACATATGCCTTTAATGGAATCGAATTTTTATAATTTCCATATGGGTCTTGGAGTAGCTGCTGTAGCCAACTACCGTTATTATGAAAAGGTATTCAATGCCAACCGTGATTTTTAATGAAAAAAGTGTAATTCTTTTTCACTAATTGTACTGCCTCTATGTACTTTTTCGTCGATTTCATATCTGGCAACACTAGTGTCTATATATATAAATATATATATTTGTATGTACTACTATACCTAAGAATACGTGACAACATGATGCAACAAACAGCCCTTTAAGTTATAAGTAGTATTTATTTTGAAAGTACCACATATAGAGCAATTTTATAATGTATTAAGGAAGGATGGATATCTTTGTTAGGCAATCAAATTGAAATTATGTACCCATTATTAATGAAACGTACGTTCTCATTTGTTCTTATGCTTGACTTGTCTTGTCGCTGATCACAGCTAATAGATAAACAAATGTTCGTATTTGATTTTTTTTGTGCCCATCATTACATATAAAGGGCATCCTTATCAATGGTAGTTTTTTAAACCCTTTTTTATTTAGTAATAAATAGTTGTGCGTATTTCTTGTAAAAATAAGGAAGTAGGTGTACCAAAGAGAAACATAATGACAGACTATTTGTAAACTGGTAGTTCCTAAATATACCGGCCACGATACCATGATTCAAATTAAGAACTTATATGTTCCCGGGTTCCCGGGAAATTAAGCATTTTTCAGTTCCCGCATTCCCTGGAATTTGGACCGGGAATCCCGGGATTTCCTTGTTTTAAACACAGCACTCACAAAATTGCAAATTAATGGCGGAACGCGAAAAATGTAAGGATACAAAATAATTGTTATCAAAATTTTTGAAACAAAAAAAATTCCTGACTTAAAATTAGAAATTGATTCATAATTATTATTGGCAACATAAAAAAAATCGTTGCCCATAACTATTTTCATTCAATTTCTATTTTTTTATTGGTTTGTAATAATTATGCATAAGAAATATTTTTTTCGTGTTTGATAAAAGTTAATAGCAATTTTTAACATATAATAATTAAAATTTTTCAGTTTCTAAGAAATATAAAAAATTATTTCTTATATAAAAACTATATAATTTTTAAAAATGGAAACATTTTTTAAATAAATTTCAATTTGGATTTTGGAAATTCTTTCAATTAAACTTGTTTTTAAAGAAACCTTTGTAAAATTATTAACCTAATTGTTATGGAGGTTTTCCTTTCATGAAAAAGCTTTATTTAATCTCAAATATATAAATTTACTAGCGGGCAAGCCCGCTAGATTTAGCGGCATGCCTTAGGCGTACCATAAAGTCGTTTTTTGCGTTCAGCGATTATTTTGCAATTTTTTAAGTGCGGGGTTTTAAAGTTCGGTGACTAAAAATAGCGAAAAAAAGTCGCGGAAAAAAATTTACAAAAAGAAATATTTGTTCGCAGAATGAAAACCGCTGATAACGTTTTTTAATACAATTTTTGTACCATTCTTTCTTCGCGTTCGGACAATATTTTGCAATTTTTTAGGTGCGGTTTTTTTAAATATATAATTTAGAGACTATGATACCTAATTCATAGAACAAAGTTCGGTGATTAATTGCAAAAAAAGAATCGCGAAAAAAGTCCAAAAAAAAAAAATTCCAAAAAGGAAAGTCCTTACGTCAATATATTTGTTTGCAGATATACACATGCGTACTTTTAGTGAAGTATTTTTTTTTTCAGTTGTCATTTTTCGATTTCTCCAGGGGTACCAAATTTGTATAAATAAAAATCTTGAAATTGCCCTAACTTTTGATTTCGTCGTACGATTTTTTTAAGAATAATTTTTTTTTGAAGGGAAACTAACGTACTTTACTGTGTTTCTTGTATTTTTTGTCAAAAATATATTGTTTTTTTGTTTTTTTAAGGGCCCCCTATTTTTTTAAACGAAAAACTTTGAATAGTTATAGCTTTCAAATTCGTCAGATTTTTTTAAAATGATTTTTTTTAATCACAAATATAGTGTATTCAACCCCTATACTCACTTTTTGTGGAGCATTTTTTCTGTCAATACCTAGTTCTGAACTACAGGTATATTTTACCTAAAACTTGATTTTTCCGAAGGACATGCAATTTTTCTCAAGGCTATATCTTGGAAACCAATTTTGTTTTCCTGTCTTCGGCACAATTGTAGCTATAGACTAGGAGAAAAAAGTGTAAAACAAACTAATCGGTAAAAACTTCATCTAGTGCCTTAAGATTCATAAAATGTCTAAAAATTTTCATTTTTTCTATCTTTTTTCACCAGTTTTGGCCCATAGCTGCCAAACTATGGGAAATTGAATTCGGTTACACAAACCATCGTGGAAAAACGTAAAAATTTTCATAAACACTTACCATTTAATGATTCTACACTTGCCAGAAAAAGTATCCGTACACTTTCAAAAAAGGCTGTGCCCTAAAAAAATTGAAAATAATACCCATTTGTGCGACAATTTTTTTTTAATAAAGTATTAAGTCATTTATTTGCTATTTTTAACTCACTCTAAAGTTTATTGTTTTAACAGAACAGAGAAAAAACTTAAAAAAACCGAAAAAGTATTCGTACACTTGAATGGCAAAATGCATAGACATTTTTTTGGTTCTTATAACAGTCTTATAAGAAAAATATGTTGTTGTTTTACATGTTAATTTGATTTATAAGACTGTTATAAAAATCGTCATTTGGGTAGAAATATTTATGTAAAAAAAAACTAAATAAAATATTGTTACAGTTACTACCTTGCCGACTATCCCTTACGATTAAGGACTTCTGCAAGGCGATTTGGCATTGACTTAACCAACTTTAATGTTTCCTCTTTGCTTATTTTGCCATTATGACGTTTTTCATCATTGCCTTGGAGGTTATTTTGTGTGGGCGGATTCTGCGCTCCAGTAAATCCCACAAATGCTCAATTGGATTGAGATCGGGTGACTGAGGTGGTGATTTCAATTGATTTTTGGTGTTGTAGAGCAAGCAAAGCTTGACATTTTGCGCCGTATGTTTAGGACCATTATCCTGTTATAACCAAAAGTCTTCTCCAAGGTCCAATTTTTGAACGCTTTGCTTTAAATTTTGTTTTAAAGTGTTTGGATATCCAATTTGATCCATTATGGATTCTATAAATACGAGATTACCATAAATAAATCCCCAAACCATTATACCTCTTCCACCGTGTTTGAACGTTTGCACAAGATTTTCTTTATTTAAAGCAATACCAGTTTTTCGATAAACTAACTTTGCTTTTATACTAAAAATGCAAAACTTGCTTTCATCCGAAAATAAAACACGTTTTCAAAACTCCGGAGGCTTTTTTACATACATATTTGCGAAGTCCATGCGTTTTTTTTCTGTTTATATCACAAAAAAATGATAGCCAGATTTTTTTATAATTTTACCGACTGTATCTTCATGAATTTCTTTGCCGAAGGATTCTTTGATATTAGAACTGATCTGTGAAGCGGTTATTCTAGGATTCTGTTTGACTGACCCCAAAATTGTTCGCTTCTCACGCTCAGATGAATGAGGCTTCGACAAAATAGAATCGGCGGATTTGAAGTTCTGAACGACGTCCTGAGGAGAGGCTTCTGCCTGTTGTTCCAGCTATTTCACTATAAGATTTCCCTTCATCTCTTAGCATTGGTATAATTTTTCGGTATAATAACTCATCTCAAAATAACGCTTCCAAAAGAAAAATAAGTCAGCCAAATGAACTGCATGAAACCAAGTTTGCCTTGTACAAAAAAAAAAATCAGTGTAACACACATGTATGTCATTATATAATACGTGGATTCCCCTATTTTTCACGACAATGAATTTCACGTGAAAGTTGTGTAGACTTTGTTTTCACGCAAATTTAATATACAGGACTATAATTTCTCTTGGGAAAAGTCACATTTTGTGTTTATTGTGATTGTGGCTTTCTAATTACACAAAAAAAATTGAATTTTCAGAATTTAAATTACAATGTAAGGCCTTTAAAGCTTGAGTGATATTTTTCCACATGAAAAACAACTTACGGTGCTTAAGAAGTAAAATAAATGTAACAAACTTTGGAAATTATTTTAAAAAACTAGTAAAATGGATGATATAACAATGTTAAAAATACAGTTAGCCGAAATCTTTTATTAAAATTTTTTCTCTTGAAGTGTACGGAAACTTTTTCTAGCAAGTGTATGCGATTTCAAGTAATTTGCCTGTTGCGGCAAGTTGCCAATACAGGATGCTCGCTTTTGCGACATTAAGAAACTTCCTTAAGCGACTTTACCGCGCGGCCCATATTAAATTATTTAAATATATCTATTTTAACGACAGAAACTCAGGAATAAACTCAAGACAGACGACACCGTTAGCTACTGATTTCAAACTGATGAAAATTGTTAAAGTCCGTATTTAATGGTGCGGAATAAGATACACCAAAACTGATTCAAAAAGTATTGTATTCGAAAATCCGAAAGTACGGTCCATTATTATTCCGTATAAGCTTTTATGGACCGTTAACGTGCCGTAAAAGCCGGACTGATGATTTCGTACATGCCGGATAGTCCGTAAAAATGTTTATTGTATAATATCAATTGAATATAAAGCCTAATGTCCAAATGGCAGTTTCATGTTCATGTTATTCCTCTCTGGAACTCACTTCCTCATGACATTCAACTTTTATGTAACGCACAACAGTTCAAGAAAAATATTATTAATTTCTTCTCACAATGTTTTGATAAGAACATGTTTAAAATTAGTTTGATGTTTTTTAATTATTTTCTTTAAGATTAATTTAATTAATTTCTATATAATTTTATTTTTTTCTGTTTTGATTAATTATAATTAGTTTTTAAGTTAAAAGTTTTTTTGTTATGTTAACATTTTTTACTTTTACAAATAATCAGTTCTATAATGGAACAGCAAACAAACAAATAAATAAATAAAAAAATAAATTTGCATTATTATTATTATTAACGCGTGTTTTCTGAATTTTGAAAAAGTAAAAATTGCAATCTGTGGTTCCATAGATTTCCATCGTGTCAATTATAATTAAAATCGGAAGACCCAAGGTCAGATTTTGACCGGTCTATCATGGAATGACAGATAAACATAAAAATATGAATTTATAACAATCGATATTTCAAATAATATAAGTTTTATTAAATTTTAGGTTTGACGAGACCGGCAATATATCCATTTCCTTCTGGTCAGTATCCATATCCAATGTTAAGTCCGGACATGTCACAAGTGCCATCTTGGTAAGTTCTCTTTACTGTTCTTTTTTCGATTCCATTTATATCATTATTCTTAAAAAACGTAACACAATCATTACCGCTTATTTGAAATTACTTTTCGTTTTATCCGTAGGCATACGCCTTCTGTATATTCAGCAGCATCTAGTTTTAGAAGTCCTTACCCTACCTCCCTACCCATTAATACCACATTACCCAGGTAAATATATAACTTAAAAAACATTTCTCAATAATAGTTGTATAGAAATTCATACAAAAACGGTTTCCTCGGAGCTGTACCTATTTGCAATTTCTGAATCTAAATTTGGTTTAAATTGTTAATTTCGTATCATTATAACGTAGCATTTAGAACAAATTATCTGGGCGAAATTATTTTGAGCCACAAGTGTCAAGAATATGGCCTTCTTTTTGATCGAATCATGTGCACTATTGAGCATAAAAATGTAACAACTCATACTTAAAAATATTTCTTCATAAAAGTGAATTAAAAAAATGATGCTGCAGAAAAAACTGCTAAAATAAGCAGATTTTTTTACTAAATACTAGGAAAATGAGAACAGCAAAATTAAAACTGTTAAATTTACAGAATTTTAGTTATATTTAGGCTAACTTTTCGTTAATTGAAAATAGCCAATTGTAATGTAAAATCTGCAGAAAATTTTGCTAAATATTTGTAGACTAAAAATAGCAAAAATAAACTGTTATATCTACATAATTTTTGCTATTTTTAAGCTAAATTTAGTTGAATGCAAATAGCAGTCTATTCTGCTAAAATCAGCAGAAATATTTGCTAAAAAATTGTAAACTGCTGTTTTTAAAAGGCTCGATTTTTAAAATCGAAAAAAACATCGAAATTTTTAAATCTTTTGGTGATTTTTTAGGCCACTAAATATTTAGCAGAATTTGTTGCTGATTTTAGCAGGTTAATTTGCTATTCTCAATTTACAATAATTTAGCTCATTTATAACTAAAATTTTGTGTATTTAACAATTTTATTTTTGCTCTTCCTATATTACTAATATATAGCAAAAATAATCTGCTAATTTAGCAGTTTTTTCTGTAGCATAATTTTTAACTAATTTTTAGTAGTTTTAACTAAATGTTTTACGGACTTTTTTCTATTAGTGTAACCAAAAAAAATCTTAACTTTTAAAAATTAATAGAGTTCTGACTATCAAACTCTATATATTTCGAATATGCTGACTACAATGGCGTACTTTATTTTTCGATCTAAGGTACAGATTTTCCGCGAAATGCCCTTAAAGTTTAGAAGTTTTCCATTTATTTTTTATATACCAGATTTTGGCGATTTTACTATCGTTATTCCAGGGAATTTCGATAGCGAAACGGTATCATAATTCCTTGGAAATACGATATCGATGCGAAAGGTACATTTTAGAACAAAAAATCTATCGTTTTCGTACACAAGTGATTATCATATATGATAATAAATATCACCTAGGTGATATCGTTTCGATGTCGTGACGATATTGTTTGGTTTATTGGGATATTAAAAAACTATGAGCAACTTATTGAATAGTTGGTAAACAAGCTTTGTAAATTTAAACATTGAATCAACGTGAACATTTTCACAGAATATTATTCAAAAATTTTAAAATATTTCAAATTTAAAAACCGTTAAAAGTATCGAGTAACCAAATTTAGCAAATTTATGACACTTGCTAGTTTCTATATCATAGATTTTTAATGCTATTAACGCCCTCCTGAATTTGAAAATTTACTAGTTTTTCTTTAAAGTTGTATTCTTCATTCATATTATTTCTCACATAGGGAAATTCGTGCTCTCTTCTATTTTGGGTTATAAATACTGAAACTAGTATGTGTTATATAAGCTCTACTAACTTACCCATTGAAATCTTGCATTACCAAATACTCGTAAGTTGGTATACAAGGTGGGACAAAAGTAATGTCAGAATGTCAATGTTCCATAATATATGCAAACGATGTCATATGTCTTTGTGCTTTGACACTTATGTTGACAAATAGGGAATTAGTTGACAATAAGCAATGAAGCAATACACACCCGAAGAAGGCGTGTATTGCTTCATTGTTACTGTTTATTCGACCAATTTCTGGTCCATTGTTTTAACGCAACGTGAAATTCAATGCGTTTTCTTCGTCGTTAGCCACCATTAAGCGCTTAATTGAGCGTCTTGTGCAAACTGGGTCCACTAGAGATGTTGCAAAAAGTGGCTGACACTTTTCGACCGAGAGTATCGCTGCTGGGGCTGAGAATGTTGGAGAGAGTCCACAAACAGCGACAAGACCACGATGCACACAATTTGATATCAGCATACGTTCGTTGCTTCGAATTTTGTTGAAAGACCTGAAGATGTTCTCTTACAAAGTGCAGACCGTTTTCCAATAACTGCCAGCTGACAGGGCTGCCAGAATTGCCGATTTTTCGGCATTTTGCCGGTTTTTATTAAAGAATATGAAAAATGCCGATTTGCATTTATAAATTTTTGGTGATTTCCAATACATTAGTAAATAAGAAAATAATTCTATCTTTGACACTTCGAAAGTTCATGTAAATTCATGTTTGTTATCGTTAGCTGAAAAAGAATGTTAACAAAATATCTTTGCGATCAACAAATTTTCAGCAAAATGGCACCGATTTGTTAATGCTTATTTTTTTCATATTTTGCTGCAAATGCATGTTTTTAAAATATTTTGTTGCATATTGTGGTATAAATACATATTTTTTTGCATTGTTTGCTAAAAACGAATATTTTTAGTATACTTTTTGGTATTTACTTTAAAACTGTGTTTTTGCCTATACACTGTACAAAAAAAATTATTTTTAAAATTTCTAAATATCATGTTAGGATTTGCACTTTAGGTTCTATTCTGATTTCTAATATTTAAAAAAATTTTTTTGATCCCGAATACTAAATATCAAACATAAATCAATTTCTTACGAGGATTAATGGCAATTTTCTATGTTTAAACTACTTTTAAAGACAAATATGTAATACTAAAACTGAATTGAAATTATCAAAAACGTTGGAAAAATCAATAATAAATGCATATTTTTAAAATTTTAAATGCATATTTTTAAAATTTTAAGTGCATATTTTTCGATTTTAATCATACATACATCTTATGTACATAAAACACGATTATAAATATATTAACAATTATTAATAATAGGCATTTTTTAATCACTGGATTTATTTTTTTAGATTTATTTTATTTTGTTAGAAAATCCACATTTTGTTTTTTAATTTCCTAAATTTTATATTTTTATCCAAATTCTACACTTATTCGCTAAGATAATGTGAAAGAAAAAATTTTAATTTTTCGAAAACGCAATTTCTGGAATTAAATTAAGCTAAATCCAAAACGGATTTATTTTATTTATAAATCTATTTTAGATTTAGTTTAATTCAATCCCTGTGTTCACATTTTTACAACGAAATAAAATAAATCCAGTGATTAAAAAAAGGGCCAATATTTGCATAATATTTCAAGGTGTACGTGTGCCTTAAGTTCGGAGAAGAACTATTTTTAAAAGCTGTAAAATTAATTTATGTACATAGTATAGGTCATAAAAATATTCATAAAATTACAACTAACATTTTTTTATTATCATTTCATTTATCTCTTAAGCCTTTATTTTTATTTAATTGTGAAACTTAAAACATATTATTTTACACGAAATGTCTTTTTCACATATTTTTTTATGTAAAGTATCCTAAATATTACATAAATGAGTATTTTTCAAAGCGCCGATTTTTTAACCCTTCTGCACTCCTTGGGTCAATTTGACCCAATTTTGGTTTTAAAATGCAAAATTTTTCCCTTTAATTATAAGATATGAACGTGAAACTTTAATTTATCCATTACAGGGACGAAAATTATGATTTTAAAAGAAAATAATAAAATTAAAATTTTTCTTCCCCCCTCCACATTTCAAAACACGATTTACACACATTTAATATCCTATGGGTCAATGTGACCCAACAAGCGATATTGCAAGTTTAATTCCACTTTACCATTTTTTTTCCTATTGAATATAATTGAATTGAGTTCATCTTCATTCAGAATCATCGATCAATAATTTTTTCAGTCAAATAATAAATAAAATCGCTTTCATTGCATATTTTTTCATTCAAAATTTTATTATTCTCATTTCTCTTGAAACTTGTTTTATGATAATATGGTAACGCATTGACACTTGAAATTTGTACGCAAAAGAGTTCATTCAAATTGCAATTCGGTGATTCCCCGTTTTGTATATGAAAAAAGAAAATATTTCGCTATGATGATGCTAGAACTTTTGTCTCATTAGAATATTTTCTTTCAATGAGTTCAGTTTAATTTTTGGTGATCAGCGTGCATACATATATTTTTTTTATAATTCATCATAATTGAGTATTTTTACATAATGGCACAAAGAAGAAAAGTAAGTATTGTAAAATAAAATTTCTAATATATAATTGTTCCATAATGAAATTGCTTCAGATTATTAGTGATCTTCACTTGCAACAAATAATGAATGACGAAGATGATGACATTTTTGATGATAGTGATGAAGACGAAATTTTTGCACCAGACAGCGATGCAGAAGACGAATCATATTCATCATCAAATAATAGCGTTGAAAGGTGGAAGATGCAGAAGAAATATATCACAGCACTTCAGTTACATATTTATCTAAGGACAAAAGTGTAGTTTGGAAAGAACAGCCACCACTTCAAACAGCCAGGTTACCAAAACATCAAATTTTATTGAATAAGCCTGGACCTACCAAAAAGGCAACATTTATGGTTACAGATATAAAGTCTTCGTTCGATTTGTTTATATCACCAAATATAAAAAATATTGTGATTCAAATGACAAATCAAAAAGGTGTAGAATTATATGGAAATAATTGGCAAAACATTGATATGATAGAACTTGATGCATATCTTGGATTACAGATAATGGCAGGAGTTTATAAATCTCATGGAGAAAATCTCACTAGCTTGTGGAATGAAAAAAACGGAAGACCTATTTTTCGAGCAACAATGAGTCTCAAGGGATTTGCGAGCATATCAATGTGCTTACGGTTTGACAGCTCTGAAGATAGAGAAGAAAGAAAACTTCGTGACAAACTAGCACCGATAAGAAATGTTTGGGACAAGTGGAGTAATCAGCTCAAAGTTTTTTACAATCCACATGAAAATGTTACTGTAGATGAACAATTGGTTCCATTTCGAAGTCGGTGCAGTTTTAGGCAATATATTCCATGGCATAAAAATTTGGGTACTTTGCGATTCCACAACTAAATATGCCTGGAATATGGAAGTGAACACAGGCAAAGCAAGAAATACACAGCCAGAAAAAAATCAAGGTGAGACTTTTGTACTTCGTATTACATTTGTTATATTTCCATATTTTTAATTTAGGTGAGAGAGTGGTGTTAACATTATCAGACCCTCTCCCAAAGGGATTCACAATTACATGTGATAATTTTTTTACTACATACAATCTTGCCATTCAAGTACTTTGTCGGAATATTACATTAGTTGGCACTGTCCGTAAAAATAAAACTTTTTTGCCATCAAAAATTCTGGATATGAAAAAAAGCCCGTATTGCACTCTGATTTTTTGTTTTCAAATGATATAACTATAGCATCCTATGTTCCAAAAAAAAAATAAATACGTTCTCCTCTTAAGTTCTCTTCATCATTCAGCCGATGTAAAAGACGATGAAAAAAAAACCTGAAATAATACATCATTACAACCAAACGAAAGCTGGAGTTGATGCGCTTGATCAACTAGTTGCTAATTACACATGTAAGTGCATGACTAAGCGATGGCCTGTTGCATTATTTTCAAATATGATAGATGTCTCAGCATATAACTCCTACGTCATATGGACTGATATGAATCCTGCCTGGAATTTCAATAAAAACTTTAGACGCAGGCTTTATCTAGTAGAACTTGCAGAAAGGTTTTGCCACATGGACCATCAGCGAGAAATCTTGTTAAAAATATTCAAGAACAAAATGATCTCACACGTGCCTCGCAAATAGTACAAATACACCATTGTCCAGTAATTTACCAAATAAACGAAAGCGGTGTTTCTTTTGTCAACATGGAAGGAATTCAAATAAGTATTCCACTAAATGTGATTCTTGTAAAACATTTATTTGCAAAGAGCACATGGTCACATTGTGTATAAATTGTGACACAAATTTTTATACATTAGTATTAAAAATATTATTATTTTATTATTTTTCAAAAAAAAAGGCTGAATTTCAAATTTAATTTAATTTATATATATATTTTATAATAATTGCTCAGGAGGGGCTTATTTCTTTTAGTTTTCATTATTTTTTATTATACTAAATAAAAAAACAACAAAACAAATAAATTTCAAATATTAAGTATGAAAATTTGTTTACATTTTAATGTTGGGTCATATTGACCCAAAGGATCATAGGAAGTGCACATATCCAAGGGATGCAGAAGGGTTAAAATCAAAGTGCCGAAAATGCCGATTTTTTGGGAAAAAGTGACGATTTTTCATCACCGTCAAGTGAGGTAACTTACCAGGCGGTAATTGTGGCTCTCTTTTGAAGATTGACATTTTGCAATGAAAAATGTTAGCCTTTGCAGACACGTATAATTCATATGGTAACAGTTTTTGATGCAAATTAAGAAGACAGTGATTCAACAGAGGTTGGGTGAGTTTTTTTATGTTAGACCAACACTCAGGTTATGCCCCCTACTAACGTAGTGTATTGTGTTTGTATTAGGAAAATAGGTTATGGGGAGGAGAAAAGAGGGAGTAGTGTTTGTGAGTATTTGATTTAAATTTCTCTAGATTGTAAGTAACAGGAAAGACTTCTGCAGGGAGTTTATTCCACATACACAGAAAAAGCAGTAGGCACCAACAATGGGAATTTGTAAAGGCATAACATTATAACATTCTCATTAAATTGAAATTTTATTCCCAACAATTTGTTTGTTTGAAATATTTGTAACTCGTTTGTTAATTGTTATCTTCCATATAAAAATTGTTTAAAAATAAAAATTCAAAGTTACAAAAAAAAAAAGAAAATTTTTTTTGGATTTACAAATTTCTTTGTTGGTGCCTTTTTAAAAAGCTTTTTTTGTACAGTAGACGCTCGCAAATTAGAACCGCTTTGTTTTTGAGGCAATTCTAATTTCTGAATTATTCTAATTTCTGGACGTTTTTTTTTCGTTTCGTTTCCAATGATAAAGTGTTTTTTTAAGTTTATTTAACATTTTAAATGATACACTTTCACTATTTAATAGAGACTGCCAAATAATATGTACACGCGTATCAAATTTCACAAATAAACTAGCCAAAAATGTACATAAATGCGACAAAAAAAAAACAAATAGGGAAAAATTTATATAATTTGGTGATTCCCCTTTTTAGTTTTACTTTATTCAAACAGAATAAAAATAAATTGGGGATTTCCTGTGTATTCAATAACCAAAAAAAAAAACGCTTAGAAATTAGAATTTTAAATTCGAATTTCAGAGCGTTTAATGTATTGCAAACATTGATTCTAATTTCTGGACGTTCGAATTACTGAAAGCTCTAATTTGCGAGCGTCTACTGTATTTACAAATTTGGCACAAGAAAGGTGTTTAAAAATTTAATTAGAATTTTGAATTTTGTAAATTCTTTCTGTGTACGGCTGGTGCGACTGATAAACGAATTCTTTCTGTAATGCGCCGTGCGATCCGCTGGACAATCGACTACAAACGGATGGGTTCTACTTGATAAGCGAGTATTACGAATAAAAACTTGGGCTTTAGGGACAAGTTCACTTATCTCAGCAGAGCACTTTGCACACGGTCTAGAAGCTCCAAAATAGACTTCGAAACTCCTGCCCAAATATATGGGAGTTGTATTCCATCTTCGGTCGGATATAGGTGGCATAAATACTAAGTAAATCGGATGAAGTGAAGTACTTCTTGCACCGACGTAAAAAACCTAGACACTTGGACGTTTCTTTCGACACCTAAAAACATGCTTATTCCTTTGGACATCACACTGAATTTTCATGCCCAGAACATCAAAGGTATCTGATTCCTCAATATCGATATTCGATCAGAGATTGGCAATTAACCATACTCTTCATCACCTTTGAGAGCGCAGAGCATATTGCGATCGGGCGGTAATTTTTAGGGTCGTTAGCAGCACCCTTTTTAGGGATTGGCTGGACATTGGCAACCTTCGAGCGTCGAAGAGCACTGTTTAAGCACCAGCGCGGGTTTACCATCCGGCCCCGATGAATTATTTACGTTGAGGTCAGCAAGAATATTTTTATTTATTACTTTGGAACACTCGTATCTCGCCCGTTTGCGAAGCAAAAATTCGCGTTCTTGTTATCCCGCCAATTTTTGAACGCTAACTCTCTGGTTCTGACTGGTTAAACCAACATTTATCTTTTGGTTTAACCGATATTTGCTTCGAAGGAATGAAAGATTTCATTCCAAGCAATAGAACATGTTCGACCATTTTCGCCACGGCATCGACGCTGTCGTCAAGGAAACATAGTTTCCAATTAAAATACCGGAAAAATCGTTGAGCTCAGCCCAACGTGCTTTTTCGTAAATAAAAATTTAACGTTTCGCAGCTGTTGCGGAAATTTTTCGAAGGTCGGAGAAAGAAAAAGATGCGGAAATGGTGCAATGATCCGAATTGCCGAGAGATGCAAGTCTTCTTACTTCATACTTTTCCGGATGAGAAGTAAGCAAAAGATCAAGAGTATTTTGCTGTTGACCTTCAACGCACGGAATGTGCGTTGGTTCTTTCACTAACTGCGCCAGGTGGTTATGCGCGGCAAACAGCTCAACATAAAGACCATCGGCAGTTATGTGGCTCGTATGGCGAATCCAGGAAGTGTTGCAAATATTAAAATCGCCAGCAATGACGTTTTCGCTACTCGGGCAACTCCCCAGAATTTTAGAGGTAGAATCAGAAAGGACGTCGAAGCCATTAAGGGTATTCGTCCTCTTCATGTTTGGGCTTCTATATCTATATAAGAACCCGAAATGCAAGATGTGTGACCTGATTTTGAACTTAACCCAAAGTGAGTTAAATTCCGCATCATTACAGGTTAACTGTTGCTGATACTGGTACACAACATCGTTGCGAATGTACATTGCAAGGCGACGATGAAAAATGAAAAGCGATAGGAGTTGATAACCAGGTATATAGAAATCCTGTGGATCAGCATCCCCACACACCTCGGTCTCACATAAGGCGAAAACATCCGGCCGATGAAAGCGGCTCATTTTACTTACTCCCATTGTTAAACCTGGAGCTGGATGATTTTGTATCTTTAATCTAGACTTCTTCCTTTGGGCTTTTTGAAATCTTGCGATTTACACAGCAAACCGCAAACACTGAAAGCCACTGAAGATGAAATATGGAACCATATGCTTTGCAAGAAACAATTTAAAATACCGTAAAACGACCACAAATGTGCCACAGCTCAGGAGGTGGTTATTTAACAAATATAATTTGTTCGACTTACAATTGAGGTATCTCAATGGAATCTCTCCGATTTTAGTGAGATTCAGAAATGTGATAGAGGATAAAAAATAGTGTATTTACACGTATTTTTTAATGGCTCAATCTCATGTTTAGGAGTTAAAAAGTGGGGACAAAGATTACCAAATTTTTAGATTTTTAAATTTATTTCTATTAATTTCAAAGGCAAATTGTTTATCAAATCAAAATTGTATACCCAATTTCCGCTACACGCATCTACGGGTTTACAAAATATGTTCTGATTGGGAAATTTTTTTGAAATTTACACACAATAATCGAGGGGGTGCCTGAGCTATTTTTCGATATCCGTTGTCATTCGGATTTAAAACGCCTTTTCCTATAGAACTCTTTTCAACAACATTTCAAATACGTGGCAACCCTATGCCCACAACACATGCAATATGGGTGTACAAATAAATTTAAATTCAGATATGCTTTCATAGAAAAATAGTTTAGTTTTTGATCCTTGTTTATAGCCAATAAACGTAAGATTGGGCCACTAAGAAAACTACGTGTATCTTATTTTGTTCTCCCTTATAACATATAAGTATTTCATTAAAATCGGAGTAAACCTATTTGGATCCCAACCATGTTGTCTTCATTTTTACACTTTAGATAAGCTTTCCTTGAAAACAGATGCCAATTTTATTTCATTTCCAATAAAATGGAAACCAATTTATATTATGACATTACTTTGGCCCCACTTGTAATTTTTTTTAATTTATATTTTATTTATTAAATAAATTTTTGATTTCAAATTTTGTGCTTCAGCGACTAATAGGCATTGTTGAAGCGAGTTGGCAGAATAAACATTTCTTTAACAATGTATTTTATGCAATTAAATAAGTTATATGTATATTAAAAAAAGAAGAGAAGAGACACATATGTATATTAGACCGATTCATGAAAAAAAATCTAAAAAAGTGCCCCCTCAAAATAAACATTTGTTTATTTTATTATGATTTCCAAAATATTTCAGGTCTAGCAATGAGATATCACGAGCTGGACTATTTTGAAAAAAGGTATTTTTTTTAGTTTTTGTAAGAATTTTACATTTTGTTGTAAGATGTTTGTGATTAAAATGTCAAACTTACATATCATAATCTATAGTCGATTTTATTGAACACGTGTTTCAGATTTTTTTGAAATTCGCAATTTTTCGCGTTTTATCAGAAATTCAATGTGGTGGAAACCATATGAGAAGCTGAGATGCAAAACTCGTTTGTTACACATTAACTAAATTTTGGGAAGAAGCAAAAAACTTGTTGCGGCTAATTAAATTAGCCAAATTATTTGAATGCTTTCAATTCTTAAATGTTATGCCATTCTTGATTAAAAACTCAAGAGTTGAAAAATCGAAAATCTTCTCACAAAGTACCAAAGAACTGTCAGAATCAATTGTCATCTCGTTTTTTTTAATTTTTGTAATGAACGAGTTTTGCATCTCAGCTGCTCATATGTTCTAAATAGAGAAATTTGGATACCAAAACTTTTTTTTGACAAGTAAATCTTCGCTAAGTGCATATAGTTTGGAGGGGGTCACTTTTTTTTCATATAAGTTGAGTCGCTCTAATGTATATAAATATTTGCAAATATGTACATTTATGTCAGAACTAAAAAAAAAAAAAATACTAAAACAAAAGTTCTTCTACCCGTTGCAATAAATATTGAAATTCTTTTTAGATTTTTTAAAAATTGGATAAAATTATTAAATTTATGACCACCCATATACTCTATGCGTTGCTTAGTTATTTCAAGTCTACACTTGGCTACTACTAAATTGCTACTATTCCTTGTATTAAATCCATGTAGATTTCGTGAAAAATATATAGTGTATTGTCCAATATTGTGCAAGGACTTAAAAACATATATCAACCGTTGCATTTTGTAAATGCCATAAATTGGTAACACTGTTTTGAATAAATCTTTATAAATTGGTATGTGATGGGAACATTAGATACTACTTTTAAAAAAGGTTGGCAAACACTAACCGTAAAATACCGTTAACGATTCAAAACCCTTTCAACGAACTATTTTAACCCTAAAATACCACTAACGAAATTTCTTATGATACCGTTAACCTTACTATACCCAAAGAAGTAAATTAAAATATCGATAACCTTAAAATACCCCAACGATATAACTTAAAGTAAGGATAACCCTAAAATACCATAACGGAATAGAATTACTTTAGTTTTTTTCTCTGAAAAACATTAAAAATTATCAAAAAAAAAAAAGAATAAGTCTGTATGAGTTTGTTTTGATTAATTACAAATGGTATTGTTAACTATACGTACGGTCGTAATATTATCTTAATGTTGGCAACACTATTTTTTTCTTTCCTTTAGACATGTTTCGCCATATTTATAAAAATGAAAAAACAGGCAAGTCAAAACCCGCAACTTATTGTAGTAAAAAAGTGTAAAATTCAAAAAATAAAAAAAAATTAAATCACATACTCTTCATAGGCACTAAAAAAGTACACGAAAGGAGCATACACAAAAAATTAGCAAATACGAAAAACAGATTTCCGTTCATCCGAGAAACGGAAACGGATATACAGTGGTGGAAAATATAATAGGGACATTCTACTTTTTTCTAAATTTTTTCTCGTTGCCTTTATTTTTAAAGTTCAAAACTTGACTTCTTCTTAGTATTAGTGGATTTATCTGAATCCCAATGAATATAAGATTCGTTTTAAATTACTTAACATAGTAGGAAAATAAACTCTAACGAACGGTACTTTAGCGTTGCGTACCGCACATCTCGCAGACTGTACGCAAATACATTCCTTCCAAAAAATGAGACATAAGATATCTCTCTACTTAACGTTTGTGTGTATGCACACAAACCGAATACAGTACAGTAGGATTGAGATATGACAAACGTACACGCTTCGAGTATGTACCAGTCTCTGAACGAATACGTAACCCGAATACAGTTCGTTTACCGTCTATTTCATAGATTACATAGAAATGTTACTGGCCTTCTTCTTTTGTCAACAAACACATTTTTTCACATACAATCAAATATTTTTTGTATAGGTATAGAACGTATGTCAAACGTGTTTTCATGAGTTACGTGCACTGATAGTAAATGTCAAAGAGTCTATGTAATCTAGTGTCTGTTTGCCGCTTTGATTTTGTTTTTGTTGTTTTTTTCTACAAAATGAGAATACAGAGAATATTTTGACGATTTTTGTTTTGTTTTTTGAAAATCTGTTGACCATTGACAAAATTATAAATAAAAAGATTTTGAAAAAATGGAAAATTTTTTCATTTTTTTTAACAATGGTTAGTATTTTAGCATATGTACACTAGGGTGGACGTTATTATGTCAACTTGCGATTTAAGGCCGTCCCCCCTTCCCCTAGAAATGTGCCCTTGGGTACAGAAATACACCATGCAAAAAATTAGGGTGATCGGATAACGGGAACACGTGCCGCATCGGCCCTGAAGTTTGAAATACGATTTACAAGGCGAAAAAATCACTTTTGTGGCTTTTTTTGAAAATACTGGCTCTTAAGTAACTGAAAATGCAATCTACACTGAATTCCCTTTCTGGTAATATATAAAAATCCAAAATCGGTTGGAAAATATTTTGGTAATTGCAATTTCCTCAGACCATTGTTGTAACCCTACAATGATATAAATTATGAGAATCGTAAAAAATAAAATATTTCTTTAAAAAATTGACTATATTATACCCTAATTTGATTTCTAAGATCCACAAATATTCAGATATAGATTTTTGGCTCTCTGAGTTTTTTAAAATTTTGTTCAACAAAATATAAAAGAAGTGGTCAACGTATAGGGGTTTATTAAATACACCTTAGCGAATAATTCTACTGAAAATTACACATATCCCTCTTTTAACTTAAGAGTGACGTTATTTTAAATTTGAAAATTTTAGAGAAAAGTGTGATTTTGGCCAATAATTTAGATAATAGTATTAATTTTTATGTTTTTAGCTAGCTGTAACAAAATTACTTCCGATTTCGTTTAATTCTGATACGAGGAATTGTTTTCCGAAAACCTTGTAAAACTCCGACAACGTTAAGCCTTTCTTTACCAAGCTCAAACGTGAAATTTTTGAAATTTTTCGATTTTTCCTGGAAGTATAACAAAACAATGTGTTGTTTCCTGCGGAATTTGGTGAAAGTTGTCCAAATAACTCTGTTAACACCAAATTTTATACATAGTAATAAAAAATTAGAAATTAACGCTTATAGGCACATGGGGCCGATATGACCCCAAATTTTTAAATTGTAAAAAGTGCCATTTGTCATGAAAATCGATATAAAACCATTAATTAAGCATTTTCTGAAAAAAACTAAATCCAAATTAACCTATTTGAGAGCATGGTTTAAAAATTACCCATTTTTTATGTTAAATAACGCTATTTGGCTGAATAATGTATGTAGAAACCATAAAAAATCAAAATTAGCACATTTCTAGGGGGAGACGGCCTTAAATCGCAAGCTGACGTAGTAAGGTCCACCCTAGTGTTCAAATATATTTAGATTTTCACATGGGAAATTAGTTTAATTTTTTTTTCAAAATTTTACTTTTGTCGTGCCAAGGTACACGCACTAGGGCAGGTCAATTTGTATGGATTCAAAAATAATAAAAAATCGTAGGTGGGGGGAAATGATTCTACGATAGATTCTAGGCAACTTTGCTCGAGAAATAATAGGTCTAAAATGGATTTCGAGCTTGCGGAATTTCAAAAATATGTTGTAAGTAGTGTTTCACTGCAATGTTTGTGTAAAATATCTTAATTTGTTTGTGTAAATGTTAAGATATTTTGTTAAAATTTGGTATACCGACTTATATCATTTGAATCCGCGTACCAAATTTTATTAAAATATCTTCGTATTTGCGACCTGTAGTGTGCAAACAGTACAATTTTGGGGGACCCTTTATATAGGCACTAGGTCTAACCATGGACCGATTTTAACCAAAATCAATTGGCTTTGTCCCTGAGCCAATATAAGCCAGTGTACCAAATTTTGTAAAAATGTCTTAATATTTGCGACCTCTACCATGCGCACAAGAATATATGGATAGACAGACCGACGGACAGACGAATATCGTTACATCGAAACAAAATGTTATTCTGAGTAAATCGGAATACTTAAAGGTGGGACTAGTTCCAATATTTTTTGGAACTACAAACATAAGCACAAACTTATTATACCCTGTCCAAGCAATGGTGTAGGGTATAATTAGTAAAACTCATTATTCAAACTCATAAAGCACTACTTAAAACATATTTTGGAATTTCTAGGGCAAAGTTGCTTAGAATTCTTCGTAGAATGATTTCCTACCCCCCCCCCCCCCCTTACGATTTCTTATCACAGAAATTGACCCGCCCTAACACGCGCCCAATTTTAGGGCATCCTGTATACTTATCTGAAGTCTTGTGTATCTCAAAATGACCATTAGGCGAACTTAAAAATTTCACAGAAGAATACAATAAAACATCAACAAATGGGCTAAAAGTGCAATGTTCCATAGTACGATGACACGCGTTCCAAGTTAGACGACATTCCCCTAATTACAGATTTTCCGCTTTATTTTTCATATCTGTTCCACACGCAAAGAAAAGAAAGTGTATAATCAAGTAGTTTTAACGTATAAATTGCCTATACAACTACAGAAGTTTAACGACACATTATACAATATAATGACATTTTTTCTTGTAATAAAAAACAAAAAAATATTTGTTGTATTATTTGTTTTAACTATTAGAAAAAAATTGTTAATTTTATTTTTTTTTTCTAGTTTTTATGTATTCGTTTTATGTATTCCACACACACACTGGCAATTTTTCTAGACTTCGTACAATTTTTCTAGACTTTGTACAAAACCCTTCTTTTTGACGTTCCGTTCAATAACAGTCTATATGTGACCTTCTCCGAGAAAAGGGACCTAGTGTGCAGTGTTGCCATATAGCCAGTTTTAACTGTTTTTTACAGTTTTTTGGGAAGCCTAACAGTTTTTCAGTTTTTGCATGTAAAGAACAGTTTTTTTTAAATTCATGGATTTTTTTTACAGTTTTTTCATATTAAATCGGCATATTTGTTTCATTTACAATTTTTTTTTATTTTTTAACTAAAAATTAAGAATTCAAATATAAAAGTGCTTATGCATAATAATTTGAAAACCTTATAACACGTTTATAAAATGAATTTTGTATAAAATATTTTTCTTATAAGCCATTTATAAACTTAGAAAGTGATTATGCATATGACTCAAAAATTACAATAAAACTTTCATATTGTGCTGAAAAATTAGGTACAAATCGAAACATAAATAAATTTAAAAATGCCAAAATATGCTTACTGAAAAAACGACACTTTTAACAAATTTTATCAAATATTAGCATGGAATAAAATTAGCTAAACCACATCTGACATGGACATATTTTAGCCGAACTTTTCAGATCATTTCTAAATGAAGGATAATAATTTAGAAAGTTATATTTTTTTGAAAAAATTTTTAAAACAATGTCTCATCAAAAAAAGTCCGCAATTCATTTTTTTTAAATAAATATTTGCCAATACTGGATAACAGTTTACCACTTTTTTAAATTTAATCAATCAATTTTTTTTTTTAATTTTAAATTATGATCAAGGACTATTCCAAAAAACGTGATTTTCGCGATTTTTACGGGGTTTTTACACGCCGTCAAACAATTCCCGACATAATAATACTCAATCGAATAAAAGGTAATTTTATGTAGAATGCAAATCCATAAAAAATATTTTGAAGTATAACATTGACCTAAAGTATTCTATCCTAAGTCAGGAGTTAATAAAAAAAGACATCTCGGAAGGGTGATTCGATGAACTTTTTTTTTAACTTCAGATTTGGGCCTAGGAGACCAAAATTCTTAAAAAGTTTTTTTAGAAGGCTGTGCAAAAAGTCGATTAATATAAATGCCAAACGCAATTAAATTGTTCAAATCTCGATATTTTGAAAATTGAAAATTTTGAAATATTTTAATCCCACTATACTTCGGGATCCCAGAATTTCTTCCGATTTTTTAAATTTTTTAGAAAAACAGTTTTTTTTTACAGTTTTTCTAAAAAAATATATGGTAACACTGCTAGTGTGTGAAAATGAAGTTTTGAGAAGAACGCATTTAAAGTTTCATAACGCATTATCACTTTGATTTTCCCAAGTTCGTTGTTTTTATGGGGTAAATAAATTTTTATCAGAAATCTAACTCATTTCATCTTATTCTACACCCTTTTAGGTATCAGAATCCACTCTTAAGTCCAAACCCGTTTTTTGACACACTAGGTTTCGTTTCTCGGAAAAGGTCACACATGGAAATGTGAATCTATATATGCAAGCTATTTATCACAAAAAAAGAATGGGAATTATAAGATAATTTCTAGAAAGAAAACGTTGATTAAATAAAAAAACTAATGCTGTAAAATTATTGACTACTGAGTATTCAATTCTGAACACTTTTTAGGGTACTCCATGCTATAAGATTTGTTTTAGAATTGTATTTTTTCACATAAATACGTAATTTTACCATTAAAATTACACAGAAACAAACAACACTGTTTTTTATAAAACAAAATATTAAATGGATTTATATGAGTGAAAAAAGTATTGAGTGGTTTCGAGTACTTAATTGAAAAGTACCGATGTCAAAAGTAACAATGTTTTACAATGGTAACTACGAAGTTATATTTTGGTGAGTTGTACACTTTCATCTGGGGATTACATAAGTTTATTGTATGGACTAAAAACACTAGTGTAGAGTGTCTCTTAAAAATAGATTTGTCATTACACCCCCCAGTTTTATTAGAAATGTTCCCAAATGGAAGAAATGTTTTTTTTTGGAAAACGTTAACCCGTGCCGAAAGTTAGACGAAAATGGCCCATTTTGGAGAAAATTATTATTAAAAATTCCCAAAATTCGAAAAAAATTATTTTTTATTCTATTTATCCATTTAATATAGTTTCATATTTCATATAGTTTAATTCAGACATGGAATTTTGACATCATCCGATATCGCTAACCCACTTTAGCCTGGAATCCAAAATGACCCACGAATTTGATAAAAATGGAAAAACGTGTTTTTTTTAATTAATTTTAAAGATTTTTTAAAATGCCTAATTTGCAGATGTCGATTGCTATTTGTTCCCCATAATAGTTGATATTAAAAAAAAAAAAAAAATAAATTGGAAAAATGATAATTCGAGTTTGTGTTTGGGGCGACTGCTTTCCAGGACATTTTACAAAAATTGCTCATTTTTTTTTTTTTTTAAATAGAGAAGCAACACTCAGGAAATTCTTCATATTAATTAACGTGTTGCTTCCTTTGGAAAGGGGATAGAGAAGAAGTGAAAGGTGGTGAAAGATGAAGGGCTTCAAATATGGCAAAAATTTAACAAAATTTGAATGTGTTCATAAAATTTTACACAGTTTTAGGAAAAACAAAAATATTTAACCCTTAGTGGCCTGGGGTCAGAAAAGGCCCATGAAACTTAATATTAATTATGAGTACGAGATTGTAAAGCCATTAAATTGATAAAAAAAAACGATATCAACTGCATAAACATAATTATTTTATATAACGTGATCCATATGGGGTTAATTTTTATACTTTTGGCCAAAAACGCCCCACTAGGAAATTTACAGAATAACACCTTTCATAATTTTCGGAAAAATATCACTGAATGAATAAAAAAAATTTTTTTTTCCACTTGATAAAAATTATTATTTTGAGTAACTTGATCCATAGAGGGTTAATGTTCTCACTTCTGACAAAAAAAGACCAACTAGGTAATTTACAGAATAACATTTATCAGATTTTTATTAAATTGGGATATCCCGAGTAAAAAAGTTTATATGTCTTATATATAAGAATATAAAATAATCATATAAGTGTTTATATAATCTGATCTGCAAAATGGGTATATAAAATTATATCAGATTGTATTATTTTAGATACAATTCAATCTAATATTATACAATTGCATATACTCTGATGCCATTGCATCCCAAAATTGGGCACATCTAATTGAATCGTATTATATCCAATCTGATATAGTTATATACTATTTAATACAATTGGATTTCAAGATTAATACCCAAAATATGTTGGGTTTTGAAATATGTTTGAATTGTAAAACTGACATAAAAAATATTTTCCTTTCGAAATTTTCTCTGATTTTAAATAATATAAATTTTTATCAAAAATTTACTCAGAAAATATTTTAAATTAAGATTTATCTAAATTTATATATAAAATTACTTAAAAAATGTTGTGGAATCTAGATTATATAAAACAACTTATAAATTTTTTTGATAAAGGTTTAATATAAATCTTATATCTAAAATGATTTAGAAAATTTCTTCGATTTGGGTTTATATGTGATTATGTATTGGGTTATATCTTATTGTATATTAAACCTCAATTTATGGGATCAACCATATCTGATTATATATAGTTATGTGTATCATTAACATTAACATATTTTTTGGTATATGATTTTATATGGTTATACATACGAAAATTTCGGGAAATATTTGAAAGATATTATAATATATGAACACATATGGATGCAAAGCCATTTTATATTACTATATGTTAATGTGTATTTTTGTATTAAAAAATATATTGTTATATATGAACTTTTTTACTCGGGATGCAATAGATGGTACAAAACTAACGAACAAACGCCATTCTCTATATCCCCAATCTTATTTTTGAGGGTCAAAAGTGTCCGTATATTAATATTAGTTTTAGTTTTGTAATCGTATTAGATTCTAATTAAAAACTTTTGTTTATTATGCATTTATTGCTTTCTATTTGGAAAGACGTTATTCTGAAAAATTTCAAGTGGGCTTTTTTTTGCCGAAAAGTGAAAACATTAACCCTATATGGATCAAGTTACACAAAATAATAATTTTTATCAAATGGAAAAAAAGTTTTTTTTATCCATTTGAAGTAATATTTTTCTGAAAATTATGAAAGCTGTTATTCTGTAAATTTCCTAGTGGGGTGTTTTTGGCCAGAAGTATAAAAATTAACCCCATCTGGATCACGTTACATAAAATAATTATTTTTATGCAGTTGATATCGTTTTTTTTTATCAATTTAATGGCTTTACAATCTCGTACTCATAATTAATATTAAGTTTCATGGGCCTTTTCTGACCCCAGGTCACTAAGGGTTAAAGATTTTTTAAACAAATGTAAAGATAATTGTAGTCTAACCAAATTTAAGTGTTGTTTTTCCGAAAACTGTAAATTTTGATGAAAACATTAAAATTTTGTATAATTTTTGACAAAATGAGCAATTTTTGTAAAATGTCATGGAAAGCAGTCGCCCCAAACACAAACTCGAATTATCATTTTTCCAATTTATTTTTTTTTTTCTTTAATATCAACTATTATGTGGTACAAATGGCAATCGACATCTCCAAATTAGGCATTTTAAAAATCTTTCAAATTAATTTAAAAAAAAACTCGTTTTTGCATTTTTATCAAATTTGTGGGTCATTTTGGATTCCATGCTAAAGTGGGTTAGTGATATCCGATGAAGTCAAAATTCCATGTCTGAATCATTTTGACCATATTAAATGAATAAATGGAATAAAAAATAATTTTTCTCGAAATTTCGAATTTTGGGAATTTTTAATAGTAATACACTTATTTTCCAAAAGGGGTCACTTTCGTCCAACTTTCGGCACGGGTTAACATTTTCCAAAAAAAAAAATCGATTTCTTCCATTTAGGACAATTTCCAATAAAACTGGGGGGGGGGGGGGTGTAATGAACGAAAATCGACAAATCGCTATTTTAAGGGACAGTCTAGTGTATAGATACAACATATAACTGAATTTTATAATGCACAAGATAACTTTGTATCTACTTCGTGAACTATGTTGGTTTGACTAAGATTATGAATTTATAATTTACTTTCATAAACCCGGAAAACTCTATATAAAAAAAGTTATAAAGTTGACTTCGATATTTTTACACCAGGTTTTTCTTTGCGTGTATAAAGCATTTTAGCCCTTTGACGACCAAACTTGAACCGCTGCATTAAATAAATAAAGAACTAAACCTATAATGATGGGTATGAATTTTTATTCAAAAAAATAAAAATTGTTTTTTCGACCTTTTTATTAATTAATTAGAAATTTATTAATTCAGTTCGAGGCCAATTTCCTTATTATGAATTAACATAATAAGTACTTTTTTCAAAAACTGCTATTTTTCTTCATCAGGATATTCTCCTAACAAATACTTCACAGAGTTTTTGCTTTCAAAAACCTCTAACACTTTCAGGAATAAACACTTTCTAAAGAAAACTGAAGAAGGGGACTTGGAAAATCCTAATTCTAATTAAACCTATAATGTTAATGGAATATCGCTCCTGAATGGGTTAACTTTTTAAAAAAATCTTAATTCTCTAATCTTCTCTAAACTATGCCCAATTCAAAAATAATTGTCTGTGTATTTCAAATTGAATTTTTAAAAGTAAAAACACTGAAAACTAAAATCTAAGAAATAATCTTAAAAAACAAAACATTTCGAAAGCTTCTCGTGGAAGAATATTGGTTGGGAAAACAAAATTTTTTCTAAGTGTATAATAATTTAAAAAAAAATCATCCTTATATAATTTTTTTCATTTCCGAATTTGAAAGTATTGAATACGATTTCCTGTAAATAAATAACCCTAAATATAAATTCGCCGAAAAATTATGTATATTAGGACTGTCTGTCAATATATTCTTGTGCGAACGGTACAGGTCGCAAATATTATGATATTTTTACAAAATTTGGTATACTGACTTATTTTGGCCCTAGGATAAAGCCTATTGATTTTGATTAAAATCCGTCAATGGTTAGACCTAGTGCCTATATAAAGGGTCCCCCAAATTTGTATTGTTTGCACACTACAGGTCGCAAATACGAAAATATTTTAATGAAATATAGCGGCCCAAGGACGAAGCCAATTGACTTTCAACCAGACTAGTGTAAAGTATCGCATAGTCGTCATGCCCGAATATATGATATTCTACAACAGTCTGTTTGAAAGGCAACTAATGTTTTGATCTGAAATTCGAATGGCTTGAAATGGACTTGTGTTAAAATTTGTCTATAAAACGATAAAAAGTTAGAAAAACGGTGAGAAATTTTGATCTTATCTAATGTTAGATGTATTTAAGAGAAAATCGGAAATATAATCCATATGGGCGATAGGTTCAAATATGGACCGATAATATCTAGAATCAACAGGCTTTGTCCTTGGGCGCATGTTTGTCAGCGTACCAACTTTCATTAAAATATCATCGCATTTGCGAACTGTAGCATGCGAAAAATCAATTTTTGGGTCACCTTTATATAGGCACTAAGTGTATCCATGGACCGATTTTACCCGTAATACATAGCCTATTTCCTATAAGTCGGTGTACCAAATTTCATCAAAATATCTTAATATTTGCGAACTGTAGCGTGCGGATATTCAAATTTTTGGGGGCGTTTTTACAAGCACTAGGTCCAAAAATAGACCAATTCTAAAAAAATCAATAAGCTTTGTCCGTAGGCCCGTTTGAATCAGCGTACCGAATTTCTTTTAAATTTATTCATACCTGAGACCTGTGCGTGGTATACGATTTCAACCAAAATTAATGTGATTCGTCCCTGAGATAATATAAGTCGGTATACGGTATAGGCTGATTTATGTCATCTGCTTAGCAGTTTATCAAAAACAAAAATATTAAAAAAATTTTTTTTTATAATAAGGAAAGCCGATGGATACCCCTATCTAAAATGGAATTTCCTCAAGCTCGAAATCCATTTTAGACCTATGAGCATAGGTCTAATAATAGGCCCCTCCTACGATTTTGAATTATTTTTGCCTCCATACAAATTGACCAGCCCTAATGTATATTCCGAAAAATTGTGGTTTTTTAAGTCCTACACTCAAAAAAAATTTAGTAAAGTCAGCAAAAAAAGTTTGCTGACTCAGAAAAATTTGGTCAGGAGGGTGCTTGCAGAAAAAATCGTTTACAAGGAAAGAGCTTCGGATATGTTGTAAAGCAGAAAAATGTAAAGGACACGATTTTTTTTGCCGTCCAAACTCATATTTAATGGTTTAAAAATTGGGTCAAAAAAGGCCCAATTTTTCGTTTTATTTCATATTTGTTCCAAAGTAAATTTTAGTGTCATACGAATAGCATTTGAGGGGCCTATTTACCATTGTATAAATCATGCTCAAACACGCTTGTTTGTTTTTGGAATAACATAAAACATTATAATTTTTGGTGGTTTTGTATGGGGATGTCTACAGGGTTAAGGGTCAACTTAATATATATTAATCACCATAATATCTTTCGGCATTTTGCGATATGCGGACTATCTCGGGTTTGAAGCGAATTTTCCCGAAGGCCTATATTTTAAAATATTCTGGAAGCTCTGACTACTTAACATTTGCAATATGGGTATCACATTTTTTTGTTTTTCTTAAATTTCAGACATGTCGCCATACAGATCCTGAAATTTTCAAGAGGGCGTTTTTAAAAAAAAAATATATGAATTTTTAAATTTTTTTATTCTCTTTTTTTATTCTTTTTTTTAAGATTCATACAATAAAATTGAACAAATATCCTATATTGAAATTTTGAGCAATAAATTGAAGGCTTTAGAAGCACAGACAAATTTTTAAATCGAAATTACGCTTTTATTTTTTTGGTAATAGTTGAAAAACCAATAAGGTAAGAAATGGCACACTCTTCTATTTTCAACTATTACCAAAAAAATAAAAGCGTAATTTCGATTTAAAAATTTTTCTGTGCTTCTAAAGCCTTCAATTTGTTGTTTATTGCTCAAAATTTCAAAATTGGACATTTGTTTAATTTTACTGTATTAAGATTCAATTTTAAAAAAGAGAATAAAAAAATTCAAAAATTCATCTTTTTTTTTAAAAAACGCTCTCTTGAAAATTTTAAGATCTTTTGAGATCAGTTAGAGGTTTTATTTACAAAAAAATTGAGCAAAAGAAATAGGTTTTTGAGTTTTTGGATTTTTAAAATTTTTAATTTTTTTATTTTTCAATATTTTTTTTTTTTTTAATATATTTTTTCAATATCTTCTTTAAAACGAGCTAAGAACCATTTTTGTAGCTATTATAGTTTTCGAGATACTCAAAAAATAACCTCGTAACAAAGCAAAAAATTAGACAAATTATGACATTTTTTGAAAATTGCATAACTTTCGAAAAAAAAATTTTGTAATTTTTTTTCCTTTGGCAAAACTTCGTTATATGGAAAAATTCTAACCAAAATTCATACAAATCGAAAGGGGCCGAGTCCAACCATTGGTCGATAATTGCAAAAAATCAAATAAATTTTTTTAATTGTCTAATCAATAAAAAAAAAAAATTGTTACAAGCAAACAAAAGATATACAGACGAATGAACGGATGGCTAAAAAATGTGGACCTAGGCCCAATTTATAGTATATAGCTTTTGGTACAACAAATATCAGCACGAACTCAGTATATCCTGTCCACATAGTTATGTGTGGTATACTCAGGGTGACCATTTTTTCTGATTTTAAATCAGTACAAATTTTTTAAATATATTCACCAAAAAAACAGAATTATATTAAAACTCTTCAGTTAATACTACAGAATTTTTATTCTGGCCAGCGAATTTCTGTTGTCACAATCAAATTACATTGTCTAAACTAACCTTATGTAGACACAAACGGAATATTCGATTACCACAACAAACCAAACGGTTGGCTACAAATTCCGCCTTGAAAACAAATCTGTTTTCTCATTGCTAATTTCTGTCACAGAAACCCGTTTACATTCTGGCTGTTTTTCCTACATAAAAAGATTTGAATACAATTTTAAGGTTTTGTCAACTGTTTTCTATCATACGAGGGGTACTATTTATATTTGGGAACAAGAAGAAGTCATTGGGTGCCAAGACAGGACTGTACGGAGGATGAGTCATCAACTCGATGTTTTGACTGCTCAAAAATTCACCTGTTTGACAATATTTGTGAAAGCACGCATTGTCATAATGGAGAATCATTCGTCTTTGGGGGTCAGTTTTACGAATCCTCCGAAACTTCCGGCAAACAAATGGTCGTGTACCACTCAGAATTGACCGTCATGCGTTGCTCAAGCGGAACAGTGGCCACATGACCCATTCGCCCAAAGAATCGGTCATGTGGCAGCATCGCTGTGCTTCTTGCACGATCAACTTTTGTTGGATTTCGCTCGTCTTGGAATACCCACACGGTCGATTGCTGTTTGCTTTCCTGCACAAATTTTTTTTACAACTAAGTGTTCATGCAAAATCGAATGTATTGAAGTGGAACTAATGTGCAAGGATGCCTCTATCTCACGATATGTCACATGACGATCTTGTATTATCAGTTCACGCGCTGCATCGATGTTTTGTGGCACAACAACCCATTTTGGACGACCTTCACGGAAGTCGTCGGCGTCCGAACTACGACCACGATTGAATTGACTATACCGGCGATATACTGTCGTTTTTGATGCTGCTTTATCGCCATACAAAGAACTGAGTTCATCGACACATTCTTGTTGAGATAATCCTCGTCGAAAGTTGTGAAAAATAATCCAACGAAAACCTTCTCCTGAAATTTCCATTTTTTGGCCAAATTGAATTTCTTAACTCACGAAAAATCTTTAGCTTATGATGACGTTTCCCACACCCAGAAAACAGAATCGTACTGATTACCGTTTCGGTTGCTACAACCGAATACTTCTTAGGCTTATGATGACGAAATATTTTTTTATTTTATTAACAGAACGGTAACACTTTGACTTTAAATCAATAACCGGTACCAATTTTATTCAAATCACATAAGGGAAAGATTTTTTCTGAAACCACTGAACGAAAAAATATTTTTTAAATCAATGAGCGGTTGAGTGAAACCGTTCATAAATTGAGTGAGTTCTGTTTTCGATTTATAGAAAATGAAGGCATTCGTCAGTAAATTAATTAATTGGATTTGATAAAATTAATATTACAATTGAATTAATTCTTAAATCATTATTGGAATTTAACGCGTTCAATTAAATGAATTCGCTTGATTAATGCGTTTACTTTAGACAAAAATTGAATTCGATATAACGGGGATTCAATTTGTATTTTGATTTTTCGTATTGAAAAAATGCAATATTCTTTTAAATGTTAAAAATCAGTACAATCAGTACAAATTTCAAAAAATCAGTACAAATCAGTACACGATTTGTTCATCAGTACATGTGACAAAAAATCAAATCAGTACGAATGGTCACCCTAGGTATACTACATCACGGTAATATATTTATTGTATGGGACCTTACTGAAACAGCGTATTTTCCATAGTTTTATGTTAAGGTTTCATTTTCCTATATGTTGTTATATATTTTCGATAAGCTTATTAAAAACTACATTAGCTGATGTGGAAAAACATGGCATATTGTATAAAAATCAAAAAGGATATTTGAGAAAAACTCAATTTTTCATACTTTTTGTGTGGCGACATGTCTAAAATTTATGAAATTTTAAATTATTTTTACATAACCGGAATGTACTCCCAAAATTATAAAGTTTTGCTTATTTTAAGTAGCCAGAGGTTCCCAAATCTTTGAAAATGTAGACCTTCGGCAAAATTCGTCTCAAACCCGAAGTAGACTGAATATCGAAAAAGCTGAAAGACCCCCGCACTTAAATATTACAAACATTAATATATATATGTGAATTTGGCCCTTAACCCTGAATACATAACCACCTAAAATCTTTATGTTTTATGTTATGCCATAAATAAAAAAGCTTGCTTGAGCATGTTTTATACACCGGCAAATATGTCTCTCAGATACCTTTCGTATGACACCAAAATTTCTTATAGTTACTTTGGAACAAATATAAAATAAACCGAAAAAACGAAAAATGGAGTAATTTTTGACCCCATTTTTAAACCCTTAAATATGAGATTGGACAGGTAAAAAAATCGTGTCCTTTACAGTTTTCTCCTCTACAACATACCCGACGCTTATTAAGATCTGCCGGTCCGCTATGGGAGTCTTTCCTTGTTAGTCAATTGGAAATGAAAAAATCCTTGCTAAAAGCAATACAACTTTTTGCTGAATATTAGTAGGCTGAAAAAAATTTGTAAAGAAATTTTACTTCAGTTAATTTTTTTGGTGAAAATTTAAATCCAGAAATAGTATTTTTGCGATTGTTTTGAAATTATTTAGAAAACTTTGTAAAATATAAAAATATCTAGACTTCCACATTGACAAAATAATTTAATTTAAAATCTAAAAGTATATAAAAATAATTATAAATTAAATATCTCAGTTGCTTAGGTATATTAGGGTGGGCCGATTTGTAAGGACAAAAATTTGTCTATATTTTTCGAAAAAAAAATTTTTTTTTTTGTTTTTTAGACGAGTTTGGGACTAAATATGGGCGCCTCAAAAATGATTTTTTTGATATGTCGTAGTGAAACTTTTTTTTCCTCATGCCAAAAGCTATCAAAAAATCGATTGCACAATATCGATGGCACAATATCGATTGCTAAATCGACCCACCCTAATGTATTTGCTGTGTTGGCATTGAATATAAATACTGTACATAATTCTAAAAACGCAAAAGAGGAAATAAAAATTTATTAAGAGAATTATGTCGTTAAAATCAACTGCAATTCCAGCTAAAAAATGCACACTGCAATTGCAGTTGAAACTAATTGATATTGCAGTTATTTTAACTATAATTGCGTTTAAAAATAACTGCTATCGTAGTTAATTCAAATGCAATTGCAGTGTACACTTTTTTAAGAGCAATTGCAGTTAATTTTAACGTCAGAAATCTCTAAGCTTTTATATCATTAAAACTTTTTTTCTTTAAAAAGCGAACGTGAATACAAAAATATTTCCCAATGTATTTATCAGCACAATTGTGGTGGAAAATATTTTTTTTAATTTGCTGGAAATACAATTTTAGCAAAAAAAATTTTTTTAAAACTAATACACTTGAAAAACAAGACGAATTACTAATTTTTCTAATAACTTGGTATGTAACAATAAATTTCTGTAGTATATTTTAATAATTTTTAGAGGTGTAATACATATTTTGACATATGATGCTTATAATCATGGCAAGTTTTTTTTATCATTTGCCATTAAATGCCATTTTTCACTTATTTTGTAAAAATGCCATTTTTACAAATTCTTGCCAAAAAAAAACATTTTGTCTATTTTTTTAGACTTTTCATTAAAAAATGCTACAAAATTCAGTAAAAACTCAATCTTTGTAAATAATTTTTGGAAAAAATTTACAAAAAACGGTATTTTTTGTAATATTTAATAAAATTACAGATCATATATACGGCGAATACACTTTAGCAGTTCAACGGTAAATTCCTTCATTATTGTATTTTTGTTAAAAACATTCAGAAAAACACTTAAATCAATTATTATACTTTAAAATTTTTGGAATAAGCGTGCCATTTTTGCGTTTTTTGTGCCAATTTTACTATTTTTTAGTGCCATTTTGCATGCCAATTTCAACTTTTTTTGTGCCATTTTAAATTGCCCTGCTTATAATGAGATTTATGAATTGATGTAACTTTTATCAAAACTAAGGAAAAACTTATAAGGGACAAATATAGATGTGATTATACTTAAATTAAATATAATTAATGTAAACTTAAATAACAAATGGGTGAAACATACCACCATTCGGATTTACCATCTCCGATTTGAATGAAATTCGCCATAACTGTGCTACACTACAAGAGATCAATGATGCATACATTTTGGGGCCCGGACCTTTTCGGTTTCCGAAATATGACGTCACGAATATTGGAAAAAACGGTAAAATTTGACTAAAGAATGATTAAAAAATCGAATCTATTTACATTTTTGGAAAATGTAAATAGATTCATAATCTAGACTAAATTATCTTTCTGATAATATATAAAAATCCAAAATCAGTTGGAAAATATTTAAGTAGTTGCAATTTCCTCAGAGCATTGTGGGGTTAAAATGAGATAAATTATGAAAATCGTAAACTTTCCTAGAACCAATGGTTGACAATTAATGCATTTTCAAGTGACACCGCTCACTATCATCAGATTGTCTTTATGGGGTCCTCTCTAGGCTATAATGAAGATTTTAGTTTTTCGTATATATATGTTCAATTTCAAAGAAATGCATTTTGAGAAGTAAATTCAAACATTTTTACTTATCCATTTTTCATTATTATAACTAACGAAAACCACATGTCTTTAACAAAGCTATTATTTTTCCCTATGTTGTAGTTGTGCTTTTTCATTGAAGTTCCTTCAATATGTAAAGCAATGATTCGTGCTTTTTAACATTCAAGCTTTTAATTCTATTTATAGAAATTAGAACTAAAGCAAAGAAACTTTTACACGGTTGTTTTAATTTTGTGTATAACATCCTAACACAACATGCCGTATAAATACTAACATGTTGCATTTAAGGAATATTACTTAAGCCCCGTTCACATTATCACACAAGTGCTTATACTTTTCTTCACACAAGTATGACAAAAAGTATGCTGAAATTGTCTGGTTGTCAAAAAAGTATAAAAATTTTTTTTTCAGTGTTCAGACTGTTATCGACACACACAACAAATAAATTAAAACAGTAATTTTTTTTCTATTATTACTTTTTTCACCACTAGTTGTTTTTAATCTTTGTTTAACATTTATTTGTGAATAACACAACACTTGTGTTGACACAATTGGTAACTTTATGAAATATTTCAAAAAATAAATCTTGTCAAAAAAGTGTGACCGTATTTTAAAATGTGTGCACCCATTTTGACATGTGTGTAACGAACAGTGTTCCTACTATTATACATTTTCGTTATACAACACATTTCTGACATGTATAACAGACTTGTGTGATAATCTAAACGGGGCTTTAACAATTTGGACTGTACCTGGTCTGTGTTTTTTTCATAAGTTTTTCTCTATTGGTTGTAAAATAAAAATAAAATAGTTTTCTTTTCGAAGATACACAAATATTCAGATATAAATTTTTGTCTCTCTTGGGTTATGATAACCTAGTCCCAGGTATGGCGAAAAAAAGTTTCAATTCAAATATTCAGTTTCAAAATATTTCCATAAAATTTGGTTCGCTTACTCACATGGTCCAAAGGACAAAAACTATTGATTCTAGATAGGATCGGTGCATTTTTGGACCTATCGCCCAAATGGGCTATATTTCCCTTTTTCTCTTTTATCATTTTATATAAAATTTTGACACAAGTCCATATTAACCCAATCGAATTTCGAATCCAAACATTAGTTGGCTTTTAACCAGACTGGTGTAGGGTTTTATATAGTCGGCATGCCCGACTTTAACTTTTTAACTCGTTTTTTAATTAATTTATTATAATAACAAAAAGTGTGGTACATGCTATTGTGGTATATACAATGTGTTAATTCACAAAAATCCATACCTGTGACAATGTTTTTGGTTATAACTCAGAGAAGAATCGAGAAACCACCTTAAATTTTTCACATAAATGTTGAAGAGAGTTTAACAATAATCATATATTTTTTTAAGAATTTTAAAAAATGCACATTTCGAGCAATGGGAATTTGAACTCAAGACCCCAAAAAATTACCTTTGACCCTTTCATGAAATAAATCAATATGCATATCATTTTCTTACCTAATAAAAAACACCCTAAAATGAAGTTTATATCTTAAGCAGTTTTAAAGATATAGTCGATTTTGTAATGATACTTTAGTCAAATTTTACCGTTTTTTTCAATTTTCGTGACGTCATATTTCGGAAACCAAAAGAGTCTTGGCTCTGAAATTTATGCTTTAATGAGATGGTCAATCGGAAAATTCTACTTTTTTGTGTTGAATTGACATGTTTTCACCCAAATATAAATTGCATAAATTTATATTTTTAAATTTGAAAACAAAAAACTGGACATGCATTTGTTAAATAAATTAAAGCATAAACATAAACATATAATTATATATTGGTACCTACGTCTATACCAAGATATAATTATATAAAATTTTACGGTATTGTATCCTAAATATATAACTATATCTTGTTATATATTCATGCGCGGCTCCTGCAAATAATATAAGGGGGAAAATCATACGCCACCGTAGACAAACACATTGAGTTGGACACTGAGGCGTATGATTTTCCCCCTATATTAATTGCTGGAGCCGCGCATGTATATATTGCACAATATATAGTGCAACATATTACAGTATACAATTATATATTTACCTATATATAGTTACATATGCCTCAGGTGATTATGTATAGTTATATCGAAATATATACCATTATATCTAATTGGATATGATTATATTTTATTTGATACATTTGGATAAAGACAAAATCCGGATAACATTTTATCAAACCATATATTATTCCATCAAATTAGATCTAATTGTGTCAAATTAGATCTAATATGACCATAATACCATCTACTTTGATACAATTAGATATTCTCATTTTTCGGATATAATTATATATATAGATTAAAAGTCATATAATTTTTTTTAGTAGGGCATATAAAATTTGAAATTGACTAATATTACACTTCTTATTAGCTTAAGTTTTATTGTAATAAAAACTATTTTTACAAATATTTTTTGCTGTGTGTCATAGACATTTTGTTGTACCTTTCCTATTTAGCGACTTTCCATTCCGGTTTTCACCCAGCCTTTTGCCTTCACCACATCATGTGCTTAATTCACATCCTGCTATTGTGACATCAGGTCCGAAGCAAGATTGTAACCAGGATACCTCAGCAAATCATCGCTATTCAAGGTAAGTAAATATTTTATTATGTTTATGTGTTACAAATAAAATTAATTTCAAAGGTTTTGCGACGGTAACTAGGAAATGCTATGAAAATTTTGTTCTTCAGATTGTACTTTTGAGAGATGAAATTAACATTTTAACAGATTAGCCCTGTTTTGCAAGAAATACGGCTTGTAATTATGACATTTGCTAAAATTAATAGGTTTTTGCATTTCACAAACAGTTAACTGGTTAACAACACCGAATATACCTATAATTAAAATCTAATATTCTGAATGAAATAATAAATGCATAGATTTCAAGCATAACTATAGCCATACATATGTACATATACATGCAAATATATACTTGTGAGACATATTTATGTAAAATATATCCGCCATATTTATTTTAGAGTCAAACATTCAAGGAATTGCTTTGCTATTGGTCTCTTATACAAAGGAGGGGATTTCATTTGCTCATTTATGTTCTCTTTCTATCTTCCATCCCATGTTGTTTTATGTATTTACCCCTTGTCGAAAAACGAAAACAGCAAGAAAATATTTTTATAATTCCATATACTCGTACATATGTGCGTCTGCTTGTGTGTGGTGGAGTTGTTCCTGTTTCATCACCTCTTTTTGCCTGAGATTGAATGTCCTTTTTCTGTTATTTTAATAACAGATGGCTCTGTTCGCCTAAGGTTTACAACATAACTTAAACTTGTTGTTGCTTGTTGTAACGGAACATGGTTCATGCATTCGCTAATAAATGTCCAAGTGTTTTTGTCAAGGATTAAAAAGTTTTATGGCATTACCAACTGAAAATTTTATTTTTGAAATGGTACTGAGGGCTAACCAAAAAAGTATCTAAGGTACTAAATTAAAAATAAAACTCGATTAGATTCTTACGAAGAACACTGCACTCAAAAAAAGTCAGTAGAGTCAGCAAATTTTTAGTCAGGAGCGTGCTTGCAAAAAAGTTGTTAATTTTAGCAAAAGTAGTTTTCTGATTTTTACCAAAAAAAAAAAAAAATAGTAATCTTATTAAAAGTTTTGTTAACACTTAGTCGGTTGCAAATGAAAGCAATCCTTGCTAAAATTAATAAAACTTTTAGTTGAATATTACTAGACTGACAAAAACCCAGAAAATTTTAAGAAAAATTGTACTTTATTTAATTAATTTGCTGAATATTGAAGTTTCAAAATTGTGTTTTTGTAATTCTTTCGAACATTATTTAAGAAACTTCGTAATAAATGTCCAGACTTCCACATTAGTAGACAATTCTAAATAACAAAAAAGAATATAAACTATGGCTTTTGTATTATAAAAATCTTTTTTTTTTAACACCAAAAAGGGAACCCAAAAAATTACCCAAACAACTGAAAAATGTATGTCCTTGTATTTTACATAATCAAATCTATAAACATTTTGTTTATAGATCCGAATTTTACCTTCATAAAATTTAAATATTGGATTTGTCTATAATTTAAATCACATTTTATATTATATATTTATGTATTTTTTGGCGTCCTTTTGTTTTATGTATGAAACACGGATACAAAAACCTTTCACGGTTTTATTTATAATATATCTTAGAAGAGCTGTATTTAAGTATAATTTTCTTTGTCCGCACTACATCTAATGTCTAATCTGTGCATATAGTTAAATGAATAAAACTCCATGTTTGACCTTCTGCACGTTCATTGTTTTATTAACTTCTTCTTTTTAAATTCGTATGATTAAATACTAAATATGAATTTCTTACAATTAATCTAGAACTAATTGATAGTTCTTTGTCTGTTTCTTATCTGTTACTTATAGTCTTGACTAGCCATGGATTTGTGCGCACATGAAACAAATCATACGTGAAACAACAACAAATTTTATTTGTTGTTTTTGTTTTGCATGTAATTCTTTTCATGTTCGCACAAATCGATGTCTCGTCAAGACGCTAAGTTATAGCCAGTGCACATTTAGGTTTATCCTTTATTTATCAGCAGGGCAAGGACTTTCATGCAAATGCATGTTTGTAGTCTGTGGCCCAAAAATGATTTTGATCAAATACTTTTCCGAATCAAAGAATTTGCAAAAAAATGGCATCGATTTGTTGTTGCATATTTTGTTATAAATGCATATTTTAGCATATTTTGCTTTTAAGTGCATATTTTATTACATATTTAATGATTCTTATTGCATATTTTTGCATATTTTGCACATTATTGCATATTTTTTTAATATTTTTAAATATAAAATCAATTTAAGAATTCATACTTTAAAAAAAAATCTAAAGAATTAATTATTTGGAAGCAATATAATGTTGGCAATATATCACATCACACTAGAAAGAGAAACACATAGCATATTACAATATGTTGTCATCCACTAACACATTTTTTTATAGATGTAATTTTAACGTTTTCGGGTGTTATTGCTCACAAACAGAAAATTTAAAAATTTTATAAAAATTATTTTAAGGAAACTTGTCCCCGAGCATTAATTTCTGCACTTTTTTCTCTGAGTTACGAAAGTGAGTACGATTTTATAGTACACATATTTAAGTTCTATCCCTAGTAAAAAAAGTTTTAATAAAATGTTGTGTAATTTGATACAATTATATCTAATCAGGTGTGGTTAATGTGATATGATATATTATTGTATATAATTGAATCAACATAAATAAATTTATACAACTTAGATCTAATAACATTGGGTCAATTTCCCTATTAAATTGTATATAAGTATATATAAAATGTTAGACCATATATAACCATATAAAATTTTATAGGGGAAATGACCCAATGTTATTAGGTTTAAGTTGTATAATTTTGTTTAAATTGATTAAATTACATACAATTTTATATGATATCACATTAACCACACTTGAGTAGATATGATTGTATCAAATTATATACCATTATATTAAAACCATTTTAATAGGGATTTTATAATAAAGTTTTTTTTCAAGTAAACACACAAAAATATATTTAACTATGTGTATTTGAAGACATATTCAGTGTATTCGTTTACTCGAATTTCTTACTACTTTTACTACAATTGCAAAGTTTTTTTTACTTTTTGTATTGAATTTTTCCAGTTGTAGTAAATACAGTAACTTGTAGTAAGTAAACGAACAAGCTTATTGTAACCGATACCTGAATTTTTACGTTTATGTTAGTTTTTAATAAATATAATTAAAAAAAAATTATTTTTAATTGCATATTTTTTGGTTTTTAGTGCATATTTTCCATTTTATAGTGCATATTTTAAGCGCATATTTTCGATATTTTCGCATGAAAGTCCTTGTCCTGTTTATCAGTATGGGAAAAACCCCTCATTAGTAATCAATGTTTGAAAACACATCTGTCATCATAGTCAAACTAGTTTTAGGCATACACATGCAGAGATAAGAAGCAGAGCAAAGAAGTGTTATCGTTTAAGACAAAGTTTACAAGCGATTAAGGTTGTTATCTAAAATACATTAGGAGGAGACAGAGATTATTATAATATGTAACTATATACATCTTGTCTCTCTGGTTTTTGTCCGCACTGTAAATGTGTTTATCAGCACAATTTTGGTAGCAAAATAAATTAGTAAAACATAAGTAGTAAATTAGTTTAGTGCTAAAAAAAATTTAACTAAAACTTTTGTTGAAAACACAATTTCAGGAAAAAAATTGCTGAATACTAGTGTACTTGATATACAAATATTTTTGAAATAAATAAGTAAATAAATAATAATAATAATACAAGATGTTTTACTAATTTTTCTACTAACTTATTTTTTTGAGTGTATAATTCCGAAGACTTTTCCTGCCAATTTCACATCAATAATTACAAGTTTTTATAAAGGTTTATGAACTGAGAAATATAAAATATGTATATACATATTTTTACTTCAGTTCTATGCAGGGTTGGCAATAGGGATGCCAATCGGGATTGATATTTGAAAATCCCGGGATTCGGGATTTTGTATGAAATCCATACAAAATCCATTTCGGGACTACGGGATCCCGGGATTTTACGGGATTTCGGGATTTAAATTTTCCTTTATTTGTAAAAATTTTTATGTTATGTAACTAATTTTTTTATAGAATAAAGCGTTTTATAATTATATATTTAATAGCTGTTAATTAATAATGTGGTACATTTTATGAATATTGAAACATCTCAGTCAGAAATTGACAGTGGTACAAAAAATCAAGTACTTGCATACCACTGGGTAACCGCGATGTTAAAAATAAATAACTGGCAGAACATTCATTTGGGACGCTTTGCCAGCGTTTGCAAAAATCGTTTTGCCAGTATTTGTTTTACAAAACATCACAGCAGGGCAAAAAAAAAGATACATATGAACTTTTTTTAAATTTTATTTTGGAAAATATAATTCCAAACCACCTATTTATTGGTTTTGGCAGCGTTTTGCCAAAGTTAAAAATTTTGTTTCTCCAGTACTTTTCCGGCGCTTTTTGAACTACCGGTCCTTTTGTCTATTGGCGTTATCATATTCGAAATGGGAAAACAATTTTTGTCAGTACTTGTACCACCTGTTAAAATACCTTGCCATCGCTTTCCCGTTTGTATTTTTCTGGCTTGGATAATATATGAAGGACTGTCATTAAGTACACTTGCGCCCAGTATTTTGTAAGCAGATTTTAAAACAGATTCGTTACGATAACCTTGCCCACTAAATCGTGTAATTACAGCAACAAAGTTATTTGGTTATCGTTATCATATGTTTTCATGGAAGAATTCAAACTTACAGTCCCAGCCAAAACTTACAGTGCCAGTTTCAGAAATCGAATTTCGCTTGGAAGAATAAATCGGTAAAATAACAAACAAACTTAATTTTTCGCATGTAGTACTCAAAAACTTAATATTGTTTACCAAAATTTCAAATTTTTCTGCAAAGTCTTTGCATAGTTTACTCGAATAATCTACTTAATTTATAATTTTACCAATATCTTGGCATCAATTTCTTATCAATATGAGAAAATTTAAGAAAAAACGTATGTAATCTAAAATTGCTCACTTTGTTTATTTGCGTTTATTTAATATTAAAAATTAAGAAAATCCCGGGATTTTTGAGAAATAATCCCGGGATTCGGGATTTTGCCAATCCCGTTTGGCATCCCTAGTTGGCAACCAGGATAGAACTGGGTTGGCAACCAAAACGAATAAGATAGGATTTTTCAGTTTCTATTAACCCTTTAGTGGTAGAGTTTTTACATACTTTAGAATATTTGGTTATTCCATTCAAATGCGCTTAAATTTCAGTAGTGTGATGCTTAAAACATTTAAATATGAACTATAAAACCGACCCAATTTGAAAAAAAAACAAAATGTATTTGGTCATATTTAGAAAAATACACTGAACCAAAAGTCGTAAGTGAAATCAACATAAAAATTTTGTTACTTTTTGATGAAACGAATTGTTAAAACAATATATTTTTTATTCAAATTAATGTGTGTTTTTTTTAAATCAACTACTTTTTTTTAAATGAACATACTTATTTCCGTCAATAATTCTCTACAAAACAATTGTTGTTTTGATAATTTTTTTGTCCATTTTTTAACAAAATTTAATTTGTTAACTCTAAAAAATTTTGTAAAAAGGTTGAAACGTAAATTTGATATAATTTTTCTTCAATTTGAAAAAAAAAGAGTATTAAATCTGTGGGAAAAAGTTTAGTGAGGTTAGTTTTGTCGCGTCATTACTCGTTCTAGCATGTGTATTTGTAATTGTCGGAAATATCAATTAATTGACATTAAGTGTTTTTGTTTTTCAAAGTATAGATAATTAACAAATTCAGTGACTTAAAGTGAATTGCTAATTGAAGATTTATTAATTTTAATTTAAATTAATTTATGTAATTTTGAACGTTTTCAATTAAATCGTCCATTAAAATTTCTGTCATTAATTTTGCTATTATTATCTATCTTTTTGTTATTTTGTTTAAGGCAAACTATTAATGAAAGTTATATAATATATTGGAATTATTAATTTTAATAAAGTTATATGTTTTTGTATATAAAATGGTACATGTGTTTTAAATAAAGAGTTTTTAGTATATCGTTAGCTGAAATGCAAAACCACGTAACTAACAAAAAATTCAAAATCGGTTTTTTGATCGATTATGATGCATATCAACGAGCTCCACGTCTTCTCCAATTTTTACTGTCATATAATAAAAATTAGACATATTATTAGCGAAAATCGAAAGCACGTAACTACATACTTGTTGCTTGAAAATTGTAACTAACACATATTTATTTCTATTGAATTTTATTTATTCATAGTAGGATTTGAATTTTTATATTTCACTAGCGGATAGTGCTACTACGCTCCCCTCCCCTAGTAGTCCTATTTTCTCATAATTATAGTGATTATAGTTTGAAATTTTTACTTTGTTAATTATAATAAATTTTTTTTTGGAGATCCCACAGTCAATATGATTCGTGTATTAGCGTATGATCCCTCTGGAGTAATTTATTTTAAATTAAGTGCAATAGATGAGTTTAAGGAATTTTCACAAAGAATTGGAAACAAATTAAAAGCGTTTGAAACTTTGAAGTTGCATTTACAAAGAATAAAAATTTCAAGCAAAAAATGTCAACATCTTCAGGACCTTAAACCATTTCTTCCACCCGATTGTCATTATTATTACAATGAAATTCCATTTGAGAAGTAAAGGTTTAATTTTTTCCTTTATTTGTATTGTAGTTATTGTTGTTAATTATCTTTTGCTTTTGTAAATCATTTTTTATTTTCATATTTAAAAAAAAAAATAAATATATAAAGCGATATATTAAACAACAACCCAATAAGCACATAGGTTTTAAAAATTCAAGTGCTTTAAATTTTGCTTGAAGTAAAGTATATTTCAAACTCTAGCACTTGTTTTTTTAACAAAAATATTTCAAACTTGAATTTTTGTTTCCCTTTTGCTGGAGTATGCTATTGAAATAAAATGTAATAAAAGTTGAATTCAAGCCTTGAAACTGGAAAACAGGGCTGGAATTGAACTTGATTTCAACTTGAATTCCAGTGAAAATGTTTATAGGGAAGAGAACAACTTCTTTTATTCTACATTTTATGAATGCAAAACAAAATTTTCCTTGAAACTTAAAAAAAATTCATTGTAGTTACGTGTTTTTGTTTAAGAAAATACGAGTTCAAAAGCGCATAACTAACTTAACTCTTTGAAACATTAATAAATTATTACTTTTATTCCAGAAATGAATTAATCAGTCTATATTTAGAAAATCTGCGATATTTGATTACCAAAACTCCATTTATTTTTCAATATATAACATTTTTTGTTTCTCCTGTAAAATAGTAAAAATGTTAGTTACGTGGTTTTGCATTTCAGCTAACGATATATTATATTTAATCCTTTAATTCCCAGTGGAACGTAGGGCCGCAGTTTTTAGTATATGCTATATTATAATTTCAATTTTATATTTCATTATTTTTTATATTTTATCAAATTCATTATAAAAAAGACATTGTATGTATATTGCTTAAAAAATTTTAAATTGGTGAAATATAAGAAATAATGAAATATAAGTCTAAAAATTAATAATAAATCGATAAAAAATTAATTAATTAAATAAAATGCATTGTTAAATTTAATAAAATGCATTGGTAAAACAACAAAATCATTATGCAATTTAATTAAATATAATTGTTAAGACAACTAATTTTTGGTAATACATTTGACGATATTTTGTCAAAATAATACCACATAAAATAGTTAAATGTCAAAATATAAATCTACTAAACAATGCGTTAAATTGATGGACAGGTTTTGTTAGTTGTATAGTGATCACCCATTCATCAATTTCATATGGATTTTAGTTGATTTCACAGCTGTTTTTGGTTCAGTGTAGCTGCACTGATTTTTTAAAATTCTCGGTTTCGAAAATTTAATTTCTACCAAGAACCACCCTAATCTGCTCCAACGCACAATGTGTCCAAAAGCACTTTTTTGAGTAAATAACATTTCAGGCCACAATTCTGAACGGATTTTCTAAATTCCTTGTTTGAGTTTACAAAATTCTGCACAAATCTGTGAAGGCCGATTTGTTAATTTCAATTTCTAAATATTTTGATTTTGTTTTGTCAATGTCGAAAAAACTAATTTCTTTAATTTTTTCTCAAGAAAACATGGATGGTAACTTAAACGATGCGGTTATCGGTAAGGGTAACGCTATTTAAGATTATATCGTTAACGGTATATTAAGGATAACGGCTTTTTGATTATTTCGGTAACGGTATTTTAAGGTCAGCGATATTTCGGTTATTTCTGTAATGGTATTTTAAGGATAACGGTAGTCAGTTATTTCGATGCATCCCACAATTTTTTTTACAAAAAACAAACGAGATTAAAAAACAAACGAGTTATTTCGGTAACGGTATTTTAGGGATAACGGTAGTCAGTTTAAAGGGTTTTGAATCGATAATGGTATTTTATATATTGCCTGCCAGCCCTCCAGAAAAACCAATAAGAATTAGGGGTATTTAAATAATATGTACCTTTAATTAAAGGTGTTTTAATCCTCTATCAGTAGCCCGAACAACAAAAAAAATTTATTTCATGTATTTGTGTCTCATATGATCAATTTAATTTTCGAAAATTGGCATTTTATTTTGCTTTTTTCTTCCTTATTTGTTACTATTTATATTCCGCACTATCTTTTTTATATGACGTCCACTACTTCCTTATTAAACGTCATATTGTCAAATACATTAAATATTTTTTATTTTATTTTTTGTTTAATTTCTTTTCAACGATCGGTGAACTATTTTTATCATAAAATACTTTAGTTTATTTTATATATACTGTACCTTAAGGTATTTTAATCGTCTATCGATCCCCTTTCAGAGAATTATGAGAAATAAAACGTACACTTATGTGGACGTTGAGGAAATTTTCACTTTTTGTTTGCGAACACACGGTTCTTGGGCAGCAATTCCTTAATTTTGAAAATTATGATCGTCCAAACGATTCGATTGATCATCCGCGACTCCATGGGGGAATTCCTTATTCCCCGCCCCTCAGCAAAATCGAAAAAGGAAAAAAGGGGGGAAAAGAGAAAAAAGACAGGGGGAAGAGAAAAAAGAATAATTCGAAAGAAATAAAAATTTTTTGTGTATAATTAGATGAAATTGGAAAGTTTTTCTTTATTTTCATTTAACCCTCTAATTCTCTTTCTTCTGATTGCGATAATATTTAAACTATATATTTGGTATTGAAAATCTACTATGGATCAAATATTAAAATTTTAATTTATCGCTGGCTGGGAAAATCGTCGTTATACAAAAAACTTTTTTAATAAAAACAATTTTATTTAGTCAAAAATTATGTAAGATCTGAAGACTACTTTTTGGCGGCCTTGGGCATTAAAGGGTTAAACAGTCGTCCTTCGATATGCAAAAAAGCGTAATCAAAAATTTTTTTTTTACAGGAGAAGCAAACAACTTTGTTAGATAGTATTGATTATAGAACAATTTTGTGGAGAAATGCAGTTAAAAGATCTCAATTTCAAATTAGATTTTTAAAATTTTATAAAGAAGAGCACAATTTAAAAATTTTCTAATTTCATATTTCAAAAAAAAAAAAAATTCGGATTTTTTTGAATAAAGAGTAAATTCAAAGATTTTTGATTTTTGCACTTTCAGCCTCAATGTAATTGAAAATTTTTTCACACTGGCAAATAAATAAAAAAGGGGCTAAATTAATTAGTGTGCCTTCAGAAATAAAGAAGATATGACAATAATAATCTCTTCATGTCTATGCGTGAAGAACTTAAAATTTATATTTTTTGAAGTTCACATCCGCAGTTTGAGAAATAATTAGTTGCAGTCCTGCGTGATCGGTATGTATCAGTAATGCTATTATTGTGTGTAAGTGCTAAATGGATCGTACTATTATTTTGGTATCCAGAGGTTAAATTTTGTAGCTTTTCATAGATTTCTGGAGCTAAAACTGATGTCGAAACGAAAAGGATAATCCAATCATTTTAGCACTTACACTCAACAATATCAATGGCGATATATATTATTATAGTATTGTGGAGCGAAAAGTGATGTAAAGCAAAAAAACATCCGATCTGTTTATCACTTTCACATAATGATAGTTATGACAATATCTACCGTTCCAGATTGATTGGACACCATAATTCTTAAAACTGTGGAGGTGCCTTCAATTTGAATTTAATCTCTTAGCGATTTTTGGAGTAAGATATGCAGTAGAGAATACAAAGTTCATCCGATCCATTTAGCACTTTCAGATAATAATACACTCATAGAAATAAATCTGTAAAAATAGCAGAGAAAGTTACTTAAAATTAGTTAAAAATGATGCTGCAGAAAAAACTGCTAAATTAGCAGATTTTTTTTACTAAATACTAGTAAAATGAGAATGCTTTTAACTAATTTTTAGTAGTTTTAACAAAATTTTTTACGGACTTTTTTCTATCAGTGTAGTAATGGAGATAGAAAAGACATGTTTGACCCACAATTCTTTAAACCATGGAAGTGCCGTTCAATTTTCTGCTGCAATTTTGAAGCGAACTCTATTTGGGCACTAGGTCCAAATATAGATCGATTTAAACGAAAATCAATGGCCTTCGCCAATGGGTCGATATAAGGCGTTCTACCAAATTTGATCCCCATATCTTAATATTTGCGACCTGAAGCATGCGCACAAACATACATAGGGAGACAGACGGACGGACTGAAAAATTATAAAAACAACATTACTTGAAATCAATAATGGAAATATACCGCGACTATGCGTTTCCGAATAAACTTACCGTGATGATTGCAAAACTTGTGTCATCTTTTTTCATTAACTCGAGGTAAAAGTGCGTAAAAACAACTCAAAAATAGTCAAAAAAAATTTTGTTAATTTTGACCTCAATTTGATCAAAAACCAGATGTGTTGGAAAAATTTGGTAAGCAAATTCGGACTCAGCACGTAAAGGTTACTTGAAAATATGTGGTCGCATGCCCGAAAAATCCAAAAATTTAAAAATATTTATCAGCGAAAATGCTTGCGGTTTTTTGTTTATAACTTTTTTAGCACTCAAAAAAATTGATTGACGCATACAGATTACTTCTTTTTAATGTATTTTAAATAAGTTAATTTATAAAAAAATTTGTGCCACTAATTTGAAATTTTTCATTTTTAAAATTTGAAATCGACCTTTTTCGTAGATTTTCCCATTACACTATGCGACAGTCAAAATCGGGATGGGATGAAACCAACGGGAAATGTTATATCGGTCAAAAACAAGTTATACGTGTCCCGGCGTTTCGCTGGGTCACGTCTAGGAATCGAGATATATCGATTTGAAGTTAGTAACTATCATATAGGGGAAATTGTCACCTTTGGTGGTCTTTTTTTTGACATAACTCGAGAACCACTAGTCCGATTTTGCTCAAACAAATTAAAAATTACAATTCCTTTAATCTGTTCATATAACGTTTTTCTATATACTCAACAGTTTTGCCAGTAAAAATAAATGTATGAAGAAAAAAAATATTTTTTGCCTAAAATATTAAATTTTTTTATTTTTTAAATTCATAAAAAATCCAAAACGGAATGAAGGCAAGTCGTATTACTTTCACGCAAAGTCACATAACCTTTAAACAAAATGAGACATAGATCATGAAAATCGATGGACGCGTTTCGCTTTTATTCACAATTAAGTGAAGGTATCTCATTTTGACAAGAATATTGATTTTATCTTTCAATGAGTTTGGATAATATTTATTATATATTATTTATTATTAACACGTAAAATTAAAAATTATTACAGGTAATTATTAGGTTATTATATAGATACATAGGTTATAAAAATCGATGAACGCAAAACTTATTTTCGTTTGTTTGCGCCCTTTACTTTCTTGCGTGGTAGTTCGCCCACTTGTTCAGAGTCTGTATCGGATGAGGATCTGTCTTCATCTGGAAAAAATCAATTCTTTTTAATCAGTCAGTTAACTTCATTTTTGTTACTTACCCTCGGAGGAAACTCCCATTGTATATTCTTCATCTTCATTGTCGGGATCGTACGTCTTTTGCGACCACCAACAAATTTCAGCCAGCGAATCGAGCCTTTTGCCTTCATATCGCGTTTCCATTGGCATTGCCACTTGATGGAAGCGCTCTCCATGTTCATCCGACTCTGAGGCTTGAAGTATTCGAGATGGTGATGCAAGAAGTGAATTTTGAGGGACATATTCACTCCAATTTTCTGGAAGTAGTGCAATATATTGGTCACAAGAGCGGGGTAATTGTGTGCTCGCGTACTTCCCAAAAAATATCGTATGACTTTCTTCACTGCCCTCCACGCAAAGTAATCATTACCATCTAAAGCACCTTTAAATTCCTTTGATTTCATGAGCTTTCGTATATCCGGCCCATTCAGAACACCTTCCTTCAATTTTGCTTCGCTGATTCGTGGGAAAATATTATTCAAACAATCAAGAAATTTCGGTTGCTTCACAATGGCCTTGATGAAATTTTTTACGATTCCCAGTTTGATATGGAGAGGGGGCATGAGGACGTTCTCCATTGGCACTAGTGGATCATTTACGCAGTTGTGTCCTTTCTCCGTTGGATCTCGAGGAAGCCAGTCATGCGTTTCGTATTAGTTTCCTTTAAATCGGGTATCCCAAAGACACAAGAAACACATGTTTTTCGTATAGCCTCCTTGGAGACCTCTTAGCATCGCCACGACTTTCAGATCACAACTGATCCGCCACATGTGATCAGTGTAGCAAACTTTATCCAAAATTATTTTCACCGAATCGTATGTTTCGCTCATGTCTGTGCTGTAGCCAATGGGAATACTTGGTTTTTTTATTATATTTATGTAGCAAAACGACTTTCAGGCTTGATTTCGAAGAATCGATGAATCAATCGCCAATCAGCTGCGACATAATTAATGGCCATCGCCTCCATCAGTCCCTTTATATCGTGGCAGTAAACAAATGTGTTCCCTTCGTTGAGTGTGTAGTACCGTTGGAACAGCAATTGTCGTCTTCGATATCCGGTGACTTTGACATTAGGCTCCAAATTGTTGCCTTCTTTCAAAAGCTGGGCAAGTTTTTCTGCTTCACGTTGAGAAAGGTTTAATTCTGCAATAATCTTGTCCATTCTTGCTTGTGATATTGGAATTATTTTGTTCGATGGGCCGGCTTCTGGTGTTGGTTTATAGGTGAAATCCGATTGATCCATTGTTTCAATAGAAAAAGAAGTTTCTCTGTCAGGACTTGGAAGCGGTGGCATTGGTATTTCATCCGAATTGTGCACTTCTAACAGATATGTAAACTCTTCGTTTAAGGCCTTTACGATTTACTCCACATATTTTGTTTGCGCAAGCGTAACAGTTATCGGAATTGTGCTCTCCTGGATCAGTCCAAATCATTGGTACACCAAAAGAAAGTGAACTGCGTTTCCCTTGGATCCACATGTTAAGAGCATTGTAGCAAGTTTAACAAATTTTGTCTGGGGCCCACGAAACGCCGCGAATTATTTCGGAATCAAAATAAAGTTTAAAAGCACGCTCCACTTGCTCAGTGAGTAATGCAGTATTTGTTGAAAAAGCTCTTTTGCCACAAACGTAACAAAATAAATTGATATTTTCTGGACAATTTGCACTCATTTCGGTTTTATACTTTTATTACTTTTTCGTCACTTTAAAAAAATCGTACTTTACGCGTTCGGAGACACTTGTTGAATGACAAAAATCGATCAATGAACACCTATAAAAACTACGTAAGTTTCAATATTTTACTGAGAGGTACTTATGAATTGGCGCATCTTTTAAGGGAGGCTATATACCTGATTCGTGTGCGTTTTAAATTTTTCGAAACGTTCTAAAACATGACCACTCATAAATGTGGGTGCAATTTGTAAAACAAAATCAGGCAGGTAGCCAACGGAAAAAAACCCAAATAATTAAAAAAGTGCACTTTCCCTTTTTCCTTTTAATTGTCCACGCACATTTATGACCGTTTTTTAGTTTATTACCGCTACCATAAAAATCAAATTGTGGGTGCAATTTGTGTAACAAAATCATGCAGGTAGCCAACGGAAAAAACCCAAATAATTAAAAAAGTGCACTTTCCTTTTTTCCTTTTAATTGTCCACGCACATATATGACCGTTTTTTAGTTTGTTACCGCTACCATAAAAATCAAATAACCTTTTGTTTATTACTTTTTTTTAATATTAGGCAAAAATTTTTTTTTTATAATAGCAAAAAATATTTTTTTCTTCATACATTTATTTTTACCGGCAAAACTGTTGAGTATATAGAAAAACGTTATATGAACAGATTAAAGGAATTGTAATTTTTAATTTTTTTAAAATTGTTTGAGCAAAATCGGACTAGTGGTTCTCGAGTTATGTCAAAAAAAAGACCACCAAAGGTGACAATTTTCCCTATATGATAGTTACTTACTTCAAATCGATATATCTCGATTCCTAGACGTGACCCAGCGAAACGCCGGTACACGTATAACTTCTTTTTTACGATATAACTTTCCCCGGTAGTTTGAACCCTTCCCGATCACTGACCCCTACCATTTGTCTCACAGTGTTATTTAACGATATACATTCACTGATTAACTTACTCAACATCGCTCAGCCCAAACCGCTGAAGCTAGGAAAATGAAATTTGGTATGTAGGTTCCACTTACGGCGTCGACGTCCGCTAAGATTGATTTTTAGAAATTCCTACCGGAACGGGCAAAAAGGGGAAAAGTCCCTTGATGGCATGGCAAAACCGTTTTGGCTATAAATAAAAATATGTATTTCTTGGAGTATAGGCTAACTTATCGGGAAAGTACTTTTTGGAATTTTGGACAGGGACATTGTAAAACTGGGGTTCAAAAATGGAAAAGTGCACCTCTTAGCGGCCTTCCCAAACCGCTGGAGCTAGGAAGTTGAAATTTGGTATGAGGGTTCCTCCCATGTGGTAGACATCCACTAAGACGGTATTTTTGGAAATTCCTACAGGGAGGGGCATAAGGAGAGAAGTCTCCCCCTTGACGGCCTGGCCAAACTACTTGAACTAGGAAGCTAAAATTCGGTACGTAGCTTCCTCCTCCAGCGTAGACGACAGCTAAGACGGCATTTTTGGAAAGGGGATAAAAAAGTACCCTATTCCAAAAAACGTACCTTTTGCCAAAACAAAGTACCTTTTCCCAAAAAAAGTACCTTTTCGCCAAAAAAGTACCTTTTCTCCAAAAAAAGTACATTTTTCCAAAAAAGTACCATTTTCCAAAAAGTACCATTTTCCCAAAAAAGTATGTTTTTCCAAAAACTACCATTTTCAAAAAACAAAAGTACCTTTACCAAAAAACTTTTTTCCAAAAATGTACTTTGTCAAAAACAGTACTTTTAAAAAAGTTCTTTTTTTCTTAAGACCGGATTTATGGATATTCCTTTTTCCCAAAAAGGGCTTTCTCCAAAAACAAAACTTTTTTTAAAGTACTTTTTCCCAAAAGAAAATACTTTTTAAAAAGAGGAGGTTAAAATTTGGTATAAAGGTTCCTGCTCTATCTTAGAGATCCACAAGACTGAATTTTTGAAAATCCCTAGAAGGGGAATAACTCCCCCTTGACGGCCGGCCCAAACTGCTGGAACTAGGTAGCTGAAATTCGAAATGTAAGTTCCTCCTCCTGTGTATATATCCGTTAAGACGGGATTTTTAGAAATCCTATCGTGAGGCGCGATAAGGGAAAAAGTCTTCCCCTTGACGGCTTGCCCAAACCTTTTTGGCTAGAAACCTAAAATTTTAAATATGTATTTATTAGGAAGGTACTTTTTTAATTTTGGACAGGGACGTTATAAAATAGGGGCTCAAAAAGGGAAAGTGATCATTTAACGGCCTGTCCAAACTCGAACTAGGAAGCTGAAATTCGCCAAGTCGTCGTTTTTGAAACCAACCGGAAGGGGCAAAAAAAATGTCCCCCTTGACGGCTTGCCCAAACTGCTGAAATTAGGTGTGTAGATTCCTTCTCCAGCTTAGACGACCCCTAAGTCGGGCTTTTCGAAAATTCCTACCGGGAGGGGCACAAATAGTAAAATTGCAAAATGGGGGTTCAAAAAAGGGAAAGTGTCCCCTTAAAGGCCTGCCCAAACCGCTGGAGGTAGGAGGTTCAAATTTGGGATGTGGTTATCCGATAAGACGGGATTTTTATATATTTTCACAGGTAGGGGCAAAAACAGGAAAAGTCTTTCCCTTGGCGGCCTGGCCAAAGTGCTGGAACTAGGGAGCTGAAACTCTTACCCCTCCAACGTAGACATCCGCTAAGATGAGTAAAAAGTGAAAAAGTTTCCCCCTTGACGGCCTGGCCAAACTGCTAGAACTAGGAAGATGAAATTCTATATGCAAGTTCCTTCTCCAACGCAGACGTACGCTAAGACGGCAAAAAAACCTAAAATTTAAAGAACGAGTGTATTTGGAAGGCAAAAATTAAGAAACGAAATGGGAAACTAGTTTAATTGAAACACAAGACAAGTGGAATGAAATGGAAATGAACTTTGAATAAGTGGAATTAAAACAATTGACAATGGAAATGGAATGGAATAGGGAGCGAGATGGCATGGAATGTTTAACGAGAGGAATTGAAACACTACATTAAAAAAAGGAATGGAACGGAGCAAGTGCAAAGAAATGGAATAGAAAGAGGAACGACTGATATTGAAAGACAAGACAGTGGAAACGAAATGGAATGAAATGGTGTACGAAATGGAATCTGGGAACGAGTTGCATTGAAACACTTAAATTCTTAAACGAAATGGAATGGGGAACGAGTGAAATATTAGATAACTGGGGGGAAATGGAATGGAATTTTAATGAACTACTGGAGGTTGGTACTTGAAATATTGTATTTGACTACCTTTAACTAAAAAATACATCCACTGAGGCACAATTATATTTATTTTGATATTTTTGCGGGGGTGGGAGAACAAAAAGGTGTAAAGAACCCCTTTTAATTACCTGTGCAAACACTTTAAGCAAGGAATATGATACTTGGCATTGAAACATACTCTACAAAAAGGTTAAACAAATTAATTTAAAGAGAGAAAACCTTAGAAAAAGAATGCAGTTTATATATTCCGATATTTAAACTGCCGGTAAAGAAGCATCGGTTGAAGAAAGCGACGCAAAAAACTTTCCAACTGAATATGTGAATTTGCTTGTATTGCCAGGTCTACGTATATATTGCAATTTTTGAAGCTTTATTTAAAGCTTTAAAAAAATATTATTTTGGCCAAATTGTTTTTGGATGTCAGTTGGATTTGGTTTAGTCAAACCGAATACAAATTTTATCAGCCAACAAAAGTACTCGTGCTTTGGAATTTTTTTTTTTTTCTTTAAAATGCTGATCTTTGTTCAATTAAAGCAATATATACAACATTTCAACATCAATATTTCAGTTCCAAATACCTCAAAATACCTATGCATTAAAACGAAAAAAATTAGTAATGATTTCGTATTTTCAACTGATATAAGTACTTTGAGTTTTTTACTTCAAATAATTTCATTTAAATTTCAATTGCTTTTGCTTTATTTCAATTCAGATACTTTTTAAATTATTTTTGATTTTTTTATATGTTAATTTAAAATGCAAATATGAAAATAAATTTCTTCTTAAGTAGTTGTGGCATAAAAAGTTTCTATTCAAAAAATACCAATTAAAGTTAAAAAACTATTTAATACTATTTTAGTGTATATTTTTCAAGGTTGGTTAACGTTATCGTTATAATACCGTTATCACTCAAATACCGTTTCAATATGAATACCGTTACCAATACCTCTAAAAAATTCCAAATACCGTTATCGTTTCCGATACCGTTGTTTTTATGGGTAGTTACCGGTATTTTACTGGTATGTATTACTTCATGTAAAAAATTAAAATTATTTAACTTTTCTATTTTATAATCTTAAGTTTTTTTTTTACAAAAAAATGTATAGATAATAATTTTACTCATTAAATACCAGCATCGAATTTATAGCTATGAATCAGTATTTTTAACACTTAAAATAGGCTAAATTTGTAATTGCCCGAGTAAAAAAGTTTATATATCTTATATCTAAGAATATAGAAAATCATATTATATAATCTGATCCTCAAAATGGGTCTATCAAATTATATCAGATTGTATTATTTTAGATACAATTCAATCTAATATTATGCAATTGGATATACTCTGATGCAATTGCATCCCAAAATTGGGCACATCTAATTGAATAGTAAGTATTATATCTAAACTGGTATAGTTATATACTATTTAATATAATTGGATTTCAAGACTTATACCCAAAATATTTTGGGTTTTGAAATAGGTTTGAAATGTGAAACTGACATAAAAAATATTTTTCCTTTCGAACTTTGAAATTTTTCTGATTTTAAAAAATATAAATTTTTATCAAAAATTGACTCAGAAAATATTTTAAATTAAGATTTATGTAAACTTATATATAAAATGACTTCCCGTGAAAAAACGATTAGATTCAATGAAGTGAGGTTTGATCCAATTGTATCCATTCATATTAGAGAGTGAATAACAACGTATAAAATTAGATTTGAGTTTATCTGCGATTCCGATTTTCAAAATTTTCTTATTCGTTGCCTTATATATTCATATCCGAAAATATCTTTTCTCTTATATCATTTTATATACCATATACAAATACATATACTTGATCAAATTATATCTCGTTGAAATAAATTTTCGAACAACATTTTATAAAACTAAATGTGACCCAAGACCAAAAACATTTTAGATAAAATTATTTACTATCTCGAATCGATTTAAATACAATTATACGGTGTTATCAACGAGCATAGAAACTCAAGGGGATGCATGTGTCTCTTTCAATGTTAACTGGCTCTGGCCGACATTTGAAAAAATTTTATTAGAAGGTGATAGATTAAGTTTTATTGCCAAATTTTAATAAATATTAAAAATTGTTTCAATAAATATGCATAACATGAAAAAATGTAATAAAAAACTAAACCCGTTAGCTGCAATTTAACTTCTTGAAATCTCAGCCAGAGCCAGTGAGAGAGCGGTTAACAAGTACGTGAGCATCTTGCATATAGCCTGGTGTTATGCATAAAGTTTCCTAACAGTTTAATTACACGTTTTTAAGCTTATTTAACAAAAACAGTATGCATAATTCATTTAATAACGACAAAATTAATAATCTGTTAAAGTAGGTAAATCCTAAAATAAGCATTTCATAAAATTTGGAAAACAAAAGTCTCAGTTGAAATCATATACATATATTGAGTTTTTTATCTATTTAAAGACTTTTTAAGGGTCATCCACCCAAGTATATGTAAAATCCAATATTTTATATCCAACAAATTAAAAAAATCTGGAACAATTGCACCATTTAAGCCTTTTTTCATAAAATTTTCTCAAATTGGTGTACAAATAAAATATAAAATAAATTACACAAAATAGTGATGTTGATTAAATCAAAACATAATCGTCATTCGAATACATTCAGTTTTCGTAATATTCAACTCTCTTTAAAATATTAGTTTAGTTTTCCATTACTACTTCTTTGTTATGCATAAACATTTTTTTATCATGTTTTGATTTATTATAAATTATTTTTATTGTTAAAATCTTCAAAACAATAATATTCACCTACGATTAACGAGCCAATAGTTTGCTAACTTTATGAACCATTAACAGGGGGGTTACCGCGTAACTCGATTCGAAAAAAATTTTCGAATTCGTAAATTTTGTACCTTTCGTAAAAAGAAAAGTTTTAGCATAAATCTTACTTTTGAAAATTAGGATAAAAATAAATTGAAAAGTAGAATTTTATACAGAATTGTATTTTTAACAATATTTGCAAGATTTACGAATTCGAAAATTTTTTTTCCAATCGAGTTACGCGGTTACCCCCAGATTATTTTAACGTTGTGATACGTTAAATTAGGGTGTTGCCAGAATAAAACGAGAAATTAACAAACTGTTATTTTATGATTATGCATAGCATTTTTAATAAACATTTAATAAGGAAAATTAATATATTTGCAATTGTATACGAGTACCTTAACGCAAAATTAAGAAAAGTTTATGCAAGGCTCTAATGCATTTGCGTAAAATAATAAATAATAAAGTTTTCTTCACAATGTAAATTAAAAATTTTCTTAAATTAGTAATATATGAATCTAGTTTTAATGAAATTTTTTTATTAAGTGTATGAAACTTTTAATAACTAAAATGAATATTTTCACAACATTTTATGAAAAATTCCATTAATTCAATAAAAATTTTCAGCGGAAAATGCATCGGTTTTATACAAAAATTTATTAATATCATTCAGATAATTCTCTCAATTAATTAATTGGTTATTTTCCTACACTATAAATATTCATATAACCAAAATTTAATGCAATTGAATAAGACCAAAACTCAGATAAAATTGAATGAAATTATATCAATTCAAATGTCTTTTTTATTCCTTTATATACAATTTGATTAATCCATTTTCCGGATAAAATTTTATATAATTTAGTAGGATGCCAAATAAAAAAAGATATGCTATCGAATAATTTTTCTTCACGGGTTAGAAAATGTTTTAGAAGCTGGATTATATAAAGTTTTATCTAAAATGACTTAGAAAATATTTTTGATAATTTATCATATAAAGGTATATCTAAAACAACTTAGAAATTTTTTTGATAAAGGTTTATATTAAATTATATCTAAAATGATTTAAAAAATTTCTTCGATTTGGGTTTATATAGGATTATGTATTGGGTTATATCTTATTGTATAATAAACTTCAATTTATGAGATCAATCGTATCGGATTCAATATAGTTATGTGTATCCCCATGAAAAAATATTTATTCCCCAAGTAAAGAAGTTTATATATATTTCGATATTATTTAAAATGATTTAATACAATTATATGTTTCAATGTATACATATATATAGCCATGTAAACGTACATGTCAAAGCATATATACTTAGATATAGCTTTGCGTTGCTTCAAAAAATTTGATATGGAGGCATATATAGTAATATATTATTTCATATCGTCCTACATATAATTGTACTTAATATACCTAATTGTATATAATTATATGAACAATATAAAATAATATATGAGTTCATTTATAATTCAACATAAATTAACATATAATTATATATAACTACACGTGAGCCAATATTGGAAATATTTTTTTTATAATTTTTGATAAAGTCACATCTTGCTCTATATAAAACTATATGGAAATATATGAGGTCCCAGTTCCTGGGAATTTCGTTTGCTTTTTCGACCTAAATTTTTCCGCAACATTTCCTCGAACATCGGAAACATAAAATTCTTGACCACGGAGCTGCGAAAAATCAGCCAGGACATAAGTTTCGTCGTCCATTACACAACAGTTGTATTTTTGTATAAAATTTGATTTCAATTTTCGAGCTCTGGTTTTGGCCTCCAAATTTTTAAAAGCGTTTCTATCGGGAACTTTTTGAACTTTGTAGGACTTTAGTCCTGCCTTAAGTTTCACTTTACGTACAAAAAAGTCCGAGCAATGGGCTAACCGAGCTGTTTCTCTGCCAAATGGGTTGGGAGCTCTCTTAAGGATGCCTTTAACTTTATATGGGGTCGATTTTTTAATTTTTTTTCATTGGATTTTTCCTTTATAGCAACACACTGGGCTCCTAGAGGCAGTGTTGCCAAAACTTATTTAGGAAAAAATGCTAGATTTTTTGCATAAAAATGCTAAAAAATGCTAAAAACTAAAAAAATATGCTAGAAAAAATATGCTAAAAAAATTTTATAAAAAATGTTTCAATTTGTTTAAAAAAAAACTATTTTAGTGACTTTTTAAAATTAGACTGAAAATAAGTCATCTCTAATTATGAATTCAGTTCATTTTATTAACTAAAATTATATAAAAGAAAAATTAAAAACAACTCAAAAGTTAATTCTTGTAAAAAAGTTAAAAAATCCTTTAACCCTTAAATATATGATTTCTAAAGACGTGTACATTTCAAGAAAAATACCAAAAAAAAATTATTTTAAACAAAAAGGTGATTTTTATTGAGAAATATGGTTTTTTGACAAATTTATAAATTGTGATTATTTTAACGTGTAAGAAAAAAAAAACCAAAAAAAATTCTATAAACTGTAATTTATACATTTATTGTCGCCAAACTGAATTTTATTGCGAGAATACCACTTTAAATATTTAAACAAATATTTTTGAGTATTACACTTTTTGTAAAAAAAGCGTGTTTTAGATTTTTCACAAATATACAGAGCAAAACCAAGATTTTTACTCTGTTTAAAAATTCTGCGCTAAAATATAGGAACACTATGTACGGAAGGGGCCTCTAATGCCCAAAAATGCAGTTTTATGCATCAAGTCGATTTTTTTATTAAAAAACCGGTATGTTGCCAAATGGCTACACCATGGATTTAAGGGTTAAAATAAATTTATTATTATTTGATTTCCCAACTGTGTCACTGAAAATATGTTATCTCAAAAAGTTATAGGCGGATAAACAAAAGTACCGCAAAATGTTTTATTTCTAAAATAAAATTTCTATGACCCACTTTTCTTTCATCGTCCATTCTGTAAAAAATTGCTAATTAAAACTCATGAAGTAAATTCATTTATTAACTGACATATTTTTAAAATGTAAACTGCCGAAAAAAAATATGAGAAGCTTTAATCAAAGTTATAGACAAAAATGTGTGTTAACATTTTTATGATCTCACTCCTTATTGCGAAATATTTTAGTACATATTTTTATTTAAATTAATTACTAATATTGTTTTTTAAGATGTTAGCAACTTTTTACCAAAAATTTCACAAATTTGTTTTCAAATTTTTAGAAAATTTCAATCTGTTCTTAATTTCCAAATAGAAAAATAACCTTTTTTCCAAATTAAAATTGTGAAAAAGTTTTGTAAACTGATTTTTATTAATTTGATATCATACTACCAGATTTTTTATTAAATTTTATGTAAAATATCGTGATGTATCTGGCGTAAAATATGGGATTTCAAGGTTTCGATATAATGGGTCATATGAATAAAACTTAGCAATTACTTCGAAGTAATTACTTAACTCCAAATTTACCAATTGGCTGGTAGAATAGCATAAAATGTAAACGAAAATTTAATTTTTTATTTCATTTTCATTTATTTTATATAATATTATTACTGTGTACATTTAAATTTAATAAAAATAAAGAGTTTAGGAACTCTGTTCCTTTTTTACTTAGAAATACATTTTATAAATAATATTTACATATGTACATTTCAATTGTGTATTATAAAAAAGTAAGGGAAAAAATTAACAAAAACCTTTTGAAGCATTGGTATAAGATAAAATGTTCAATTAAGTTTGTTTAAAATTACGTTGAAATCAAATCATAAATATGAGCATATTGGGAGGATTGGCACCTCCTCTTGAAATTTTGAGTCAGTCTTTTAATTTTATCATTCACGAGATCAAAGTTAGAAATTGTATGTAGGCGTTGCGCTGAATAGTGCCATGGCAATCTAAATATCATTTTCAGTAACTTATTTTGGGCCACCTGTAGTTTTTTAATATGACATCTAGCGGATGTGGACCATACTGGAGCACAATAAAACATTATAGGGTGGAATATAGCTTTTATGATGAGTTTTTGTTGTCGATGTTTAACTCCGAATTGCTGTTGATTAGTGGGTATATTATTCTAGTAGTTTTATTTATTTTGTATACCAAATAGCATATACCCTATTTTCTTTAAAGTTGAGTTTGGTATCGAGTATGACTCCTAAATATTTTATATTATTTTCCCAGGGGATGTTGTGGTTTATAAATCGGAGAGGGGTTTGGGGAATAAAACAATTTTTACGTTTCCTTGTGAAATATATAGCCTGGGTTTTCTCTGGGTTTACTTAAATATTCCATTTATTAAAATAACAATTTAAATTTGTCAGAGCTGATTGTAGGCTAGTGATGACATCAGCTGAGTTAATATCTGACCAGAGAATTGAGGTGTCATCTGCAAATATTGACGTTATACAATTGGCAAATGTTGGAATATCAGCTGTAAATACATTATACAAAATGGGCGACAGACACGATCCCTGGGGACAGCCAGCAGCAGCGCTGCCAACTTTGACGATTTGTCTCCATTTTGACGATTTTTGAAGCAAAATTTGGGCAAATGACGATTTTTCAAAATTTCATATATGAAAAATGACGATTTTTTAAAATGGCATTTTTATTAAAAACTACATAAATAAAATTATTCAAAATAATTTTTTACGCTATGTGATATAGAAGAAAAAAATAATGTACACGTATTTTTTCGCGCCCAATCTCATGTTTAGGGGTTAAAAGTAGGGTCAAAACTGACACAATTTTCCATTTTTTAATTTATTTCTTATAATTTCAAAGTCAAATTGGTTAACAATTGTAAGCTTTTTTGGAGACGTAAATATAGATATACAAAATATACCCGAAGAGTTCCAATTTTTTTATTCAGTTATTTTTTTTTTTTCGAATAGGAGATTTGTATGAGAAATTGTTGTTGGTTTTATCTCAAATGTACACATAATTATCTCTATTAGGGGTGTCGATATTCGTTGCCGTTCCATAGAGCCTTTTTCAACATTTCAAATAAGTGGAAACCCTGGACTCACAATAAGGGTATTTAATGTTTTTGTTCTCGAGTACCTTAACTCTGTGTATAAATATATCCAAATTTCGTGAATTTCAGACATGTTTTCATAGAAAAATAGGTTAGTTTTTGATTCAACTTTTTAACTCTTAAATTTTTTCCTATCATATATCTGAATTTTATTAAATTTGAATACCTTTACCGTTAGGTAAGGTTTTCCCTGGTTCTTTTCTGTGCATATTATTATAATTATAAAAACTGGGTTTTTGGTAAACTTATTCTTTTTTATTGATATATAATACTGAATTTAGACTAAGCAAAAACTATCTGGTTTTTGTACAAAACTAAATTGCAAAAGCCAAGTCATTTACACTTGTTATTTAGTTTTTCTTTGTCATAACACTTTTTTATTACACACTTTTCTTCCTTTTTTTATTTTTAAATTAATGTAAAAAAATTATTGATATATTTAAAAAAGAATAATAACACACAATTTCAAACTAAACTAGAAATATTCTTAAAAAATTAAAATATATTTTTTTGACACTTGCTTTACTCCTATATTCGTTGTAACAGGGTGTACCGAAAATTAAATATAAATGATACCGGGTGTATAAAAAATGCACATTTGAGATATTTTTACTTGGTTTTTGGTAAAAACCAGGTAGAATCTGGTTTTCAGTTTGTAGGAAAATTGTATGGAAAAACTAAATTAATTTCGCAGTATTCGGCTCAAAAACTAAAAATGGCCAAAAACTACTAGTTTTCGCCTAGTCTAAACACACTATAAGGGATTTTTGGATTGACGATTTTTTGAAGATTTCTCATTCCTAATATGACGATTTTTTCTCCTAAAATTGACGATTTTTCAACAAAATGGGTTGGCAGCACTGGCCAGCAGTAATATTAACTTATTGCGAACACGTTGATCCCAGGTGAATATTAAATGATCTGCCAGATAGAAAACTTTGTATTATTTTAATAACCTCTATCGGAAAGTTGAAGTTTTTCAATTTCAAAATAAGGTCGTTATGCCAGACAGAATCAAAAGCAGATTTTATGTCAAGAAGAACCATACCTGTCCATTTACTGTCTTGAAAGTTATTTTTAACTAATTTTCTTATTTTTAGTAGTTGTTGAGTGGTATTATGTTCTTTTCTAAAACCAAATTGTTGTGTTGGAAGAATGTCATTTGAATCGATGAAATTAATTAGTTTTTCCTTCATTATTTTTTCTAATATTTTGCTTACAGAAGATAGTAGACTTATCGGCCTGTAAGAAAGTGGAGAGTCAGGAGGCTTATTCAGCTTCGGTATCGGAATAGTTTTTGAAATTTTCCATGCTGTTCGGAAATAGCACAGCTTAAGACAACCATTTACGATAGTGGACAGATAATTAATTCCTTTATTTGGTAGGATTTTTAAACATTTATTGTTTATTCCGTCTGACCCAGAAGATTTTTTATTTCTAAATTTTTTTATGATACCGCAAATGTTTTCTCGAGAAATGAGATAACAGTTTTGTGGATTTGGATTTAGGGTTCTTATTTGGTTTGCAATCTCATCCATTTCTGTAACCGTGGTAGTATCACTAAGATTTGATGAAATGGAGTGGTTTAAACTAAAAGTGTGTGCCAGGAGCTCACACTTTTCTTGCTGGGAGTAGTACGCGGCATTGTTATGCTTTAATATGGGTATGGTTTTGGAAACTTTCCAAAAAGGGTGAGGAAGCCTTATCCAAAGTAGATAGCATAGTGTTCCATGAATTATTTGTAAACAGATGTATTTCCCTAGTAATATTTTTGTTTAATTGAGTCATTTGTTGGTGGTCATATTCATCTCTATAACGTTTCCAATTTCGGCGATACGCGTTTCTTAATTGTATCATAACTTTAATATTGTTTGGTAATGGTTTTGTAGTGGGCGTTATCCTGTGTTTGGGCACACTCTCATCTATTGCCATTTTTGTCAAATTATTAAAAGTATTGACCATATTATCTATTTGATTACTACTAGTAATTTCAGCAATATTTTCAGCTATAGGAAGGTTTCTGTTGATAAATTTTGCAAAACGAGACCAATTAGATTTATTAAAATGGTAAAAAAGGTTATCTACCATATTATAAGTTAGGTTTATTGTGCTACTGATCGGTAAGTGGTCCGAACTTAGATCATTTATTATTCTTTCTGCTGACATATTTTGTGACATATTGGTAAGAAATATATCTAAAGTTGAAGGCTGTCTATTTGGATCAGACGGAATATAAGTAGGTTCGTGGGGAAAAACTATTTGCGTTTGATTTAGTTGTAGTGTATCGTAAGTTTCCCCAACACTTACTTCGAAGGCAACCCCAAAAGCTGTGCCTGTTGTTAAAGTCACCACCTAGTATATATTTATCATTACAACTTGTCAATTTACGAAGATCGGATTTAAATAAATTTTTTCGGATTTGGTCCCTGCCAGGAGATCCCCCAGGGAAATAGCATGATCCCCTGACGATTTCCTTAGGCAAGAATGAAATCCGGATAGGGACATGCCTGCAACGGATTATTTTTCACAATTTGTTAAATACGTTTGGGATTTTAGCATATTTAATTCCTTTAATGAATAAATGTTAACAAAATCATTACCAATATATACTTTAACGCCTATACTTTCAATTACAGTCGTGTTCCGTAAGGGTAACAATTGATGTCGAATATTTTTCCTTATTAAAATTGCTATTCCTCCGCCTCTGCCTTGGCGATCGTATCTGTATTTTGGTTTTTAATTGAAATTTTGTTATTTAACCCTGTTTCACATACAAGGCAAATCTGAATATTCCGATTTTCCAAAAAATGGAATAATTCATCCTTTTTATGTCGAATGCCACGAGCATTCCATGATATTACATTTATGTTGTTATTTATTGGTATAAAAATTTACAGGCAAGATTGGTAACAACCTCAAATTGCTCTTCTAAGACTTGAAATAAGTTCAAACGTAAGGTTTTTCATTTCCTCAAATGAAAATAAATTATTACCTGTATTATTGGTGTTATTTTGGTAGCTTGGCTGCCCAACTGATCTATACGTATTTGGCCTCTCATTTTGATGAAGAGGGTTTGGAAAATTTGCATTGTAGTTTGCGGCTGAGTTGAATTGTTGACTCCTTTGTCTAACATTTCTTGGTTGAGCACGCTGCCTAATATGTTTATATTCTTCCCTTTTGGGGCATTCAGGAGACATAGCTTTGTGGTTACCCTTACAATTTGCACATTTAAAAGTTGTTGCGTTGCAATCTGCGGTTTTATGGTTACTAGCGTAAAGAGCACAATAAGTTTTAACTCTGCATTTACTGGCACCATGTCCAAACATTTGACAGTTGTAACACTGCGTCACTTTCGATTTATTGGGTTTTTGGAATTCCCATCTCACTTTAATATAATTTATGGCTGAGTAATTTTGCCTCAATTCCCTTAACGTTATTGTTTTTCTTTCGAAATATGCAATAAAAATAACCTGATGATTGCTATTTTCTCTATTTCTGGTCACGATTTTAACATCTAGGCATTTAAGTCACAATGCCAGGAGTTGTGATTTAACAACAGCTAGGTCTATTTTATCTAGACCCAATAATAGAGCTTTAAAAGGCTTTTCATATGTAGTAGTATATGAGAAGTATTCTAGCTGAAAGTTCTTAGTTAATGTATCACACATTTTTGCATAATCATCGTTATTTGTTAAAAACAATTTTAAACCAATTGATATTTTACGTATGGAGTAGTCTTTAATTTTAGTTATTCTACAAACTTCTTGTATTTTATCTATACTACATTTTATTATTGTTATTGGTGGAATTTTCGGTTTGACAACTGGTTCGATGACAACTTCATCGTTTTCTTCATCTTCGATTGTTTGCAGTGGTGCAAAATAATTAGAACTTCCAGTTCTCAGAGAACTGTTTGTTGCTGATCTTTTTTATTCATGTTATACCCGGAGCTGGTATCAACATTTTCCTCTCGATGTCGTTTAATTGTATGCGTATGTGTGTGTGTTTTTTTATTTATTTATTGTTGAACTAGATAACAACAACAAAATAAAAAAATAAACCGTAAGCTTTTACCAGAATTCAAAGAAACAAAGTAAACCACGAGTTTACACATCAAATGATAATGATAGTAATGTCTATTTTTTTAATTCATATGAGCCAATGGCTCCGAAATACTATCGTCATATTTTATTGAAAATCATCATCAAAAATATTACAACAGTATTGAGAAATGAGTTTAAATTAATCTCTGGTATTCGGAACCACTTTTTAAAAACAATATCATTACCGATCTCTTGGAATAAGATTTATAGCCTTATGAAACAATACCAAAAATTCTCATCATATACAATTAAGGTATGGGACTAGGGTTTGGGATTCCCAGGACTTTTTTATTTCGGGAATAAAAAAATTTGAATCCCGGGAAATATTTTTGAACAAAATTTTTAATGAAAACCACCTATATAAGAAATTTTTGTTAAAAAAAACTATATCAGTACAAATTCAGTCTGTATAATGCATGCGCCACTCCAGGGGGAGGGGGAATAGGGAAATTCCTCCCCCCCCCCCTCAGTGAAATCGAAAAAGAAAAAAAAAGGAAAAAAAAGGAAAAGGAGGGAAAAAGGAGAGAAAAAGAAGAGAAAAAAGGAAAAAGAGGGAAAAAGGAGAGAAAAAAGAGGAGAAAAAGAGAATTAATTCCTTTTTCAATGAATTCACTACCAATCGAATTCAATTTTCTCTAGAAATGAATGAATTCCTTTTCTTAAGTAATTCACTGAATTCGTTCAACTGAACGCGTTCATCAAACAACAAATTCAAAGAATTAATTCAATTGCAATAGTTCTTTTTATTAAATCAAATGAATTAACTCACCGGTAAACGCGTTCAATTTTATAAATCGAACGAAAAAAAGTGAATTAATTCCTTGCTGAATTATTGTTTATCAACCTACATGATTCAAAAATAAAGCCTTTTACTATTAAAAATAAAAACTTTACAGATATAGATAAATTTGGAAAAAATATAACTATATAACTAGTTTGAAAAATTAATAGTCATATTTTTTTTCCAAATTTATCTATATCTGTAAAGTTTTTATTTTTAATAGTAAAAGGCTTTATTTTGAATCATGTAGGTTGATAAACAGCATTCGGTTTCTAATTTGTTCATTTTTACTAGCACACGCTGTAAAATTGCTTATTTAAAAATTTTATTTGTACATTATTGTTTTCTTCTACTGAACGGCAGAAAACAGGCTTTGAATTCAGTGAACTTATTTTATTTTTTTCAATTCAGTGAACTTATTTTATTTTTTTTCAATTCAGTGAACTTATTATTTTTTTTTTAAATTCACTGAACGTAATTTTTTATTTAATTCACTGCACGTAATTTTATTTTTTTTACTTCACTGAACGAAAATGAAATTGAATGAATTCAGTAGTGAATTAATTCAGTAAGAAATTAATTCACTTTTTTTTCCGTTCGATTTATAAAATTGAACGTGTTCACCAGGGAATTAATCCATTTGATTTAATAAAAAGAACTATTGAATTAATTCGTAACAAAATAAATCGAACGAAAGCAAATATGAATTAATTCCATTCAATATATGGTGCTTAGTGAATTAATTCATCGAATTTTTAATTCAGGATTGAAAAATTGAATTAAGGAATTAATTCTTCAAAGCTCTGCATATAACATGTAGTGCGCCAATAAATTGTCGAATGAACGACACCGTTCACGAATCACTGTTCAGACACAGCTCATGACAAAAAAGAACGATTGAAGGATTTGAACGAACTAGTTCAATGAATTTTATTGAACGATATGACCGAGTCACCAAAAAGAACGATTAAGCCCAACTCTACTATGAAGTAGAGATGAGCGATCCAGTGATTTTTGAATAACGCTGCTACCAGTGATCATGATTTTCAAATCACCGTTCTTTTAAACAGTGACCGTGATCACGGGTTTGTAATAGAGATGGGCGATCCGGCGATTTTTCAGTAACATTGTTCTCAGTGAATGTGATTTGCAAATCGTTGTTCTTTTAAACTGTGATCGTGATCACGGTTTTTCTATGGAAAAGACTGCGATTTTCTGATAAATAAACGAAATAATATTTATGGCGAGTTTTTAAGATGTCAGTTAAACTTGGTTTAGTTAAACCGAAAACGAATTTTGTCAGACATTTCAAAGTTTATTAACAAAAATTTGCCAGAAAAACTTTTTTTCGAGAATAATTTATTTCTTTATTGAAATAAAAGAAAATAAACCACATTTTAAAAGCAGTATTCAGTTACAAACTGCGTTAAACTAAGTTTAAAGATAATCCACATCCTAAAAACTGGGCCTTAAAAGAAGAATAGTTGCGACCGGTAACAAAGACATGATAGAAGGAGACATTTTATTCAGAAGAGTGTGAAAGCGAATCACTGTTATTGAAAAAAAAACATGTATTGCTGTGCACAATGAAGTTTGCAAGAAAGAATAGTACAAAAATATTAAAAGAACGACATTCCGAGTAACTGCGACTTGAAATATTTGATCACTGCCGATACCAGTGATTTATCAATAACTGTGATTAAATCACCGGTATGAAAATATCGCTCATTTCTACTATGAAGCAATTTCAGTTATTATTATTTATTATAGTTGGTTGTTGTCGTTGCTACTTAAGCTGGAGTGGATAAATAAAAAGTACTTAGCAAATAAAATCGTAGCATATTTTACGTATGTACAAAATACATCTAAAGAAATAATTCATTAAATTAAAAAGTTTCATTAAAAAAAATTAATATGATTTATAAAAAAATTTCATGGTCCAAAATTAATAATAAAAAATTAATTAAAAAAAATAAAAATTATAAAAGATTATTCTCTCAGGAAATGACGATATTTTATAAAAAAAATTTAAAAAAAGTAAATACTATTAAACAATTTCATATATATAAAGAAGATTTTCATAAAATTCATGGAGATCTAATTTATGAAATTCAATGAATTTCTTTAATGAAATTATGAAATTTTATGAAAGAAAAGTTATGAAAAATTTCATAATATTAATTAAATATTAAATATATACATAATGAAATTCTTATTTGGTTCTACGAAAAAAATTCTATGAAATTATATAATTAATATCATGAAAGATAATTCTCTCAGTGTGGTCTAAATCTAGCGTAGACCATGACTTTCTCTCATGTTCAGTAAAATTGTACTCCATAGTTAACCATTCTGGAGTAAGTAGATTATTACACTGTGAGACAAATGGTAGGGGTCAGTGATCGGGAAGGGTTCAAACTACCGGGGAAAGTTATAGCGGTAAAAAAGAAGTTATACGTGTCCCGGCGTTTGCTGCGACATCTACATCTTGTCTATCTGGTTATCGTCCACGCTATGAATGCGGTTATCAGCACAAATTTTGTAGCAAAATAAATTAGTAAAACATTAGTTCAAAATTAGTTCAGTGCTAAAAAAATATAACTTAAAATTTTTCTGAAAACGGAATTTCAGCAAAAAAATTGCTGAAAACTAGTACACTTGATATACAAGACGTTTTACTAATTTTTCTACTTACTTTTTTTTTGAGTGTAGAACCATCATATTAAAGTCCTATAATATTTTGAAAGGGAATTTCGTATGTATTCTAAAATGCATTTTTTGAATTCACTATAAAGTGAATCTGCAGTACAATCGATTCCGTCCTGTATCAAATCTAAAAGCTGTACTAAAGTCTTTTCTTGTTTCTGGTCAAAGTAACGAACAAGGAGACACATTGTTTTTTTCGACGAAATTTCAGTGCTTTCATTTATAAATACAGAAAATTTATTTATTTTAAGTTTACTTATAAGCTTTGATTTCTCTTCACTGGCCAATACATAACGAATTATTTGGGTACACTTAGTACGTCCCAACTGACATTCTTTTATTATTTTCGAGTCTGGTACAATGTCCTACAATAGGGGAATTAAACATTATGTTCAGCAAAAAAGGCTTATACGTATCTCAAAATTTGCCACATCTCGGTTGATGTTATTTGATTTTTGTTTTTGGAAAAAAGAACTGACCTTTTTAGAATTGTTAATATCTAGAACACGAGTTTTGTGCGAGTTTGTTGTGGCGTGTTTCATTAAATCTGATTTCCCACAATTAAGCAATTTTCCATAAGCTATACATCTGCATTTAAAGTCATCGTCTTTAACTTCTTCAAGACATCCTCTAAAACTTTCTTCCTTCAACCAACTCTTACAAAACCGTTTTTTTTTCTGTATTAATTTTTAACACAAATAGAATCTTCCGAAGAATAGGAATCCAAATCTGAAAACATTAGCCTAGAATATTAAAGCAGTACCAAAAATTGTTAAAACTCAATATTGTTAAAACTCACAAAGATACCCAGGTAGAAAAATACAAATGGCACAATGTCGGTCCGGTATTGGAGACGGTAGTACATGTACTGGCAATGCGTCGGATTTTCAACTTTCACTGTACTGGCATGTTGTCGAAATGATAACACCCATAAACGCTTGGCCGTAGATATTTCACAACATTGGCGCAGGCTTGGGATTTTATTTTTTTGGTATTATCCCAGTACATTTAATAACAAGTTTAGTAGTACATCACAGATTTTTAATATATTCTTTCGAAACTTCACAAGAAACGAATGGCTATGTCTCTCTTACATAAATAATTGTGTAATAGATGTATAACATTTTTAATTTTAATAAATTAAAAAAAGTTCGGTAATTTTCAGACATCAGTAGTGCGATTCGCTAACTTTTTAACGACAAAAATATTAGAGAAATATTAGGTTGACGGGCATGAGTCTCAAAAGGAGTAAAAGTTATCAAACTATTTTAGAATAATACCGGTGCAGTAAATTGTTTTGTCCTTAACTAGAAATTTCAATAAATTTTTAGAAATTGATAAGTTAACGCGAATAAATGCATTGATACTAAAGCAAAATCATATCGAAGATCTTATAGTACTGTAAACTTAATTTTCGATGGAATTCCTAGTGTTCTTACTTAAGAATGGTTTACATTATAAGATTTTCAGAAAGATTTTGCAACCTTGCCTATATGTTTTGTATGTGTACTATAAAATTATAAACTTAACTTTCGAAACAAATATACACACATTACCTCTTTATTATATTAGTATAGATTTGTATAATAAAATAAATTATTTAAAAAATTTTAAAATAATATTAACAAAAATTACACAGTACAACAAAATAAGAAAAATTTGATGCATCGGGATTGCGACATATCATTTCTAATACACTTTGGGACGCAGATCACGAATATGGCACTAGAATTTTAAAGTTAGCTATATTTTAAGAAATATTTGCAAAAACATTTTTGTATGAAAATTACATTTTGCAAAAAAATATAAAATTGAAAGTAATAACGCTATTTTTTTGCAAGATTTTAAAATGATGCAATATGCCCTTTAATTTGATATACGTTTTGACAGCTGCGATAATAGCAGTTTTTTCTAATCACTTGGATTTAATAAATCCAAAAAGTATTTCTAAAAGTGCTCAACAGATGGGGTTAGATTCTTCCTATTTTAAAAAAAATTTCTGTCCGACACTTCTTTCACTCTAATTTTTTAATAACGAATTCGATGATGAAGGATTTTACTTTAAATTTTAATTTATAATTATATTTTACATAAAAAAGCGATACAGTCTGCTTTTTCAGTTTTATCACTTCAATTTATATTTTTACACAATTGAAAAATTCCATTGCAATATTTAATATTCACTAATTGGATTTAATTAAATTACTTACTGTAGAGTGAAAAATTGTCATTTCTATTTAAGCTATTTCTCCATGTCCAAGATGAAAAATATGTATTTGGTGAGGTGTAGTTTTTTTTCTAAACATATTTCATAAAAAAATGTAATAAAAACCTTTTATTTGTTAGTTTTTCAATTTTTTTGTTTCTCTTTTAATTTTCATTCGTATGTTAATGACCTGCATAATTGACCTGCTGCACACAAAATAAGCTTACTCGCCAACATACAAAAAATCAAAAAATATGTGGTTACATATATTCTTACCAGTGTTTAAAAAATATTGAGTCTAAAAATAGATTTCAAAAAATTTTCAAAAAAATCTAGAAAATTATTTTCTATTTGAAATAATGATAAAAATAAGTGATTATCAGTAACTCATTATTATATGTTTTCAAATAATGCAGAAAGTAATTGGGTGTCATTACTGGTAGTCCAAAAAATAATGATATGTCATTACCGTTTCTACACTGGGATGTAAAAATTTTGCAAATCCGATTAAGGGATTTTACTAGATTTGCAAAATAGGAAAATAAGTGAAGTTTTCACTTTAATTGCAGTTATATCCTAGATCCTTTATCTAATCAAAATAAATTGATATGTTTCCAAAAGCCCAAAGTGTATATTTTTAAACCATATTAAAAATTATCCATGGTTCAGTCAGGTGTATGAATAAATAAGAAATTTTAACAAAAAAACTGTCTTTTTGCTAAAAGTAAAATTTGCAAATATTTCAAAAACAAGACCTAATTTTGAAATTTGGTGTTCACAATCGTGATGTTCATCCTAAAATCTATCAGAATTGATATGTCGCATGCCCGATGCATTTTTAGTGTTGTACTGTGTTATTAAAAACCGTAGTTAAAAAAAAAGTACTACACTCATTAAAAAAACCCTAAATGGAAAATCAAACTTGACAACACGGATCAAAGAAGTTCTTTTCAAAAGAAAAAAACGAAAAAATGTTTCTCAAAATGCTCTTCCAACTCATTTATTCTCTTAACAACATTATCATGTTTTCTTAGCCTTTCCCAAGTTCGCCACACAACAACAAAATTTGGTGAGGACGGTAGTCTATCTATTGATTTATACTTTTTGCTGGGATCACTTTAATAGTTGAGTACAAATCATTTTGTTTTTAGATTTTTGACAACACACCGGCTGGCATGGACGCCGCAATGGCTGGCGGGTGGGGTGGAGACGGGCGAACCCGTGCACAGTGGTTTCATACCCAAAAAAATGTTAGTAATTATGGATCTTCTAAACTATTGATCCAATCGGCGAAAAATGTTCACAAGAACTGAAGAGAAAGATCTAGGCTTTCAGAAAATTAGTCTTGTAGTCACCCTGTTTTAGCACAGGGTGAGCTACATGGTGTCAAAGTTTACCATCTCGGGTATACAAAAGTTTTAGGTTCGTAAAACTTTTATAAATGTGAACCGATTTTGACTTTTTGTAATCTAGGTTACAAGATAAAGAAAAAACATTCTTCAAGTACCATAGTAGCTCTTAAGGCACATCTACATGGCATAGAACACTCGCTAGACTTTATGAAAATGCAGTTCTGTATAAGTCTAGTGAATTTAATCTCTAGGCCATTGACAATTGCTGTCATACACAATTTCTTTATGTTGGTTTTTAATTTTTATTTAAAAAATAAAAATAGATTTTTTTCGACCTTTTTACTTGATTAATTAGAAATTTATTAATTCAGTTCGAGGCCAATTTCCTTATTATGAGTTAACACAACAAGTACTTTTTTTTCAAAAACTGCTAATTTTCTTCATCAGGATACTCTCCTGACAAATACTTCACAATGTTTTTGCTTTAAAAAAACCTCTACACTTTCAGGAATGAAAAGACGATCGTTTCGGGGATTTTCCAGGTTCCATTCTTCAGTTTTCTTTAGAAAGTGGTGGCGTAGTGCAATGCAAATTGAAGCATCAAAATTTCATATTAAATGTAGTCTGCTACATGAACGAAATGAGAATGGAGCAAACAATAAAATATGTTTTCGAAGTCTTCTGCAAAGCATAACCAACAATAGAAATATTATGAAAGTTTTTTGTTTTTGTATTTCATACCATCGGTATAAATTAAATACAAATTTTATTTTTACCCTTCTTCTTTGTCAATACAAGAAGTAACAACTTTTAAGATGTTTTGTAACATTACTGAACATTTCAGTATATTAAAGCGCCTTTTGGTATTTGGAGAAAAAATTATTCTCTAAAATAAAACAATTTTAATAAAAATAAATACTTGACAACTATAGATAATGCTTTTACGATAAAAATTAGTGCCAACTAAATTAAAGATGACAAACTTAGCGGAAACTCTACAGATTTCTATCCAGTGTAGATGTGCCTTCATAGTTTAAAAAATATTTAATATTACCTTTAATATTTACCTTTCTAAATTACAGAATGAAAATTATTTTCAATTATCTCAAGCCTTTTAGCAGTGATATATTTTTAAAATCAAAATTTTTAAGTGTGTCCTGAAAATTATATTTTTTCACAAAAAGAGAGGTTACTTCATTCCCTTTTATCTCGAAGTTTCTCAAACGACTTTTTTTATATTTTTGAACATATTTTCAAAGAACAGGCTTGAAGAATTTTTAATAGTGCAATTTAGAACATCTTTGAATATGTATCCCTTGCCTAAAATTGGTCGAAAACGCTGAATTTTTGAACAAAGTTTAATGTTCTAGAATGTGGCAAAAAAAACGTCACGACACAATTTTTTGAATTTCAAGTCGTAAACAAACATGATCCAAATTTCCCACATGCCTCTAATATTTTTTTGGTTTTTTTCTTCTTTTTAAAATTTTTTTGTATATTAATACAGGAGACTTATTTACCCAGCAAAATATTGGTAATGATACCTCATTGCTGTCTGCATTACCAATAATGATATATCATTATCTTTTGCATTATTTTGTAATATAAAATAATGACTTCCTAATAACGGCCTATTGTAGTCGTTGCTTTTAAATATAAAATAATGACTTACTCGCAATAGTTTAAATAAGTACTTTTTGCAAAGTTAAATTTTATACATTTATATTTATTACATGTAAATATGTTTTGTGTAAAATTTTTATGACGAGTTCTAAAATTACACACTAGCAAAAACTTTAATTTCTCTGAATGTATTTCCTGAAGCTAATGGTATTTGTGTAACTCCTTATTTTTAAGAATCAAGTAAGTAGTCGGATAAGCACTTATAATTCAACTTTTTGTAAGCATGTTTGTAACCACTTATTATTCAGAATCTCATAACTACTTACTTCTCATTTTTTCGTAAGCGAGCGGGTAAGCGTGACTACTTATAAAAACGACCACGCCAAATAAAAATAATGAGTTTAGGCGCCAAAAAATAAGTTGTGCGGAGTTACGAATTTCTATTATTGAACCACTTATTTGGTAATGAAAGATTTTGCTGGGTATCTATTCAACGATGTATAAAATGTTTATATAATGATTTCCATCAAGTCAAACTAATGCACTCAAAACAGACATCTCAGGTTAAAACCTAACCACACATTTTGTATTTTTGTAAAAGGGTTGCGATATTTCTTAAATTTTTTTTATTGCCATTTGTTAAAAAAAACATGAAAAGGTAAAAATTTAGGTAGAAAGTCCGTTATATTATACAAAATTGGCATATTTTTTAAATTTATTTTCCATGTAAAATACAGGTAAATAATTAAATTCATTTATGTAAGGTTTTGTGGTCGAATATTTTAAGCATCTGCTTTTATTAAATTTGACAAATACAATAATTTTTATAAAAAATATACGTAGATTGAATATAAAGTTAGTATTTATTTTCTTGGATTGGGATATTTGATATCAAAAGTTGGGCGGCAAAAAACGTTGAAGGTGATTTATTATATAATCGCATTCTTAACAGCACGAAAGATACCATAAATATTCCTGAAAAATTTATTTCTGTGTTGCTTTCAGGTGGTTGTCTGTATTCGGAAAATCGAGTTGAGCCATCACAGCCTCATTTGAACATTAAAACAACATCTGAATTTTTGCATCTGTCAGTATCTTCCCTACTAAAGGTGGATGCAATTCTAGAAGCAATATTATCAAGTAATTGTGTTAGTTGAACCTTTGCGCTTTCAATAGTGGCATGTACCGGGGATGGTATTGGTTTTAAAATGTTTGCTTTGGTTCCTTTTGTTGATTTACTACTCGGTAAAATATCATATCTTTTTCAATAAAAGCTTTTCTTAAACTGCCGTTTTTATTTCTCTGTAACCCCAAATTTAGAATAAGAGCTAGCGCTTCTCCACTGTTACAGGATGTTGCTAAATTTGGTGTTGGTATATTTTGTATAATACGCTTTAAAAGCATAGGAGATGCACTTGGTACGACATCTACAATTTTTTCTGTTTCCTTTGGCTGTGTATATGTTAAAATAGCTTTACAATTTCTTCCTGTTTCGCCTTCTTAGACCTAATCTGGATATCTTCATAATTTTTTTTGGTCGGCCCACTTTTTTTTCATCAATTACTATTTTCATCTGCTTGTTTAGCCAATCTTGGATCTTTTTCATAAATTTGGATATAGAAAATTCAAAATCTTTAATCCTTTTTTATCTATATGGGTGATATCAAAAAATGTGATAAAAACCGTGTAACCATCTAATTTCTAATGCATGGATTACATTTGAGTTATACATTGCGATACACAGATAAAAATATCACCAAATTTTATGTGACAAAAATAATTGTTAAAATTCAGTTTCCATTTCAACATTTTGTTGATGTGACAAGTTTTCAGCTTTTTTTCAATCAAACTTGTTTGTTAAAAATTAACAAACGTATTTATTGAAGTTCAACAAGTTCTTTGCTAACTCGGTCGTTATCGTCAAATCGAGCCAGTGAACTAGTTGGTTCCAATCGTTCGTTTTTGTCTTGTGATTAAAAACAAAAAAATAGATTTTTCTAAAATTTATGTTCTTTTTATGAACTTTGACTGGTTTCTTTTCTTAATTTCGAACAAAAATATTATTATTTTAGTAACCGTCGCAGAGGACAATCGTAATTAATATTAGAATTAATTACTAAAGAATTTTTCTCTAGAGTTGATTTATAGGAAGAAGAAGAAAACATTTTTATTGAAAAATTTAAGAGACACAAGGGAATCACCAGACTGCCGCAGTTTCGTCTCACCCAAAGACTCGTCAGTGGTTAGTTTATGTGTCAACTGATCAAAGTAATTTTTTTAATTGTTAATTTGTCTCTATATGAAAAACTTTTTGTGTATTGCCATGACCGGTGATTGAACCGGCAGCCCTCTGCCCAGGCTATGACTCGTAGCATCACCTCTTAACTGCGACAGTCTGGTGATTCCCTTGTGTCTGTTAAATTTTTCAATAAAAATGTTTTTTTCTTCTTCTTCCTATAAATCAACTCTAGATAAAAATATTATTATTTTCTAAATAATCATTTCACTTCAAACAACTTATTGGAAATAGATACAAACAATTGTTGCAAGATCTAACAATGATGATCAGTTCACATCATTAAAATGGTCCTTCATGAACGACACAGCTATGTTATACACACTCGTAAATTAAATAAAAATAATTTTCTTGATCAAGATATCTTGGAGAAATATGTCTGGTTTCAAAAAACATCGGTTTATACTATCGGAGAATCGAAGACAAGTAAAGTAAAGATCAACGAGTACCTAAGAATTGAAAGAAACCCTGGAACGGGTAAAGCAAAAGAACCCAAAGAAAACCAAAGCAAAAAGGTGGAGACGTTATCGAGGGCGATTCCAAACACTTCTGGCCGCGAAATGGCATGGTGCGTGCAGCAATTCCGGAAACTTTTTTGAGCAGAGTTAAAGCTAGAGTTGAAAGTTCCGGATAGAAATGCTAAGAAGAACATTGATGCCAAAAAACCAGCAAAACTCGGTGTTAAATTTTTTTTGTGGCGCACTTTTATTAAATAAAATATATGACTGTAAAAGAAATATGTATTTTTTTATTCAAGGCGTGTTTTTTAATTAAAAAATAAATTAAAATCAACAAATTCCATTTTTAAATTCTGCTTTGAATTTCAACAAACTCGTTTTTTTATACGGCAACATCGTTTGTAATAATTTGCTTTGAATTTCAACAAATGTGTTTGTTGGCTTTTTAATTGAAATAAATTCAACAATTATGTAACAAACATGTTGTTTTTATTTACAAAATAAATGATAGGCGCAATTTCAATTAAAAGTTTAATTGTTGTTACAAAAAGTTTAATTGTATTTACAAACTATTTTTATCTGTGTATATATCAGCGCATTGTCACCAGTTTTACAAAATTTATAACAATCTGACCAATTTTTGGTTAATACATTTCATTTTATAGGCCAAATACTTTTTTTTTTGTGGAAACACTTTTTTTGTGGAGATATTTTTTTCTTTGTCTTTTTTTTCTGGAAACATTTTTTTTTGTGGAAACACTTTTTTTTTCGAAACACTTTTTTTGTGGAAACTTTTTTTTGTTTTTGTTTAAACACTTTTTTTGTGGAAACCCTTTTTTTTGTGGAAATACTCTTCTTTTGTGGAAACACTTTTTTTGCTGGGATTTTTTTTTTGTGGAAACTTATTTTTTTTGTGGAAACACTTTTTTGTGGAAATACTTTTTTTTGTAGAAACTATCCAACAAAGTTTTTGCCAGGCATGCCACCACACCTTCTACGACTGAAAGTTGCATCTCCGGTTATTCTACTTCGGAATTTGAACCCACCACGGCTGTGCAATGCCACAGCCGAGGTGGGTTCAAAAAATTGGGGGGTATGCGTGTCGAAAATCGACCAAACACTTTATAAGGGACACCCTAATATATGTATATATATATTTTTTTTTTGTTTACATAATTATTAGCTTTTTCGAATAGCAGATTCCCAGTGTAGAAATGGTAATTACATATCATTATTTTTTTGACTACCAGTAATGACACCGACTTACTTTCTGCTTTATTTTAAAATATATAATAGTGAGTTACTAATAAATACTTACTTTTTTCATTATTTCAAAATAAAAAATAACGTATTACCAATAATGACTTATTTCAAATATTACATGTCGAGATAGCTCAGATGGTACAGCTATAGACTGCCAGTCTGGAGTCCCAGGTTCGATTCCCGCATGAGAAGATTTTATTAAAAAAAATTTTTACATTTTTTATAAAACTCATTTTTTTGAAAATCTATTTTCAGAATCATTATTTTAGTCAATACTGGTAATAGGGTTGCCACATCGCAAAAGTCTAATAACTTGACACTTCGCAAAAAATAACTTGATTTAAAAAAAATAACTTGACAATAAAAAATTTAATGTGCATGTGTGCAGTAGAGCGTACCACCTTACAAGCAAAAAAATTTTTTTTTATATATTGGTTGCCGAACGTAGGGGTCGCCTTTTTAAATTTTTTTTCATTGGATTTTTCCTGGTCTCCTCGAGGCAAAAAAATCGATATTTGACACCTTTAAATCCGATTTTAAATGCCGAAGCTACAACGAAAAATTGAAAAAGGCGACCCCTACGTTCGGCCAAAAAAAAACAATATTTTTTGAAATTGCCTTGCAAAAATACTTCATATTGGAGGGTGTACGGCGAAATGTGTTTTTGAGGTACGGTCTAGTATGCAGTAGGGTGATTCTTAATATAAAAATTTATAATTTTTGAATACACTCGCCATTTTATTAAGATACATAAAAAAAAATTCGGTTTTTTTTGGAATTTTCGGGGACAAACTCGATAGTGCTACTAGCCATTGAAGTTTGGACATAAATTGACGAAATTGATTAGTGTTTTTATTTTTCTTTTGTAGCAATTTTTCCTGTATAATAAGAAAAAAAAGATGAAGTCTGCAAGAAGTCGTTGACATTTTCAAACTTAAGGCCAAAAAATATATAAACTTTCCATAGTTTTCCAATCGTCAATTTGAAACTTTAACATATTTTTTTTTATGAAACGTAAAAAACCAAAACTTTTTTTTTTTATAAATTTATTAAATGGATGATATACATATAATCAAAATAAAATATCACTTAAGGTTTTTATTGTCCCAGTAAAATTATTGTTTACCGATTTTTAAGGAAAACCGTCTTTCGTAAATCTCTACTCGCGCTCTCAAAATCAAAGATAACCTTAAGCGCCATTTTATTTTGATAATATATCATCAATTTAATAAATTTATGAAAAAAAAGTTTTGGTTTTTTACGTTTCAGGAAAGAAAATATGCTAAAATTTTAAAATGGCGTTGCGAGAATTATGAAAAGTTTATATATATTTTTTGGCCTAAAGTTTGAACATTTCAACGACTTCCTGCACACACAAAAAAATAATTTTCATACTTGAATACGAAAATCGCAGATTCAATAAAAAAAATTTTTGAATTTCCTGTGATGACGATTTTTGCAGAATTGATAATGAAAATTGTAAGCACGTTGTTGAAATTATTTTGTTTTTCTGTCAATAAAGAAAGTTGTTGATTTGATAAAACGCAATTGTTGAATTTTTGTGATTTTTTAATGAAAGAATGTGTTGATTTAACAAATAGTTTTAATAATTTTTTAAATAAAAAAACATGTTAAATTTAATTTTATTTATTAAAAAATAAAAAAAACAACAAAAAGTATTAAAGGTACAATAAAATTCTAAATCTTTCATATTACTATTATTTAGTATTTTATTATTTAAAATTTCATTAAACTTTTCCGGTCCACACATAATATTTGCAACCGCATCAAAGTCCAAAGAGCAACTAAAATATGAAACTACAAAAGTAATAGACAAACTTACAAAAAGAAGAACAAAATATAGCATGCCTTGAAAAAAATCAAAATAACGGCCAAAATTAAAAAAATTGATTTTTACTTTGATTCAAGTATTATGTTTATTGAAAATGAAAAATTATTCAATTATTTGTTTATCAATGCATTTTGTTGAGTGCTATTTTTAAAAGTTGCAATAGTGATAAACATAATGTTTGAATCAAATTCAAAGGGTTATTGTATTTAACTTTTATATCAAACAAACGAGTTTGTTAAATTTTTTTCTGGTATATTTTTTTGTGTGCAGACTTCCCCCTCAATTCATAAATGCTTTCTAAAGTTATAGCAGGTTTACAAAACGTCATTTTCATACAAAATTTGTTCAATAAACCTCCTATAATTTTACAAAGCGTTTATGAATTTAGGAGTTCATCTTTCTTTTCTTATTGTTTAGAAATAAATGCTACTCAAAAAAACTAAAACACTAACGGTGGGTCTTATACTGTAGGTTTAACTTTAACATAACTAAAAACAAAATAAAATGTCAAAAAAATGTACACAAAACAACAACAAATTTTTGGGTTAACTATTAACCTAAGTTTAAACCTGCAGTATGAGACTCACCGTAACAAATTTCATCAGTTTTGTAATTTTACATGTATTTTTTAACTACTGATACGACAAAAATTCAATTTAACTTGACAAAAAAAATTTGACCTTGGCATTTGACAAGACCTAAATTAACTTGACAATCAAGGCCATTCAAGGCCATGTGGCAACCCTAACTGGTAAGCACATAGGTAACGACATATTTTTTGATTTTTCGTATGCTGGTGTGTAACTCATTATTTTTCGCAAAATCGCCATATAAAGGTAATATGAATAATAATAAAACTAACTAGTTACCATTACCAGGTATGTAGTTACATAACCACATATCTGGTAATGATTTTATACACTGGGCTTGTATAGGAACTTGTTTTTGGTTTTAGTTAAAATTTTCATATAATAATGCCTATTTTACCCTCTTTTTCTTCTACAATAATATTTAAACTATATATTTGGCGTTGAAAATCTACAATGGAAGAAATTTTAAAATTTTAGTTTATCGCTTTATTTAGGCGATATAGCACAACAAAAGTTGAAGACGAATAGTTTCGGTTTTTGCTGTAAATAACACTATCAATAAAATAAAATTACGTATCGAAAATTGTTGATGAATTTTTGTTATTTCAAAAGTTATGGCGATTTTCGCTTTGTGAAAATTACGAAATTTGGCTAAAATGGCACTAAACATCAATAAATTTTGACGAAAATCTGCTTACTATTACCTCTAAGAATATATATTATGTGTTTTCAAGAAAATCTGTTGGCTAGTTTTTGAGTTAGAGATATATTTGTAAAATGTATCCTGGCGTTATGCTGTGAGTCCTGGAGAAAAAGTTTTAACTGATTTTACAATTAGAGACTCTAAAGTAGCTTTGTTATTATCGGTAATTTACGCCAGACCGTAAATGTATTTTTGGCGATTTTTCAAATATTTTTTTCTGTTTTAAAAAGTTAATTTTTTCAAATTTACCAAATTTTCAATTTACAAGCTTCTCGCTTGAAAACCATTCGTTATACAAAAAAAGTTTGAAGGCAAAAAAGTAGGTATTTCAGTTTTATAGTGATATGACACAACTTGTTTAATAAAATATTGTTCTTTAGCTAAAAACTATTTAAAACCTTTTGGCGACCTTGGGCATTAGAGGGTTAATTCAATCGAGGGAATTCATGATGTTTTTTCGGTATTCGTTAAGACTTTATAGAGTCTCTTAAACCAATATTTAAAATTTTTCAAATTAGTAGCAACAGTGGGTCCACGACATGTGACGCTGTGTACAAATGTATCTAAATCTAATACCAATTTAAAAGACAAAAACTAAAATTATAACAAAAATCAAATTACTGTGCAATTCTAATATTTTATTATTTTTTACCGCCTCAAACAAAAAGCATTTCACTTGTGGGTTTCCGAACCAGAAGTTGTAACAGATTGGAAGCATTTTCTGTTTAGAATAAGGTTAATCAATATTTTTATTTTTTTTGAATTTTTAATATAAAAGCTAGAATAGTTTTAAAGTAGCTATTGTACAAAATTATGATTAAACGAGTAAAAAGGTTAAAGTCGGGCATGCCGACTATACAATACCCTACACCACTCTGGTGTATTGTTTGGATCCGAAATTCGAATGGGTTAAAATGGGGCTTGCGTCAAAATTTTCTATAATGTGAGTCAGCGCACCAAATTTCATTAAAATATCTTAATATTTGCGACCTGCAGTTTGTAACCAAGCCAATTTTGGGGGGACCCTTATATGGGCACTAGTTCTAAACATGGACCGATGTTCGCCAAAATCAATAGGCTTCGTCCTTGGGCCAACATAGGTCTATGTACCAAATTTCATCAAAATATCTTAATATTAATACCTGCAGCGTATAAACAGTATAATTTTGGTAGGACCCTTATATGGGCACTAGGTCTAAACATAGACCGATGTTCACCAAAATCAATAGGCTGCGTTATTGGGCCAATATAGGTCTGTGTACCAAATTTCATCAAAATATCTTAATATTTGCGACTTGCAGCGTATAAACATTATAATTTTGGTAGGACCCTTATATGGGCACTAGGTCTAAACATAGACCGATGTTCACCAAAATCAATAGGCTGCGTTATTGGGCCAATGTAGGTCTGTGTACCAAATTTCATCAAAATATCTTAATATTTACGACCTGCAGCGTATAAACAGTATAATTTTGGTAGGACCCTTATATGGGCACTAGGTCTAAACATGGACCGATGTTCACCAAAATCAATATGCTGCGTTATTGGGCCAATATAGGTCTGTGTACCAAATTTCATCAAAATATCTTAATATTTACGACCTGCAGCGTATAAACAGTATAATTTTGGTAGGACCCTTATATGGGCACTAGGTCTAAACATGGACCGATGTTCACCAAAATCAATAGGCTGCGTTATTGGGCCAATGTAGGGCTGTGTACCAAATTTCATCAAAATATCTTAATATTTACGACCTGCAGCGTATAAACAGTATAATTTTGGTAGGACCCTTATATGGGCACTAGGTCTAAACATGGACCGATGTTCACCAAAATCAATAGGCTGCGTTATTGGGCTAACATAGGTCTGTGTACCAAATTTCGTCAAAATATCTTAATATTTACGACCTGCAGCGTATAAACAATATAATTTTGGTAGGACCCTTATATGGGCACTAGGTCTAAACATGGACCGATGTTCAAAAAAATCAAACTTGTTCGTCCTTGGGCCAACATAGGTCTGCGTACCAAATTTCATCAAAATATCTTAATAGCTGCGACCTGTAGAGTGCGCACAAGATTGCATGGACAGACAGACAGACGGACGGACGGACAGACGGACATCGTTAAATCGAAATAAAAAAAAATTCTGAACCGATCGGTATACTATAAGGTGGGTCTACGACCAATATTTTTTGGTGTTACAAACATCAGCACAAACTTATAATACCCTGACCACATAGTGGTGTAGGGTATAAAAATGTATTTTGTTCATAACAATATTGTCAGATTCGGATTTTTATTATTTCCCGATTTTCCGGAAATTAAGCACAATTTTCCCGAGAATTCCCTTTAGGTAAATCGAAGCCATAGAGCCAACTCTCTCTTCAAAGATTAAGAAAAAATAATATGGGAGCTAAGTATGTGTTAAACAATATATTTACTGAAGTAGTTAAAAGTTAATTCAAATATGAATGGATTTAATTTAAAATTTGTTGAAAAAGTATTTTTATTTTAAACATTATTTTAGATTATATAACTATTCTAGTTTAATAATTTTTTCAGTGTATCCACAAATTTTGTAAATTCATTTTAGTACAACAACAAAAGAACCAAAAAAGGTGGTATAAATAAATGGTCCTAAATATAATGTCGGTTAATACGATAGCTATACTGCCTTTATTTAAAAGAAATGGAAGGAAATTAGGAAAACGCAACAATCGTCCGTTTTTATTTCCTTTTTACAACAAATATAACAGATTCTTTTTTCTCTAGATACACCAATTTTATCATAATTTTTTCTACAACTTCCATGGTACTTTTTACTACCAAACCATATCAAACATTTCCATCCCAGCAATTCATAAAAGCTTGAGTAAAACTCTTATTTATTTTATATCATCTATCTCAATTAAAATGAAGAAGCATTAAATAAGCAACAACTAAATAAGTGTACATGAATGATAATATTTTGGTTGATTGAAAATACAGTGTTTTTTGTTGATATCTAACTTTTAAAAAGCACATTTAAAATTAATATTTTCTGATAAATGCGTGTGTGCTTCTTGTACAATAAAATAATATAAAAAAATACATTGAAAATGCCTAACAACTATAGCAAGTGATTATATATTTGAAAAAATAATTCAGTAGAATAAAAAAAACAATATGTTTAACAAAATCAAGAAAAAATAATTTCAAACATGTTTTAATAGTGAATTTAAATTTAAATGTGATTTGCGAATATACATATCGAATCCTGATATATATGTTGTCAGTGTTATATCCGCTGTAATAATATTTCATATATGCAGGAGTGCTTTTGACAATTGACAGTTTCGTAAAAGCGCCTTGAGATATACAATGAATTTGTTAATAGTTTGCGTTATAAAATCAATACTAAATACATTGTTTTGCACTAATATAACAATAATTAAGCGTTGTGAAGAGGAAAATATGAAAATGCAAACAAAAAATATAAATAAGTGCAGCAACCACCACCCACAAAACACATTAAAATTAATGCTACTAGCTATACCCTTAATATCCCAGCATCTATCCCCTGCTTATTTTTTACAAATTGCAATAATACCATTTTTCATAATATATGTGTGTGTGTGTTTTGAATTTTTTGCGATAAAAGAAAGGAGCTTTAACAGAATTTCTAAGTGTAGCCATTTTTGCGCTTTTCGAGTATTTTTTAGGGCTTTTGCCTATCCATACCCGTTTATTTTTTAAACACGCGTATTAACAGTGCTTTTTATGATTTTTGACAATGCTTTTAGTGCCTTTTGTACAGATTATATATTTGGTATTTGTTCTCGTTTCATTAATATATTTCTGAACTTTCTGTAAAAGTTGAAAAATAATATGAACTGCACAGCGTGTTTATATTATTTTTTATAAGAACTCAATTATATTAAAACCTTAAAGTTTTTTCATATTATTTTGGTGCTTTTTTACCTTTTTTTTGTTCCTTTTTGTAACCAATATAATTCTTGAATTCGTTTATTCAAAATATTAGTTTCGTAAATTTTTACCTTAATCTTGGAAAAAGTTTATCCTTTTTAAAATGTTTACGTTGCTTTCCAGGAGTTAGCAACACTGAAATTTCTGCATAAGTGAGAGACCAACAAACACAGTGGAGAGAAATGAGCTTTTTTGTTTTCTTAGTTCTACTATAGTATTGAGTACAGTGCAGGGATGAAAAATTCATAACTTTAGTACTTTTTTCATCTGCATAAGTACCGCAGTGCCCCGCAACAGATTTAGTACTATCTCAGCAATAAACTAAAGCCTTGAGTCTATTTTACTCGAGACGTATAATGCTGTGAATGTATTTTTCCTGTTTTAACATTGACTTCATCTCTCGTGGAAACGTCAAGTTAAATAAAAAAAAAAATGCTTTCATTTTTACTAATAATGTGTTTTTTAAAAGAACTTGGTGTTAAAATCCAAAAGATAAGAAAAACTTAAGAGTATAAGAAAAAGGTATTCAAAATCATTACATAACATATAAGAGCATTTTAATTGGAAAATTTTATAAATATAATTATTTTTATAATAATAATATAAATCAGTTTTTTTTTTAATAGAACGAAGGAATACAAGTTCAATATGAATTAATTAAATAAGTCGGATACGAAAATGTACAGTTTTGCTTAAGTCCCAGTACCATTTCAAAATTTCAGTTTTCCATTCCTGGTACAAGATGAAAAAGTTTAGTATTTTGTAGCAAAAGTTTATTATTTTGTAATTTCTAATTAGTACCACAATTCACAAGGAAGATCTGCCACAGGATCTGCTTTTCGATTGTGTTTGTGATGATATTTGTAACTGCCCATCGAGAAAGTCTCCCATATAAATTCAGTGTAGAAGCAATAATGCTGTATAATTATTTTCTGAACTACCAGTTTACATTCCTCATTAATTTAAAACATATGTTAATCAGTTACAAATATCTAACAGTTACTTTTCCCTCTTTTCATACCAAAAACAATACGTTACCAACAATAATGACATATTTTTACATTATTTCAAGTAAAAATTAATATTCTGGATTTGTTGTTTGTTCATATGGTTTTTTTTAAATCTGTTTTTACGCTCAATATTTTTATACCCTACACCACTATGTGGTCAGGGTATTATAAGTTTGTGCTGATGTTTGTAACACCAAAAAATATTGGTCGTAGACCCACCTTATAGTATACCGATCGGTTCAGTATTTTTTTTTATTTCGATTTAACGATGTCCGTCTGTCCGTCCATCCGTCCGTCTGTCTGTCTGTCCATGCAATCTTGTGCGCACTCTACAGGTCGCAAATATTAAGATATTTTGATGAAATTTGGTACGCAGACCTATGTTGGCGAACAAGTTTGATTTTGGTGAACATCGGTCCATTTTTAGACCTAGTGCCCATATAAGGGTCCTACCAAAATTATACTGTTTATACGCTGCAGGTCGTAAATATTAAGATATTTTGACGAAATTTGGTACACAGACCTATGTTGGACCAATAACGCAGCCTGTTAATTTTGGTGAACATCGGTCCATGTTTAGACCTAGTGCCGATATAAGGGTCCTACCAAAATTATAATGTTTATACGCTGCAAGTCGCAAATATTAAGATATTTTGATGAAATTTGGTACACAGACCTATATTGGCCCAATAACGCAGCCTATTGATTTTGGTGAACATCGGTCCATGTTTAGACCTAGTGCCCATATAAGGGTCCTACCAAAATTATACTGTTTATACGCTGCAGGTCGTAAATATTAAGATATTTTGATAAAATTTGGTACACAGACCTACATTGGCCCAATAACGCAGCCTATTGATTTTGGTGAACATCGGTCTATGTTTAGACCTAGTGCCCATATAAGGGTCCTACCAAAATTATAATGTTTATACGCTGCAAGTCGCAAATATTAAGATATTTTGATGAAATTTGGTACACAGACCTATATTGGCCCAATAACGCAGCCTATTGATTTTGGTGAACATCGGTCTATGTTTAGACCTAGTGCCCATATAAGGGTCCTACCAAAATTATACTGTTTATACGCTGCAGGTATTAATATTAAGATATTTTGATGAAATTTGGTACATAGACCTATGTTGGCCCAAGGACGAAGCCTATTGATTTTGGCGAACATCGGTCCATGTTTAGAACTAGTGCCCATATAAGGGTCCCCCCAAAATTGGCTTGGTTACAAACTGCAGGTCGCAAATATTAAGATATTTTAATGAAATTTGGTGCGCTGACTCACATTATAGAAAATTTTGACACAAGCCCCATTTTAACCCATTCGAATTTCGGATCCAAAAAATACACCAGACTGGTGTAGGGTATTGTATAGTCGGCATGCCCGACTTTAACCTTTTTACTCGTTTTAACTCCAGTAGGGATACATATATAACCATATCTTTCTGATTTTCGTATGTTTCTCCGTACGCATACTTGCGTGCACAAAGCCATTTATGACTTTATCTATCAACATGTCGAGATAGCTCAGATGGCAGAGCTTTACATTGTGGGCGTTGTGGTGTAATGGTTAGCGCTTTGGACTGTTACACATAAGGTTGCGGGTTCGATTCCCAACCAAGGCACCCCTTTTCAAAGAAAGCAACAAATTTATTAACAGGAAGAATTTGCTGAGTATTGCTTCTCTTAAAAAAAATGTTGCTGCATAAGCATAACTCATTGTTTTGCGAGACATACCAATAATAATAATAGGCCATTTTTAATCACTGGATTTATTTTTGGATTTATTTTATTTTGTTAAAAAATCCACATTTTGTTTCTTAATTTTCAAAATTTTATATTTTTATCAAAATCTAACATTTATTTCCTAATATAGTGTGAAAGAAAAAATTTAAATTTTGCGAAAATGTAATTTCTGAAATAAAATTAAGCTAAATCGAAAGCGGATTTATTTATTTTTTAAATCCATTTTGGATTTAGCTTATTTGCATTCCTGTGTTCACGTTTTTACAACATATAATGATTTTCTTGCACATTGTATTTGCGAATAAGTATCCAGTGATTAAAAAAAGGCCTAATAATAGGAAATGTAATAAGAAAAATAACCAGTTACCATTAACAGGTAATGTGTCATATTTAGTAATGCTGTTTTACATAAGAAATATCTCCAATTTTATTTGTCATCTCCAATATTATGGGACATTGCTTAAGGAAAAAAATTTTGCTTTGGGATATATAAATGGGAAAATCTACGAAACAGGTCGATTTCAGATTTTAAAAATGAAAAATTTCAAATTAGTGGCACCCATTTTTTTTTCTAGATTAACTTATTTAAAATTCATTAAAAATACACATTTTCGCTAGTAAATATTTTTTAATTTTTGGATTTTTCGGGCATGCGACCACACATTTTCAAGTGTCTTTTCCGTGCTGACTCCGAATTTGGTATCCAAATTTTTCCAGCACATCTGGTTTTTCAGCAAATTTAGGTCAAAATTACCAAAAACCTTTTTTGGCTATTTTTGAATTGTTATTTTTACACACTTTTACCTCGATTTAGTGAAAAAAGATGACACAAATTTTTCAATCATCACGGTAATTTTATTCGAAAATGTATAGTCGCGCTATATTTCCATTATTGATTATAAGTAGGCCAACCAAAAAGAAGCCAGAGCATGTTATTTATTTGAAAAGATAGCACAAATTAGATAAAATACAAGTTCTGATCTTAAAAATATAAGAATTTTAAGCTATATTTGTTAGAGCTTTTTTTGCTTATTTCATCTAATTTTACTTTTTTTTTTGCTTATTTTGTAAATATTGGCTTATTTTTGCTTTTTTATGCGAAAATGGAGCATATTTTTGATTTTTTTTTTTCATAAAATCGGTAGTTTTATAAATTATTCTAAGTCGACATAAATTTTTTTTATTTAAAATTTATATTAAATTTAATTTTTTTTTGTCAAAATAAACTTTTTATTTTTCTAACGTAAATTGTAATAGTACAAATATGAAAATGACGATTTTTTTAGGCAAGAATGAAATCTGGATAGGACCATGCCTTCAACAGATTATTTTTCACAATTTGTTAAAGTTCTGTTATTTTAGCACATTTAATTCTTTAATGCAATTAATGTCTTTCCCGAGATAATAAATTTAAGAATGTCACAACTTTGTCTGATTCCTGAAGTTCCAAGGAATGTAGCATTGTATTAAATAAAAAATTCAAATTTTATGAGAATTTTAATGAAGAACTAATGAAGTTTAAGGGCTCCAAATACAAAAATATTTTAACTGCTTATTTTACTGTTTTTTCGAGCTTTTTTTAAGGGATTAAAACATTGCTTTTAGAGCTTTTTTTGGTTGCCCTAATTATGAGTAATGTTGTTTTTTTAATTTTTCCGTCCGTCTGGCTCTCCATGTATTCTTGTGCGCACGCTACAGGTCGCAAATATTAAGATTTTTTGATAAAATTTGGTAGAGCGATTTATATCGGCCCAAGGACGAAGTCTATTGATTTTTGTTTAAATCGGTCTATATTTGGACTTGTGCCCATATAAATTTCCCTCAAAACTGCAGCACAAAATTGAATGGCACGTCCACGTTTTAAAGAATTATGGGATCAAATATGTCTTGAATGATACATACATATCTTTATTACTATTATTATCTGAAAGTGCTAAACGGATCGGACGAATTTCGTATTCTCTACAACATATCTTTCTCCAAAATTCACTAAAAGGTTAAATTCAAATTGAAGACACATCCCCAGTTTTAAGAATTATGGAGTCCAATCTATCTGGAACGGTAGATCTTATAATAGCTGTCATTATGTGAACGTGCTAAACAGATCGGATTTTATTTTTAGGCTTTACATCAATTTTTGCTATACAATACCCTTAAAATCCAACTTTAAATTGACAAGCACATCCACAGATAAAAAAATTAATGGCTGAGATCTGGTGTATATGATATATATCACAATTAGTATTGTTGTGTGTAAGTGCTAAAACGATCGGATTATCCGCATCTGCATCACTTTTAGCTCCAAAAATCTATGGAAAGCTACAAAATTTAACCTAAAATGGGTCTGGACACCAAACTAATAGTACGATCCATTTAGCACTTACGCACAATAATAGTATCACCGATATATACCGATCACGCAGGACTGCAACTTATTATTTCTCAAACTGCGGATGTGCCCTTCAAAAAATATCAAATTTCAAGTTGTTCACGCATAGAGGTGAAGAGATTATTATTGTCATATTTTCTTTATTTTTGAAGGCACACCTATTAATTTGATCTCAATTTTTTTGTTTACTTGTCAGTATATGTCAGTATCAAAAAATTTTCAATTGCATTGAGGCTGAAAGCGCAAAAATTAAAAATGTCTGAAATTACTCTTTATTCAAAAAACAGAGTTACAGATTTTAAAGAACTACCATTCGCCATCCATTGGCTTTTCATTGAAGACATCGTGCAATTCTTGCATCTTCGGATGTAGTTTTTATCTTTTTGTTCTGCCATGTTATGCCATATATGTTTCATAAAAATATATGTATGTCTTCCGAGCGTATAGAGAAAAGTATGCTCTATCCAAATAAATATAAAAACAATCGAAAATAATTTTTTCCTGTGGTCGATACCCTCCTTATGAAGTTTAGGTTTTAGTACAATATAGTTGGAAAATTTATAAAACATCCCAGCAAAAATAGTTCTGCCAACAGGTAATGAAAGCATCAATACTGTTGGAAAGGCATCGCTTTTTTTCTGATGGTTTCATTGATGAATTGTTTTTAATTATAATTACAGTTGTTTTTCTATAAAAAGTAAAAAAAAAACTACTATGACAGTTGTTTTAAAAAACAACTAACGAAAAGTACATACATTTCATAACAGTTGGCTAAAACAGTTATTTTAATATCATAATAAACAACTACCAAAACAGTATTTTTTACGTAAACAGTTATTTTTGTTAGTTATTTAAAAAATAAAAAATTACTGTTAGTTTGCAGATATGTTCTTACCCCTCAATTCATAAATGCTTTGTAAAGTTATAGCAGGTTTACAAAACGTCATTCTCATACAAAATTTGTTCAATAAACCTCCTATAATTTTACAAAGCGTTTATGAATTTAGGGGTTAGTTTGCAAATAAAAATCAGAAAATTTTATTGTATTCCAGAGCATAAAAAACGCAATAACAAGTGAACCGTTTGGAATTTTACTTTAGAAATAAAACTGTAAAAATAGAAGAAAAAGCTACTAAAAATTAGCTGAAAATGACCTTGCAGAACAAACTGCTGAAATTAGCAGATTTTTTTACTAAATACTTGTAAAATAAGGACAGCAAAAATAAAACTGTTAAATTTACATACTTTTAGTTATATTTAAGTTAACTTTTAGTTAGCCCTTTCATGTATTTTTCGTATGTATACAAAAACACTTTTTGAGAGTACATTTCTCATTTCTAGCATTTGTCATTTGTGCTTTATATAGAACTCTGCATTCGATCAAGTCGATCGAGTTTTTTGTAGTAGATCTTGTGAATATATAAGGGCTAAAATTTTAATTAGCCCCAAAAATTGTGTGATGACTAAAATTCAAAAACTCCCAAGATTTTATATAGAGTTTAGTAATAGAGGAAATATAGAATTAAAATTAAAAAAAATATGTATTTAGTTAGAATATTGCTCTACCTCAAGTCCAAATTCTAATATGATGTTGTCATATTAGATTTTATTTATTGTTTCAAAAATGTTGTTTTTCAAAAAGTGTTGATTTATGACTGTGTTGATTAGAATTAAAAACCTTAGAGTTGTTTCGTTAGGTAATTTTATGGTTAACGACATTTTAAATTATTTTATTTCGTTAGGGTATTTTAGGTTTACCGGTATTTGAAATAATTTCGTTGGGTATTTTAAGGTTAACGATATTTTAGCTTATTTCTTTAATGGTATTTTAAGATTAGCGGTAGGCATTTGAAAGGGTTTTAAATCGTTATTTTTATTTTACGGTTAGTGTTTGCCAACCATGCGAAACAATTTAGAAAACTAGTACCACTTTTTAGTTGTATATATTTTATTTTTGAAAAATGTATGAAAAAACAGTTTTTAGTTAAAATGCTCCTAATTACTTGGTAACGATTTTTTTTACGTGTGTTGCAAAAAAATGCAACAATTTTGAACTTTATAAAACTTTAATTTCAAAACTCTTTATTGACCCCTAACTGTAAAATATTCAAAACAAATTTCTCTGATAATAAATACTAATACTACTAAATGACAACATTTACAATTTAACAAGAATTTAAAAAAAACATTATTTACTATTTTCTAATTTTTCTCTTTGAGACTCATTCATTTTTCGTTATGGATTTAATCGATTTGGCAAGTGAAGCATTCATTTAATAAAGCGTAAAAATATTGATCCGATCTGTTAATTTTGTTTAAAAGTACTTAGTGAACGAAAACTTTTTCATTTGGTGACTATTTCTCAGCGTATAAATGTAATTTAAAAAATAATAGAAACTGTTGTTACAGTGTTGAAATGTAATGGTGTGAAAAAACAAGTTTTAGTTTAGTTTTAGTTTTTTTTTAAATAAAATATATTTTATCCAAAGCACTTTATAACGCCGGTCTATCCTTATATACTTTAGTTTTTCAACAGCAAAAATGCTTTAAGAATAGCTAGAAATTGTTTTTCAATTGATATAATTTTTTAAGTTATATTTATAGCTAAGCCATTAAACTATCCCATGCTTTTTACTGCGTTATTATATCGTCCTCCTAACCGAAGTAGTCGGCTCTAAAAAGTAGATTTGTCTTAGAAGACAAGAATAGGTTAATTAATTTTTTTTAGATATTGTATAAAATACATTTTCCATTTACAATATTTGTAATTATGACTCCAAAAATTACTTTTCGTATCCTATGTAATTATAGATGGTTTTGCAAGGACTCTTAAGCCAAATTAAATTTTTTAATTTGGTGATGGCAACTTAAATTTTTGTATAGAATATATGTTTTGCTGAATTAATTCTAACTTAAATGTATTCTTTAAAACTCTGTTTTCACTTGCCTGTGTGGGAAATTTGATACGATCGTACTTTTTTTGACACTATTTCATTAAAAAAAATACCGTAGTACTCCCGCATTGCATTTGATACTCTTGCACATCTGGGCGGTTTTGTATTGACCTGGTGTCTTCAAATACACAAAATGATATTAAGTTGTGTTTACACTTGCATTGAAATCTCGAGATTTCGATATTTACCACTCTGAAAAAAACAACGAAGAAAAGCATATGGGTAAAATCAAAAAATGTGGTATGTTTTTGGGCCAAATTTGTGAGAAGCAAAAAGTGTTAATATTTCGGTTTTTTCTTAATGAAATCAATAAGTTTGGTCATTATCATGGCAGCGACTTTCATGCAAATGCATGTTCGTAGTCGTCAATCCAAATTTGATTTTCACCAAATACTTTTCCGAATCAAAGAATTTGCAACAAAATGGCATCGATTTGTTGTTGCATATTTTGTTATAAATGCATATTTTTGCATATTTTTCATTTAAGTGCATATTTTATGATTTTTATTGCATATTTTTCATTCAATTGCATATTTTTGCATATTTTTTTAAAAACTAAAAATAAGATTTAATGTAAAATAAAGAAAAAGAAGAATTTGCAAACCTTAACGCAAAACTTAACTAGAAGGAAATCATCAAGTTGTCATCTACTTTATGGTGTTTTCTTTTCTGACAAAAATGTTGCATTTTTTTTTGCACTTTGCTTTTGAATTGCCTTTTTTGTATTCTTTTCTAAATTAAGGGTAATATTCTGAGAGGGCATCGTGTTCTTTTCTAAAAATGTTGTCTAATAAAGTGCAAAATTTTCTGCCCTCAAAAAATTTACGGGGTAGAGCGTTGCCCTGTTTTTTTTCTTTTCATCAAAGTTATGTGTATATACTGCAATGTTGTTTGCCAGCAAACTCGCAACTTGGTGGCCTAGGGGGTACTATCCTGGCTTCTGATGCAGAAGGTCGCAGGTTCAAACCCCGGTTGGACCACAACATTTTTTTTTAATTTTATTTTTTTTTATATAAAATTTAATTTTTTTTTATAAAATTTTATTTTTTATTATAATTTTTTTATTATAAATTTTTTTTTTATAATTTTTTTTTTATAAAATTTTATTTAGTTTTTCAATAATTTGCTCTGTTTTATTTCGTATTTACTAGTTTTTACGCTACCAATAAATAAAAAAAATTATACAATTTTTTTTTAATATGTAGGAAAACTTCTAAATTAAAAAAAGAAAAAGAGAGCAGTATATAAAAATTAATTCACCTTGGCTGGGATTTGAACCTGGCCATCCAGAGCGAAAGGCAAGCATCACAACCACTAGGCTATCATATAGTAGTAGCTAGCGTAAACAATATTGCATATACATGAAACAACAATATATACATACACATGTGTTTTGAAAAATGCAAATAAGTGATTTTATCGTTCTATTCTGATTGGAAAAATGTAGCATTTTTTTACAGAAAAGTAAACACCATTAGACATTTATATTGGATTTAATTTTTAACCAAACGATCTCGAGTAATAAATATGATTTTTAAAAATCGATAAATTTAAAGTTAATTTTTTAGTTTTAAGCATTTATTTTTGGACCTTTAGTGCATATTTTTTGGGGCTTTAGTGCATATTTCCATTTAAGTGCATATTTTGTATTCTTTACTGCATATTTTCAATTTTTAAGTGCATGAAAGTCGCTGCCCTGTTCATTATAAACCTAATTACAAAAAATCTCTTCTACAAGTTGTCGCAATAACTTTTTTTGCACAATTTTAATTTGGTAAGGGAATTTATATTTCTACAATGAGTAAGAAATCATATGAATTCCTAACGATTAAATTCAATGATTGATAATCGTATGAGATAAATCGACTGAATTCCTTACAAGTGATTTCGATCGAATGAACTCCAAAAAATGATTAAAAATTAATTCAATCGATTTAGAAGGAAATCGAATTGCATTTTTAGCGACTTCATCCAAAATAAAATTAATTCTTCGAAGCTCTAAATTTATGTTATTTATTTAAAAAAAAACTTTTTTTAGTACTCTGAGGGTCGAAAAAGTACTCTTAAAAAAGTTTTTTGATACCGAAATGAAAATTTTATTTTCCATCCCTGGACTGTGTTATGGACTTTTGGAGGTTGAAAAAGCTACTAAAGTACTCAAATTTGCAATCCTGGTGGAAAATGCCAGTCTGACAGAGAGGGAGAGAGCGAAATATAAATAAATGGGAGACAAGCTTTAGAGTACAACATATAAACCATATATGCATCCATCCCCTCAGCCCCTTTTTCTCTTGGCTACACTTAAACATAAAAATGATAGATGGATAATTTATTTTATTTAATGTTTCATTTTTTGTGTCTTAATTACACCTGCACTTGTTGTTTTGTTTTTTATTTTTATATACATAATACGTGTGTGTGGCTGTGTGTGAGAAATATTTTTGTAATTGCGAATGAGAGTACAATTAAAGGCTATAATAATACATAAAATGTCTTAAAAGAACGGTATTATTTTTAGAAAATCCATTGGAATATGTGAAAATTGATTTGCAAAAACAAAAAAGAACTTTCAAATGGGATTTAATAAAAGTTATAAGCAAATACTGTTTTAACCTAATGTGTTTACTAATAGAAATATGATAAGTTATCTATAAAGATACGCCTTTAAGGCGTGCCATATAAAAATTAAGCCAACGAGTGGTTGTTTTGCAAATAGCAACAATTTATTAACTAAATAAAAATAAAAACAAAAAAAAAACATAATTTTCATCGTTATTTGTAGTAATATGTAGTAGTTTCCTGTGAATTGTTGTTGTTGTTGTTAAATTTACTGTAGTGACACACGACCTGTAGCTGGATTATATGGATGGGCATATAGCATAAGATAAACATTAATTCATATCAATCGTCTTTTTACTCTTAAGTTAATAAATTTTTGTTTTTTTTTTTTTTTTTTGTAATTATGGCAGTCAGGCATTGTCAATGCTCATTTCATACTTTTACATTACATTAACAATGCTGAAGAAATACATCGAATAGAAATTGTACTTGCACAATTCCTAAATGAATGCTGTTAATGTAGAAAATAATGTTTTCGGTTTTGATAATAGTAATATTACAGAAAGTGAAAAAAGTCTGAATTTGGACGCATTATCGACACCATCGGAAATTGAGACTGTGATGCCACCTCCTTCATACAGCTCCATTGATTTCTTGCCACCATTGCCGCCATCGACAAGTACAACAAATTTATCACCCATTTGTCAAAACAACTTGCACAATAGCATATTTCAAAGCAACTCGGAAACTCCGAGCATACATAATTTTCTTTCGCAGCCCGTTGGAGAAGCTGCAAATTTTTCCGGCTATTTTCTAGGTCAGGCGTCCCCACCCACTTTCGTGTGTTCGCCCACAAAATCGCCCTTACTATTAACCTCCTCGGTGGCATCGAAATCTTTGATACCAACGTGCTTATCATCTGCGTCGTCATCATCGTCATCAAGTTTAAATGATGTATCAACTTTAAAATCTTCCAACACTTCGCCAATAACACAACCAGTTGCTTCAGCTGGTCATAGTGATAGTAATAGTAATTCAACATCCAATGGCAGTTCACCTTACACTGCTGGTGGTCTAACGGACTTTGCCGCCGAAAAGACAAAGGAAAAAGAACCTGAACAGGAAAAAAACGAAAACGTGTTCAGCCAAGTTTATATGCATGACGAAATCGATGTAGATCGTGCTAATCATGAGGCCGACAATGACAACGATGATGTAATCGACGATAGAATCAATGAAAATAACAGTAATAATCTCTGTAAACCAAATAATTTTAATTTTACACCAAATAAAATTGAACAAGATTGGTTAGCATCGAAAGATAGTACCAACAAAAATCATATTAACCGCACGAAAGGTCGTAGCCTTTTACATCGTTTGGCATCTTTTGCTGCAGCTGCCAGTAATAGCAACAATTTTACACCGTGTGCATCTCCAAATCATCAATTGGAAAAAATAGCTAAGAGAACATTTCGTCTTAGTTCTGCGGAATTGAAACAGACTTCGCTTTTAATGGAAATACTCAAACTCAATAGCATAACAGAAAACCAACAGCAGCAGCAGCCAAAAGACCACCAGACAGAATCTGTATCGAATAAAACTCCTCAGCCGATAACAACTGCTTCTCATATGCTGGCTTCTCAGCTTTTATATTCACAATTGATGCAGCAAGCATCGCCACTTCATATACTAGATTATAGTTTAACGAACAAGAACCCGAACGCAAGTACAGCTAATTATGATACCAACAATAATACCAACAATAATGAGAATAACGATTATCAAGTCGTAGACGAAGGCGCTACAAATGTCGCAGCTGATGACCTCAAAAGAATGGAAGTAAAAGAATGCAATGCAGTAAAAACTGAAGGAGTACCTAGTAAGGAAAACGAGCCTCTCCCGCCGGCCCTGTCATTGCATACTACCTCTACAGCATGCGACAACACAAACTCTGCGGCAACTAAAATTTTAGAATTATGGCACGAACAATTAAAGGTTTTAACTCAAGCTCATATATGTTTGGAACAATTCTTAGAAATTAATAATGAAATGCAACTTATTTTTGATGACTCCAGCACAAAGCCGAATATCAACCCAAGGTTCAACAATTTAAGAGAACAGAAAAGTTTTATCGAAGCCATTATGGGAAAATTGCAGTTCCTTTTCAGACGATGTGAAGATGCTCGCCAGTTTTTTTTAAGAATGTCCATCAAACAAATAACAGACGAAACGGGATCCGTTTCGCCAGCTGAGACTCTTAAATATTCGCTAGAAGACGCCGACTTAAAACTACTCAGCTCGGCGAAAGATGAATGTATCAACGAACAAGATCTGGTGGCGATAAAGCGAGAAACAATAGAAAAAACCGATGTTGATTTGGGAGCGAAAGACAAAACCAATATTGCTAAAAACGTGTGGCAGCCCTATGCGAATGCCACTAACAACAATAATGAAGTTGACGATCAAGAGAGCAAAGGAGAAACTCATTATGTATCCCAAGTCAGATCTCCGGTGTGCTTTTGGCATCCAAAAAACCAAGGTTTAACTCTAAATGAAAAAGCTTTATCAGCTGCAGAAATTATACTGGAATGTGCCGCGCTAAATCACAAAGATCAGCCAAAAAAAGGAGTAGGCGCTGTAAAGAATGAGATTAACACCACTGATAATAATCATCCTAAAATACTTGAGTTTCCTTCCCCAACTTTTACTCCATCACCAATAGCTAGTACTCTTCCCCAGATACACTCAAGTATTTCCTCGCCTACTTCTTATCTGCAAACATTGTCTACGTCGTCAACACCACCAATATCGACAACTACAACAGCAACAGTAACAGGTCATAGTCATACAGATGATGCTCCTGCATTAAATATGCTAATGGCAGACTGTGGCACTTCATCATTTCTAACGGCTCTCAGCAATCGAGCTCTAAGCAATCTAGCACCCAGTTCTACAAACATGACAACTAGTAATATACCACCGATTTCTACATCCAGCAACAGCAGTAGTAACAGACGTAAAACAAGCAAAAATGATATAATCTCGCCCGCCAATAGCCCTAAAACAACATTAAATACAACTTCATCCTATGCATCTGGGGTATTAGCAAGTCCGCCCATTAATAATTCGCAAATGTATAGTGCTCATGTTTCAGCCGCCGCTGCTGTGGCAGCTTTGCAGGAAAAAGCTTTGAGTGATATGTTTAAAGCCAGATTTAATGCATTAACTGCTGCAGCTGTAATAAATGCTGCAACTGCATCAGCAAATGCTGCCGCTGCAGTTACTGCTGCGACAAATACAAACAATAGCAGTAATATAACTAGTACGACCATAAATAGTGAAGGTCCATATGATCTCAGCATTGGCAGCAAATTTAAAAAGATGTAATTACATTTTAAGCTAATCGAACTGAATAAAGAGATACTTACAGTTAGATATTCTGGTCTGTCTGTCAATAAAAGTGATATACTTCAAAATTGACTGATTAATAGATTTCAATAAATATATACATACATTAGACCGACCAATGAAAAGAGTAGATTTTGCGCTCATCGAAAAATAAGCCCTGATTTGTTTTTCAACCCTAGAAGTGCATTGTTAGTGGAATCGACTAACATCAACTGTGCTTTACAAACAGCACGAAAATAACGATGCACATCTAGGGTTAAAGATTTCCAAAATGTTTCCGCTCTAGCGATAACGGTTTGTGAGCTTTACGTTTTTGAAAAACATTCTCTTTTATTAATTTTTTTAAGGTTATTCATATTTATTTAATGAAAGAAATTGAGTATCACACGGAAGGTTGAGATATCCTTTATTACATTTGATTTTAGTTACAAGACAATTTTGTCGATTTTTCGGTACGCTGAAATCGATTAGAAATTATATGTCATAACCAGAGAAGGCATAAGAAAGTCGATGTATTTGAAGGAAAAAAGGATAAATTTGGCATCAAATGACTAAAAAAATAGCGAGGGATATCTCGAAATTTGAAATTTCGTTAAAGAGTTGTGATCGTTAAATATGTTTATGTTAGATTATCCTAAAATGATGAACAATTTATCAAGGACTTGCTTCGCTTGCAGTCGGCCAAACTAATTAATGTTTTTAACAATATTTGGACAGAATAAGGCCAAAAAGTTAAGAAATCTCGAGCATATTATGGAAATAAACTTATAATATTTTAAATTAGAGATTTTTGTCCAAAATAGGAAAAAAATAAAACAAGTGTAACTGAAATTCTTTTTTTTATTTTTCCCATAATAAGCTCGTTAATAAGATTTGCTTGAGTGATATCGGGGCACCTTTACATGATTTATAAAATAACGGGTGATTTAAATGAAATGAGTATTTTTTTGTCGTGCTACAATTTACTTGAGTTGGCTTGAATTTTAAAATAAATTTCTAACCTTTATTTTAATCTCATGTACTCTTTGAGACTGTGTAGAAATTAAGTGCAAAAAGTAAATTTAAATATAAAAATTCTAGCGTTCGATTTTAATTTGTTGTGAACCATTTTGGGTTGAAATTAGTACTTATTTGTATATGTATATTCCCAATATTGTGGATAGCGCGGTATAACTTATGTAGACCCAATTTTTGGGACTCGGATTACAATAGTCCATGAAATATGGTTATAATTCTGCACTATTTTAAAAGTTGCTTTGTAAGGTCCCTTGAAAGAATTTAAATGAAGTACAAGAAGAAAAAATGCTAAAGCGCCCAAGGAAAATTAATTAAATTGCAATATTCTTGCAGTTCTTTATTTATGTTTAAAATAAAAGTAGTAATTTTTATATGGTGAACGATATTTCCATTAGATACTTCCTATTCCAATTTGAGTAATATTTTTATTAAAGATATTTTAAAAACTGCTTAAAACAGATATTTAGACATAAGTGATTGGACATCCCAGCTAAACATTGGTAATATCTGTGTATTACTATGCATATTACCTGGTAATATAAAAAACCGCTTACCCTTGCATTACTTTGGACCCTAACAGCTTAACAATGCGTTATTTGTAATACCAAATTCATACGTATGGATGTTTTATTGTTATAAATTATTCGCTTTTCTATAAAATTTTAGAAATTCAATTTTTTGTTAAAAATTTGTGAATTTAAGGTCCCTATTCCTATCTGTGACTGATTGTGACCACCATGAGACTATTTTTAAGACTGAGAGTCATAACTTTTCATAAAAAACAACAATAAAATTCAATAAATTCAAATTTTATTTGGCAATATTATGATTTTGACGATACCAGCTCTATCTCTTTTTTTTAAATTTTCAAAAAAAATTGGAATAAATATAATTTATTGTGACTTTACAACAACAAATATATAGGGAATACAGTCATAACAAAGAGTCATAGACTTTTCGTGGGAATATAGATATTGATTCCTTTCGTTCCTACAAGAAGCATAGGGCCTGGAATAGGGCATGGGAATAGGTACCTAAAATTAATATACGATTTAAAAATGAAAACAAAATGTTTTTGGAAACCCCTTACCTGTAAGTTTAGAATAACATGTGACATGGTAAAGAGTTTCATTGATGGGCATTCCTTTGTTAAAGTAATAGGTTTTATAATAGAAAAGTAAGAGGTTACAAAATAATGATTTTTATAACCAAAATTTATAAAAATTATTTTGTAAAATTTTTGTTAAATATATGTAAATTTTAACTAAATTCTCAATACATATAAAACAAATTGAAATTTAAAAAACAAACACATTACTTTAAGGTTATTTGTAACCTAGATGTATCATGTAAGTTCAGAATGACATATTACTCCGATTAAAAAAAATGATATGGTGACATATCTAATTTGATATATACAATAACTAATCACCCGAGTAAAAAAGAGTATATATAATATAAATTTTTTAATATTAAAGTATATGATAATATAAAATATTTTATGCGACCTTATGTGTTTTTATATGATGATATATTATAAAAATTTTTAGAAATTTTCTCATAGGTAATTATATTAAATCATATATCAGTATTTGCTTTATTGTAAATTGTTTATATAAGAATATATAATTCATAAAACCGTTCGAAATTTTATATATAAATAGATACGAAAAACATTTGATTTTATTTTATATATTACAATAAGTGTGTTTACTAAGACATTTGATCCCGGGGATCAAATGTATACCAGCAAAAAGTGTTTATTAAAATTAATAGATCAGATTTAAATAATTCAGTTAAAGCGTTTTATTTCCAAAAAAAATAAAAAATACTAATTTTTGCTATGCCTTTACTTATTAGCGGCCTTTAGCTCCTATATTGACTATGGACATTATCGTATTTTTGAAAACTAATTGCTTAAAACTGTCGTATGATATTGTTGCGATTCAAGAACTATTTGGTTATATGTTTTCGAAAATAACATTGGTCTAAGATTGAAAATATTACGTATTCTTGTAATTTTTATGTTTTTGGGTTCCTTTAGATTTAAATGAAATTTGGATATGTGATACAACTTACAAAAAAATGTTGTTGTCCCAACCGAATCGTTCGGTTGCTGCAACCGGAAATTTGGGTATTTCAACCACATTTTGTTTGTCACAACCCCATTTCGGTTGCCGCATCCCTATTTCAGTTGGAACAACAGAAATTGGATTGTGACAACTGAAACAAAATTCGGTTGGGACACCAAAATTTTTTTGTCGGTGTAGGGGACAAAGTTAAATAACTTTAGGTTCTAAACATATCGGCTCAAATTGATATTTATGGGGTAAAAGTGAGTTTCAAAGTTGTTCGAATCTTTTTTGTTTGAAAACTTTTTAGTAATTTTAGTTCACTCTTTCACAGATCTTGAAAATACCTTTCATCCCCTAAAATGAAAACCCGGGTAATTTTTTACCCCACTTTTTATCTCTTAAATATCAGATTGGATCGCTAAAAAGGTTCACTTGCTTATTTTTCCAAATTTCATCCTAATCTGAGTGAGCCACACGCGCAGACCTCCCTGGGATCAAGTGTATTAAAAAAAAAGGGATGAAGTGTATAGGTAATGTCATTTTTCTATTTTTGTCATAGTAAAAAATTACAAGATGAAATACGGATTTTTTTAAAACGTGGAATAACACCTTACACAATAATGTTTAAAATTACATAACTAACATTTTTGTATTTAAAATACAAACTTCAGAAATATTTGTTAAGTAAGAGCACAAAATAACAGAAATGAGAAAATACAGGTGATGGTGCCCAGAAGATAAAGAAACCTAAAAAATGTAAAATAAAATTAGTGTAAAGTGATGAGCGCAATATTTGGAAGAATCTGCAGAAGAAAATTTTTTTTAATGTTATATACTTTCCGAGATACTAGGGGGGGAACATGTCTTTTAAAGGATCAAGTGTATCGCACTTCCCCTACCTAATACTTTTATTGAAACTGAGCAGAGATTTCAAATTGTTTTAAGTGATTAAATAAGTACTAGTTCTACAACTAGTACCAAAGTGGCAGTTTTTCGACAATTGCCCCCATCCCTATGACATCTCCATGTTAAATTCTACAGTTGTTTGTATGGAGAGGCGGTAGAACTTGTACTAGTTGCATGGTTTAAATAAACTAGTATATAGTAACTGGTACTGAACTAGTATTTTTTGCTACTGGGTAGTTACTCATTATCAACAGTAGCCTGCGGCTGGGAGGCTGTGTGAAATCCCGCTGCCCTACAATACAAAGTTTTTTATCATTTAAATTTAATCATATCGTATTGTATTCCAATTTGATCGGGACAAAACTCGGATATAAGTTGATTATTTTTTTTTTTTTTTTTTTTTTTAGTTTAGTTTAGTTTATTGTTTCAATAGCTATCACAACAAGAACAAATCTTATAAATTACAGTGATAGCAAATCAAATTTTCATATTAATATTAGTCATTCAATAACATTTATAATTAAATTAAAATTTAAAAGTAAACATAGTTAAATATAAATTCAAAATAAACATAAAACATAATAAAATAGATATATTTAATTAATTTTAAACAAATTTAAAAGTTCCTTTTTAAAATATAATGTGTTGCTAAGCAATTGAACATATGAGGGTAAATCATTCCAAAGACGGATTGTATAATTGAAAAATTGTTTTGTAGACAAAAGATATTTATATTTTTGGGAAATCAGGTTTCTTCCACGTGGATATTTGGCAAAAGTAAGTTTTCTGTAGAGAAATTCAGGTTCCTTTATATAAATTAACTTATGCATCATCATGAGACTTTTATATTTTAACAAATCTTTGAAACACATATTATTTAACTGATATGAAAATGATGAAATACTATCCCTTCTACCACGATTAAATACATATCTGGCTATGTTGTTGTACGTGACCTCAAGTCGACAATAGTCAATACAGTCACAATTGGCAAATATTTCATACCCATATAGTAGAACAGGTATTAAATATGTTTTAGCCAGAAGCATCCGTATTTCAAAGGGCGTCGAGGCTTCAACAGCCCACAATTTTCTCAACATTCCATGAACTTTCCCAGCCGAAATGTTAATATGATTTTTCCAAGAAAGTTCAGTATTAAACGTTATTCCCAGATTTTTTGATGATGGAACAAGTTTGATTTTATTGTCATTTATCATCAACAGATCATCATTAGCAAGTCTCTTCCTATTATTTTTTGATAAGAATATACATTTTGATTTTGTTGGGTTTATACACAAACCATTTGCAGTCGCCCAATTATGAATTTTATTCAAATCATAGTTAAAGCATTCAATGCAATGAAGCAAATCTTCCATTTTGGTGCTTAAGTACAGCTGTACATCATCCGCAAACATTTGAATGTCACAGTGATTCAGAGCATAAGGAAGATCATTAATGTATATACAGAAAAGGAGTGGACCAAGAATAGAGCCCTGTGGGACCCCTCTAACAACATCAACAGCATTGGAAGTTAAGCCATTCAAGGAGACAACTTGTTTGCGGTTTAAAATATATGATGAAATAAGTTTCATTGCAGAATTAGGAAAATGGAAAAGCTTTTGCAGTTTTTTTTTAGAAGTATTGAGTGATCAACTGTATCGAAAGCTTTGCTGTGATCCAATAGTACAAGAAAAGATACCATATCATTATCCAATGTGGATCTTAGTTCCTCAACTACTTCGATTAGCACTGTAATGCAGCTTCGTCCTTTTCTAAAACCAGACTGTTTTGCGGTTAGAAGATTACGCTCTTCTAAAAACTCATTAATTTGATGCTGCATAAGATTTTCCATGACTTTGGACAAAAATGGTAGTATGGCAATTGATCTAAACTCACTGTTGTTCTTGGGAGTCGGAATTATTTTCGATTCTTTCCACATATCAGGGTAAATTGACTTGGTTAATAGTGTATTAAAAATATACTTAAAGAAGGGCAGGAGTTTAGGGGTGACAAGTTTTAAAAATCTAGGATTTATTCCATCCAAACCCACAGCATTTGACTTAATCGATGTTAAGCTTTTGAGAACTTCTGATTGATCAACACAATAGAAAATAAAAACAGTTCTCAATATTTACTGTATGGATTTATTCATATTCATTTCCAATTGGCCTTTCCACTTGAATTTCAACAAATTGGTTGTTTAAATTATCAATATCAACATCAGAACCAGCAGTGCAAACACTCCTTTTACTAATTCCTATTTCACGAATTGCTTTCCATTTTTTCTTGCTGTCTATAGCTGATGAAAATTCACTGATAATACGTGGATTTAGCCGTATTAATATTACTGACAACTTCTTTTCTAGCTGATTTAAACAAAGATTTCAATTGATATAACTTTGTATCCTTGTAAATACAAATATATTCGATTTGATACAATTTAATATAATAACCATTTTTCGGATGAAATTATATCCAGTTACATACTGCAAATATATGCGTTTATATATAATCTTATATAAACTTTTTTACTCGGGCAGATACAATTTAGTATTTAAAATTTGATGCAATTAGGTCCAATTAGGTCCAATTTGATCAAAATTTTCGAATTTCTGTTTTGTTAAATATTTAAAAACAATGGGCATTCTCGTAAGGTTTTGTGTATCGTGTAAACTAAGCAAATCTAGTAAGTTTGCTTATACGAGTTCAAGCAAAATCCATATAATAAAAAAATTATAAATAAAATGAAATTTAAAATAATTTTCCATAAATCATTACTGGATTTTTCACTAAAAGTGAGATTTTCATTTTTAAAGTGAGAAATGTTGAAATGAAGCTTTAATTTGTGGGCTATTCATTTTAAAACGATAAAAATACATTAAAACTGTGATTACAAATTTGACATGAAACAGTTTTTTTTTTTTAAATAAATGTCATGAGATAATCGTCTAAAAATGTTTTAAATTTGTAAATAATAATTTCACTAATATAAAAATAAAATTATATTTTTAAGTTATTATGACACAATTTTAGTCTGCTTGCGGGTAGACAATTTTTTTGTTTTAATTTTCATTTATATTTTATGGTATCCTTCAAGCCTATGGATAAATTTAGTGCTACGTTATTCCTAAACCAAAATAATTACTTCGAAGAATTGGCTAACTTTTATTAATATGACCCAATATTCAATTTAAAAATAAAAGAATATTTTGTTTCGATGTAAATTTATAACATTTTTAATGGAAATAAATTTCAATATAAATTTACTAAGATATTAAGAGTTCGTTTGAAACAAGAATATACCATAGATTATATAGGCAAAAAAAGTGTTTCTTTTTTAAATCAATAGGCTTGTTTTGTTGCTATACATACATATGTGGTACGAAATCCCATACAAAGTCTGTAAGTATTAACTCTTTTAACATAAGATTTTCAACGTCGATAATGTATGGGTAACTGTTGGATAATCTCACTTAGATTATATAAAAAATATTTTATTTGTTTTTCGTTTTCATGTTATTATTTTTTAAATCACTTGAACTTTATATCAAAATTTGTTTTTGTAAAAAAAGATTTTCCAATTAAAAATGGATTGTAATTAATTTCGATAAAATCATAAATTAAATTTAAATTAAACATGAAACCGGGCTATATTTGGTCTTACAATTTAAATTCCATGGGCGAGATCTGATTAAATGTGACAACATATGTTAAAAGATATATTTAGATATTGGGTCATAATATCTAAATACTACACAGAGAAAACAGATTCATTGCGACAACCGAATTTCTTGCCAACTGAATAGTTTTGTTGCAACAATCGAATTATTTGGTTGTCACAATCAAATGTATTCCCGACACAACTTAAATATATTGCTCCAACCGAATTTTTGATGTCTTTACCGAATATCTCTTGGCACCAACAAATATATCGGTGGTTCCAACCAAACAATTCGGTTGGCAAAGAATTCGGTTGTCACAATGAATCTGTTTTCTCTGTGTATGACCCAATTAAAAAATTATGGCTTATTATATATAGTGCCACACAAAGCAATATATAACAAGCCATAACTGTATGAAATTGAAATAAGGAGTTACCGCGATGGACATGGCCTTGCTAAAATAATAGCTTTAGTAATAGGAAAGTAAGAGGTTACCTACACTTATTTCTTCTTACCAAAGTCATTACCGGGTAATAGTAGGTTTTGCTAGGATACCAGGTTTTCACACTTTAGGTACTATTAGAATCATGGATGGTAACCGAAACGAATGCGATTATCGTTAGGGTAACGATATTTTAGGTTATTTCGGTAAAGGTATTTTAAGGGTAACGCTTTTTCATTTATTTGGGTATCGGTATTTTAAGGATAATGGTATTTGAGTTGTTTCGGTAACGGTATTTTAAGGATAACGATAATTGGGTTATTTCGGTAACTGTATTTTAGGGTTAACGGTATTTCAGTTATATCGGTAACGGTATTTTAAGGATAACGGTAGTCAGTTATTTCGGTACATACCGCATTTTTTTTGTTGCAAAAACCACACTAAAGTAAAAAAAAACGAATTAATTGACTTAATTTATGTGAAATACTCAAAAACCCCGTGCAAGGACCAAGAGTAGAGAATTAAAAATAACGGTAACGGTATTTTACGGATAACGCTATTTCATGTATTTCGGTAACGGTATTTTAAGGTTATCGATATTTCATTTATTTCGGTATCGGTATTTTAAGGATAACGGTATTTCAGTTATTTCGGTAACGGTATTTTAAGGATAACGGTATTCCGGGTATTTCGGTAATGGTATTTTAGGGGTAACGGTAGTCAGTTGAAAGCGTTTTGAATCGATAACGGTATTTTAGCGGTATTGCCTGCCAACCCTGATTAGAATACAAGTTTAAATGAGAAGGCTTAAAATGCTTGGTTACAATTATATACAACTGCTTCCAAATACTTAAAGTTTTATTTAAATTTTGAATTCTTAATTTAATGGTGTTATTTTTTAGTATTTTTAATAGTTTTTGTTTTGAGCATGCAATATAAAGCGTTATATAATTATATTTTTCTACATCAAATTAGATATGAATATATCTGGTCAAAATCCGGATAAGATTCTATATGGTTCAATATATTTAGATCTTATCCGATATAATTTTATCCACCATTTTTCGGATCATAGCATATCTCCAATTATATTGTATAAGATATCATTACATATGACATCATATTATTTTTTTTACTCGGGTAAGGACAAAATCCGGATAAAATGGTATCAACCCACATCTTTTTTCGATCAAATTAGATCGACTTAATTGTATCATAGTAGATCCAATATGATCTAATACGATATAATCGGGTACCATTTGATGTTCTCAGTTTTCAGATATAATTATATAAAAAAATAAATATCATATAATTTTTTTAATAGGTTATACAGTTTATGATTTTTAGCCAAATAATTTTTCTACCATAAAATTAAAAATATATATATATGTTCTTATCAAAATAAGAATTTTCTATGAATAATAAATTTTAAACTTTGTTTCATATTTTTTGATTAAAGCTACAAATTAAAAAAAAATTTACTTCCTTTTAAGTCATTTGAAAGGGTTTTAAATCGGCAAGAGTGTTTTAGGGTTAGTGTCTGACAACCAGAGTTTATTTAAAATATTTCCATATGTGACAGCGCATAGAGAAAGGGACCTAAGGGTAAAAAAATCAATTTTTTTTTGGACAACATCTGAGCATCGAATGAGACCGATCCCATGCTTTCCTGACCTTAGGTCCCTTTCTATCCTTAGGTCCCTTTCTATTTTGCGCGTCACATATATAAAAGAGCTATAGCAATTGTTTTAATCTGAAACTGTGTGGGAACACAATAAAATAATACAATTGAAAGTAAAAATCTCAATTGCAAATGAGAATATAAATTTCGGTTGAAATTTTATCACATTAAATAAAATAACTTAATTTTTAATGGATTTTTTTTTATCAAAATCTCAATTAAAAAGTAGTTCATATTGCTCAATAAAAATCAGTGCTTCATTTGCTTTCCCCATTCCCAAAGCGAGATTTTAATGTTCGCAATTTAAAGTGAAAAGCACAAATGTCAATTTAAAGTATCCCTACTTCAAAAAAATTTATATTTTTAATTAATTTTATTTGAAAACCATAAATTATATTTATATTTCATATTATTTAATACAATAATGTGTTGTTATATATTGATTTGTTTGGCAAATGTTCGTCTTTCGAAAAATTTTTATATTACCCAATATCTTAATATATCTTTTTACATATGTTGTCATATTTAATCAGATCTCGACCATGGAATTTAAATTGTATACTGGGAGAATTATCATCACTTCAGTAATGAATTTCTTCACAGTTTCAATGAAAATTGTCACTGGAACTCGTCCATTGAAACTTTTCATAGAATCTATGAAACATGTTTCATTAAAGTCAATGTTTATGAAAAGTTCATAAAATTTATAGGCCACTCGTCCAATGAATAAGTCATTCAGCCAATGAAGAGCTTCATAAAATCTATGAAGCAATTTCAATTCCCATTATTTATTATAGTTGGTTGTTGTCGTTGCTAAGCTGGAGTGGATAAATAAAAAGTACTTAGCAAATCCAAAAGGCGTAATAAAATAGTAGCATATTTTACGGATGTACAAAATATATCTAAAGAAAGAATTCATTAAATTAAAAAGTTTCGAAAAAATTAATATGATTTATAAAAAAAATTCATAGTCCAAAATTAATAATATAAAATTAATTTAAAAAATAAAAATTATATAATTTAAACAGAAAGTGATATTAATTTATGATCTTGAGTCAAACTAAAATAACATTCATTTAAAAGATTATCCTCTCAGGAAATGATGACATTTTATAAAACAATAAAAAAAAAGTAAATACTATTGAACAATTTCATATATATAAAGAACATTTTCAATAAATGTATGGAGATCTAATTTATGAAATTCAATGAATTTTTTTAATGAAATTATGAAATTTTATGAAAGAAAAGTTATGAAAAATTTCATAATATTAATTAAATATTATATACATATGAAATTCTTCATTGGTTATACGAAAAAAATTCTATGAAATTATATCATTAATATCATGAAGGATAATTCTCTCAGTGTAAGACCAAATATAGCCCAGTTACATGTTCAATTAAATTTCATTTAAGATTTTATCAAAATCAATTACATTCCATTTTTAATTGGAAAATATTTTTTTACCAAAACAAATTTTTATATAAAGTTCAAATGATTTAAAAAATAATAATATGAAAATGTAAAATATTTTTAAATAGAATCTGAGTGATATTATCTGACAGATGACCCATACATTATCGACGTTGAAATATTATGTTAAAAGAGTTAAGACTTAACATTTCGATTTCGTACCACATATGTATAGCAACAAAACAAGCCTACTGATTTAAAAAAGAAACATTTATTTTCCCTATATAATCTATGGTATATTCTTGTTTTAAATGAACTCTTAATATCTTAGTAAATTCAAATTGAAATTCATTTTAATTTAAAATGTTGTAAATTAAAAAGTTTTAAAAAAGTTAGCCAATTCTTCGAAGTAAATATTTTGGTTTAGGAATAACGTAGCACCAAATTTATTAATAGGCTTCAAGGATATCATGAAATACAAATGAAAATTAAAACAAAAAATTGTCTACCCGCAAGCAGACTAAAATTGTGTAATTATTTTCAAATTTAAAACATTTTTAAACGATTATTTTATGATATTTAATTTTATTAAAAACTCATGTCAAATTTGTTATCACAATCATGCATTAAACACATAGACGACTGCGGCTACATGACTACACGACTACAATTGCGACAGCAACATAGTAAACAGATGATGCAAAAAATTTGACGTTTTGATAAATGTTAATCTTTTTTGGTTTGTGCTTCTAAAATAATGGCTGAGAAATATTTTGTTAATTTTGTAAGATCCATTTATTTTACAAAACATCACAATAAAATTAGTTACAAATATAAATTAATGAAACCTTCAAACAATTGTAAAATATAAACAGCTGTTTCTTTGGTGTTCCCATAACGGTGATTTTTTAGTCAGAACTAGCGATTTTATTTCGCCTCTAGCGGGAAAAATTGTCCTGTTTTACATATTTTGTTATATTGTCAACACTATTTTTGTTTTGTAGCCAACAAAAATAGAAATTATCATAAGTTGACTACAGCGGCAAAAGTAGTCGTGTAGCCGTGTAGCTGTGTTGGTGTCAAAATAATCGATTTCATATAAACGTGTGTATTTTATTTTTGACAGGCTGTAGTCGTGTAGCTGCAGTCGTCTATGTGTTTAATGCTTCAGTGTTGCAGGTTAATTGGGCACAGAATGGTCAAATATTTTTGACGATTTGAAATATCTTCAAAATGTTGTTAAAAATCGTCAAAATTTTAACAATAAAACACCTTTACTATAAAAAAGAAAAAGTCGATTTTAAATCTCAAAAGTCGACTATTATTTTAATGTTCGTAACATACAAAATATTTAAAATATACTTTAAAATTCTGTTTTGAAGTTTTCTTATGTTTTTATTTTATATTAATTTATTTTGTTTTTATTATTTTCAAATTTTGTTTACATTTGTTTACAAATTTTTCAATATTTCAACTTTAATAAAAATAAACAAAATTTTTGAATTTATATGTTTGGCATTATTTTGAAAGTTGTATTTTAAATATATTGTATAGTACGGTTAAAGCAAAACCTTTGCTTTAAAATAAGGTCGACTTTAACAAAAATATACCTTTGAAAAATATTGATAGTAAGGCTGAAATATTTTTATTTTTATAACCCTAAAATCGTAATATAAAGTTTAAAAAATCACCCGGTTTTCGGTGTCAGCTGTAATTTAAGAAAAATTCTAAAACTTTAGTTTTTTAATTGATTGGTTGAAGTGAAGGAAACTTTCAATGTAAATTGATTTTGTAACAAAAAGAATTTCTATAGAAATAATGCAACAATTCACCGAAGTGTTTTAGAATTTTTATACCCTACACCACTATGTGGTCAGGGTATTATAAGTTTGTGCTGATGTTTGTAACACCAAAAAATATTGGTCGTAGACCCACCTTATAGTATACCGGTTCAGAATTTTTTTTTATTTCGATTTAACGATGTCCGTCCGTCCGTCTGTCTGTCTGTCTGTCCATGCAATCTTGTGCGCACTCTACACGTCGCAACTATTAAGATATTTTGATGAAATTTGGTACGCAGACCTATGTTGGCCCAAGGACGAACCAGTTTGATTTTTTGAACATCGGTCCATGTTTAGACCTAGTGCCCATATAAGGGTCCTACCAAAATTATACTGTTTATACGCTGCAGGTCGTAAATATTAAGATATTTTGATGAAATTTAATACACAGCCCTACATTGGCCCAATAACGCAGCCTATTGATTTTGGTGAACATCGGTCCATGTTTAGACCTAGTGCCCATATAAGGGTCCTACCAAAATTATACTATTTATACGCTGCAGGTCGTAAATATTAAGATATTTTGACGAAATTTGGTACACAGACCTATATTGGCCCAATAACGCAGCCTATTGATTTTGGTGAACATCGGTCCATGTTTAGACCTAGTGCCCATATAAGGGTCCTACCAAAATTATACTATTTATACGCTGCAGGTCGTAAATATTAAGATATTTTGACGAAATTTGGTACACAGACCTATATTGGCCCAATAACGCAGCCTATTGATTTTGGTGAACATCGGTCCATGTTTAGACCTAGTGCCCATATAAGGGTCCTACCAAAATTATACTGTTTATATGCTGCAGGTCGTAAATATTAAGATATTTTGATGAAATTTGGTACACAGACCTATATTGGCCCAATAATGCAGGCTATTGATTTTGGTGAACATCGGTCCATGTTTAGACCTAGTGCCCATATAAGGGTCCTACCAAAATTATACTGTTTATACGCTGCAGGTCGTAAATATTAAGATATTTTGATGAAATTGGGTACGCAGACCTACATTGGGCCAATAACGTAACCTATTGATTTTGGTGAACATCGGTCCATGTTTAGACCTCGTGCCCATATAAGGGTCCTACCAAAATTATAATATTTATACGCTGCAGGTCGAAAATATTAAGATATTTTGATGAAATTTGATACACAGACCTATATTGGCCCAATAATGCAGGCTATTGATTTTGGTGAACATCGGTCTATGTTTAGACCTAGTGCCCATATAAGGGTCCTACCAAAATTATACTGTTTATACGCTGCAGGTCGCAAATATTATGATATTTTGATGAACTTTGGTACATAGACCTATGTTGGCCCAAGGACGAAGCCTATTGATTTTGGTGAACATCGGTCCATGTTTAGAACTAGTGCCCATATAAGGGTCCCCCCAAAATTATATTGTTTATACGCTGCAGGTCGCAAATATTAAGCTATTTTGATGAAATTTGGTACATAGACCTATGTTGGCCCAAGGACGAAGCCTATTGATTTTGGTGAACATCGGTCCATGTTTAGAACTAGTGCCCATATAAGGGTCCCCCCAAAATTGGCTTGGTTACAAACTGCAGGTCGCAAATATTAAGATATTTTAATGAAATTTGGTGCGCTGACTCACATTATAGATAATTTTGACATAAGCCCCATTTTAACCCATTCGAATTTCGGATCCAAACAATACACCAGACTGGTGTAGGGTATTGTATAGTCGGCATGCCCGACTTTAACCTTTTTACTCGTTTTTATGTATTTATGTATTGAACAATTAATTTCAGTATATGGTAATACTGAAATTAATTGTGCGAATAAACTTAGACTTAAATGTATTTAGTCTAGAGATATTTCACAGGTACCTTCTAAAGAATTTACATGAAAAAAAGAGTCCGATATGAGATATACATCCCTTCGAAAAACACGTTACATTTATTAGAGATTTAGGAAAAACTATTTTAAATAAAAATAATTACCAGATTCTGTGTTAGTTTTCCTACAAAAAAAAAATCAGATTCTAAAATGACTACCTTAAATAAAAATTTTATGATAATTATTTACAAATTACCTGAATATATTTTCAGATTTATTTATTTAGATACTGGAAAATGAAACGTATTTTTGAACAATTGTTGCTATATTTCCCATTAAAAAAATCGTCATTTTGAAGAGGAAAATCGTCAAATCGTCATTTGACTATTTTCGATAGTAAAAATTGTCAAAATGACGATAATTCGTCAAAACTGGCAACATTGATCACAGTTTTAATGTATTTTTCTCATTTTAAAATGAATAGCCCAAAAATTAAATGTTTTATGAAAAATATTTGAACTTTTCGCACTTTCAAAATGAAAATCTCACCTTCAGTGAAAAATTCAATAATGTTTTTTGGAAAAATATTTGAACTTTCATTTTATTTAGAATTTTTTTATTTTATGGATTATTCTTGAACTATACTATATCTCCTATAAGTACTGATTAATAAGTAGATACTTTTCATGTATTCAGTTTCACATAAAGACTCTTAAAGTTACTAGATTTGCTTAGTTTGCACGATAAACAAAACCTTACGTGAATCCCCCATTGTTTTTCAGTGCAATTTAAGCATTATATTTTTGAACATTATGGTTAACTAAGTTACATAAAGTTTTTTTTTCTTTTTTGTGTACTTTTTTGTTCCAGTTTTAAAATTTTTTTTTTATTTTAATATAACAATACTTTTGTCTATAGTAACTTTTTAATATTTTTATATATATTTTTATATGCGCAATTTTGTATAATAATAAGTATTTAAAATATTGTATTTAATTATTTCATTTTCGAAAATTATTTGTAACAACATTGTTCCATGTGCTGTTAATAAGAACTAGTTCTTATTGCACTGGTATGCTAAAAAAACAAATAAATAAATCAATAAATAAATAAAATAAATAAAAACAGAAATTCCAAATTTTGATCAAATTGGACCTAATTGCATCAAATTTTAACTATTAAGATATTATTTAAAACAATAATGTCTGGTCAAAATTCGGATTAAATTGTATATAATTTAAAGTAATTAAATCCAATTTGATCCACGTAGATACAATTGTATTCACTATTTTTCGGATTAAATTGTATCTGATTAGTTATTGTATTTCATCAAATTAGATATGTCACCATATCATCTTTTTTAATCGGGTTATAAATTTTAATTGGGGATCATAATTTAGTCCACTTTGCCGATAATATGAAACCCTACACCACAGTACGATTTGGGTCATATTCCGGAAAGCGGACTAAATTTCGAGAAGAGGATTGAAATTAACGGTGAAGAAATATAGTAAATTATATAATTACACTGAGAGAATTATCTGCATGCTATTATTGAATTTATATTATTAATTCAATGAAGTTTCAATGGGATTCGTTCATGGAAACATTTCACTAAATTAATGCAATGTTTCGTAAAATTTTATTAAAACTTTCATATTACTTATTAAAAGTTTGAAAGACTCAATGAAAGGATTATAAATAGTTTCATAAAAATTATGAAGCTGTTTTTTAAAATTTAAGAAAATTCTCATTCACTTCGTTAAGAAAACTTTATTTCGGTAAAAAGTTTAATTAAAACTCATCCACGAAAATTCTCTCTTAAAGAATTTTCTGTAGTAATAAACATCAACACAAAGTATACCGATCGATTATTCTTTGTAGTTACAAATATAAGCACAAGCTCAATACACAATAATAACCCAGCAAAAAAATACCTTATCCTTCTTAATATAAACCTTCCCAGCAAAAATATGTGCAAGTCATTCAAAAAAAACAACTTTTAAATTGGTTACAATGGAGCGATAAGTGCTCTATTTCTGTTTCGGATGTATGTGCTTTAAAACAACTTTCAAAAATGTATATATAATGTTGTTTTTTTTCCATTTGTTTGTAAATTACGAATTAGAGATTCCATTTTTTATCTCTAAAAAACAACAAAATAGTTCATTTTATTAACGTACTTTATTAATTTACGGTTATTTACATATTTTTTAATTGTTCGTACATATTTTAAAAAATACTTCAAATACAGTTCCCATTGAAAAAGGGAAGGAAATAAAGAATTGGATCCCATTGAACTCCTGGACTATGACCCAAATATGAATTCTTCTTTTCACTAAATGCAAATATATAAAAGTTAATAATTAAAATGTATTGTTAAGGCTCTATGAAGTCGCTCGCGTGCTTTTGCACCGTGCACCAAAGAAATATGTTAATAAAATTTGTTGCAATGTTAACATATTTTATCGTTTAAAGCATACCAATCAAGAGGTTCGTTAACAGAGGTGGGTCCCTTTCCTTTGCTTATACATTAAAAGTTCTATAAATGTCACCTGCTTTAAATGTCGATATGCTTTAATTGCTATTACACCTTAAAAGTCGTAAAATCAAGCTAAATAAATAATTCTACAGTGACAAAAAATATACTATTTCTTCAACTTAAAAATAAATTAAAAAAAAACTGCCGTCAACTTTAAAATGTACATTAAAGTTCCAAATTTTAATTAAAGTTAAAATTTTGCTAAATGAAATTTTTCAACATAAGAATTTAACTAATCACGATTGCAAATTATAGCGTTGGAACTTAATGCATCGTTTAATGACAAAGTTTATTTTAAGCTAACGATGGTTGTCTTGCAAAATTCAAATGACATGGTATTCGCCTTCGAAATTTGTCTGGGGAAAAACTGTCCTCCAACTGTTCTCGGATTCTTTAATGAATTTAAAGCTAAAATTTCAATCATAGATCTGCGGATTCAGAAAATTTATAATGATGGCCTTATTACTGTAGAGTTGTAAAATGAAAAATTAGTTTCCTAGTACGCTTTAATATTCTGAAAATTCCTTGAGTAATGTTTTTAAAAAAAATTATCAGAGGGTTACATATAACTTTTAGGCCCAGCTTTTAGGATGTAGATTATCTTTAAACTTAGTTTAACGCAGTTTATAACTGGAATACTGCTTCTAAAATCTATTTTATTTTTCGTTTTCGGTTTAACTAAACCAAGTTTAACTGACATCCCAAAAACTCGGTCTTAATGTATTAATCTTATTTAATTCAATATCGTAGCTTTTTCGAATTTAAAGACTGAAGTAAACATGTTACAAACTTATTTAAAAAACTGTTGAACAAAAATTAAAAAAAATAGGTTTTGTCTGATTTTGACTTAATTGAATTGATTCAGATGCAAAAGAAGTGTTTCCTTAATATTGCCCTACAAATAATAATAAATTAAAGCTTTTTTTACACAATAGGTTCAGAAATAGGCTCTGTAAAGGCTAAACATTAAAATTGCCTCTAAAATAAGCTATTTCAGACATTGTAAAAAGCACATTTAAATCACTTTGAAAAATTTATTATATTATATATTATAAAGAGTACTTCTAAATCACTCTAAAAATGCAAACATAATGTACTCTATTGATGTGATGAAAATGTATACCTAAAAACCATACTTTTATTAACATCATGTAATCACTTTTAAATTACTAACAAAATGCTTAAATTGAACTACTGACAACATGGGACATCACGTGTAAAATAAATCAGTGTTAGAGCTAAATTGTAACTACTTCACAATCAGTTGATGCTATTCGGAGTGCTTTTAAAATAACTTCTTTGTAATGACTTTTTTGCTGGGTTATTACGTGATATATAAATACACAACTTTTACAAAAATCAATTATTAAGTTGAGAATACACGAGGAACATTCATAAAAAAATGCCCATTTTTTTGTGAATGTGTGTGAGTTGACATCGTGCAATTCGTGTTTACAAAATGTTTTGATATTTTTTGTTCCCTACTCAATGTTCCTTCGTGTATTCTCCGCTTTATAGTGCAATATAAATACATTCTTGTATACAACACCTTACAAACATCGTCTTAGAAATTGATTTACCGATAACAACAACTTAATTTATGCGTCATGCCTTATAAAATTCATTGGTGATTATTATGGCCCAGAAGTTCATGTACATACATGTTTGTTGCCGTTAGCTGGAGAACAACGTTAACCAAATATCTTTGCGAATCAACAAATTTGCAACAAAATGGCACCGATTCTTTGGTGCGTTCTTTTTTTTGCATATTTTGCTGTAAATGCATATTTTTACATATTTTGCTAAAAATTAATATTTCAATGAATATTTTGTTGTAAATGCATATTTTTTGCATAGTTAGGTAGAAATGCATTTTTAAAGCATACTTTTTGACACTTTCTTAATATTTTACTAATATTGTATACGATAAAAAAAAAATACAATGTATACGTTAAAAAAAACCAAATTTGTAAATATTGTTTTTTATTACGAAGACAATATACATATAGAAAAATGTTCTCGTAATTATTAACTTTCTGATAATGAGCTACGGCAATTTTCAATGTTTAAGCCACTTTTCGAGACAAATAGTACTAAAATTGAATTGATAATATTAACAAGGTTGAAAAATAAAAATCAATAATAAATGCATACCCGATCAAAAAACATTATATATATCATATGTAGTCATATCTCATTTGATATAGATCGACATTTAATCTTATCCAAGTTCATCTCAAAATTGGGGTATCCAGTAATATCCAATAAGATCTCTCAAATATATTACAGGATTAAATTAGATCCAAATATATCTCAAAATTGGGAGATCCCAAATATCCCATGGGATTAATTTACATCCAATTAGATACAAATGGATAGGCTAATTTTGGCAGATCGAATTGGATAATTTGAGATCAAAATTTATCCTATGATATATTTGGAATTATTTAAATTTTAATAAAAGTTTAAAAAGAACACAAAATTTAAAAAAAAATATTTATTTATTAAAAACATATTTATTTCATAAAAAAAACTCTGTCGGACAATTTCAATGCATTTTTTTCATTGTTTTTGTTTTTTTAAGTGAAAGCCCAAAAATAAAAGCTTTATTTTTCACTTTCTATTTCGTTATATCTTTGGCATTTACAGTCGGATCTTAAAGTATGATACATCGATGTTTTTTTCTTGAGGGGACTAATATTTCGCTCTAAGGGTCATTGACCTTAAGTATCCCATACCCATCAGATCTCAGTTCCTACCACCCTCTAATGTACAGCCCTAATGTCAGAAAATTAAAGCTCGCAAAAAATTATTAAAGTTTTGCTAAGGAAGTTTTTCGATAATTCCAGCAGAACTTTTTTTCTTGCCGAACGTAGGGGTTGCCTTTTTATTTTTTTTTCTTTGGATTTTTCCTTTATAGCAAAACATTGGTCTCCCCGACCTTAGTAAAAAAAATTATATGACTTTTGATATTATATATAATTACATCCGAAAAATGAGAACATCTAATTGTATCAAATTAGATCGTATTATGATCATTTTAGACCTAATTTGACACAATTAGATCTAATTTGATGGAATAAGATATGGTTTGATACAATTTTATCCGGATTTTGTCCTCATCCAAATGTATCAAATATAATATAATCATATCCAACTGGATATAATGGTATATAATTCGATACAATTATATATAATTATATGAGGCATATGTAACTATGTATAGGTCTACATATAATTGGATATTATAATATGTTGCACTATATATTGTGCAATATATAACAAGATATAGATATATATGTAAAATTTCGTAAAATTTTAAATAATTATATCTTGGTATATATGTTCCAATATATAATTATAAAAAATTTTATATGATAATATATGACTATATCAACACTTTTTTACTTGGGGAGGCAAATAAATTTTGGGCAATAAATTTTTTTTTTAATTGCCTTACAAAAATACTTTATATTCGAAGGTGTACCGCGCACTTTTTTTGCCTGTAAGGTGGTATGGTCTAGTGTACATATACTATACAAAGCCTCCAAAATCTATCAGCCTTACTATTTATATTCTCAAAATGTAAATTTTTGTCAAACTCGACTTTAGTTAAAATTTTGAGTCGTAGTGTGCTTTGGCTTGGTTTGTTTTTCAAATTATCTGGTTGGTTAATTTATTTTCAAGCAATCAAAATGTTTCAAAATATATATATTGTTGTAGAGTTTTCATGCACAAAATATACAAAAGCGTATATTTAAAAATAAAGTCGGCGTTAAATTTAAAATATAGCCCATAGTATGTCATTTCAATGTGTTCTTAATTTAATCATTAAAAAATAAAAATGTTTGATATACCCAGAGATAGATCTGAATACCTTCCAACCTTCTACTAAGCATGAGATTGTGCCGGTGAACCACTCCTCAGACCTTCCTTGGTAGCGTTTTTAACCTAGTGTCTTGACATGCAATAAGATGATATCAAGCAATTGTCAAAAGGATTTCACTCAAATTGCATTTTATTGCAATATCATGATATCTCTGACATGCAAGCGGCTCTTGCAATGATGCCGGACATCAAATGTCACTTTTCGTTTTAATTTTTATTTTGTAATAAAAAAATATGTCAAATACTTACTTTTCGAAGTATCTCTAATTTCATAAACGCCATAATAGACAGTGTGAACGCTTCTGATTCTGGCAGATTATAAATTCATGTAAATACTCTATAAAATAAAAGCAAAAGAAATACTAAAATTGAATTCTTAACATTCAAAATCTTAACAAAATTCAGTAGAATATCTTAAATTTTTAATGCAATTTTTTTTGAATGCCTTTTTTATTAAACACGATTAACGGTTAATGAACCTTGTAGCACTACTAAGTAATAATTTAGGTATAAGTAGCTAACGCGAAAACTTGACTGTGTTTAAAAAATATATCAATAAAGCTACTAAAAATTGGTTAAAAGTGATGCTGCAGGAAAATTTTCTGAAAAGATTAGGTAGTTGGAAATGACAATTTAGGAAGATGATATTTGCAAAAAATTAGTAGACCAAAAATATTATAAAAAAATTTATAAATTTTCAATGCTTTTTTAAATTTTTTTTACATGCGAATATTTTTTATAAAAAATTTCTTTTCATTTTAGCACGAAAGAACTTTATTTTTATTCAACTAAATTTAACTTAAATATAACTAAAATTCTGTAGATAAAAAATCTGCTAATTTCAGAAAATTTTCCCGTGGTACACTTCCTAACTAATTTTAGCACAGGTTTATTTCTACCAATGTAGTAAACAATTTAGGTTCCAACTTATTTGGTAATGAAAGTTTTCGCTGTGTATATAATATCAATACCAGTACTTCTATATAATTAGAAATATTTTCTATTTTTTTTAAGACGGTGACTATATTTTATACTTTTATTGCAGAGTATCTCTGGTTTCTGGAATTTATTAAAATAAGTTTTTTGTTTTCCAAACTCATGTTTTATTTATACTCCTAACGAAACATTTTTTATGGCCTTATTTCTTGTTTTAGGAATCTGGATAATAAAAATTCAACGAATCTACAGGGAAATGATAACTGCAAGGACAATTCATCCGAGAAGAAGAAACCACATATCAAAAAACCTTTGAATGCCTTCATGTTATACATGAAAGAAATGCGTGCCAAAGTTGTAGCAGAGTGCACACTTAAGGAATCGGCTGCTATAAATCAAATATTGGGTAGACGGGTAAGTCATATATGTTTTATTTAGAAAATATAAATACAACAAAAGTGTTGCTTCCTAACTCTAACAAGTGGTTTAAACAAATATTTTAGTGGCAATTAAATTATAAAACTGTAGCACCACTTTCTGATTGTTTAAACAATATTGTTTTAAATCAAACATTTTTTTGTGTGTGAGTTTTTTTCATGAGCTTAAACAGATATAATCTAATGTTAACACTGATCTTATACTGAAGGAACTGACGCCGTCTGACACGATTTGTTTAGAAATGATCTAAAGGAAAATCTGGAAGCATAATAATAAAGCAGACTAAACAGAAAAAATTATTTCTTGAAAAATTTAAGTAAATGACGTGTTTCACAATAGCATGCTTATGTTAATACATACATAAGCTCTGTAACGCATAAAAAAATTTCCTCACAAAACTAAAGCAAAAATAATTACTATCTGAAAACCAAATGAATACTTTGACTGCATATAGCGCGCAATATAACTTGCCAGGACATATTGTTTTATTATGTAAATACGAGAAAGCCATATTATAAAACTGAATAGTTTGTATTTAAAAAATAATGGTAAATTTGGAAATATAGCCTTTTTTGTGCGGATTACTGTACGTACAGTTAAAATTTAACAAAAGTTGCAAATATGCAATAAAAAAACGTATTTTACAAAAAAAAATTATTTAAATAAGTAAAACTAGCAGATCATAGTCATTCTAAAATTTTTCAAAACGGGATTCAGATGTATGTCTATTGATAACTTTGAAAATAAACACGCCGTTATTCCACATTCCTCTGATATCCGCACTGTACTTAGTTCTGCAAAATTCGATGCAGTTCACGTTATATCGCGGCTGAGTTTTATATTTTTAGCAAAAGTGAAATTAATACCTCAATACTGCTCTAAGTTTTAAATTTTGTTTAAACTACACTCATAAAAACAAACCCGTACAAATAGTTCAAAATTCTGCTAAAATAACAGGGAATAGTACCTGTATTTGCGCCAGTAGAATTTTCAATGAAGTTGAGAATTGTGGTCTGCTAAATTTAGGTAAGCTAAATTTTACACACTGCTAAATACACAGACAATTGTAGTTAACTTAGATATGAAATTTGAGCTAAAATCAACAGAAACATTACCTGATTTAAATGAAAATTTCTGCTAAAATGTCGCCTACAGTCTAGGTTTTTGGAATCTACGGACCTGTCCTGAGACAGGCCCATATTTATTTTTGGGAGTATAGGTTTAGGTATAGTAAACTAATGAAGATTTCTTCACAAAGTAAATGAAAAATTTCTTAAATTTGATGAAAAGTCTCCATATATTTTATGAATCCAGTTTTAATGGAACTTTTTCATTGAGTGTATGAAACTTTTAATAAATAAAATGAAATTTTTAGCAACATTTAATGAAAAATTCCATTCAATTAAAAGCTTCAATGAACGAGTTCCAGTGAAACTTCATTAATTTTAGGCAAAAATTCATTAATATCAAGCAGATAATTCTCTCAGTGTACACGCAAAGAAAAACTATAGTATTTTCGTCTAAAACAAGCACATAAGTTACCTTAGTTGCTTGTATATTATGCAACTACAAATGTTAAGAATATATCTCTTTCACAATTTTGTATGCTTAATTTTCCATTTTATTCCATATTCCATTTTCTGTTACCAATAAAAAAAAACTTGAAAATCGCTTTATATTTTTCTGTAAAAGAATGCATCAACCATCTTGGTTTTTGTATGTCCAAGAATAATCGTAGTTGCTTTTGTCAATTATCTTGTTTTTTTTTAACATATGGTTGAGATCAAAAAATGTGATAAATTTTTGGGCCAAATTTGTGAGAAGCAAAAAGGGTTAATATTTCGGTTTTTTCTTAATGGAATCAGTAAGTTTAGTCATTATAAACCTAATTGCAAAAAATCTCTTCTACAAGTTGTCGCAATAACTTGTTTTGCACAATTTTAATTTTTTTTTGTTGTAACGGAGTTTACATTTCTGCAAGCAAGAGATATAACAAAAAAACTTGCGTATGAATTTTCTTCAATTTATTAGTTTTTCGTATTTGGGTTTTCAACTTGCTTTCCAATGATATATAATTTGTGTTTATCAAATTGGCGGTTTCGCGAATAAAAATACAATTCATTCCGCGAAAAATTTTTTTTTTTTTAATTTTTGATCCTTTTAAATGCTTTTCAAAAATATAAAAATTTTTCAAATCCAAACAGCGGTTGCGCAGTTACAAAATAATATATTAAAAACATAACATTTCACGATCAAAAAATTCTTAAATTGTGTGAAACAAATTTAATTTGTCAAACTAATGTCAGTAATGACTCGAAATATCCATTCAAAACCAATGAAATGTAAAATTAATCGTTTTTCGCTCCAGCAGCTTAGGGTAAAAAACTGATAACTTTTTTTGATTTCACGCAAATTATTAGTTGAATCGTCTTTTGACGCATAAATATTAGTTGAATCACCTCTGTTTATGGTTATTTTAAAATATTTTAAACATTTATCTACATTTATTTGAATGAAACCTGATGCAAACAATTGTGATTACGGAGTTTACAGTTACGGAGTTTACATTTGGTTACTTTTTTCGTTTTCTTTCAGAAACGCTTTGACAGAAATTTTTTTCCGAAACAAAATTGCATGATGCCTACAAGGTGAATCCAAATATGACATTGTTTTTCTTACTCGTTAAATATTTTGGTGTAAAAATTAGGAACGGAGTTTACAACATTTTTTCAAATCTTATTAAAAACATCCTTTTTCATCTCGAGAATGTTACATGTTGCAAAAAAGCTTCAAGTCTGTTATACTGGATGATTACTTACAGTCCAACGATCATTTGAGTATAAATAACATTATACTTTTCGCAATATAAATAAAAGATAACTCCAAAATTCTGGTGTATGCATTTTTATCAAAAATTATGACGAAAAATCGTTACAGAGTTGAAGTCGTGATAGCTAAGATATACGAAAAAGTTTGTAAAATGTATTAATTTTTATTAAAAACGGCACTTTTCCTCTTCATAAAAATTCTTACAGTTAGTGTTTAGCTTTATTGGTTTTTAAAATATAAAAGTTAAAAAACCTTAACAAGTAACTCGTTACGGAGTTTACATTTGGCCTATAAAATTGGTCACAAATTTTATGTATTAACCAAAAGTTGGTCAGATGGTTATAAATTTTGTAAAACAGGTGACAATGCGCTGATATATATCGAAATATGTAACTCAAATGTAATCCATGCATTAGAAATTCGGTGGTTACACATTTTTTTATCACATTTTTTGATATCACCCATATATATTTTTTAAAACATATAAATTCATTAGCGGTAATTTGCCTAAGCATTTCAATAAATTAACTAACAAAAAGATAATACACAACGACAACAAAAAACTGCTACCACCTGTTGCACTACATAGAGGCAATTTTGCTGGACGACATTTAATAAAATTGTTCAGTAAACTAATCAAATTTTTTCACAGTAAATTAAAAATTTCTTAAAATTGATGAAAAAGCATCATAAATTTTATGAATCAAGTTTTAATGAAACTTTTTCATTGAGTGTATGAAACTTTTAATAAATAAAATAAAAATTTTCACAATATTTTATGAAAAATTGCATTAATTCAATGAAATGTTTCAATGGACTAGTTCCAGTGAGACTTCATTGGTTTTATGCAAAAATTTATTAATATCATGCAGATAATTCTATCAGTGTAGAGTGCAACCCTTTACAATTACTTTTAAATTAAACCAATGATATATTGAACTAACTACAGGTTTTTTCTTTGCGTGTACAGCAAAGAGTACAAACTCTGTAAAAGGTTTTTGGTACTGTAAAACAAAATATCAAAGTCAGAATTTTGCTTTCTTATTAAGTTTTTGAAATATTCTAACCTAAAATTGAAAAACAAATATTGTCGGAATCTTAAGCAATGTAAATATGGATATATATCAGTGATGCGCAAAATTGATTTGCAATTGTGTTAGTGAGCAAGAGAGAGAACTGCACTGGGAAAAAAATTGGACGAATTAAAAAATATGTCTTTTTACATATTTATCAATCTCCATATTTTTATACAATCTTAATGAAATTTTCTGCAACATATTTTTATAGATCTTAAACAAAATCTTCTATATTAATACCTTTATGGCAATTTGTTTATATATATATATTTTTTTTTTATTTCTATTAAAATTCTACTATGAAAGATATTACTATGAAAATAATCATAATATATTTTAATAACATATTCCCTAGATTCCTTAAATGTTTTATAACGTAAAAGGCATTGCATGATATCAAAAACATTTTTCATCATATATTTTCTGAATATCATAAATAATTGTTTTTAGTGCACTTAAATAAAAAATAACAAAACACCCGCTAAGCATGTGCACTCGTCACTGTCTCAGTGACGACTAAATTAAAGAGCATAAGAATATGTGTGAGGTAGTAAAATCACAATTGTACTTGGAAACGCGCACCACTGATATATATTTATTTTTAATTGTAATGATGATAGTATTAATAAAAATAAAAATAATTGAAAAATTAGTTAAACTAATTAAATATTTAGAGAAACGTATAAGCTTCCCGATGCATTTTTGATTATTGCGTGATTCGAAATTTTGGTTATTTTCGTTTTTTCGCTAATAAAATCATGTAAAGTAAAAATTTTGAAAAACTACGAAATAGGGTATTTATTATTTTTCTTCGTATTAACCCTTAAATGCATGGTGTAGCCATATGGAATAATAACAAAAAAACCACTTGATGCACAAAGCTGCATTTTTGGGCATTGGGGCCATTTCTGTACAAAATGCTCTTATAGTTTAGCGCGTTTTTTTTTTCCAAAAAGTGTACAATTCAAATATGTTTGTTTAAATATTTAAAGTGATATTCTCGTAATAAAATTAATTTTGGCGACAATAAATGTATAATTCACATATATATTTTTTTTTTTTTTTTCATACACGTTAAAATAATCACAATTTAGCTATTTGGCAAAAAACCATATTTTTCAATAAAAATCACCTTTTTTTAAATATTTTTTTTCGTTACTTTTGTTGAAATGGTTAAAATTGAAGAGATCATGCATTTAAGGGTGAAGGCATATCTACATGGGATAGAAAACTCGCGAGAATTTATGAAAATGCATATCTGTATAAGTCTACGTAATGTTATTTCTAGACCATTGACAGTTGCTGTCATACACAATTTCTTTAATTATTAACAATGTTGAAAATGTGTTGTAACATTATTGAACATTTCATATATGGGCAAATCTACGGAACCGGGCGATTCCATGTTACTCAGGATTTAAACCATTTTAGTAACAATATATAATATTTTTGATGATATCAGCATTTTCGAGGCAAAGAATTTAATCAGGCGAACATTTTAAATTTTAATATTTGTACTGCTAATGTGCTCTACTCAATTAAAAACTACCGTAATTTACCCCAATTTTGCTTGTAACTTTCAAGAGTTTTTCAACTGTTTTGGTTATAACTTTTTCAGCATAAAAGGAAATCGCTCAAAACCTTTGGTGGATAATAATTGTGATGTTAGAAAATCTCCCACTTGTTGAAAAAATAGGTGCCCTCAACTAGGAACAAATGGTAGTTCTTTAAAATCTGCAACTCTGTTTTTTGAATAAAGACATTTTTAATTTTTGCGCTTTCAGCCTCAATGCAATTGAAAATTTTTTGATACTGACATATAACTGACAAGTAAACAAAAAAATTGAGTTCAAATTAATAAGTGTGCCTTCAAAAATAAAGAAAATATGACGCATAGAGGTGCTATGCGTGAACTACTTGAAATTTTATATTTTTTGAAGGGCATATCCGCAGTTTGAGAAATAATTAATTTGCAGTCCTGCGTGATCGGTATATATCGGTGATACTATTCTTGTGTGTAAGTGCTAAATGGATCGTACTATTAGTTTGGTGTCCAGACCCATTTTAGGTTCAATTTTGTAGCTTTTCATAGATTTTTGGAGCTAAAAGTGATGTAGAAACCAAACGGATAATCCGATCGTTTTAGCACTTACACACAACAATATTAATTGCGATATATATCATATAAGGCAGCCATTAATTCTTTTATCTGTGGATGTGCTATTCAATTTAAAGTTGGATTTCTAGCGTATTGTACAGCGAAAATTGATGTAAAGCCTAAAAATAAAATCCGATCTGTTTAGCACTTTCATATATTGACTGCTGTAATAAGATCTACCGTTCCAGATAGATTGGACTCCATAATTCTTATGGTAATGAAGATATGTACCATTCAAGATATATTTGATCCCATAATTCTTTAAACCGTGGATGTGCCATTCAATTTTGTGCTGCAGTTTTGGGAGAAATTTATATGGGCACAAGTCTAAACATAGATCGATTTAAACCAAAATCAAGAGACTTCGTCCTTGCGCCGATATAAATCGGTCTACCAAATTTTATCAAAAAATCTTAATATTTGCGACCTGTAGCGTGCGCACAAGAATACATGGAGAGACAGACGGACGGACGGAAAAAGTAAAAAAAACAACATTACTTATAATCAGTAATGGAAATATAGCGCGACTATACATTTTCGAATAAAATTGCCATGATGATTGAAAAATTTGTGTCATCTTCTTTCATTAAATCGAGGTAAAAGTGTGTAAAAACTGAAAAATAGCAAAAACTTTGCTATTTTTGCTAACTTTGACCTCAATTTGCTCAAAAACCAGATGTTCTGGAAACCAAATTCGGACTCAGCACGGAAAAGTTACTTGAAAATGTGTGGTCGCATGCCCGAAAAATCCAAAAATTTTTAAATATTTATTAACGAAAATGTGTGTGGTTTTTTGTTTATAACTTTTTTCGCACTCAAAAAAATTTAGTCACGCGAACAGATTACTTCTTTTTAATGTATTTTAAATAAGTTAATCTATAAAAAAATGTGTGGCACTAATTTGAAATTTTTCATTTTTAAAATCTGAAATCGACCTGTTTCGTAGATTTTCCCATATACCTTTTGGTATTTATTTGAAGGAAAAAATATTCTTTTAAATACAAAAATTTGAATAAAAACAAATACTTGGTAACTAGAGATGGTACTTCTACGATGAAAAATAGTGCCAACAATATTAAAGACGACAAATCTAACGCACACTTTACGAGATTTCTATCCCGTGTAGATGTGCCTTTAGGAAATAATTACAATTCAAAACTAAAATTTTTTTGTTTTTAGACTTAAGAAGATGTGACGAAGGGAATTTTAATTAACGGTGTAATAAATATTGTAAAATATATAGATAGGCGTAGTGTAAAGTGGGTCTCGGTCAAATATTTTCAGTAATATCAAACATCAGCACAAATTTATTATATCCTTCTAATTTCCGCATTATGTTGCGTCTATATCAGCTCAACAGTTTCCGAGATAAATTCAATTTGGGGTCCTGAAAATGTACATGCATAAATTTTTGCTTTCTAGCCTTGTGTGACATCTTGGTCTTGGTCGATTAGTTAGGCCTCGAGTTCTACTTTCCGAATGGCTACAATCCAGTACTGACAAAAAGAATGAGTCTAAAAATAGATTTTCAAAAAAATAAGTTTTATAAAAAAAATATTTTTTTATTGTAAAATCTTTTTTTAATAAAATTTTTTAGTGCGGGAATCGAACCTGCGTCTCCAGGTTGCCAGTCAATAGCTCTACCATCTGAGCTATATCGACATGTAATATTTGATAGATAAAAACTCGCCAACATACAAAAAATATGTGGTTACATATATTCTTACCAGTGTTGAAAAAAAATTGAGTCTAAAAATAGATTTTAAAAAATTTTCAAAAAAATCTAGAAAATTACTTTCTATTTGAAAAATTATCAAAATAAGTCATTATCAGTAACTCATTATTATATGTTTTAAAATAATGCAGAATGTAAGTGGTTATCATTACTGGTAGTCCAAAAAATAATGATATGTCATTACCGTTTCTACACTGGGATTTTTAGTTTAAAATGCATTAAATATTTAGTGTTTTTAACTTATATTTCGGATTAATCCTTGATTGAAAATGATCTCTATCTTAACTGATTTCATCTGAATTTGAAATCTAAATATTTAATTTTGTATTAAAAATGTGATCTTTACTTTTAATTTTCAAAGTAAATTAACAATTTCATTATTAATTTTTTCAATATGACGTAGAAATGCTTAATTTCCTTCGTGGTCTCCGAATTTCAATCGGTATAAATAATGTTTTACATTTCTTTATAATTCATAACAAACAAATTGTTTGTATTTATAAATTGAGCTTTCAAAAGTTAAACGTTTCTAAATACAAGCGATGTTTTTGTTAATATGACAAAATCTTAATTGAAAATATTGTAATCCAACAGTACAAGCATTTTTTTCTGTATAATATTTCAACTAATTCAAAAGCTTGAATGTAATACTTTTTATATTTCACTTTATCAACTTAAGCGAAAGCAACACTAGACTAGCCGAGACTAGACTCTAGCGCCTCAAGTGTCTTTAAATCAATTTTGAAACTTCACTACCAAATTGTAAAAATTTTAAAATTATTTAGTTTTTTTTTATCTTACCTATCAACGTTAAGTATTAAAGGCAAATATACGTTACCCAATTGGAAATATCATCAAGACGTCTTCAAGATGGCTTAGTGACATGTCGCTGTCACTGATGACTTGCTGATCCGGTCTACACAAAAACCTTAAGACACCTCATGACATTTTCATACAAATGTAAAAATGTCATAACGACAAATCATCAAGGGGTCTTTACGCAGATTAAAGGATGACATATCCTTAAGACGTCTGGAAGAAATGTTTCCACAAAAAGAGGCTGACACCTCATGACTATTCAGCAGTCCATCACAAGACGTCTTTAAGATATTTCCTATAAACATCTGTTTAACATGATAGCATTTTGCCGTAAAAAATACAAAAATTCCAAAAATATTCCTTAGTAAAAAAAATTTATAATTTTTAATAATTAATCAGAAAATTTATTAATTCAGTTCGAGGCCAATTTCCTTATTATGAATTAACATAATAAGTAATTTTTTCAAAAACTGCTAGTTTTATTCATCAGGATATTCTCCTAACAAATACTTCACAGAGTTTTTGCTTTCAAAAACCCCTACACTTTCTGGAATGAAAAGACGATCGTTTCGGGGATTTTCCGGGTCCCCTTCTTCAGTTTTCTTTAGAAAGTGGTGGCAATAGTGCAATGCAAATTGAAACATCAAAATCTCATATTAAATGTAGTCTGCGACATCAACGAAATGAGAATGGAGCGACGGTAAGAAATACAAAAACAAAAAACTTTCATAATATTTCTATTGTTGCTTATTGGCTTGCAGAGACTTCGAAAACATATTTTATTGTTTGCTCCATTCTCATTTCGTTGATGTAGCAGACTACATTTAATATGAGATTTTGATGTTTCAATTTGCATTGCACTATTGCCACCACCTTCTAAAGAAAACTGAAGAAGGGGACCTGGAAAATCCCCGAAACGATTGTCTTTTCATTTCTGAAAGTGTAGGGGTTTTTGAAAGCAAAAACTCTGTGTAGTATTTGTTAGGAGAATATCCTGATGAATAAAACTAGCAGTTTTTGAAAAAAGTACTTATTATGTTAATTCATAATAAGGAAATTGGCCTCGAACTGAATTAATATATTTTCTAAATAATCAATAAAAAGCTCGAAAAAACAATTTTTATTTTTTTGAATAAAAATTAAAAACCAACATTTTGACAACACAATACGGAGACATTTTTAATAATTTATTGAAATAAAAAATAGTACTATTGCTGACATGTAGACCATAGATTACATAGATATCTTACTCTTTGACATTCGCTGTCAGTGCACGTATCTCATGAGAATGTGTTAGACATACGTGGTATACCTATACAAAAAAATTTAAATGTATGTGTAAAAATTTGTTTGTTGACAAAAGAAGAAGAAGAGTGAGATATCTATGTAATCTATGATGTAGACAGTATGACATTACTTTAGTTGTCCGGTGCCCACAAGTCTGCAGTTAGTCAGCGTTTTTAGAAACAGAATACAAAATGCTGACATGTCTTTAAGACGTCTTAAGTAAAATGTCTTTAGCTGATGACTTGTATATAATAAGTCGCTGATGACATTCTCTTTAAGACAAAATTTCCAGCTGGGTAAGGTTAAAACGAAACGAATTTTAAACTACTACTATTCATAAGTTTTAGTTACGAACTCGATGTGCGCTACACACAACGAGTTCACAACTACAATGTATTTTAGGCTTATTCACTGGATGTTTGTGAGTCTATTCATAAGTCTTTTGGATATCCTCTGTCTAACTTAAATTGCTTCAACCTTGTTTTTGAAAAAAGAAATATAATATTCGTAATATTACGCTTTATGCAAAATTAAAATGGGAAAAAAATTAATTTAGAACCAAGGTTGTCAACCGATACCTTTATAATACCGTTAGTCGTTTCAAAACTCTTTCAGATTGATAACCGATACCAATACCGAGACTCTTAATTTAAAAAAAATACCGGTATTCCAAAACCTTTTCCCTTAATACCGGTATCGCACCGGTATTGAATCGGTTTCTAATAAAATATTTTTTTTTCACAAAAACATATAATTTTTTTATAAGAAAAATGCAAATTTTCAAATTAATTGCATTCTATCTGTGTTTTTAATAAAACATCGTTTTGCTAGCAGGCATATTGCTATTATTTTTTTAATTTGGTTTAGCAACAATGTGTTTTTTTGCAACAACACATAATTTAGTGTAAAAACACAATTCTTTAGTAATACCGGTACATACCCGTATTGATGTTTCGGTATCGGTAATACCAATACCGATACCGATGCCAATACCGAAACCATAGATGGACACTTTGCAGTACCAGTAAAATTTCAGTAAAAAAAAATTTTACTGGTTACTGCAACGAAATTTTCAGTAACCAGTAATGTTTACTGATTACTGAAAAAAAATCAGTAACCAGTAATGTTTACTGATTACTGAAAAAAAAATTAAGTAACCAGTAATGTTTACTGATTACTGAAAAAAAATTGCAGTAACCAGTATTTTTACTGATTACAAAAAAAATTCAGTAATTAGTAAATTTGTACCAATTTAGGCATTTTTTTATTTTTTATTTTAAAGTTGTATTTTACCTAGTTACACAATATTTAAATTAAAAAAAATATATCTTCTAAGATAAGTTCCAAAAAAACTTATGTTACTTAACAAATTTTAATTATTCAGAAGGAAATGCAACAAAAACTACTGAAAGTTAACAAAAACGAAAAATGTGTTGTAACGTGTACACATGCTTTATACTAATATGTATCTCGTGTACATACTTTAATGATAAAGTGTCTGCATTATTGTATCTTAACATCTCTTCTTTTGTTTATCATGTCTATTGTTGAATTTGTTTTGTTTAATTGTTATTGCCATAAATACTATTTATTTATTAATTAGTTATTCTCTATGTTCTGATATTTTTTTATTTACTGATTACTGCATTTTTCAGTAATCAGTAAAAATTTACTGGTTACTGCAATTTTTTTTCAGTAATCAGTAAACGTTACTGATTACTGAAATTTTTTTTACAGTAATCAGTACCGTTTAACCGTAATGCAGTAAAAATATACTGCAGTATGGCCATGTATGACCGAAACAAACAAAAAATCGATACCAATACCGTTATTCGTTTCGTTTGCCAACCTTGTATATAACAATTAAAACAAATAGAAGAGAATAATTTAACTTAAAAAAATTAAATTAAATCAATAATAATTTTCTCATTTGCAACAGCTGTTGTCAAAATGACACCAATTGTTTATGAGATGAGCAGGGTTTGTGCGTCATTTAGTAAAAAGTATTATGGATAAGAAAACTTTATTCAGCGGATAGGCAGTGCCTAAATTTTGCTTATGAATACCGCAGCTAATTTTATAATAATTATGCTATAATTGAACGTATGTCGGGAAATTTTTATACGGAGTAACGCGAAGAAGTTGCGTTAGATGTGAAAACGTATTAATGTTAGGTTTTCAACGTCAACAATTTGGAATTGTTAGCCTGGGCCGCATATTTGTGTACTTTGAGTTTATTTCGGGGTTAATGAATATGGCTAAATGTTTTTTGTCGAATTTTGCATAAACAATCTTTAAATTTCAGAGGTTAATAATTCTCCAAAATGACAACAAAATTCGTATTTTAATGTCAGCGTCTGATAAATAGAAAATCCGCCATTTGAAGGTAATTTTATCTTTTTAGCTTTATTTTAGCCAGTTTTGTACACAAATTTAGCTATTTAGGATAAACTGCTTCTGGCAACACTGCCAGTTACCAAGAAGGGCTTACGACCTAAACAATAGGGAAACATTTATTTGACACCCAATTTTTGATGAGAAAAATGCAATATTTTACAACAACTCATCCAAGTATATAGAAAAACAGCAAAAATTTTATGACTTTTAAGTTTATATCTAAACTTTCTTAAGAAAATTATTAAAAATTAACCGGGCGCAAAAGTGTAACATTTGTATTCAAAAAGAAAACTGTTACATTTTTCCTAGTCAAATAAATTATTGTAGTTAAATAGTTAATAAAAGCATTAGCTAACAATGCTACAAAGAAAAAAGTTCTCTGAAAGCACTCATTTGAACGCTTTGCCAACGTTTGCATTAACTACTTGGCTAAACTGCAATATATGGGGTTTCGTCAAAAAAATATAAAAAAGATATGGCCCCCTCTGGAATTAAAAGACAAAAAAACCGAAATTAATTTTGGGAGGGGCTCGGCCCCGGGAGGCTCGTGAGGGGCAAAAAACGGGGGAACATAGTAACATGTAAGTGTGGGTACTGAAATTAAAGGAAATTGTCTCACCATTTTAAAAATGTTATTTTTTTAATCCATAAAACGTAGCCCTAACTAGAGCCATTTTAGTCCCTTAAGAGGGGGGACTGAAAATGATGAAATTTATTGTATGGTAAAATGGTACTCAAATGATAGAAAATGTCGACTTCAATTTTTTCATTTTCATTTTCACTTCATTTTTTTTCAATAATCGATAAAAGCACTAAAAACTTAGACATTTACATAAAAAAAATTTTGCCTGTGGCGCAATAACAGTATATCACTTCTGAAATTGCATTTTCGATCCAAAAGTTTCATTTTTATATCATTTAAAAAGTTTGGGTATACCTAACATTAAAAAAAGGAAAATAAATACAAAAAAAAAATTTCAGTTCTGAAATTGCATTTCTCATCAATAAAAAGTTGACTCCTTTTGTCATTTCCACTTCCAAGTGCCTTTTGTGTTCCAAATTTTCAAAATTAACAACAAATAATGAACATTTACAGGGTTTTACCAAAACTAAAATATTGTGATTTTAGACTTTTTTAATTTTTCGAAGGTCTAAAATTTAACAAAATGCCTCTAATTCGATTTACGTCCAACGGATTAGTAAAAAACCTCATTTTTGAAATCGTGAGAAAATTTCCTTTCATTTGAGTACCATTTTCGTTCATATTAATATTTTACTTTTTTCGACCCCTCCCCCACCTATTGGTCGAAAAATGGCTCTAGTTAGGGCTACGTTTTGTCGATATAAAAAAAAAACATTTTTGTGAATCGCGAGACAATTTCCTTTAATTTGAGTACCCACAGTTATATGTTACTATCTCCCCTCGTTTTTTGCCCTCCACAGGCCTCCCGGGGCCGAGCCCCTCCCAAAATTAATTTCGATTTTTTTCCTTTTTAATTCTAGTTGGGGTCATATTTTTTATTTTTTGCCGAAACCCCATAAACTGCAGTTTTGCCAACTACTTTCCCAATACTTGTTTAACAAAATGTTTTTATGAAAAAAGCCACTGGCAAAATATCGATTTAAAACTATTTGCCAAAGCTAGGTAAAAGGACTTTGCCAATGATTTTACAAAATTTACGACGCACGGTGGTAAATTTTCAGAGAAGGCGGTCAAAAATCCATAACTTTTGAAGGAATTGACGTATTTTAATAGAGTTTTTTTCCTAGCTTTAATTTACGATATCGATCGTAAAAATCGAGTAGTAAATAAAATTATATATTACGGGTTAAACTATATAACACCTGTTTTCGCTAAATGCGCTGCTAACTTATCTTAAAAGTAAACACAGCAAAACATTATCATTTTCCTATATTTTTCCATTCATACACTTAAAAATATAAGTTCCCGGGTGAAAATGGTCATATATGATGATATATGACTAAATATATGACTAAATATGGGTAAATATATGGGTTCATATATGATTCCATATATGCTCGGATCCGTAATTTGAGGGTATATGGCCGTATACGATATATATGGACATATATGAGTTCATATATGCTCATATACCTACTTTCGCTTATATATAAAAATATGATATTTTTGTATTTTTCAACAAAAACTTTAAAGAAATTGATAGTTAAGGTAAATTATTAACAATATCATAAATTTGTTTTAATTTAAAGTCTAAATAATACAAAATCTATCGAATAATACATCTATTTATACGCTAATAACAATTTAGAAATTTTAAACTAAGTTAATGGATTAATAAACATAAATTATTGGACTTCAAGTAGAGATTATCCGACAACTTCACAGCTGTATCTCATACGTTTTCAATTGCATTTCATATTGCTGAACATATTCTTCAATATTAGGTTTGTTCCACGTAATTCTGGGTAAAGTCTGGTAAATTGAGAGTAAACAAATAATTATCTCAAAAAATGGTAAAATTGCTCACAATACCTGGAACGCACAAAACCACATTTCAAGCCCAAAAATTAACGTCAAAGTTATTCATATAAACAAAAGCTATTTTTAAGAATAAAATATCGAAGGGAATAAAGAAAAAATGTTATAAAGTGGTATTTGTTAACGATATTAATTATTGTTTACAAGTTTTGTTAATATTTTAATTATTTTTACAAATTTAAAACAGCAGATTTATAAACAACTAGTGATTTGACAGTTTTACCATTTTACCCGCAAAAAAGTACGGGTAACTTCTGGTAAAAAGGGAAACAAATTATTCTCTCATCAACGCTCTCATTTACCCAATTTTTAACAATAGAAACGCTTTTTGGTAAGATTGGGTTCCCGCGGGTACCCGCGGTAACGTACGTGGAACAGAGCTAATGCTTGCAAATTCCAGCTATAATAAAAAAATAATGAAATAAGAGATTCGTATTGTTTTAATTTGTTTACTCCCAACATGTTTTTTCAATGAATGTTTTATAGTATTATTAATTTAAAAAACTCTTTATCTCAAAATAGGATATAATTTAATTGGGTCGCACTCCATTACATAACGTGCTCTTAATAAACAAAGAGAAAATGTTCTGTATTCAGATTTTTCAAATTGCTTTTGAACGAATTTCAATTTGGTGATCATAATTTATTTATTGTACAGACGTAAAGTCCAATTCATTCAAGAATCCATGTAAATATCGTTCATTTATACATTCATACCAATTTCCGCTTAAAAATTCATGCGGATTTTAATTCAGTAGAATATGGATAAAAAAATAAAAATTTATATGACTCCATATATACGTGAAATATATTATCATATATGTAACAATACATGAATTTATATACGAAGATATATGGCATATATGGAGCAATATATGCAAGGTATTATCATATATGGTGTAATACATTTCCATATATGAACTTTTATTTTGGATGCGTTTACCCATATATGCTCCCATATATGTCAGATATGTTCATATATCATTCATATATGATCATACAAGCAACGATATATGCCAATATATGATCATATATGATAATTTTCACCCGGGTTAATAAAAAAATTAGTAAAATGAATTTTTTTTGCTGAAATCGCGATTTTAAATAATAATAATAGATTTATTACATTTTACTAAGATACAGCAAAAAGTCTCTTGGATTTAATTTAGTAAATATTCATATCTAATCAAATAAGAGTTAGTAAAATATTTGATAAATTTATCAATTTTTTGCTAACAGTCAGCTCATTGAACACAAAATGGTAAGGAGGTCTTCATTAGTAAAACATCTAGACATTTTTCGAAGGCAAACAGTCTCTTTTTACAAAAAGTATATTACGGTATTTTCTCAATTGCCTACGGGAAATTTTAACAAACTGGCACCGAACTGGCCCCTTTATATGAAATAGACTGGTCACTTTTACATGGCGTTGTCATAGGAGGTGGAAATTGACCCCTTGTGACATGTCACAAGACAAATTCTAGGACAGGTTACTGAACTCTCAATTTCAGGGACCTGTCCTGGGATTTGTCTTGTGACATGTCACAAGGGGTCAATTTCCACCTCCTATGACAACGCCATGTAAAAGTGACCAGTCTATTTCATATAAAGGGGCCAGTTCGGTGACAGTTTGTTAAAATTTCCCGTAGGGTTATTACAATTTTGTCTTTCTTATTTTGTGTTGGACGTATTTGATGTAGAAACGATTTCTTTATGATTTTGTGAGGAATTTTATCATTGTCTTTTTAAGTCTGCGTCTTCATGACCTTTCACTACATTTATTAATTGATTTTGCTGGTGGCCCTTTTCCCCAATTCTATTGTCAGTAGTGGGTAACTTTTTGAAAACAAATTCATTTTCCAACCATTTATGATGTAATTGAAAAAACTTCTCCTTGCTACGACCACAGCCTTGATAAAGTTTTTTAAAATTCACTTTTTTTTTTGTATATAGTAACTTCTTGTTCATCGCATAAAGAAATGTTCTTTCATTATGTGAGACAAAACATCATTATTATCTTTCTGTTGCAAATAAATTTCTGCGAGATTTTTATAAATGAACTTAGCCATTTCTTTAACTATAATGAATAATCGTAATATTAAATATCGACTACACCGTTTGAATATCGTAGTTGTAAGTTACAAATTTATTTACTGAAAATTTATTTCATTAAATACTAAACATAAATTTCTTAAAACTAAACTAGACTACCTACAAGCGATATTTACTATCCTTGTAGAGGATTAAATTTTAATTTAGATTTTCTACTGATGTAACCATAACTTTTTCTTGGTTAATATCTCTCATAGTGATATGCTTTACCTATATTCTCACATCTGCATACCAGATGTTAAGCACTATGTCCCTAATTCTTGGAATGCAATTAAACATAATCTACATGTGTGGTTGTTTTTTACGAACAATCATTAATACAATCATTTGTGTTGTGTTCTTAGGAAAATGCAAAGTAATTCTTAAATTTAATATAAAATTATCCTTTAACAAATAATAATTAAAAATATGAAATAAAAAATTAAAAATTAAATTTTACTGATTAAAAAACCACTACTTTAAATTTTAAAGTAGTAAAATTTCGTTTTTGTTTAATATTTGGAGTTAGGCAGTAATTAAGTAATAAATAATAAAAGTAATAAATTAATACGCGTTTACTTTCCTAAAATTTGCTCACCCAAAATTACATTAAAATCGAGCAAAGATAGGACTCAACATTATTAACAACAACAAGTGTGTTGTACTTAAATAAACTAGTTTTCAGAACAATTAGAAAAGACTAAAAATTATTAAAGTTAATACAAGCAATAATGAAGAACACTATTTAATAACACCTAATGGTAATGGGTGTTTAATTCAAAATGACAATCAATAATACAAATAAATAATAAACAAACTTTTATCCCATTAATTAAAAACAAAAAAGGTAAAAGAAACAAACAAAAAAGTTATTTAAAATTCTTTAAGTTATTTCTGGTATTAATAAAAAACTCTTTTTTGAGTTTCTAATTAAAATCGCCCATTTTGTTTTTTTCGACTGTTATCATTAATTGAAGGTGCAATTCTAAATATTTTTTAATACGCATATATTTTATTAAAGAACTCTTGTATTTTAATACCGCATTAGTAAAGTTTTCATTTTTATTAAGCTCAGAATAAAGCGGTAGGACATTAAACATTAACCTAAATGTAAAATCGCAACGAAAATAAATAAGCTACTGAATGTGGAAAATAAACTCCAAGTAAATATTTTTTTTTTTTTTTTTTAAATCGTTGACTATAACTTTACATATAATTTTATTGTTAATATAACAAGTTTCTATGAAAAAATCTGAACTTTTATTGAAAAAATGGCTCTAGCTTCTCCGCGCCCAATTTTGGCCAAAAGTGTTTAGTATGAAAATTTTCGATAAAAACATACCCTAATTTAACCCTTTGCGGCACTGTGGTGTATTTCTGCAGCATACCCTTAAAACAAGTGTAAAAATATCGCATATGGCAATATACCAATTTAGCTCTACGTTTTAGTTTGGCAGCAAAGCATTATAACGGTTTATTAGTCAATTAGCTTACTGTATGGCAATACTTGTATATTCATTTCATTCGAGTGGCGCACGTGTACAATTCTGTTTTGCGCTCTTTGAATTAATTTACAAACACGTTTTTATTGAAGAAATACTGATATTTCGCTACTGAAATTTGCGTGAGTGAAAGATATTAGAATATATCAATAATCAATTATATATTTTTTTGTAAAAAAAATTTCGTTTATGTTTTATACTGATCTTTGTTTGTTGCATATATGCAACACTGGGTGTTGCGATGTAATTTTTTACCATTTTTTATCCAATGTCAATGCTTTTTTCTTAGTATCAAAATGAGTCGCAAATTGCGCAATCTGAGTACTAAGGATCTGGAAAATATTCTAGTAGAATGTGAAGATGGTCTTGATGTATCTGACGACGACGATGCCGTCGATCCGACGTTCAACTTAGAGGCGAATGGGAATGAAAGCTCTGATGAGGAATTAGAGGTATCACCTGACTTGATAAATGAACTTGAATCCACCGACAATCTGGCTACTGCATTCACCACCAAGCAAAGCATTAATACTGCATCGGATTTATGTCCGGTTACCGCTTCTCTTAGTACTACTGCTGAAGCATCTCCAAGGCTGTCTAATCGGGTCCCTGGGACTAAGGCCATGGAAAACGAAAAGCCTAAGCTTAAATAAGGACCAACTACGTTTTCATGGATCTGAAATATTACCGCCAGAGATACTTTGCCTTGATACTTCATTTGAGGTGTTTTCCTATTTGTTTACTGAGGACATTATCGACCTTATAAGGGACCAGACCAATTTGTACTCTGTTCAGAAGGATACCAATAAGCCTATAAATGTAACCAGTCAAGAGATACGTCAATTCATTGATATCGTTTATTACATGTCGGTAGTATTTTGGCTTTGGGGACTATAAGAAGAGCACGTATTCCCAACTACAAGCTGCCAGATGAAAAATTTCTAAAAAAAAAGAATCGCGTGGTACGTCAATAGAACAAGTCGGTGACTGCAATGGAAGTGACGTAGCTGTGGTTGCTTGGAGAGACAAAAAATCGTCACTCTAGCATCTAATATTGCAGCAAAGTACCTAACATCTGTAGTCAGAAGGTGGGACAAGTCAAGGAAACAATACATCTCTGTTGAACGTCCTTTTGCAGAGTATAACCGACATATGGGTGGAGTCGACCTTTTAGACTCTGTTATGGGTCACTACAAAATTAAGCTTCGTAGTAAATGTTGGCATCTAAGAATATTTTACCATTTATTAGATATGACAATTAATGGCTTTTATATAGGAGAATACATGCTGAAAACGGTAGTACAAGCAAAACCATCAACTCTGCAGAATTTAGAATACAAATAGCTGAGACGTTATGCAAATATAAAACAATTAACCGTACAAAGCGCGGAAGTGATGTTGAATGTCTCAGTCAAAATAAAAAGAAGAAAGGTCCAGTTCAACACGTTCCCCCGAAATATGTGAGGTTGGACCAATACGGGCACTGGTCAGTTTGGGTCGATAAACGAATGAGATGCAAATTTCCAGGCTGTAAGGGTTATACTCAAACATAGTGCGAAAAATGCGGAAATAGTTTGTTTTACAATAAGCAAAATAACTGTTTTAAAAATTTTCACATTACTTAAGTTCAAATTCAAATATTAAGATCTATTGCTGCAATGTTGCATTTCTGCAACACCTAATTTTTTTTACAAAAATAATACTTAAATTTGTAATAAATTTTTTTTTTAATTTTTCCATTAATAACAACCTACCCAACAAACAATTCGTTCCGTTTACGCACCGTTTTCGGTCCGTCATAAACGGAATCCAACTCCGTATACGTACCGTTTTCTGGATCCGTTTACGGACCAGAAAACGGAACATCGAAACTGATTCGAATCCGTTGAAAATCGGTCAATGACGGACCGTTTACGGACCGGTATGTCGTGTTAAAAACGGACAAGTCCGTTTAAAGTCCGTCAATGACGGACCGTTTACGGACCGTTATGTCATGTAAAAAACGGACTAGTCCGCTGAAAGTCCGTCAATGCCGGACCGTTTCCGGACCGATATGTCGTGTAATAACGGAGTATTTCCTTGTCCGTATCCTACCGATTTTTTCAACAAAAATAGACCATATGTTTATTATTTTCAATACAAAGTACTTTTTTTTCTTTTTTATAAATTCAATACAATATTTTGCACATCCAGCTCGGTTTACCTATCTATTCAGCGCTTAGGGACCCGAAGTAAAATCCAACATCTATATGGAAAAGAGACAATAAATTAGTTATGGTTTAATTGACTGTGTACACAATGCAAATTCTCACATGTTATACACAAAACATTGTGAAACATTAAGTTTCATAAATCTTACCTTGTTACTTGATGTTGTTTGATTAATGGTGTGATAGAAAGAATTCCCTCTATTGCATATTCTCCATATATTCCCATTATAAAAATATTTTCACCGACTTTACAAAAATATAATTTTTTATTTTGTAAACAAACTGCAGCCGATGAAATCCGTATTTAAAGGTACGGAAACGGATACACCAATACGGAGTTAAAACGTATTGTGTTCGAAAATCCATTTATACGGTCCGTTAAGCATTGACGGATACGTACATTACGGACAGTTAACGTGCCGTAAAAGCCGGATTCATGAATCCGTACGTGCCGGAGAGTCCGTAAAAATGTTTCTTGGGTATTTACCACCTAATAACAATAAAATTACCAAAATTGGCGTTCTTGTGCCGTAAAGGGTTAAAAATTATAAAAAAAACTATTGAGTAATGAGAATAAAAAAATTTATACCCGCTAAAAATTTATTAAATGGGTAATAAACGAAAATCTATCCGAAGTTAGTATCTCTGAAAACAAAAAAAAATATGAACATTTCAACTGGGGAAAAATCTAAAAAATTTATAACTTAAAAAAAACATGAAAAGGGTATTTTGGATCACCCTGTTCACTGTGAAATCGTAAAACATTAACCTTGATTTTTTGGCTTCATAGGTTCCAAGGTGTCTATGTTGAAATGAGCTAATTGGTTTTAAAATCGGTTACAAAAAAAAAAGATTTTTGGCCGCCTTCTCGAAATATGTACCAGTGTGCGACGGTACATGAAAAAATACTACTGGCAAAACATCGGATTAAAGCGATTTGCCAACATTTGCTAAGAGGAATTTACCAGAAATCGTTTCAAAAAATTTAAGGTTAAGTACGCTTTGCCAATATTTATTGAAAGTGCATTGCCAATACTTGTTTTACAAAATTTACGACTATATGAAAAGTGATACTGGTAAAATATTGGCTTACAGCGCTTTGCTAATATTTGCAAAGGGGATTTTCCTAGTACTTTTTCACGAAATTTACGACTGTATATGAAAACTCGAATGGCGACATCTCATCCAATTGCTTTTACATTTTTTTCATTTTTTTTCATAAACAAAAAAACAAAATTCATCAATTTCGTTTTACTAATAAACCAAGTAAAAAGAAGCCCGAGCTTGGTTTTTATATCAAAAGACAAAAGTATTTTGTTTGAATACAAGTTGCGCTTTTTAAAACATAAGAATTTGTTTTATGATATTTTTTAATATAAAAATTCACTGTTATTAAAATAAACTCTATGATTTTCCAACCTAAATTGCAATACATAGTTAAAATATGTTATAACCTTGTTTGACTCTAGAAGTTCTAAGGAATGTAGCATTAAGTAAAATTTAATTTTTATAAGGATTTTAATGAAGATTTAATGAAATTTTTCGATTTAACTGCTTAACTATTTGACTGTTTTCAAAAATTTTTTAGAGCTTAAGATATTGTTTTTTCAATGCTTCCTCTATTGACATTTAAAGTTTTTGAAAACAATTTACCCATTGTAATAGTACTTTTCAGATCGTATTGCCAACGCTTCGCCAACCTAACATCCCAGGTATTTTTGCTACCTGGGCTGTTACACTTTTGCTCCTCAGTGTAGGTTTTTAATGCCTAAAGGAAGTGTTGAAAATTGTTTAAATCAATCCATGGAAAAGTCCTATCTGAGGTTGAAAGCATTGAGCTTAAATGGTATTACCATTTACGGGATTTCTTCCTATATAATTTCATTCATTAGTCGTAGTGTTGAACCCGGTCCAACTGTGGCTCAGTTCCTTCGGGTTATTTTTTTTGCTGCGCACGCTAGGGCAAAATATGGATTTAGCTGTCATAAAGTCCAATTTTAAAAGTATATACAAAAAAAAGTCGCATTTATTAGCCAATCCATTTTAATTTTTAGTTATTGGCTTGTGGGTGCGTTGTCAAAGTTCAAATTTAGTTTAAAAAAAATTAAATAGAAAGTAGTCTCTAATACCTGCAACTTCAATGTGTAATTAAACTCATAAATGGTTTCTTGTTAAAAAACTTTCTTTTAAGTCATTAAGTATGTTATATTGTGTTGCTATTCCAAGGCGTGCCAAAAGTCCCTTTTTTCGAGATTTCTTACGGCCTACACAATTTTTTTTTTTTTAATTTATATTTTTTTAATAAATGTTATCACTCTTTTTAAGAAATATTTATTTTAATATTAAACAGGGTTGGCAGGCAAAATCGCTAAAACACTGTTACGGACTCAAATCCCATTTAATTGACAGCCGTTACCTTTATAATACAATAACCATATAAAAGGAAAATGTTTTGTTTTGAACCAATTATTTTTTCAACATTTCTAATCTTCAGTCCACTATTCTTTCTTGTTATGGGTGATTTCTAAAAAATTTTAATTTTGCGACATTGTTATTATTATTATTATTATTATTAAAATTGAACACCAGTGCAGTAAGATATAATATCTTTTAGATTTAGCACTGGAAAAAAAATCAAGTGGCACAATAGGTTTTTGATTAACATTAATTACTAAATCAGACACATAAAAATAAATAAAGATAATACAATTATGACATTGAAATTGATAAAAGTTACAATATGATTATAATTATAATTAAATTAAAGATTATTACCCAAATGTATAACATTCCATTGGTTTACATAACAATCAAATAAAGAAAATTTGTTGTGGTTTTCCAAATTAATTTGATTTATAGGACCTATCAAATCAACAACATGTTTATGAATTTGGGTCTATAAAGTTAGTTAAAAAAGAACCTTTTATAAAAATTTATTTATTTTCAAAATAGCTAAAAATTGATTTTTTAAATTGTATTGCGTTGCCTATAATTTGTATATCATGGGGAAGTTTGTTCCAGAGTTTAATAGTAGGGATAAAAAATTGTTTTTTCGATATATCATATTTGTGACGAATTATAATTATAATTTTGCCTCTTTTGGATCTTGCAAATCTTAGTTTTTGAAAAAGATAATGGCATTTTAATAGATTGTCAAGTGTTACACCAAAAAGTTTCTTTGAGAAATGTGAGACTCTATCATATCTTTTCAGGCCAAATACATATCTAGCAATATTATTGTATGTTGTTCTAAGTATGCGTTTATCAGTTGAGTCACAATTAGTAAATAACTCACAACCATATAAGAGTGCAGGAACAAGATACGTTTTTGCCAGTAACATTCTGATCTTAATGGATGTGAAATACTGATTTGTCCATAATGTCCTCAGCATACCATAAATTTTCCCAGTTGCAATTTTTATATGTCAGACCACGTAAATGTTGTAGTGAAAGTGACCCCCAGATTTTTCGCAGACAGTACCATATCTATTTTAGAAGATCCAAGAAATACTCCGAGATGGTCAAGGGATTCCAAAGATGTTCTTGATATAGGGATACACTTAGATTTGGAAGAGTTTAACCGTAATCCATTTGCAGTCGCCCACTTAAATACATTTAATAGATCAGAGTTAATCTTAGTTACGCATTCATTTATTAAAGATTTTCGACACCCTATAAAAAGCTGAACATCATCAGCATACATCTGTATCGGCATGAAGTTAAGATGTTTCGGCAAATCGTTAGAGTACATTGAGTAAAGCAGTGGGCCAAGAATTGATCCCTGAGAGGAACACCTCTTGCAACTGGCAACCACGATGAGTGTTGATTTTTATCAAAAACAGCTTGGTATCTATTACTTAAATATGTCGAGATGCGCTTGGTAGAGGTTGACGAGAAATTGAAAAAATAACGTAACTTATCACACAATGTATCATGATGAACTGTGTCAAAAGCTTTCGAATGATCTAGTAGTACTAAAAAACCGACTTGATCATCATCAATGTTACTCCTAATATCTTCAACAACATCCGCAAGAGCAGTTAGACAACTATGTTGCGGTCTAAAACCAGATTGAAAACTGGTGAGTAGTCCCTCATCAAGAACGTGTTGCAACATTTGTCTGTGAATGAGCTTTTCAAAGACTTTCGATAGGTATGGCAATATTGCTATCGGACGGTATTCATTAGTAGTTTTAGGGACCGGTATTATTTTAGCATACTTCCAACTAGAAGGAAAGGAGCTTGTAGTTAGTATAGTATTAAATAAGTGTGTTATATAAGAAATCAAATAGGGCAACAAGATTTTAACAAATCTAGGATGAATGTCATCATATCCAATAGAATTTGATTTAATAGATGAAAAACATTGAGCTACATCGAATTGGGAAAACCGTATGAATTGAAATTGCCTTGTATCAGCTTCAGCACCAATTTGATTATTGTAACATGAGTGGTTGACATCAGGCATTTCAATATTGACAAACTTCTTATTAAGCTCATCAGCATTTAAATGATCATCTTTACAAAATGATTGTTTTGCAAGTCCAATTTTCTTTATTTCTTTCCACGTTTTATTACCTCCTACAGCAGAATTAAATTTCTCCTCATAATAAGATGTTTTATCCCTTCTTATTTGAGCTACCACTGCTCTTCTCCGTCTACGATAGGTTTCGTGAAATCCAGGTGTTTTAAACTTTTTCCACGTTTCATAAGCAACGTCACGTTCTTCTATTAATCGTTTGGTATCATCCGAAAACCAAGGCTTATCCTTCTGCCTTATCGTTTTGGTTTTTATTTTAACATGTTTATTGTATAAGGAGAGGATGTTGTTTTGTAGAAAGTCAAGTTGCTGGCCAACATCTGGAATATAAAATATTTGTTCCCATCTAAAAGTCTGCATTTCAAATAGCAGAAGATCAATATTTACGTTCTTAAAATCACGATATTCAAATGTGTGTTCCTTTAAATGTGGTTGAATATTATAAGTTAGAAATATTAAATCATGCTTAGAAAACATTGGAGTCGATAATTGATCATAGATCAAAATCTTCTGCATATTATTAACAAGAAAAACATCTATTAGAGTGCTACAGGTATTTGTAAAGTGCGTTGGAAAAATAGAATTTACCGGTAACATTCCAATAGATTTCATCGGATCAGTGAGGTCACTCTCAAGAAGTATATTGCAATTTAAATCCCCTGTAATAATAATGTCCGTATATTTGACCGTTAGGGTATGAAGTTTCTTAAAGAGCCTATCCATCCCAATATCCTTATGTGGCCTATAAACACATCCAAGAAACACTCTACTACTATGACACATTACTTCGAGGAAAATATACTCCATATCATCCTCAATCTTTGATTTGCCGATAATCTTTCCATTTATTTCATTTTTAAGAAATATGGCAACACCACCACCGCGGCCTGTTCTATCAGAAAGACCTGTGATATTTGATCGAGCTATTCTATCCGAGCGAAACAGTCTATATCCGTTTATGTTAAATGCACAATCATTAACATCAGGCTTAAACCAAGTTTCCGATACACAAATTGCATCAATACCAGAATTTTCGAATATAAAACGAAATTCATCAATCTTATTATATAAACTCTGTGCATTGATGTGGCATATATTCATTCCGTCACGAAATTTGGCTAAGATACGAACCATACTACCTACACAGACTCCGGAACCCAACTGTCCGTTATTTAATACCATACTGGTTTAACGCAACGCAATATATATTGATTAATTTACAATTTGCAACAGAAATGAATTTTAGGCAAGACATAAAAGGTTCATAAAATATGATATTTAAAATTAAAATAGTTTTCTTACAAATAGTTTTTATCATGTAAATAACAGTTAAAACAAAATTAATTAAGTACTGTATAATATTTGAATATTTATTGATAATGTTGAGCACCATTGGAATTACGAAAAAAATTTTGGAGTTCTTCAGGATCATTAATACGCAAAGGTTGATCGCAGTTTAGACGCTTAATATGGACAATGCCTCGTACAGTATACACAGTTTGCAGAAGATTTTTATTTCTTAAGCCAATAGCAGTTTTGAAAATGTTATAATTAAATGGCGTTAGGTTTTCTTTGATAAAAATGTTGATCTTTTTATTTTGCATTTCGAAATGCATTTTTTTTTTTGGGTAATATAATTTATCATTGGTCTAGTTGTCAAATGGTTATTTCAATTATGAACATGGTATTCAATTAATCGACTTTTTATTTTATTCGATTAATCGTGCAAATAATTATTCGGGTTTTCTCTTAACTGATTAATTGAACAAACTTTAGAAATTAATCGATTAATCGTATTAAATTATTCGTTACTCGAGATTTGGGCATTTTAAATTGTTTGAACAATATTTGACCAAAATTGTTCGATTAATCGACGAACGATTACTCGATTGAATACCCCAGTATATAGTGTGTATATTATTTACTTCTTATAGACTGTAATATTACTATATAAATCTGTATATTACTAAAAAAATATCAATAAAAAAATTTATATAAGATCGTCTAAGAAGGTTTTTTCAGTATATTAATATTAAGCAAAAAGTCTAAAAATTTGCTGACACAGCAACATTTTTTGTTGACTTTACAGACTTCTTTTTTTTTAGTGTACACGTGATTATACTCAAATTAATATTAATGGTAATTTCGAATCTGTAAAAAATATAATGCTTTCAGGTCTAATACCGTCATGTTAAGCCAAAACAATAAACAAAACTGGGCATTGAACTAAAATCTTAAAACCACGATTACTTGGAAACTGGTCCATTGATTTCAAAAGATTTTCTATAATAGCGTTAAGCAAACTCAACTTTATTAGAAATACATAACATATGTATAACAAGAGAAGAAATATAAAACTAAAAAAAAAAAATTTATAAAATTGAATAAATTTTTTTCCGCAAACATAAGGTTTGCTCTTTTCTCTTTAATTATTGTGGAAATATTCTCTTTACCAATGTAAACTTAACGGTTTAATTGATGCGAGCTAAATCCCTATTTTGCCCCAGCGTGCAGCGTTTTGAAGGCCGAAAATTTCGAATAAATAATGAAAATTTTATTTCCCTATTTAATATAAAATTTTGGAATGATTGGTCCCAATTCGAGACCTAACTCATAGACTGATTTTTGGTCACCAGACCCAGATAGAAAGCCAAAAGTTTGACGTGTAAATTTTCAAGTTTCAATAATCGAAAAATTCACCATATCCTTTTTGGGGAAACTATCGCGTAATTCGGAAGCTAGAATATCTGCCTTAATACAGAGTATATAGTTGGGGAAACGATCCTTTCCAATATTTTATAGATTTACACCCTGGACTATATATTTGTTTCTACCAAAAATTCTTGATCTTGATACACTTTTTATTTACACCTAATATTATATGTTTTATTCTATCATTTCTCACCGTTAATTGAAATTCCCTTCCCGGAATTCAAATCGCTTCCTGGAATAACATTCGCTCTTAATTCAATTAAAATAAAAAATAAAGGGTGAGTTACCCAACCGTAAACGTAACTGTAAAAAATAGATTCAAACAGCAAATAAGAATTAAAAATTAACAAATAAATGGAAAAATGTAGAATAAAATATAAAATCACATAAAATAGATGTTAAATAGTATATTTCGTTGACGGTATTCTATAAGTGTACCGCCCTTAACTCTTGTTTTTACCGGTGACAACATTCAATTTCCATTTCAACAACATTTTTAATTGAATTAATTAAATATGTTATTGACATGACAAAGTTCCTTGTTTGCTGAAACTTAACAAGATCTTTGCTGTGTCGGTCATAATCGTCAATTCCATTCAGTGAACTAGATATTGGCACGTGAGTGGTTTTCGACTCATTTGGAGTGCGAGTGAAATCTAAATTTACTCACGTGAACATGAGTGAGTGTGAGTGGAAAAAAATGTTAGTGAGTGAATGTGCGAGTCAAATTTTTGCGGAGTAAGTGTGCGTGAGTCGAATTTCACCAATTTTTTCGGCTTTTTAATAAATATTTCCCTTATATATTTTGGCGATTTAATAGTTTTTAATTTTTGAAAAACACAAAATAAATCGCCAAATTATCATAGCAATTTTTGGTTTAACTTCATAGATTACCTCAATTTAGGCATTTATTTCCTGTAAGATTTGATTTCATAAAAAAGTAATTTGTGATTTCTTTCAAATAGAAATCTCCGACACAAATTTAACCCTTTACTGCATGAAACTCCAAAACACAATGAAAATTACACACTTTGGTAGTAAATGAAAAGTAAGTAGACAATTATATCGGCGTTTTTCGAAATTTTAACTTTTATCGATTTTATTAGCGAAAAACCAAAAGTAGCCAAAATTTCGGATCCCTCAGTAACCGAAAATATAGCGAACGTATAAGAACCTATATATGCTTGTCAGAAAGCTTATACTTTCCTCTGAGTAATTAATTAATTTATTTTTAATTTTTAAATTATTACGTCTGTTAGTTTTAATTATTTAAAAATTATATTTTAAGGCTCTAATGCATAAACTTATCTTAATTTTGCGTTAAGGAATACAATTGCAAGTATTCATTTTCCTTACTAAATGTTTATCAAAAATTGTCATGCATAATCGTTAAATAACAGTTTTTGAATTTATCGTTTTATTCTGGCAACACCCTCATATAATGTGTCTCCAGTTTCAACTAAATTGTTAGTGATTCATAAAGTTAGTGAACGAATGACTCGTTAATCATAGACGACTAATGTTGTTTTGAAGATTTTATCAATAAAAATAATTTATAATAAATCGAAAGATGATAAAAACAATTTTTATACATATCTCGGCTATACAATAGTGTAAAATAATATTTTAAAAACAGTTTAATACTACAAATACTGAAAGTATTTGAATGACGAATATGTTTTGATTATATCAACATCACTATTTTGTTTTGTTTAGTTTATTTTTTTATTTCATTTGTACACAAATTTGAGAAAATTGAATGAAAAAAGGTTTATGAATGGTGCAATTGTTCCAGGTTCTTTTTTAATTTATTGGCTACAAAATGTTAGATTCTACATATTCCTGAAAACTCAATATTTTTGGTTTCAGCAGAGATTTTTCAAACTTTATGAAAGGTTTATTTTAGGCTGGATCCTACTTTAGCAGATTGTTAAATTGATCGTTATTAAACGAATTATGCATAGTGATTTTTTCAAATTAGCTTAAAAACGTTTAATTAAACTGTTTAGAAACTTTCTGCATTCGGATATAAGTCTTTTTGAAAAGATGAGCCTCTTTCGTATTTAATAAAAAAGTATCTGGGCTACCTACATTAGGCGCTGAATGCATTCAAAGAATTCGTATTATTTACGTTACAATTTGCAGTAAAGGGTCAAAAATTTCTGAAACCTTAGTTCGTTTTATTTTAAGTAGGATTAATGAGTGGAAAATTAATAGATTTTTCTAAAACATGTTTTGATTAAAGTTCACCACTGTTTGCAATTCAATAAATTTTTAATTAAATTAATGAAGTTTTTTTATTAAAACTGGATTTTGTCTTTTTGTACTACTTAATTGATTGTTTAATAAATTTTGTCTAATTTCATATATTTCCATGTAGAGCCACATAAAATTTTATCCGAAAAATTGGTCATCTAAACGCATCTAGTTATATCAAATTAGATAAAATTTGATACAATTTTATTCGAGACGTCAAACTACATATATATTTGGATATAAATTGATCTAATTTTGCATAAATAAATTCGATACGAGTTAAATTTGGCACATAGTATGCCTGCCTTGTGTCTATAAGCTTTGCTTAAAAGTTATTAAAAGTAGCTTCCCGAGTAAAAAAGTTTATATATCTTATATATAAGAATATATAGAATAATCATATATGTGTTTATATAATCTGGTGTCGAATTACGGCATCCGTGATCGAAATTTTTCGTTCGAAATTAAATTTTTATTTCGGAAAATTAAGCACTTGGATGAAGTTTTTAGAGCCAGGGATTCCACAATTCGGCCCTAGATTGGATTTAAAATTAAAATATGGTGTTATCATTGTTAGTTTTTACGTATTTACACATAGAAAAAACGGATTTCGAACAATTTCGCTCATTCACGAATGCCGTAATTCGGCCCCTGATCCGCAAAATTATAAAATTATATCAGATTGTATTATTTTAGATACAATCAATCTAATATTATACAATTGCATATACTCTGATGCAATTGCATCCCAAAATTGGGCACATCTAATTGAATCGTATTATATCCAATCTGATATAGTTATATACTATTTAATACAATTGGATTTCAAGATTTATACCCAAAATATGTTGGGTTTTGAAATATGTTTGAATTGTAAAACTGACATAAAAAATATTTTCCTGTCGAAATTCTTTCTGATTTTAAATAATATAAATTTTTATCAAAAATTGACTCAGAAAATATTTTTAATTATTTAAGATTTATCTAAATTTAAATATAAAATGACATAGAAAATGTTTTGGAATCTAGATTATATAAAGTTTTATCTAAAATAACTTAGAAAATATTTTTGATAATTTATAATATAAAGTTCTATCTAAAATGACTTAGAAAATATTTTTGATAATTTATCATATAAAGTTATATGTAACACAACTTAGAAATTTTTTTGATAAAGGGTTATATTAATGTGATTATGTATTGGGTTATATCTTATTGTATATTAAACCACAATTTATGGCATAAACCATATCTGATTATATATAGTTATGTGTATCATTAACATTAATACATTTTTTAGTATATGATTTTATATGGTTGTACATAAGAAAATTTCGGGAAATATTTGAAAGATATCATAATATATGAATACATATGGATGCAAAGCTATTTTATATTACTATATGTAACCTTCTCCGAGAAAAGGGACCTAGTGTGTCAAAAAACGGGAACTTGGGAAAATCGATAAAAATGAGAAAAACATTAAAATTTGAAACTTTAAATGCGTTCTTCTCAAAACTTCATTTCACACACTAGGACCCTTTTCTCGGAGAAGGTCACATATGTTAATGTGTATTTTTGTATTAAAAAATATATTGTTATATATGAACTTTTTTACTAGGGTTCAATCAAATAAAACTTGATAAAATTATATCTAGGTATATAATAATAATTTAAAATATCTTTTCTCTTATATAATTTTATCTGCTATAAACAATTAGATATACTTGATCAAATTATATCTGATTGCAGATAAATTTAGCTTTTGCTTTGAATAACACTATATAAAATTAAATCTGAATCAAAATCAAAAAGATTTTCTATTTAATTTTAGATACAATTATTTACCATACCTCATCATCTAAATAATACCCGCCCGGGTAAAAATCTTAATATGGTGTCATATATAATTATATCTTATTTGATAAGTCCCCATATTCAACCACATACAGCTTGACCCGAAAAATGGGTCATCTACATGGCTCTAATTATATAAAATTAGATATAATTTGATACAGTTTGATCCGAGATTTGTCCATATCCAGGACATCATATTATATATAATTCGATATAAAAATATTTGATTTTTAATAATTTTGCCTGATAGTAGGTATACTTTTTATGCATACCAGCTATTAAATTGACATTGAAATTTATATAGTTTGAACAATTTTAAAGGGCCAAATTTTATAACATAAAATAAAAATCTAGTTGAATGCTTTTGTCTTCTAAATCGTACGCATAATTTTTTAACATGATTTTACATGCAAAAAAAATCATCAAAAATCATGGATTAATTAACTCTTAATTTGCAGACTACTAAATTTGATGTTGTTAATTTCTACGAGATTATATAGAAATTTATATAAAATTACAAGAATATATTTTTAGTATGACGACACATACAGTGTTATATAACTTAGTATCGAACCATATATAATCATATTGGTCTCTACATATATTTTGATTAGTTTTATATGGCTTATGTAGTTATATATGGAGTCAGATTTGGGGATATGTAATAACATCATTACCATACAAAAAATTTGTTGAAAAATAATATCAGATGTAGTTGTATATAATGATATGTGTCTTAATGTGACTCCATTCATTGTCAGATATAACATTATATATGACAATATATTACTATTTTTACTCGGGCGAGTAAAAACGTTTGTATACAATAATATATAATTTTATATTCCCATATATGTTTTTGTACGCCAGTGTATATAACCGGATATAATTATATGAATCCGTATACATTTTTTCTTTCTCAAAAAATTTTAATATGATGTCTAGTTGCATCTTACTATATACATATGTAATTATATATTGAGTTTATAATTGGATACAGTTAATCCAGTAATATATGACGTTATATATTCCTATTTGCAACATAATCCATATATTTATTGTGTATGATATCATATTTAAAAAAAAAAATCGTTCTGTATATAGTTATATATTACCCCATGCAGATTAACACTATAAAATTTGTCAATATTCTTTTGCATATAATTATATACCTATTATATGAAACAGTAGACAAATTTATATCTAATTTTGTATCTGACTTTCAACAAAAGAACAACTTTCAAGATTTTTGTCGACAATATAACTTTTGAATTCGCATATTTCTATGTGTTCCTCATATTTTCTACATCTTATACTCTAAAATATATGAATCCTCTAAAATCAAATTTTTTTAAATCTTATTAATTCCATTTGACAAAAAAAGTTATTTTATTTGTAGCATTAAGAATTTTCACTATAGGAATATTTTCTATACACAATTTGGAAAAGAAAGTAACACTTATTTTTTGTATTTGCACAATCAGTATTGTAAGGATAAGCGAACACTTAATCATTTTGACGAAACAAATTATTTCTACTTAAGCTCTTATATTTCTTTAAAATTTAAAACTCCCTTTTCTACAACAATTTACGATGAAATGAGTTACAAAATCCTAAACTATTGTTTTCAAATATTCTTTAGGCAAAGCAATTTATTTTTTTGGAGGTAATTTTTCCAGAGACTGCTAAAAATAAAATTTGCAGTGGAAAGAAATTCTCAATAATATTTTTATAACACAAGCCTTTAAACTTTGTTCGAAAATTTACATAAACAGTTTTAAGCAACAGTGTTAGTTCTTTCCTGTAAAATTATCTTTTGTCAAAATCCAAAAAGAGATTAATAATTTTCATTAAGTTTAACGTTAAAGCTAAAAAATCATGAAATTTTCTAAAGTGTCTTAGGTCTGATAAAAACCCGTACCCAGGTAATTATTTCTGCAAATATTTTGTAAAATTTCTAGTGCATAAACCGGATACAACAATATATGATTTTCTATATGCTTGTACCAATTCAGCTATAATTTTACACCACTATATAAAATGTGATCAAATTGTATCGCGCCATTATTCGGATTCATTTATATCCAATACTATCAAATTATAACTCAATTGATGCAAACTTATGTATGTAGTTCACATACATATGCCCATTTCTCGTATAAAATTGTATTAAGTCACATGTTCAATTATATAGGACTATATTAAGCCCCATATTAATTATACCCTACACCACTACGTGGTCAGGGTATTATAATTTTGTGCTGATGTTTGTAACACCAAAAAATATTGGTCCTAGACCCACCTTATTGTATACCGATCGGCTCAGAATTTTTTATTATTTCGATTTAACGATGTCCGTCCGTCCGTCTGTCTGTCTGTCCATGCATTCTTGTGCGCACTCTACAGGTCGCAAATATTAAGATATTTTGATGAAACTTGGTACACCGACCTATATCAGCCCAAGGACGAAGCTTATTGATTTTGGTTAATACCGGTCCATGTTTAGACCTAGTGCCCATATAAGGGTCCCCCAAAAATTGGCTTGGTTACAAACTGCAGGTCGCAAATATTAAGATATTTTAATGAAATGGTGTAGGGTATTGTATAGTCGGCATGGCCGACTTTAACCTTTTTACTCGTTTTTTTATCGGGCAATTCAAAATAAAGAAGCTGAGCTTATATGTACCATCTAGGGTTTTTATTGTCCCGGACTTTTTTAATTCTGGGATACGGAAGTAAAAATTACTCATTTCGCACTTCTAAAATATTTAATTATATTCTAATCTTCAATGTGATGAGAAAGGTGTAACACAATTATGGTTAAATCAATTATTATGTCATTTTTGAATTAACATCTAATTTTTTACGAACTTTTTTCATTAAAGTACATATGGATATTAGGGCCAGAATTAGTCAGCTTTTGGTAGGATTTTTAACTTAATCTTTGCTTACATAAGACATTTTCGAGCAAAATTTCCTAGTTAACATAAATCTAAGTAAATATTCCTACTACCCGAGTAAAAATATTTTTTATATAACCGTTTATGATTTTATAGAATTACATATATGGGTGATATCAAAAAATGTGATAAAAATCATGTAACCAGCTAATTTCTAATGCATGGATTACATTTGAGTTATATATTTCGATATATATCAGCGCATTGTCACCTGTTTTACAAAATTTATAACAATCTGACCAATTTTTGGTTAATACATAAAATTTGTTACCAATTTTATAGGCCAAATGTAAACCGTAACCAGTAACTCATAAGGCTTTTTAATTTTAATAGCTAATATTTTAAAAACCAATAAAGCTAATTAACTGTACGAGTTTTTATGAAGAGGAAAAGTAACGCTTTTAATAAAAATTAATACATTTTGTAAACTTTTTCGTATATCTATGCTAACACGACTTGGACTGTAAATAATAATCTAGTGTAACAGACCTTAATTTTTTCTTAAACATGTAACATTCTCGAAATGAAAAACGATGTATTTAGTAAGATTTGAAAAAATGTTGTAAACTCCGTTCCTAATTTTTACACCAAACTATTTCACAAGTAAGAAAAACAATGGCATATTTGGATTCACCTTGTAGGCATCATACGATTTTGTTTTGGAAAGAAAATTCTGACAAAGCGTTTCTGAAATAAACCGCAAAAAATAACCAAATGTAAACTCCGTTACTGTAAACTCCGTAACCAAAATTGTTTGCAACAGATTGCATTCAAAAAAATGTAGGTAAATGTTTAAAATAACCATAAACAGAGGTGATTAAACTAATATTTATGCGTTAGAAGATGATTCAACTAATAATTTTGTCAAATCAAAAAAAGTTATGAGTTTTTTACCCTAAACTGCTGGAGTGAAAAACGATTGATTTTGCATTTCATTGTTTTGTAATCGATATTTCTAGCCATTACTGACATTAGTTAGACAAATTAAATTTGTTTCACATAATTTAAGAATTTTTTGATCGCGAAATGTTATGATTTTAATATATTATTTTGTAACTTCGCAACCGCTAATTGAAATTTTAAAAATTTTATATTTTGAAACAAAAACACAAAATTAAAAAAATTTTTTTTCGCGGAATGAATTTTATTTTTATTCGCGAAACCGCCATTTTGATAAACACAAATTGTATATTATTGAAAAGCACGTTGAAACCCCAAATAAGAAAAACTAATAAATTGAAGAAAATTCGTACACAATTTTTTTTGTTATGTCTTTTGCTTGTGGAAATGTAAACTCCGTTAACACAAAAAACATTAAAATTGTGCAAATAAAATTATTGCGACAACTTGTAGAAGAGATTTTTTGCAATTAGGTTTATAATGACTAAACTTACTGATTCCATTAAGAAAAAACCGAAATATTAACACTTTTTGCTTCTCACAAATTTGGCCCAAAAACTTATCACATTTTTTGATTTCACCCATATATAGTTGAGTATAGTCATATGCAACACCAAGCATAATTTTATATTATAATATCAAAATATATTTAGTTATATAAAATTATATTAACCAGATCCACCATTTTTCGGATCTAATAATATATTTTTGTATATAACTATATTAAACCCCCATACATTGTTTGATCCGACAAATGGTGGATCTGGTTAATATAATTTTATATAACTAAATATCATTTGATATAATAATATATGAATATAGATTTTGCAATACTCGGCGAGATGTAATTATATAAAGTCATAAATGATTAAGTATTGACTAAAATACTGATTCTTATTTAAGTAAATATGATTAAATAAAATAGAAATAGCTTTGAAATCAAACTAACAATATGTTTCTGTTTATTTTTGAAATGCGAAAACAAATATAAAATATTGACTTATTAATTTAAACACAAAAAAGTTTATTTCAGTCAACAGATACCCAGGCAAAAAATACGATCGGCAGAATGTTGGCAGACCGGTGGCGACTGTCGCTTACGCGTTGGCAGATTGATAACAGCGTCCAACCATTCATTAAACTAATGGAATTTTCTTAACAAAATAAATTAAAAAATTCTTACAATTGATGAAAAAGATTCATATACTTTATGAAACTTTTTCATTGAATATATGATACTTTTCATTAATAAAAGGAAATTTCCATATATTTAGTTAGAATTTTTTTTCTACCTCAAGTCCAAATTCTAATATCATATTACATTTTATTTGTTGGTTCAAAAAGATTGATCATTTACATGATAGACAATACAATTATTTCGTGGGCATCACCCAAACTCTTCAGTTGTCCGCAATGAGAAACTGATATCTTAAGCATTACTGGCATTACTTACGGAAGAGATGGTCATCCTAAGGCCATTATATTCAAAAAACATATTAAAGAAGGTCTGTTAAGAGGTTTTAAAAGTAGTGCACTTAAGTTTAAAAAAGAAGAAAATTGTAGTATTCACTTTAAAATAAAAGGTAAGTTTTAGAGTCAGAACTAATAACGAATCTTTTTTTAAATATATCTTAAGTAATTTCGTTTGAAATCTATATTTGTTCTGACAATAAAACTGGCACAAAATACTAAAGAAAAATAGTTAACAGTTTCTTTCTGCAAAAAAAGCTCATTACAAAAAAATTTTGAGAATTATCTCTTGCAAAAATGTAGAATCTCTTAGGTTTCCTGCACAAAAGTGATTCTTGAATCCAAGAATCTACAAAAAATCGCAAAATTAAAAATGTTTATTTAATGTCAAATTCTAAAATGTCTGCTTACTAAGTTATTCATGTTTTCCATTATAGCATTATTTGAAAAAAAAATTTTTTTTGGTCCTCAAGAGGGGGGTGGGCTTCAGCCCCCATAGCCCCCCCCCTTGTATCCGCGCCTGCCATGCTCTTATGTTATTATATACTTAATTTAAAAATAATCGTAAATATTTAGATGTTAATTCAAATAAGACATAATTTCATTTTCCTATCCCAGAAGTGAAAAAGTCCGGGATATTTGAAACCCTAGATGGAACATAGAAGATCAGCTTCTTAATTTTGCATTAAATTACACAGTACAACACGATCAAAAATTACGGTCTGGTAGAGGGACCAAAAAAAATATACGTGTGTCGGCCTTTTGAAAAATCACATCGGAATTTTATTTTAGGGGAGGTTAAAGTCTCCTCCCTTTGGCCTGCTCGTGCACCATATCGGTATATGAAACTATATGTTCTTTACTTCTGAGGTGTAGGGTAGAAAATATTTTTGTGGATCCTATGACCTCTCTAACTTCCCCACATAAAGGTAATTTTTGGCTCTATTCTAACAAATCGTAAAATGCACCCCTAGAAAGGGGGAGAGCGGGGATGAAATGTTCCACAAAAATGTTGACAATAAAATTTTACTACTTATATCAGAACACACCAAAGCACAAAACTTAACACAAAGAGCAAAAACAAGTCAAATTCAAGATTGCCCATTAAGGATTAATATAGTTATTGTTTAGAGTTGGTACAAAGTGAGTGAACAAATTATTTTATATTAAATTTCACTATAGGTCTGCAAACAAAAAAAGCTGTTAATAACGTATGTACAATATATACCAGGTATGGGCACATAAATTGATTGAAGGGCCAAATTTGGGATTTCACAAACTTACTGAGGGCCGCACCAATTAATACATTACTCGACAAAAACAGCCTTCTGCTTAAACTTTTTTTTGAGTATTTTGGATTCTTAAGCCCGGACCTAAAGTCAAAAAAAGTCCGTTGAATAGCCTTCGAGTTGTGAGTCTTTCTTTTTTTATCCCCAGGAAAACACTTTATGATTTTTTATATTTTTGATCGAAATATATTTTAAAATGTAGGCACAGACTCAATAAATGTTTTTAAAATTTTTTTTCCGTCCTTAATACGGAATCTGAAGTCAAAGAACTTTGTCGAATTAGTCTTCGAAAATAAAATTTTCGTATTTAAAATATTTTTAGATTTACTTAATGGATTTTGATCCCTTGTTTTATTTATTGAAATGTGTAACATGAATTACGTGACATACGGAACTTTGATACAAAACGTGGAAAAATATAATTTTTATAGAAAATCTGAATGTAAAGGAAATTTAAGTCATAGGTCTACAACATTTTCGTATTGAAAATTTATAACATTATAATTTATACATTTTTCACGGTGCTCTGGACCAAATTTTGATAAAATTTGGAGTTACCCCGATTCAATAAAAAAAATTTTATGAAAATTTTGTAGGTTTATTATTAAATAAAATATTTTATTAAAATACGCGTGTCTGTAATTTTTTTAAGAAAAATCTAAATATATGCTGACCCTAAATAAAATTTTATAATAATTTTTTTTCGCGAAAAAAAGATATTCCGCCAAAAAAAAGCGCGTGCTGGATTTTTTTATGTTAAGTTGCATTTTTATGTTATATAACTAGATACTGAATTCAAACGCAGATTGCAGTAACTCAAAAATTTTAACACACAGCATCACGCAAAATATATGAAATTTGCAAAAATTCGAATTATATCCACTTTGCGATGATTTACTTATCAAAAGAAAAGTTTTGGTATCCATATTGCCCTATTTATAACACATTTTTTCCTCTACATTGAATTTCTGATAAAACGCGAAAAATCGCGAATTTCAAAAAAATCTGAAACACGTGTTCACTTAAATCGACTACAGATTATGGTATGTAAGTTTTACATTTCAGTAAGAAACATCTCCGTACAAAAGAGTCAAAAATTTGTTTTTTTTTTATAGAATATCCCTGAAAATAGGACATGTCTGGATACGCTTGAATATGTTATATATACCGCTGGACGCGCCTCAAAACCTTTCATATGATACCCATATTGAGTATGTTGTCTACAGCTAAATTGCAAATTTCTTACAAAAACTAAAAAAAGACCTTTTTTAAAAATGGTCCAGCTCGTGAGATCTCGTTGGTATTCCCGAAATATTTTCGGAATCATCATAAAAAAAACCAAGGTTTATTTTAAGGGGGCACTTTTTTTTACTTTTTTCGTGAGTCGGTCTAATATACATATGGGAAAATCTACGAAACAGGTCGATTTCAGATTTTAAAAATGAAAAATTTCAAATTAGTGGCGCAAATTTTCTTGCTAGATTAACTTATTTAAAATACATTAAAAAAAAGTAATCTGTTCGCGTGAATAAATTTTTTTGAGTGCTGAAAAAGTTATAAACAAAAAACCGCACACATTTTCGCTACTAAATATTTTTAAATATTTGGATTTTTCGAGCATGCGATCACACATTTTCAAGTAACTTTTCCGTGCTGAGTCCGAATTTGGTTTCCAAATTTTTCCAGCACATCTGGTTTTTGAGGAAATTGAGGTCAAAGTTATCAAAAACCTTTTTTTTGGCTATTTTTGAGTTGTTTTTACACACTCTTACCTCGATTTAATGAAAAAATATGACACAAATTTTTGAATTATCACTGTAATTTTATTCGAAAATGCATAATCCATTATTGATTATAAGTAATGTTGTATTTTTAATTTTTCCATCCGTCCGTCTGTCTCTCATGTATTCTTATGCGCATGTTACAGGTCGCAAATATTAAGATTTTTTGATAAAATTTTGTAAACCGATTTATATCGGCCCAAGGATGAAGTCTGTTGATTTTGGTTTAAATCGGTCTATGTTTGGACTTGTGCCCATATAAATTTCGCTCAAAACTGCAGCACAAAATGGAATGGCACATCCACGGTTTAAAGAATTATGGGATCCAATATGTCTTGAATGGTACATAAGGAGTGAGATCATAAAAATGTTAACACACATAAAGTTAAATAAAAAACAAACCACTGAATTTTAAGACTTCAAACCAAATTTTTATTAAATGAAATTTAATACAAAATCAAAAAACCGCATGGAATTCTAACCACTACGAACAAAGTTATCCACTTTTTCCGAAAACCATCCCATTAAGGCTTTTGTGGTAGTTTCTGTCACCTTTTTAGACAAGGTGGTCCATCTACGTTAGAAATCTTGCATGTCCTGGGAGACCTTTTTCGTGCCCTTTAATTCTCTTTTAACAAGAGCCCAATATCTCTCCACTGGCCTGAGCTCCGGGCAGTTTGGTGGATTTGCCTCTCTTGGTACACAAACCACATTATTATCATTATACCACTCCAGCGCTTTCTTGCTGTAGTGACAAGATGCTAAATCGGGCCAAAAGTAAGTGGATACATTGTGCTGAATCAAAAATGGAAGAAGTCTCTTCTGCAAACACTACTTGATATAAATTTCGCTGTTTATAGAGCCAGATGTCACAAATGACTGGCTTCTTTGGCCGCAGCTACATATGACTTGCCATACTAGGAATTTTTTACGGAATTTCGTTTGCTTTTTCGACCTTAATTTTTCCGAAACATTTCCTCGAACATCGGAAACATAAAATTCTTGACCAGGGAGCTGCGAAAAATCAGCCAGGACATAAGGTTTGTCGTTCATTACACAAAAGTTGTATTTTTGTATAAAATTTGATTTTAATTTTCGGGCTCTGGTTTTGGCCTCCAAATTTTTAAAAGCGTTTCTATCGGGAATGTTTTTTGAACTTTGTAGGACTTTAGTCCTGCCTTACGTTTCACTTTACGTATAAAAAAGTCTGAGCATTGGGCTAACCGAGCTGTTTTTCTGCCAGATGTGTTAGGAGCTCTCTTAAGGATGCTTTTAACTTTATATGCCTTACCAATGTTATGATAACCAGTCGTTGTTCCTGTTCCCGGCTTCCTTTCAATTGTTAGGTGTTCCAGATACCTTTTTACCACTTTTGAGACTGTTTGGCGGCATACATTAGTTTCTTTGGCATTTTTTTTGTATGTCCATGCTTGGTTTTGTTGAAAATATTTAATTATTTTTGAACGCACTTTACTTTCATCGTCCATTCTGTAAAAAATTGCAAACTAAAACTCATGATATAAATTAATTTATTAATTGACATATTTTTAAAACGTAAACTGCCAAAAAAAAATATGAAAAGCTTTAAACCAAAGTTATAGGCAAAAGTGTGTGTTAACATTTTTATGATCTCACTTCTCTATCTTACTTACTCACTTATTATCTGAAAGTGCTAAACGGATCGGAAGAATTTCGTATTCTCTACAACATATCTTTCTCCAAAATTCGCTAAAAGGACAAATTCAAATTGAAGGCACATCCACAGTTCTAAGAATTATGGAGCCCAATCTATCTGGAACGGTAGATCTTATCATAGCTGTCATTATGTGAAAGTGCTAAACAGATCGGATTTTATTTTTTGGCTTTACATCAATTTTTGCTATACAATACCCTAAAAATCCAACTTTAAATTAACTAGCACATGCACAGATAAAATAATTAATGGCTGAAATCTGGCTTATATGATATATATCGCAATTAATATTATTGTGTGTAAGTGCTAAAACGATCGGATTATGCGTTTGGTTTCTACATCACTTTTAGCTCCAAAAATCTATGAAAAGCTACAAAATTGAACCTAAAATGGGTCTGGACACCAAACTAATAGTACGATCCATTTAGCACTTACACACAAGAATAGTTTCACCGATATATACCGATCACGCAGGACTGCAACTAATTATTTCTCAAACTGCGGATGTGCCCTTCAAAAAATATCAAATTTCAAGTTGTTCACGCATAGAGGTGAAGAGATTATTACTGTCATATTTTCTTTATTTTTGAAGGCACACTTACTAATTTGACCTCAATTCTTTTACTTACTAGTCAGTTATATATCGGTGTCAAAAAATTTCCAATTGCATTGAGGCTAAAAGCGCAAAAATTAAAAATGTTTGAAATTACTCTGTATTCAAAAAACAGAGTTACAGATTTTAAAAAACTACCATTTGTTCCTAATTGAGGGCACATACTTTTACCAACAAGTGGGAGATCTTCTAACATCATAATTATTATCCACCAATGGTTTTGGGCGATTTCCTTTTATGGTGAAAAAGTTATAACCAAAAGAGTTGAAAAACTCCTGAAAGTTACAAGCCAAATTAGGGTAAATTAGGGTAGTTTTTAATTGAGTAGAGCACATTAGCAGTATAAATAATAAAATTTAAGATGTTCGCCTGATTAAATTCGTTGCCTCGAAAATGCTGATACCATCAAAAATATTATATATTGTTATTAAAATGGTTTAAATCCCGAGTTACCTGGAATCGCCCGGTTCCGTAGATTTGCCCATATATTATATTATTTACTTTGGTGCTTCTTTCAACTTCTTTTCACAAAATCTTAAACAATACTGATAGATGACGCTCTTAAAAAATATACTGATCATCTCATGGTTGTCGAAACTATACCAATGATTGTGAATATGATCTCTCTCAACTCAGATTATAATATGATTGTAATTCGAAGAGAGGAATATTGGAATATTGTCTAGATAATATACGAGAGAATAATATGATAACCGAGAAAAAGAGAGATTTTAACTATAAAATGATTATAGGCGACCATATCATTTCTAAAGTATGATTAATACATTAATAATTTGATTGCGACAACCATGTATGGCAAAAGTGACCATAGTTTGGTAGCTGTGATCATATTGCAACCATATCTTTTCTCTGCGTGAGCACTGTTTTGAGAAGCTAAATCTTCTATATTACTTTGTAGTCATTATTAACGGCTTTTAGTGAACTTAAATATGTTTTTAAGATATTTAAAAATTGTATTCGTTTTAAAATATTTATTTTTTTAAATTTTACGAAATTTTAATTTAGATACTTTCTCGTTTCTAAACCGTGCACTGTACCTGAAAAATTTCTTCACAAAAAATTGTGCAAATTTAGTTTTCTAACTAAACAAATTAATTTCGTATTACAAAATACTCATTTGCCGCATTAGTGGTCAATTTAACGTACCCCGCCTGGATGCGGGCTTGCTGGTTAGAGGGTTATAGGGGCAGAATTTTTTTTGCTGTGCGCAACGAAATTGTTAAATAAAAATTCGAATCCAGGAGGCCATGAATTTTTATGCATGCTTTTGCTGTCGGAATAATATTCAGTCTTTTATAACTCGTTCAGTTTTCAAATTTTCGTTGGCCGATTCCGCGACACCGCGGATCAATGTAAAACCTATAAAAAATGTGTTCCAATAAAGTTTAATTCTACTTATGTAATTCAAAAATACCAAAACAGAATTTGAAAAAAGTTGAGTTTGCAATAAGTTATGATAAAAATCCATAATATGGCCCTCGGTGACAAATCCGTGCCCACCCTTGTACTATACATACTTAAAATATAACGAACGGTAGATATTTTGGCAACTATGTGATTCAAATTTGAGTCCGATAAATATAAAAAAAAAAATCGAAAGGAAATATCTCATTGAATGTTATTTTTGTAACACTAATGGTCATAAAAAAGTAATAATATTTATTTTGGAGAAAGAAAATATAATATTGCCATGGCAATTACTTAAGATTTATGACAAATTTTTTTGAATTGACAAATAATATTTTAACATTTTTAATGCTTTTAATTAAATATAGTATTAAAATATCAATATTTTTCAGAAAATTCACAAACAGTCATAATTCCCCTTGTAATCCATGTTATCCCGTTATCCAATTATCCTAATTTTTTTGCGACGTATTTTTACACACAAGTAAATATTTCCAGGGGGTAGCCAGGTCAATAACATAAAATTTGTTTTCCTCCATACAAGCTTGGAATCCCTAGTATAAATACATGTATATTAGACCGCACCACCTTACAGGCAAAAAAACAAAAGTGCGCCGTATACCCTCCAATATGAAGTATTTTTACAAGGTAATTTCACAAAAATTTTTTTCTTTGCCGAACGTAGGGATCGCCATTTTACATTTTTCGTTATATCTTTGGCATTTACAGTCGGATCTAAAAGTATGATACATCGATGTTTTTCTCTCGAGGAGACCAGTGTTTTGCTCTAAGGGCCATTGACCTCAAGTATCCCGTTCTAGTAGTTACCCACCATAACTCAGTTGCTACAACCCAAATGTACTACCTTAATGCCATAAAATTTATTTTATTTTTATTTGTCAACTTTATTGACTTTTCTATGCAACAAGATTATATCTTATTATTAAAGCATAGAAATATAATTTTTAGATTAACATTTTTATAAATGAATGAATTAAAATAATACATTATTAGAAAAGAAAAAAAACACATAATTATTAGATAATATTTAACATTGAATTATTAAATCAAAATCAAATCATAACAAGAGTTATAGGTTTTTTAATATTAAAAAAAAAAAAAAAAAATTTAAATCAAACAAAATTTAAAATAAAATAAATAAATTAAAGCTCGCAAAATATCATTAAACTTTTGTTAAGCAAGTTTTTCGATAAACCCAGTAGACATTTTTTTTATTTTTTGGTTGCCGGACGTAGGGGTCGCCTTTTTAAATTTTTGTTTAAAGGATTTTACCTTTATAGTAAAACCCTGGTCTCCTCGAGGCAACAAATTGATATATCACACTTTAAAATCTGACTTTAAATGCCGAAGCTATAGCGAAAAATTAAAAAGGCGACCCCTACGTTCGGCAAAAAAAATATATTTTTTTTAAATTGCCTTGCAAAAATACTTATATTGGAGGGTGTACGGCTGACTTTTTTTTTTTTGCGGTACGGTCTAATGTACATATATATTACATCAAATTTCATTAATGCACCCAGCAAAATCTTTCATTACCAAATAAGTGGTTATGAAACCAAATTTTTTTACTACTTATAATTCGGCGTCAGTACTAGTTATTTTTGTTAGGCGAAGCCGTTTTTATAAGCAGTCTGGCTTACGCGCGACTACTTATTTATTTATAAAGTTAATGTGAATTTGGTAACTACCTATTTTTTAACCACTAGTAAGTATATAAGTAAGTCGTATTATTTAACAGCTTGTAACCACTTATTTTTTAACTGCGTATAAGCACACGAATAACTACTTATTTTGGTAACTACTTATTTTATATACTTTTGTAATGAATCGGGTAAGCGGGTTCACAAATTTTGTGCGTTTTTTCATGCAGCGAATATGGACAACTACTTACAAAAACGACCTTGTCGAACAAAAATAATGAGTTTTGACATCGAATTATAAGCAGTAGATCCCAATTCTACTGATTATTATTTAGATATTAGTAATGAGCACCCATTACTGAGATTTTGCTGGGCACCTGTGTAGATACAGTGGGGAGCATTATTGAGTACATGTCAGCACTTGAGGAAACTTACAAATGCAGGCATAAAAATATCGTACAAGTTGACTAAAGTATACTTTTCAGAAAGCAAAATGTTCGCTTAATCTAAACCTGGCCTCAGAAATGACCTTCCATATCAGACTTTCGAGCTATATAAATGGGAAAAACTTAACTTTTCTTCAAAATATTTCGAATCGTATGTTTCCTCGAAAAATATTTTTAACAAGATTTGTAAGGGCATCTGAATATAATACTCGTCCTCTTTAAAATAGTTTTTGAATTCTTTTGATAACATATTTTTTTACGGATATATCGTTTTTTGAAATTTGGGTCTTTTTTTTACAATTTTACTTCGAAATTGCGGTGAAGGCCCAAATTTCAATAAACGATATATCCGTAAAAAAATATGTTATCAAAAGAATTCAAAAATCATTTTAAAGAGGAAGAGTAGAATATTCAGATGCCGTTACGAATCTTGTTAAAAATATTTTTCAAGAAAATATACGATTTGAAATATTTTGAAGAAAAGTTAAATTTTTCCCATTTATATAGCTCTAAAGTCTGATAAGGAAGGTCATTTCTGAGGCCAGATTTAGATTAAGCGAACCTTTTGCTTGGAAGGCAGCTCTTGTTTATTTAGAAAATTTTATAATTTCTCAGGATTGAAAAATTAAGATAATAAAAAACTTTATCGACAAAACGTCGCACAGCGACCGACACTGCGTTCATCTGGTTTACGCTTAAGTTCAAAAAGTCACGCACTTATTTATCCGCCCGCAAAATATGGTCCCTTATAAATAACATTTTGTAATATTGTATCAGACATAATTATATATAATTTAATATACAATATATGTACAGCCTATAGTTCGGGGACATCTCCAAAAAGGTCGCCAAACTATGCGATATATTAGTCTAAAATATCTTCAAAGTATTCGCAAGACTTAGGAAGAGTTTGAGGACAGTCTCCAAACTCAGCAAATGTTTCCAGACTAAACTGCAGACCCAAGTAAAAAAGTTCATATATAACAATATATTTGTTAATACAAAATTAAATATTAACATATAGTAATATAAAATGGCTTTGCATCCATATGTATTCATATAGCTTTCAAATATTTCCCGAAATTTTCTTATGTATAACCATATAAAATCATATACCAAGCAATGTGTTAATTTTAATGATACACACATCTATATAGAATCACATATGGTTAATCCCATAAATTAAGGTTTAATATAATATATAAAACCTTAATATATAACCCAATAATTTTCTTAGTCATCTTATGAATGAAATTATATGAAACTGAATAAATAATAAATAAATAAAAAAAAAAAAAAAAAAAAAAAAAAGATATAATTTAATATATACCTTTATAAAAACAATTTCTAAGTTCTTCTAGATATAACTTCATATGAAAAATTATCAAAAATATTTTCTATGTCATTTTAGTTAAAACTTTATATAATCCAGATTCCAAAACATTTTCTAAGTCATTTTATATATAAGTTTATACAAATCTTAATGTAAAATATTTTCTGAAACAATTTTTGATAAAAATTTATATTATTTCAAATCAGAAAATTTTCAGAGTTCGCAAGGAAAAATATTTGTTATGCCAGTTTTACAATTCAAACATATTTCAAACCCCAACTTATTTTGGGTATAAATCTTGAAATCCAATTGTATTAAATAGTATATAACTACATCAGATTAGATATAATACGATTCAATTATATGCTCCCAATTTTGAGATGAAATTGCATCAGAGTATATCCAATTGTATAATATTAGATTGAATTGTATCTAAAATAATACAATCTGATATAATTTTATAGACCCACTTTGCGGATCAGATTATATAAACACTTATATGATTATCTTATATTTTTATATATAAGATATATAAACATTTTTACTCGGGGATCGAAAAAATATCCCCGCACTATGCGCTGTGCATACATGTTAATATATATGGTCCCATTTCAGCAATATATAGCTATATATCAGGCTATATATCATAAATGGCTTGAAGGGCCAAATTTGGGATTTCAAAAACTTCCGGTGGGCCGCACCAGGTAATACATTACTCGACAAAAATGTATTTTTTGTATAGCCTTCTGTACAACCATTCAATAGCCTATGAGTTATGGGTCTTTCTTTCTTTATCCCCTCATCCAGGGAAATATATTATGAGTCAATGTTGCGCAGAAGTACATCAAAATCTTTTATATTTTTATGATTTTTTATACCTTTGATCCAAGTGTATTTAAAAATATAGACACAGACTCAATAAATGTTTTTAAAATATTTTGCCCTCCTTAATACGAATCTGAAATCAAAAACTTTGTCGAATTAATCCTCAAAAATATAGTTTTCGTTTTTTCAAAAAATTTGATTTAAAGTTTTCACCAATTTTTCAAATATTTTTAAATTAAGGGTTTTCACAAGGGGTTTACTATTTGTTGTATCGTTGTATCGTCCTAACAAAAAACAGAGTTGTTAAAAATTAAATTGAAAAAATACAACATTTGAGAATAGCACGATACAATATTTTTAGTGTCCTATGTTTGAGTGTGCTAACAGATAGAAAACTGAATAGAAAATCGTTGTTAAACACAAATAAAAATTTCAACAACTCTGTTTTTTGTTAGGACGATACAACGATACAACAGATAGCACACCCCTTATGAACAACCTAATTTACTTAATGGATTATGATCCCTTGTTTTATTTATTAAAATGTGTAATATGAATTACATGATGAACGCAATTTTGATATAAAACGTGGAAAAATATAATTTTTGTTGAAAATCAGAATGTAAATGAAATTTAAAACTCGTAGGTCTTCAACATTTTCGTATAGAAAATGTATAACAAATATCACAAGTCTGAGGCTCTAATTGCATTAAATTAATTCTTAAATTTTAAAAATTAATTCACAAGACCCAGCCAGAAAATTTGGATACTTTTATGAGTGTTCTTAATAAGTAAGTTAAAAATTATTCAAACAAAGCATTTAGTAAAATGAATCATAAAAGACACAAACATTTGAGGCAAATTTTTTAATCCAAAGATGATTCAGAAACGACTCAGAAATGTAAATAAATTTTAATATTTTGTGAACAATTCAAAAATAACTAAAAAAGATTAATTTTTTAGCCTAAAGGATTTTTTAAAATATTTCTTTGAGTCATTTTCGGATCAAAAAAGAAAGCACTTTTGGATGTACCACTTCTATTCAAGTGAAAGTTTAATAATATATTTTGAGCACTTTGCTGATTCACTTTTGGGTTCGTTTGCTGGCTGGGAACTCTAGAAAAAATAAACTATTGAAGTTTTATTTAAATGTTAAATATCATAATAAAAAATTGGGATAAGGGGAGTTGTTTGCTTTAAAGGCGGGATAAAAATTCATAGCGGCACAAGCCTTTAAAAAGCGGTATAATCCCGTCAAAAGCGGGATGGTTGGTCAGGTTAAGTACACTAATAGAAAAAAGCCCGTAAAAAGTTTTGCTAAAGCTACTAAAAATTTGTTAAAAATTACCTTACATAAAAAACTGAAAATGAGCAGATTTTCTTTGCTAATAGAATAAAGAAAGCTGTTAAATATACAGAATTTTAGTTGTATTTGAGTTAATTTTAGTTGTATTTTAGTAAATTGAAATAAAGATTTACTCTGCTAGAATCAGCAACAAATTTTGCTGAATATTAGTAAAATAAAAAAAACACAACAAGATTCTAAATTGTTTTAGAAGAATAAAAATCAATTTTTTGTGAAATCATCAGTCTACTGTTTTTCATCATATATTTCTGTTGATTTTAGTAGGATGACTATTATTATATTTAATAGTTTATTTTTGCTGTTCTAATCTTACTATGTAATATTTAGCAAAAATCGGCAAAACATTTTCTGCAAAGTTACTTTTAAATAACAAACCTATAAAAATAGCAGAAAAAGCTACTAATTGGTTTGCTATTTGCGCAGGTTTATTTCTATCGGTGTATGAATAAAATTTTATTCTGTCTAACTCTTTTGCCAAATTTAAGTGCTTCAAGGACAATTCTCAAAATTCTGCGTAGAACAGCCTTAAACATTCCATTAAATGAAAGGTAAATTTTTTTAATTCAAAATCATAAAAAATAAGAAACTTCTAAGTACTTCTACGTCATATTGAGCCAATTAAGTATTTTTCCCAGGCTTAAGGTTTAAATAAAAAAGAAGAAATTTTTCACTTAATATTCGTAAGTGCAAAAAAGTCGATATTTGTTGATCGGTGTAATTTTTTTGAGCTTTCATTGAATGTTTATTTCGTTATCGCTGTTTTCTATATTATGTATATTTTTACATTCTGATTTTAATGTTTTTTAATTTAATTTTTATTTTTTTATTTTGTATAAAATTAGAAAATTTTTTTTTGATTGTTTTAAAATTAATGAAGGGACGCACGAAATTTTTTGACGGGCCGTATTTGCCCATGTATGTTATATATAAACCGATAAAATTTTATCAGATCAAAGTTTGGATACAATTTCATCTGATTAATATATAATTTTATCAGTTAAGACCTAAACTGATACAATAAGATTAAAACTGAAAAATAACTGATACAATTATATCGGGCCATTTTTCGGATGAAACTGTATATTTATAAAGATATAACTTAATGACATTATGACCATATGTAACTATATTTACTCGGGTCGTTAGAAATAAGCCACATATATAATTATATAAAGTTACATCAAGTTGACTATATATAAACTTTTCTCGTCAGGAGTATTTCTAATAGAAATTATTATCAATACCTCAACTGGAAATCGTAGAAGTATCTACATTTTTGATGTTTCTTTAATGATTGCAAAACAAGTTTTGAAACTTATCAGAATATCAGTTAAACAGTAAAAAGTAAAATCTTACACATTAATTGGTATAAATAATGAAAAAGATCAGTGTTGACACATGTTTTACTCTTTATTTGCCTCAAATAATGTTTGATACCACATAAATATTTTAAAATAATATGTTTTTGTTTTACACCATTTTCAAAAAAGAGTACTGTAACAAAATTAAGCGTTGGAATTTTCAAGAAGCTGTATTTTAATTGTTTTTTTATTAATATAATTGTTTAATATATGATAACCCTCTTCAAAGGGATCTAAATAGTTAAACTAGTAGTATTTTTTTTAATTATACATATGAAATATTTATGTATATATAAGTTCATTGAAACGTATGCATTTTAAAAACAACTCCCCCTCCCAAAACTATTTTGTAGTGGCATGAACTTTCCCGCGAAGAACAAAGTAAATATTATGAAAAAGCTCGTCAAGAACGTCAGTTACACATGGAATTGTATCCGGGGTGGAGTGCACGGGACAACTATGGTTATGTTTCGAAAAAGAAAAAGCGTAAAAAAGACAGATCGCCCGCGGATTCGGGAGGTATTGCACTAAATTTTTTTATTTTACTAATTTATTATTTTTTCTGTAACTTTTAGTACACTAAAACATTAACCATCATTTAACATTATTAACAACTACATTTTGTATTTTATTTTTTCTGTTTGTATTATAATTTATTACACACATAATAACATTAGTAAAGTACTAGCATCATAAAAATAATAATAATAATATTAAACATACACTCATATAATTTGTGCAAATAGCAAAAACAAATAAAATAAAAATTTATTAAAATGGTCGCTATTGAAATCACCTAAATCTGTTTGCAAAGCATTAGTAAGATGAAGACAGCAGTAAAGGGGAAAATTAAAATAATCCCTTACAAGCCTACTTATATATGCCGCAATATTCATGTAGCGAATTCCCACGTGGACACACTAGTTTTGGGTAAATTAAACGCGATTTATACACAGACAATTTTGCTGAAATTTAATGAAATTTTGCAATAAACTAATGAATTTTTCCACACAAAGTGAATGAAAAATTTCTTTAATTTAATTGTATATTTTATGAATATAGTTCTAATGAAATTTTTCATTTAGTGCATGAAACTTAATAATGGAGTCTCCAACGCCTGTTCAAATCTTATGAACGAAATGGTATTGAATGGGGAATGAGTGGAATTGAAGCACTAGATAATGGGAAGAAAAGCAACGGAACAGCGAACGATACGGTATGGAACAGGGAACGAATAGCATTGAAACCCCATTTTTACAACTGTTCCAGTAAAGTTGAAAAAATAAACAATTTTAAAAGTTTCCATTGTATTGTCACCGACTGTAAATATTTGGGAATTTTACGGGGTTGCCAGATATGAAATCGACGAAAAAAGTAAATTGAGGAAAAAAGGCAGTACAAATAGTAAAAAAGAAGTACACTTTATCCATTAAAAATATAAAATTCAGTACATTAAAGTTACAATTTATGTATTTAGAATTCATAACAAAATATGTCAATCACAAATCAATGGATGCATTGATTTGCTGAGCAGTTTATCCATATGATGAATTTTTTAATGGTCAAGAGTCTACTTATCATAAAATCGCAGCTTTTAAGATTTTTCCATATTTTTTAGATTTTTCCATATTTAAAACCTGTTATTGAAGCAATTCTCATTTTGTTGTTTAATCCGTAAACTAGAAATATTCGTGATCACTATTTTGTATCATAGTTGCAAATCATTTGTATATGTTTAAAACTATTTCAAAAACAAATCGAAACTTCAACCAAAATTACAATTTTTTTATATCAAAAAATGTAGTTTATATTAAGTTTTTTAGTTAAATTTTAACAAATGAAATCAATTTTTATATAAATTAAAAAAAAAAAAAAACAATAATAATAATAATTTAAAGTTGATATTTTGATTTGTTTTGAAATATTTTCGGACATATCTATTGTTTTTGCAACTTTGATACACTTCTTCTATATCCCCTTTCCAAAGGAAGCAACACGTTAATTAATAGGAAGAATTTCCTGAGTGTGGCTTCTCTTAAAAAAGAAAAAAAAATAAGCATAGTACATTAAAGAGTGTATTTTTATATTAATACAAAACAATGAAATTCAATTAACTGTTGTAATATAAGAATTAAAACAAAAAACTAGAATTTTCTGAATTCTTACAAAATTCAAATTCATTCACCCTTAATCAAGCTAAACTTCTGGTGATTTCAAAAACGTTAAAAAAAATTTAATCAAAACTGCTGAAAAACAGGGGTTTCAATGAAATCTAAATTTCGAAAACTGCTCGCCCCATTAAATTTGTTTGCCAATTTGTGTTTGACGCGTCAACATTATAAATATAATACGTTTTGCAAGAGCAGGAATTTAAAAAAATATAAATTTGCCTAATAATGTTATCAAATACGGAGCTTTTTTCAATTATTTAAAGTTTTTAACAAAAAAAAAAAATACAAAAAGAAGTGCAGAGGTTAAAAAAATACTTTATCGTACTTCTTTGGGAGTTATGCAGAAAGCAGTACAATCACTAAAAAAAGTACGCATACTGCTGAAAACAGTATGTCTGGCAAGCCTAACGGGGAGGGACAAAAAGGGGAAATAAATCCCCTCTAATTACCTGTGCAAAACTTCTAAGCCAGAAACTTAAAATTAGAACTCTACATAAAGGCTAAACAAATTTAGAGAAAATCTTAGACAAAAATGCAATTTTCTTACAAATATATTCCGATATTTTAAACTACCTTTAACGAAATGTCGGTCTATAAGATGTATTGAAAAAGTAGTGGAAGAATCCGATGCAGTGAACTTTCAAACAGAATTTAAGAATTCACTTGAATTTCCAGGTCTACCTACAAATAAACTGGAATTAAATAGACTCTAAGGCACGGTAACAATATATTATATATTTTCTAAACATTCACCGCACAGCGGTACTAACAGTTTGATGACTAATAATTTTTTATGAGAAAATCAAAATCTAAAACTCGTATAGATTGCTTGAAACAACCGATATAAAATCTTCTCCACTAAAACCTGCACCTCGTAAAGGATAAAATTAAAATTAAGCAGCAGTAGGTTTGAACTATATCCTTGGGATAACAGTTAATCCATATTTGTTTTTTATTTTTTATTTTATACTGAAATCTATTAAAAGTTTTTCGTATATTTTGTTGCTTTTCATTTCTAAGCAAGTGCATTTGTGTTCACTAAGATAAAACTGTTAAATCTATAAAATTTCCATTATATTTAAATTTAATTTTAGTGTAGAAATGACAATTTATCATGCTGAAAACAGCAAACTATTTTTCTGAATATTAGTAAACCAAAAAGAGCACAAAACTCGCTTGAATCTATAAATTTTTTGTTATATTTAAGTAAATTTTATCGAAAAAGAAATAACAATATATCCTGCTCAAATCAACAGAAATCTTTACAAAATATTAGTAGACTTAAAATAGCAGAGGTCACTATTTTCTGGTGGTTTCAGAAGTGTAGATTCTTATTCGAATAAAAATATAAATAAAATTTTGTAAATATAACAGTTTTTACTGATTTTTCTAGTCTTCTAAAATTCAGGAAATGTCGTTTTCAGCAGGTTAAATTATTATTTGCGATTAACAAAAAGTTTGTAAATTTAACAAAGTTTTTCATGGATTATCTTACTAATATTTAGTAAACAGATTCTGATGATTTAAGCAGATTTTTCTGCAGGGACTTTTTAAATAATTTTTAGTGAAAATAGCTGACATTTTAGCGGATTTTTTTCTGTGAGTATAATAATCACTGATTCTGTTCTGTGGTAAATCGATTGCTTTTTTTATATTTTTAAATTCAATTGAAAGTGAAATTCTTTAATAAAAATAAACTTTCTAGTTTAGTTAGTTTTTCAAAAATTTGTATTAAAAATTTAATATATTGAAGTGAAGACCGGAATAAAAATATGGGCTAAAATATTTTAGATTTAAAGTTGTTTAAAAATTAAGAAGAAATATAATTAAACATATATTATGCTGCTTAAATAATAATATCTTATCATTTACGTGACATCTCGCCGATGATCTTGTTTCACAGACAGAAGAATTTTCATATCTTCAATATGTGAAAGTGTCCATCAAATAAATAAAAGCAACATGCTTTAGAATGGTACAAAAACTGATCTGTTTCGAGTTTTGTTGGAATTTTTGCTTGGTGTGGACATTAGGGTTATGACTCATTTTTAACAAAAATTTTACCTATCATCACGTGATGGGCAATACTAAATTAAAAATAAAAATCGTGTTTGTGGGTCATTTCGGCAAAAAAACCTTCCGCACCAAATGAAATTTCTAAAAATAATTTTTGCTCGGGGATTTTGTTTAATTAACATAACGAATTATTAAAAAATTATTGTTAACGACAAAAAATGTATCCAAAAGTCCCTCCAAAAAGGTTTCGCAATTTTTAACGTAAATAGCTTTTAATAAGCATCGTTTGAGTCTCATTTGTTTAAAACTTAGGAGAAATATTTTAATTAAACTAAAACCATATAGACCAAATTTCAACCCTTATGGTGCGGGAACTTTTTTGACAGCAGTGAAAAAGTAAGATTGGGTTTCTTAATATTTTTTTATGGCCTTTTTGGCTAGGGCATGTAAAATTTGATATTTGCAAAAAAATCCAAAAAATCATAACCCTAGTGGACATAGAAACTAGTTTTTAAAAGTTTTAGTCAAATTAAAATAACTTTTCTCTTGTCATTTAAAAATCTTAAATTATCTGAACCAATGAAAGCAAATTTTGTTTTTTAGCAATTCTGCTTCCAGCTAACAAGGAAGGTCTGTTTCTGGATTCCTGAAGCTTTCCATGAAATTTAGATATGTGATAGTGGGGACATTATTCAATAACTTTCAGTTCTAAACATATCGCGCCAAATTGATATTTAGTTGTTCAAAACTCTTTGGCTTGAAAGCCTTTTAATTGTTTTAGCACACAATTTAATAGCTTTGCCTTTCATTTAACACCTAATTTGTAGTAGTTTCCTTGGAACAAACAAGAAAACAATCCTAAAAACGAAAATCGCCAACTCACCAGCAGATGGCACGCTACAACTATTCTAAGATTCAACATCTCGCGTAATTTGCCATATTTGAAGCCCTTTATCTTCCACCACCTTTCATATTTTCTCTATCCCCTTTCCAAAGAAAGGGAATTTATAATATAGAGAAGAACGGCCTAGAAAATGTGGCAGCTTTTGCCGACAAAGGCCAATTCTTGAACATTACCCATAAATTCAGTCATACGACAACTTATCTTTAAACAGCTGCCTTTTTGAAACAGCTTCCTATATTTTCAAAATTCTTTCTGATATAATTGTGAAGAATTTAATGATTTTAAATTAGATTGCTTCTTAAATCTGATGCCAAAACTTGAAGTCGACTTTACGAAAATTGGTGAAATGGCGAAGACTCTACTAGGATGATAGTTTTTTCAGACAATATTACAGAAGTATTTTATTATTATTAACAAATAGAAAGGTAAAATAAAAAATATTATTTAACCCCCTTTAGCCTAAGCCTAAATTTTTATATTTTTTTAATACTAGACAAGGCTATCCCAACAAGAGCGCCGGATTTAATTTTAAAGAAAAAAACATTAATTTTTTGAGTTAAGCAAACATTTTTATTTCAACATAAAGAAAAATAGTTCCGATTAAACGTAAAATACAACATCAGGCAAATGGTCACCACGAAACCTCTGACAAAGTGTTATTTTTTTGTTGAAATATTTCACCAATAAGTCGCCGTATTTGATCTTTAAGATCTTCAACTGTTTCAGGCTTATTCGCATACATCTTTTCCTTCACATCGCCCCCAAGAAAAAATTCCATCCGTATTAGATCGCACGATCTTGGTGGCCAATGTTGATCGCATAATCGAGAAATGACACGGTCTGCAAACTTGGTATACAGTAACACCATTGTTTCACGTGCTATGTGGTCACACTGTCTTATTGGAAAAACATGTCCTCCACATCAATTACATCCAATTCGGATCATTTACTGTTAGCGCATTTCCAGTCGCAATGTGTAATGTGTTTTTACAATAATTAAATGTTGTTGGTTTAAATATTTCTCCATATTCTTAATTCGCCTGACAACTATCAAAAAAAAAACTCACCGTACAACTCGTATTAACAAAATGGCGGCAAATTTAAATCCGGCGCTCTTCTATGGACATCCTTTATATTAAAACATGTCGCAATAAGCATTTATAATCGAGCTTGTATCTAAAAATCTAAAATGTAGCGGTAAATGGAAAAACATAGCGATTAAAGATCTGGGCTAGCAGATTTTTAAGATACGAGTATATTAATGGCTAAAAACTGCTAAGTACGAGAAAAGTTTTCTTCAAAAAACTAAGAGAAACTTCCAAAAATTTTAGTAATTTCTTCCTTTTGTTGCCTCTGTATCACTTACTTATTTATTTATTTATCTGACGTCTCTTTTGAAGGGCAATGTTAGCAGTTTATATTAATACAGAAAGCATTAACACAGGATAAAAAAGGTAATTTTAGCGATTTTTAAAATTTTTCAATATTACAGTCAGTTTCTAACATATGTTGCAAAAATCGTAAAAAAGTGGTGCCAGACAAACAAAAGCGCTACAGACGCCAATAAAGAGATAAATTTTGGGAAGTTTTTCGCAACTCGTAACTAACATTCTTAAGAATTTTCGCTTATCTTTGACCCATTTTTGTCAAGTCCAGGTCAAGGTTTGGTATTAGCTTCAAAAACTTCTTCAAGACTTATATCGGAAAGAATTTTGAAATTATAAGCAGCGGTTTGAAAAAGGCAGCTGTTGAAAAAGAAGTTGTATAAAGAAAAATTTTATTGAACTTGATTCAAATAACTTGAAACTCCGTGCATCTGTATATACAGCAAACTATGCGCTGCATCGAAACTGATATCTTTAATGTATTCGCTTGACCTATGAAGAGTTTGAGGACAGCCCTCAAACTCAGCAAATGTCTCCAGAAAATAGGTCCGGAATATATGCGCAAATGTCTACTGTGGAACATGCACATCATTGTAAATGATTTTAGAAAAATGGGTCACTTTTACCCCCAGTCAACGCAAGAGTTGATTTTTCAAAAAAGTTTCAAATTTTTGACCCAGACCACGAAAAACAAAAAACATTTAGATCAGTTCCGCTAAAAATACAGAATTTCCTAAAAAATTCAAATGTGAACATGAAAAAAGGTTGTCCATATAACGTAATGCGACCCTAATATACATAAGTATGAAAACTAGAAAAAGCCAAAAACAAGTGCCTTTTCGTTGTTGTCAAACATTTTGTAAACTATCCTATAGGCTTTAGGAGACTGCAAATTATTTTGGATCATTGTGAGCTAATATTTTAAATAAGAACCTTTTGCGCAACAAACGTTTTGTTCCAAAAATTAAGATTTACAAACCCGCACCATTGTACCACCAAAATTCGAAATCAAAATCGGCTGAAAGGATTCATATGAATTTGCATTTTCTAATATTTATTGAGTTTTTGTTACTGTCATCAACACCACGAACTGCTGTATGAACTAGCAACGTTTCTTTGGGGTTTTCAAACCGCAATCTCTCTAAATTTATAAAATATGTAATAATGGAGCAGCAATTATTAACGCCATTGTTAAATTACAGTCCTAAGCATAGCAAGTTGTTTTTTCGTATAAAATTCCCTATCAAATTTAATGGCTTCAAATGTGATCAATTGAAGTGTCATATTTTCACCAGCAAAATAATAATCTTGTTCGAGTATATAAAATTTGCGTAAAAACAGTTTTTACAAAATTTTCACGTGAAACTCCTTATCATATCGGAACAATTTACTATGCTTTAAAAAAAATTTGCAGTTGTTTATTTCTGTTGGCCTTGGAATTATATAAAAGTGAAAAATAGTTTATTTTGTGTTAGTATTGAATCAGTAGCCATCTTAGACAACATTACTAGAACCACTGTCCAATCATCACCGCCATCATCGTCATAATCATAATCATAACTAATTAACTAATTACCTTTATAAACTCAAATCACCTGCTTTTTTATATTTATTTATTTAATACGTAATATTAATATAACAATTACAATTACTGTTATTATTTGTATTTTAGTATTTCTTTGTTTGTATAAAAACAAACTACAAAACTAATTTTATAGGTTAGTATAACATTTTATTTGAATTGCTTTCAAACCATAACTAAAACTATTTTCAAAACAAATTAAATAAAGAAGGAAAAAACACTTATTAAAAACGAAAACAACACACAAAACAACAGACAATTTGATTTACATAATTGTTTTACAAAAAGAAAATTTATTGTATTTGGTTTGAAATATAAATTTTATTCTTTTTAGTAATTGGTTCAAAATTAGTCGATATATTTTGGTTACAAAATTTCAGCTAAGGCATTTTAAAGAATTGGCCCAATTTTTATGATTTTATTTTGTTTTATTTAACAAGTTATATTTAATTTCCAATGAACGAAATGAAAATTGTAAGGTAACTATATAAATTAATTCAAATACTATATACATATACTAACAATTCAAAATCGTAATAGCATAAACTCACATAAAAAATAATAATATTAAAAATAAAAAATAAATAATAATAAATAAATAATAATTAATGAATAACACAATATAAGAAAAATTTGATGCATCGATAAAGCTCGTATGACACTTGCTTAATTTTGTATTGACTTGATATTGGATTGATGAAAAGAAATAGCAAATATTAGAAAGAGTAAAAATACAATTTTTAAACAAATAAACAGTGATGCATACTTTGTTCCAAAGGAACCGAGAAAAATTTAGAAAGTTGACAATCAATCACTAAATGTCATTTTAAAGTTGAAATTTTAGTGATTGATTTCTCTGATATATAAGTATGGTTGTACTTATGTAATTTTTCTATGACTATAGATTTGTACTGTTCTCAAAAAATGTATTAATACAAAATCAAGACTCATCATTTCTGACAGACTTTGGGACGCAGATCACGAATACAGCCCTAGAATTTTAAAGTTAGCTTTAGTTTCAGAAATAATTGCGAAAAAATGTTTGTAAGAAAATTAAATTTTGTAATAAACTTCTTGCAAATAAACACAAAAGTGAAGGTAAGAACGCTTTTTTTGCAACATTCCAAAATTATGAAATATGCCCTTTAATTTGATATATTGCAAGATTTGACAGCTAACCATACGTGCAATTAAATTTGGAATTTCGCGTTTTTCACGATTTCGTTAATAAATAACCTATGGCGAAAGAAATATCCTATATTTTAAAGTTACTTAATTTATCAAAAACATTTCGTATTTTCTTTTTTAATTTAAGGAAAAACTTGACTAAAACTGAAAAACTTTGATTATTTTAATACCTAAAAATTAAGGAGCCTGTGACAAATCTTAAATTATATAACTCAAATGTGTAAAACACATATTTTTTAATCAATACCAACATAGTTTTAGATAATTAAACTGCAAATTCCTAAAAAAATAACGAATTTAAAATAAGCGTGTTCAAAAATGTATTTTATTTCCTTTTGCCATAGTAACCCAGCAAAAAAAGGGTTTCAACTACTTACTAGTCTATTTACTGGCTTAATTACTTTTGTTCGCGATATTCCCGAAGTAATTGGTAGTCATTATCTTAACAAATTACCCTCTCTCTTATAAGGATGTACACAATAATGAGTACGTATTACTTTTGGGACGTCGCGAACAAAAGTAATTAAGCGAGTAAGTAGGCTGGTAAGTAGTTGGCACCATGTTTTTGCTGGGAAATTCATACAGAATAAATTTGATATAAAAAAGATATAAAATTTGTATTCAGATTGAATGTTCTGATCTTTTGATGAATTGATGTGTCACATCATACATGTGACACATCAATTCTGATAGATTTTATGATGAACATCACGAATGTGAACAACAAATTTTAAAATTAGCGCTTTTTTTTGAAATATTCGGGGATTCTAGTTTTTTCAAAACACCAGTATTTTTCTTTAAACTTTCTCATTTATTTATATACGTGTATAAACCACGGATAATTTCTATTATGGTTTTAAAGTATAGACTTTCCGCTTTTTGAAGCATATTAACTTATTATTGAAAATATGTGTTTTACATTTTTGAATGATTTTATTTAAGTCTTATAACATAATTTAAGATTTTTCACAGACTCCTTAATTTCTAGGTATTAAAAAATTTACGCTTTCATCTTTAGTCAATTTTTACTTAAAACTAAAAAGGAAAATTGGAAATTTTTTCATAAATTTAGAAATCTGTGATGTTTACTTAAGGTATAAATTAAAATACTGGATATTCATTTTGTCGTAGGTTATTTTCTAACAAAATAGTGAGAAAAAATTTTAACTCTAAGCACACGTATAGGGAATACTTGTATTGTCGCAGCTGCCAGAACGTTCAATACAACAAATTAAAGAGCACTTTTAATCATATTCAAATCTTGCAAAAAATAGCGTTTTTTATTTTAGTTTTATATTTAATTTGCAAAAAGTTTATTACAAAATATAATTTCCTACAAAACTCTTCTGTAAATCTTTCTCAAACTTTAGCCAACTTTACAATTCTAGGGTCATATTCAATATATGCGTCCCAAATTCTATTAGAAATGATGTGTCGCATCAAGTTTTTCTGATTTTGTTTTACTGTGTAATAAATAGTAATTATCCCAAGATAAGTAATTATAAAAAAATTTCAACCAATTTTGGTGTGGTTTGGATGATTCTTGCGCCAGAAGGTTTTTGCAATATAAAATTTGTAACAAAATAATTGTACTCAATTTTCTTGTTTTTTTTTTTTTTTAATAAAGAGAATTTCGGGATCTTAAGAGTGCGTTTAAAAGTTTTAAAGAGCTTTCAAAACATATACGTCGCTGTTCTGAGCTCTAAATGCATAGAATAAAATATTTTTCTGTTCTGCAGTGTTGCCAGTACTTGACTACCAAAAAAAGTAAGAATTTTTAGAATAAAATGGTTAAAATATAGCTAAACAATTTTATAAGAAAAATACGTAGATTAACCCCTAAATTCATAAACGCTTTGTAAAATTATAGGAGGTTTATTGAACAAATTTTGTATAAAAATGACGTTTTGTAAACCTGCTATAACTTTACAAAGCATTTATGAATTGAAATGTTTTAGTTGATCTCTTATTTAAGTAAATGAATTTTCTTTAGTTTGACTCTAGATCATAAATTAATATCACTTTCTTTTTAAATTATTTTCAAGTCAAAGAAAGATGATACAATTTTTACAAGCAAATTACAAAGAATAAAAATTTTTGAAAGAATTCAATAAGACCAGCAAGACAGAATACGCATTTTCGTCTTTCGCTACAAAGCCATCATCAGTATCTTTCGCCTTGAGTGGGTTAATATTTGATAATTGTCTACTTATGTGACCGTTGAAAGCAAATCGAATTTGTTATCAACAACTTAACTTAGACTAACTCAACGAAATTTAACCATGCTATTTTTATACTTTGTTATTATTACTCTTTTTTGCTTTGAACCTTAATTCTTAAGATATCTCAGCTGATTCTATTCAACTCTGTGTATGATAACCACAGATTTTTGAATTACAACGAACCGTTAAATTTAAATTTAAATGTATGTTATTTAAATTATATTCTTGCACCGTATCAATGTGTTTAAGATGAATCGGGGGAATGTTTTAGTTGATGTCTTATTTAAGTAAATGAATGTTCTTTAGTTTGACTCTAGATCATAAATTAATATCACTTTCTGTTTAAATTATTTTCAAATCAAAGAAAGATGATACAATTTTTACAAGTAAATTACAAAGAATAAAAATTTTTGAAAGAATTCGATAAGACCACCAAGACTTTTTCATCCTGTATTTACAAGTTATATTTGCACGATTTTTACATTTGAGATTTTATCAACTGGATATTACAATAAATCATAATTAGGCATTATATGATATAAATTTCCTTTTTTCCTTGGGCTTTATTTAAAGGTAAAATATGGGAAAAGCTTTATATGATAAATTAGACTAAGATAAAATAAAATTAAATTGAAAAAAAAAACAATTCAGATATCTGGAGAAAATATATATGTTTATATCAGGCTTATTACACATAAGTAATAATCCTCAATAAACATATGACTTTCAATCTGATAATTTACTGGGTTGTTTACGTTATTTCCCTACAATCTCTTATAGTTGTATAAGTCGAATTTTCAATTTTGTCAAAAGCTTTTAACCCATGTGAAAATCGAAATATATATGAACACACATGATCATACATTGACTTGTATATGATCATGCATGGGCATACATTGTCATATACGTACATGCATAGTTCAATGTATGACCATACATGATCTCATATATTTCCATATATCTTTGGATCCGAAATTTGAGGGTATATGACCGTACATGTTCATATATGACCATATATGCTCACATATGATTCATGTATGCTCATATATGATCATATATGGCCATATACCTCCATATACCCTCAAATTTCGGATCCAAAGGTATATGGAAATATATGAGATCATGTACGGTCATACATTGAACTATGCATGTACGTATATGACTATGTATGCCCATGCATGATCACATACGAGCCAATGTATGATCATGTATGCTCATATATATTTCGATTTTCACATGGGAAGTAATAATTCTATTGTTTTAAAAAGTTGGAAATACCATTAGGATTCCAATGAAGCATTTTGAATTCCTTTATGTTAGGGTTATTCATGGGCGTACTTTAGCACAGCTATAAACCTTTGAGACCCAGCATACACGATTGTGTGATGTGATGTTTTCTCTTAAAGTTACAGATATATTCAATACTAATAGGTTTATTTAGATAAAACATTTTTAATTATACTTTTACCTAAATTATATCTAATAAAATATGAATGGACATCAGGAAATTTTAATAGTTTTAATGCCATTTTACCTTAAAGTTATAAAATCAATAAATTTTTGCTAACTGGTTTGGTGTGAAAGGTATAACAACTTTAATTTACTGAATTTTTAATATGAGCCTTTCCAGATCATCCATAGCTGTTGTAAAAATATCTAAAAGTTCGTCTGCACTGAAGAGGTCGTTATTTGACTTGAGTTGACAACACTTGTTTTCTTTAAATGTGGATCAGGACTAGGGAATGCCCAAAGACCTTTAAATCTTAATGATCTGAATACATTTAACAAGTTTGTAAAAGTAAAAATAACTCTAGTTGGATTAATTTTGTTTTTAAATTTTGATTTGTTAAATTTACCAAAAAATTATTGTTCAAATTAACAAATCGGTTCTGAGCCAAAAAACAGGAATTCATTTTGTTAAATTTAAATAATTTTTCTGTTGAGGAAACATACATATTATTATTAATGTGTAATAAGGAAGTACAAAAAATAAAAGTTTGAATTCACGAGCTCAACAATCCTGCAAATACTTATGCTATTAAATAAATATGGTCTGCTAAAAAAAGTTTTCTTTAGAGGTCGCAGATCGAGATTGAAGTTTCAAAATTTTACTTCTTCTAAATTAAATTAATTGAAAAAAAAATATAAAAATTAAATATAATTAAATGTAACATCAAATCTAATATATTTTTAGGCGCGTATAACGAATATTAAATCCAAATGAAAATCGGAGTCCTGGAGTTTGCGAAATTTAAAAACTTCCTACAAAAATTTATCAAATTTGAGCAGGAAGTTCCCTTGTATTTACCGCTCCGCAAATTTATTTTTTGCATTAATACTGTAACTAATAATAAATTAATTAATATTTAATAACACTGCATGACAAAATCCTGACTTTTAAAAATTAATAGAGCTCTGACTATCAATTCCATATATTTCGGACATGCTGATTACAATTGCGTACTTTATTTTTCGATCAATGGTACAGATTTTTCGCTAAATGTTTTTAAAGTTTGGCGGTTGTCCTTTCAGTTTTTTATATAAAAATTTTTTCAAATTTAATTTATATGATTTTTTTGTGTTAAAATGTAAGCACAGGACCTGTGGCCTTATTTACGATATAAATGCGATGTGCTAGTCCGGATATTTAAACTTAATTATTTCATTTTTACTTTATTATTGCCACCTTTACTTTATTATAAAATAAATAAATTAGAGCCCTAAAATATACTATATATTTTGTTTAATTTTGTTAATATTAGTATTGTAATTTGTTTAGTAAGATACTAGTATTTATAAATTAATGTGTTGATACCGATAACTTTTGCAAATGGAAAGTATTTGGTTTGAATTTGTGCAAGAACATTTTTTAGAAGGGCCCACATACTATACTAAAAGTTGGAATCTGGGATCAACTTGGAAAGCTATGCTGCCAAACAAAATTTTTGAAAAATCGCGATTTTAACGTATAGACCGCTATAGATGAATATATTTTTTTTATTGAAATATTTTCCATTTAATTGTTTCCTTACTAAGGCATTACATTTATTGAGGTCGATTGTGCATTCAGCGACTAAAATCGCTGAAATAGCAAAAAACCATAAAAACCTATATAAAACGCTAAGTAGTATATATGGCCACAGGTCCTGTGCTTACATTCTAATACAAAAAGTTCATATTAATTGAATTTGAAAAATTTTTTTTATAAAAAACTTAGTGGACAACCGCCAAACTTTAAAGACAGTTAGCGAAAAATCTGTACCATTGATCGAAAAATAAAGTACGACATTGTAATCAGCATGTCCGAAATATATAGAACCGATGGTCAGATATCCATTAGTTGTTTTAGTATCATGAATTATAATTCATATTAATATTATGGAATGTCCTCTAATGTGAGATTGGGTTTTTGTTAAAAATAAAATTATAATAAGCTAAATAATAGTTAAATTTTAAGTTCATTTGCAAGGATAACTGTTATCCTTTATAAAATTCAAATCAGTGTCTTATTATAAAATGAAGGTCCTGGGTAAGTAGATTGTAAAAGCATAAGAAGTTGGATTTTTCGATGACATGGTTTTTAGGTAGTTGAAAAATACCTCAAAAGCTAACAAGGAAGGTGTCCCAATGGGTTCTGTCCGATCTTAATGAGATTCAGATATGTGATAGACGAGGAAACAATAATGTACACATATTTTCTTATAGCGGCCCGATCACATGTTTAAGGGTTAAAGTTTTTACAATTTCAAAGAAAAATAGGCAAATTTGATTTCAGTTAAAAGTTTTTTCAGAGACTGATATAAACAACATGTCGGAATATGTCCAACATTTTCTTTTGTTCGGTTATTTTTTCAAATAGTATTTGTGGGGCGCTGCGGCGCGCGCTGTTGTGGGTTCCATCCCCAGCCAAGGCAATATGAATTTATGAAAAATAGTGATATGTACGAATTTTTTCTATCCCTATCGTCCTCCTTCGGTGTTCCCCTAGCACTTAACCTTACCGAAGTAAAATAATATAACAGATCTATGAACTAAAAAGCTTCAACAAAGCTTGCCAATTCTTCATATGCAAGTTTTTGATCCCAATTTTCAACCTTTTATGCGAGATTGGACCGCTTAAAAAATACTTTATCTTATTTTATTCTCCTCTATCACATATCCAAATTTCATTAAAATCAGAGAGAACTCATTGGGTTACCATCCTTGTGAGTTTTCTTTTTTATTGTAATTTAAAAAAACCGCGACAATTTAAAAACCATTAATTGCTTCCAAATTTTAATTTCAGATCAGTAATCTTCATAAAATTTAGGATCAAATTTGGGAAATTTGTTGATATTCATAAGGGATATACAAGTTGGATTTTTACTTACAACTTTTCAGAAAATTTTAACTAAAATAATAGTTTGTTTTTCTATAATTTTAAAAAAAAACCCGCGAACTATTTAAAAGGTATTGAATTTTGTATATTTTGATTTCGTATTCCTTTTTTACATAGAATTAAGAATAGATTTAAAATAATTGTTAAGTTACAGCTTCTAGGTTAAGAAAGAATTCAGTTTAAATCAACTTTACTTTTTAATAAATTACCCTAGGAGAGTAGGGTTTTTATTTTCCCCGAATTTCCGATTTCCCATTTTGAAATTTCACGGGATGCCGAGAATTCCCGCTCAAAAATAAAATATATAATAGCATTTCTAAACCTTCGGGTGCTGATGAGATCTTTTGTGTGAAAGAATTACATTTATTTTTGTAAATGTACGAAGGTCAAATGCTCGCCATAAATGAACAAAATTTCTAATTTCAAAATTTTAATGATACGAATTGTCAATTTATCATTAACTTAATTTTAAAAATAACATTTCGCATCCTCAACACTTGAAAATGGTAGAAATAAATGGACATTAGACTTTACTACAAACACAAAAGTTCGCCGTACACCAACGAATCTAAATTATTTTTGCAGGGAGTCTTGAAAATAATTTTTTTTTGCCGAACATAGGGGTCACCTTTTTAAATTTTTCGTTATATCCTTGGCATTTACAGGCGGATCTTAAACTATGATACATCGATGTTTTTGTCTCGAGCGGACCAATGTTTTGTTTTAAGCAGGGGTATGGTATCACCAAAAATAATACTAAATTTCAACGCCCTCTATCGGTGAGTAGTGTAAATTTTGGTTTCCTATCTCTATAATTAATAGTCTCTGGTTTTAAGGGTAATTGAACTTAAGTATCCCGTTCTAGTATTTACCCACCAGATCTCAGTTCATACAACCCTAATGTGCAACCTAATGTCAGAAAATTTAACTTTTGCTAAGGAAGTTTTTCGATAATTCCAGCAGAAAATTCTTTTATTTTTTTTTGTTGCTGAATGGTCGCCTTTTTAATTTTTTTTTTTCATTATATTTTTCCTTTATAGCAAAACACCAGTCTCCTCGAGGCAAAAAAATCTATATATCACACTTCAAAATCCAACTGTAAATGCCGAAGCTATAACGAAAAATTAAAAAAGGCGACTCCTACGTTCGGCAAAAATTTGTTTTTTTTGAAATTGCATTGTAAAAATAATTTATATTCGAAGGTGTACCGCGCACTTTTTTTCTGTAAGGTGGTACGGTCTAATGGACAGGGAGTTCACACGTCGACTTTCTACTTTTACCCAGTTTTAAGGAAATGAATTGTCAAGTTTTGTAAATTCCCTTTGGAAATGGCATTTCGAATCCCCAGTGCTGGGAATTAGTAGATATGGATGGATAGTGTGTAAATCAAGCTTAAGTAAGATTTTGTTTTAAAAAAGTAACATTATTTTAAAATAAGTAAAACTTAATTAAAATAAAAAAAAAAAATTTGTTAGATCAAATATTTTAATCAATGTTGCAGTTATCTGGGGTTTTCTGGAAAACGAATAAACAAAAGATCATGCTGATTTTAACAACGACAACACGTAATTTTGTAGGAAAAGAAACCATTTTATGTGGATTCGTCTTCCAGAACACACCCGTGTAAATGTATTCTGCATAGCAAAACTGAGTTTCTGTGTTATAGTATTTGAATACTTTTTGTGAACATTTTTATAATAAAAGATGTCAAAATTCTTATCTTTATAGTTTCTTCTGTCTAAAAAGTTATTTGAAAAAAAAACTACTAGAGACGAATAACTAATTATTGAAAGATGACTTTTTCTGCGGCCTCAAAATAAAATCGTATTTAGCTGAAACTTGGCACAGAGTTTTTAGACATTAACGAATAGGGTCCACATTGTGGAGCCAACTTCCATGTTTTGTTTGACCACTCTAGGGCACATATAAAATGACTTACAATGTCAGATCTTAATGATAATGAAATATGTTTTTGAGAACAAACAATAGGTAGATGCGGCCGAAGATTACTCAATTTTTCGTTTTTTTGTATCGCACTAACTTTGAAAAAAAAAAAACTATAAACAAATTAGGTGCCATATGAAAGTTGTTTAGAAGACGCACTCAACGGTATATAAAACATGTCTGAGCATATTTTTCGAATAGCATATTTTTGTTTTACTTATTTAGTTTCAGTTATTTTTAAAATATAGTATTATTTATTTGATTTTATCGAGACGTCTTCTCCCAAAGAGCATTTTTAACCTACTTACTAAAGATAATTATGCTTTATATTAGTACAGCTCCATCAAGTGAAGAATTATTAATAAAATAACATTTATAATATATTTTTTAAGTCAAAACAATCGAGCAGCTGGTCCCGTAGGAGCAAAACAGTATATGTGGGTATTGTTGTGTTACTAATTAGAATTGGTTGGTGGACCGCGACCTTTCTATTGAAGTAAGTAACTTGGATTGTACACCCAGGCTTGGAATCAGTTTAGGTTGCTGTTTAGTAATAACTGAAGATTTGCAAAAGCAATTCTGACATTTGTCGTCGTCGAATGTAGCAGTCATATCATAATTTGTTCAAGGAGTTGGGATATCAGCTGTGAATAAAAGGTAGAGCACTGGACCGAGAACACTGGCCTATGTTAATCTAGCTTTCATAGGTATTATGTTGAAACACTGGTATTTTTATTTGACATAAAATTGCCTGTTCTCTAGGTAGCTTTGTAAAATTAGATAGAGCTCTTTCTGTTACCAGAAAACCAAGTTTTTCGAGTTTTTGCAAAAGCGATGTTTGCCAATCCTCATCATGTGCTTTGGGTACGTCGATGTAAATGCACACACAAAATTTAATTTTTATCAATATCGGATGTAAGTTTGTTACTGTATGAATTTGTTAAATAATAGGGTGCATACTTCTAAAACCGAGGTGTTGTTCAGGGTAAGATTGGTGAAATGCTTTTCGAAGGGTTTAGAAAGTATTGGTAGCAAGCTTATTACTCTATATGAAGTGGCTAATATTGCATCTTTGCGTTTCTTGCAAATATAAAAAGACATAGCAAAGCACTCTAGGCCATAAATAAACACGTTTTGAAAAGCAACAATTTTACATACAATATTTCTTCGAATATTATTATAAGTCTTTTTGTGTGTTCTTGTCGACAACATTTGTATAAATGCAACGAATTCCAACAGGAGTTTTACCAAATACACTTCATACATAAAGAGTACATAAATCTCGTTTTGTTGGTTTTATTTACTGTATGTAATGTATCGGTTTGTGTTAACCAGTCATAATTTTCTTATTGCAGACAACTGATGAGTGGGGTGATGTCTAATTCCTTCCATATAAATATATTTTTACTTAGAATATTTTTTACTTCCAAAAGGAGTATAATATAGATCGAAAAACAAAGTTTACGAATAAAATCAGCGTGGCTAAATTATATGGAATTAATGCATAAAACTATAGTAAAAGTTTTTATGTCATGCTGTTTTATTTTAATAGCACAATAATAGTCATATTTAAAATTTTTTTCTTGGTGTGACATTTTTCTCACTAACTCGGGAAAAGGTTCAGCCAGAGATTATTAATTATAGAGATAGGAAATCAAAACTTACACTACTCACCGATAGAGGGCGCTGAAATTTAGTATTACCTGTGCAACTATTTAGTATCAGTTTAGTATCAGCTGAGCCTATATTAAAAACTCAAAAACTGCTGAAAACTGCTAAAAATAAGGAAAAAACAAACGCGGAATATATTCAAATAATAAAGTTTGAAATATTTGTTTGTATTTTTTTCCTTTGTTGTTTGTTATTATTTAAATTTAAATAAAAAAAGAAAATTGTAATTTTTTTTACAAAGTGCCATCTAGTGATAACGACTTTTTTATAACTTATTTTTTTGGTAATGCCTTACCCCTGGGTTCAGCAACGACATAGTTTTTTGAAATTATTATAAATACCATTTTTTGAAAATTTTGGCTGGGGAGTTTAAGTCATGAAAAGTTAACCTTTAAGCTTTTGTAAAAAATCATATTACATGTCATTATACCCTACACCACTACGTGGAGAGGGTATAATAAGTTTGTGCTGATGTTTGTAACACCAAAAAATATTGGACGTAGACCTTATAGTATACCGATCGGCTCAGAATCACTTTTTATTTCGATTTAACGATGTCCGTCTGTCAGTGCCTCCGTCCGTCCGTCGGTCTGTCTGTCCATGCATTCTTATGTGCACTCTACAGGTCGCAATATAATGGTCCCCCCAAAATTGGCTTCTTTACACGCTGTAGCTCGCAAATACGAAGATATGGTACACAAATCTATGTCGGCCCAAGGACGAAGCCTGTTGAGTTTGGTTAAAATCAGTCCATGTTTAGACCTAGTGCCCATATAAGGGTCGCCCCAAATTGGCTTCGTTACACGCTGCAGGTCGCAAATACGAAGATATTTCAATGAAATTTGGTTCGCTGACTCACATGGTCCCAAGGACAAAGTCTGTTTATTTTATATAGGGTGGGTCCCTATTTGGACTTATCGCCTATATAAAATATTTTAGATTTTCTATTCTTTTATCATTTTATAGAAAATTTTGACATAACTCCGTTTTAACCAATTCGAATTTCGGAACCAAACATTAGTTGGCTTTTAACCAGACTGGTGTAGGGTATTGTATAGTCGGCATGCCCGACTTTAACTTTTTTACTCGTTTTAAAGGTAATTTTATCAACTAATCACGGAGCATAAATACTTTTTAATATAACTTTAATGTTATTGAGTCATTTTAATATATTTTTTTTTACAAAGTTTCAATATTTAAGATGCCATATTTCGCGGAGTAAGGGGTTTAGTGAGCCAAATTTTTGTATCACCCTTATCTGCACCATAGATAAAATATGTGCAAAATTAAGACAAATTCGGAAGGGCTGAGGGATGATTTTATATATTATGTATGACTCTCTTTCATTTGAGTATAATTATGTCTATATTTATTTAATATTATTTTAGGAATACATAAAGAAACCACTAAAGATATGATATTTCATAAATTTTGTTTGGTGTGGAAGGTGTTTTCTTCAAAATGACCCAAGAAAACGATTTTTATTATCAGTAGAGTATTGCCCATGTTGTGGTGCCATGTGGTTTTTTCGGATATAAAAAGTTATACCCCTAATGTACATCATTGACAATAGTCTTATTTTCTGAAATTAATAATAAATATTTTAGTTAAAAATTAGTAATGATGTAAAATTTTAACAGAATTTCAATAAAAAACTTGAAATTGTTAATTTCAATATATTTTATTTTGTTCGATAACCAGAAACAACTTCCAATAAATTAATTGAGACATTAACTGTGGCCAGTAATTTGTAATTAATAAAATTAACATTATAAGTTATATTTACAAAAATTTTTCATACAATCTTCATTTCTTCCATTTTAAGTTAAGTTTTAAGTTTTGGAAACGATAGTAAAAAAATTATGTGAATTTGCATATTATTTATAATTGAAGGGCATACAGGTCACATGTTTTTCGAATGTTTTCACCTTATGCGAGACCCAGGTATGTGGGGATACTGATTCACAGGGTTTTAACATACCTAGCTATCACCTTCTATCCCTCTCTATTTTAAACCGGGTCCTTGCAGTGTACATTCGCGACATGTTTGTGTACAGTCTCAGCAACATCTAGATTGTAATAATAACGAATTTAACTCCCTTTGGGGCAAATTGTAGACCCAAGTGGACGCATATTGCACTTCGGGTTCTTATATAAGAGCCCAAATATGGAAAGGGTGGACATCCTTAATGGCTTTGATGCCCTTTCCGATTCAACTTCCAGAATGGGAAAGCTGCCCAGATAGTGAAATTTGAGGTGATTCTAATATCCACAATTGTACCTGGCTTCATCATTCGAGCCATACTACTCGCAAGAGTCTTTGTGGGGAGTTATTCGCATCGCGTAGCCACCTGTCGCAATTAGTGAATAAACCAACGCACATTCCCAGCATTGAAGATGACCACACCAATACTATCGACCTCTTCCTCACTTCCCATCGTGACAAGTATGAATTGAGAACATTTACACCTCTCGGTAATTCGGATGATTGTACCATTTCCGCTTCGTTTTCGTTCTCCGAACTGCACGACGTTTCAACATCGGCTAAGAAGCATTCGTTTTATTTATAAAAAAGGACTTTGGGCATTCAGATTAAGAGAGGAAGCTTTAAGAATTTGGCGTAATAACAAAAACGTTAATTCTGAACTGCTACGCAAATAGGCGAGAACATGGTGTTACTTAGACATAAACATTTTCTTTACGAACAGCGTATTCGCACTAAAGTTTCTTCTGCTCTTCGTGGTAGTGAAAGCTTTTCGTCATTCGTTAAAGAGCAAGGGGCAATGGCAGTTCAGACATCCAAACTCTTTTTAAAATCATTAAAAAAGTAATAGAATATATGCAAATAATTAGAATAAAAGTCATAGAAATTAAAGCCAAGATATATAGGTCTTCAATTTGAAAGTAATTTTTGAAATATAATTAGGGGATAAGAAATGACAGTGCTTTGAAGTAAAAGTGGCGAAGGATCCCCCCTCTCAACCCTACCTATTTCAAAAAGTTTACAAAAAATTTAAAACAAAAAAAATTGAATGTTTAGAAGATATTCGGCTTCAACATTTTCCGGATCATTTCCCGTAACAACCAAAAAAGATATTTGGGAAAAACTCCATTTTTAAAATTATTTTTACATAATCGGAATGTACTCTCAAAAAGAAAAAGTTTGGAGCCCATATTGCACATTTTAAATATTTAGAGGTTCCTAAATCTTCAAAAATATAAAACTTTTTCAAATCATTTCTCATTGTATCAAGATAAACCTAATATGATAAAATTAGATGCGATTTGATACATTTAATCGGCCCATTTTTCGGATGAAATTTTATATTTTCTTATATGGTGTCATATTAAATTAAATAAAACAATGAGTGTTATTTTTGTTCGGTTTAAGATCAAATATTACAAATTCTAAATAGAATTTATAATTTTTATTTTACAACCAATAGAGAAAAACTTATGAAAAAAACTTTCCTAGAACCAATGGTTGACAATTAATTCATTTTCAAGTGACACCGCTCACTATCATCAGATTGTCTTTATGGGGTCCTCTCTAGGCTATAATGTAGATTTTAGTTTTTTGTATATATATGTTCAATTTCAAAGAAATGTATTTTGAGAAGTAAATTCAAACATTTTTACTTATCCATTTTTCATTTCAACTAAAAATCTACAATAAAAAAAAAAAAATTAAATAAAACTTTCTAAAGCTCCATATAAATTTCTACAATCGGGTATATATAATACGAAAATTCTTAATTTTTTTTTTACTAGGTTTCAAATAATAGATCAAGTACAACTTTTAAACTTCAATGGCAATCTGCTACCCCTAAACAAAACGTTTTTGTACTTTTTTTTACCATATTTATTTTCATAATGGCATTATTTAGGATTGTGGAGCTCGTGAATTCCAACTTTTTTGACAACCTTCACAGAGAAAATAGATTCATTGTGAAAACTGAGTTGGCGCTACCGATATATTTGTTTGTGGCAACAGAAAATCGGGTTTATACAATAAAATTTCGGTTAAAGCAATATATTTGAATGGTGTCGGGAAAACATTTGATTATGACAACCAAATAATTCGGTTGCTGCAACCGAACCATTTAGTTGGCAAGAAATACGGTTGTCAGAATGAATCCGTTTTCTCTTTGCTATTGCACAATGTGCAAATTACACCGTACCACCTTACAGGCAACAAAAAAGATGTGCGCCGTACACCCTCAAATATGAAGTATTTTTGCAAGGCAATTTGAAAAAAAAAATTTTTTTGCCGAACGTAGGGGTCGTTATTTTATATTGGCATTTACAGATCTTAAAGTATGATACATCGATGTTTTTCTCTCGAGGAGACCAGTGTTTTGCTCTAAGAGCCATTGACCTCAAGTATCCCGTTTTAATAGTTACCCACCAGATCTTAGTTGCTACTACCCAAATGTACCGCCCTAATGTCAGAAAATCAAAGCTCGCAAAAAATTATTAAACTTTTGCTAAGGAAGTTTTTCGATAAACCCAGTATAATTTTTTTTTTATATTTTGGTTGCCGAACGTAGGGGTCGCCTTTTTAAATTATTTTTCACTGGATTTTACCTTTATAGCAAAACACTGGTCTCCTCGAGGCAAAAAATTGATATATCACACTTTAAAATCTGACTTTAAATGCCGAACCTATAGCGAAAATTATAAAAGTCGACCCCTACATTCGGCAAAAAAATAGTTTTTTGAAATTGCCTTGCAAAAATACTTCATATTGGAGGGTGTACGGCGAACTTTTTTTGCGGTAGTGTGCACATGCTTGTGTTTCATGGGCTACAACTTTACAAAACTTTTAATTTATGTATGTAATGCTCGTTTTTCGAAAAAAAAACTATTTTAAAATTAAATTTTTAGGCTATCAATTGTTTTTTTCGTCTCCGACTTTTACCGTCTTCAGATCTTAAGTAGCCTTCGGCTGAAAAAAATTGTTTTTTTATAAAAGTAAATATATTATGTCGATATAAAACACAAATTACTATTTATTTTGCCTTAAAACTTTTCTTGTACAACAAACGATTTTCAAGCAAAAGGGATTTAAAATCATATTTTCATAAATTTAAAATAATTAACTTTTTAGAAAGAAAAACAAATATTTTAAAAATTGTCAAAAATATATTTACGGTCTGGCAAACATTATTGATAATAACGAAGCTAGTTTAGTGTCTCTGCTTGTAAAATTAATACGAATATCTCTCTAACCAAAAAGCTAGCTGACAGATTTTTTTTTGGAAATTAAGTACAGATTAAGTATATACTCAGAGTTAATAGTAAGCAAAAATTATTTCGTCAAAATAATAGATCTGTCAAAACAACAGAGTAGTACATTGGAAGATGACAAAGCAAATTGTGAAAAAAAAATTTTGTTGTTGTTTTTGTTTTTTCTTTGATATTTTAAATGTTTAATAGCGCTCCTAGACGAGAACAAGAAATTCTCATTGAGTTTGTAATTTAACTTAACAAATATTTCCAGAAATTCTAAAAACGTCGTCCCCTGACGATTTCCTTAGGCAAGAATGAAATGCGGTAGGGACATGCCTACAACGGATTATTTTTCACAATTTGTTAAATACGTTTGGGATTTTAGCATATTTAATTCCTTTAATAAAATTAATTCATGTTTAGTGTCAATTTCGCCAAGTTTCTCAATTTTTTAAAAATCGAAAATAGCCCTAACTTTTAAAATAGAACACTAGATCAAAAATTGTCGGTATGTAGTTTTATTTTACTGGTTAAAGAATTTCAATGCTTTATATTAATAAAACAACCTAACCTTTCAAAAGCCAATTTATGTAAATTTGTTTTCTCGTTTCCCAAAAAAAAAGAACAAAACTAAATTTTAAACCTTCTATGACAGAAATTTCTCGCGAATTGTTATGCCCTATACCACTATGTAGACAGGGTATAATGAGTTTGAGCTGATGTTTTTAACACTAAAACATATTGGACCTAGACCAACCTTTTAATATACCGATCGACTCAGAATCGCTTTTTGTCTGTCTGACTGTCTGTCTATCTATCTTTCTGTGTGTATGTCTGTCTAACCATTAAAATGTCTGTTTCAAACATTAGATCACTTTCAAGCAGACTGGTGTAAGGTATCATATAGTCACCAAATCTGACTTCAGTTCTTTTGTTGGTTTTTTTTTTCTCTAGACGATTAAAGCCTTTCTAGCACTTGCTTGATCCTATATTTATTTTTAAGCATTTAGTTGTGGAACACTAAAAAATAATAATAAAACCACAATAATTAACATAAGTTAATAATTTAACAACAAAATAATGCTTCGGATTTTTTGAAAATATAAATAATGTAACATTTTATAGAAAAAAACTCGTGATCAAAAGTTTAAAATTTTATGTATAAACCAGTGGCACAGGAATCATTCACCGACAGTTATATTTACTTAACCCTTTGAAGACCACAGGCAAGTATGCTTGCCCAAGAGTTTTTGGCACTAATGATTGTCCAGACAAAACATGTTCAAATGTGATTCGTAGAGAAGGGTTAGGGTAACAAAAATGTAGTAGGCGGTAAATCTCGACCTGGTCCCACTTTCCCCTTTTGAGTCTTCAAATTTGGTTAAATAGAATTCCTTATTTAAGTGCTAAAAAGCGCAAACTTTGACAAGCGATATGAAGGGCAAAGAAGGGGTCTATGATGTCAATTCTATAATTTATTTGCACACCACGAATTTAAAATAAAAATCCCTTCGTCCGAAACTGCAGGGTTGCCAAATGGCCAATACTTTTGCCAATCGAAATGAGGGGTAAGGAGGGAATCTAGACAGCCAATTTTTCTTGACATGATTATTGTTAGGTCATAGATCATGAAGATCGCAAAAACTTCAAAATCGCTTGGGCAGAAAATTGACGATCCTCGAAGGGATCATGGAGTATGACTTATTTAATATACACACGTTTTGACGATCCATGAAACCGTTGTACGAGTATACTAGTAATCGTACAACCTAAATGTTCGCTTTCACTACAAGTTTAGACTCTAAAATAAGCGTACTGTAAGTAACGCATACAGACCACGTTATAATGAAATAAATATCAATCATATGCTTTGTTGTATTATTAGTGTTGAAAAACATTATCAATCCAAATACATATGTATGCACAGCGCATACTCCGGGGACATTTTTTCGATCCACAGTTTACTATGGAGACATCTGGTAAGTTTGGGGACTGTCTCAAATTCTTCCTAGCTCTTGCACGAGCGCACAAAAAATTATATAATACGTGGTTACCTATGCGCTATTACCAGTATTAACCAAAAATAATGAGTCTGAAAATAAGTTATCTAAAAAAATATTTTATAGCAAAATGCTTTTTGTTGTTATTTTTTTTAATATAATGTTAATATTGACAGTCCATTGCTCTACTATGTGAGCTATCGCGACATGTAATATAGGATATATCGAAACATAAGAGACTTTCTGCACACAAGTACGCTAATGCACCAGAGTGCATAATGTCAAAAATATATTGTTATATATATCCTTACCAGAGTTTTAAAAATATTGAGTCTGAAAATTGATTTTTCAAAAAATTATTTTTTATTTGAAATATTTATAAAAATAAATTATTATTGTTAGCACATTATTTTTGTTTCACCCAGGCACCCGATATTAATACTTTTAAAACGTTTTATTTTGTTTTTTCCTCAATAAAAAAAAATCACTTGTGTACAAATGAATTTATTTTTCTTGATGGATATTTTGTTTTCATCAATTTTTTTATTTTTTGTTTTCTTTTCGAAAACAAAATTTAAAAAATATCCGTACTGATATTTTCAGGAAAGTTGAGAATTATTTTTATTTTGTACTGAGGAAAAAACAAAAAAAAAACGTTTTTTTTGTATTGAGGAAAAAACAAAATAAAACGTTTTAAAACGTTTTTTTTAGTTTTTTCTGATTACAATTACATATAAATTTTGTAAAAATTCTTAAAACAACATTCATATAGACATATTTCTGCATCCAATGATATAAACCTTTGCGTTATTAAAAAGTAATAAAAATTTCCGCCGAAAAGACTTCTACAAAGCATGATAATCAGCGATTAACATTCTGCAAGCAAATATGTTGATGCAAAACTATTCCTTTTGGCAAAATTTTTTGTCGTGATTTTTTGTTTTTGCAATCTAACTAGCTAATTTTGGTATAGGATATATGTATTATAGTCCCTAGATTATGGATTTTAAAGAACCCCACTTAAAAAATTGCAAACCAATGGCGGAACGCGAAAAAAAACTTTATGGTACAAAAAATGAATTAAAAATTGTTATCAGAAATTTACATTCTGCAAACAAATACACTGATGCAAAAAATTTTCTTTTTGTAAAATTTTTTTTGCGAATTTTTTTTGCAATTAACCACCAAACTTTGATATGAGAATATTGGTATTATAGTCCCAAGATTATGAATTTTAAAAATCCGCACTTAAAAAATTGCAAAAAAATCGCGGAACGCGAAAAAAAGCTTTTTGGTACAAAAAATAAATTTAAAAACTCAGTCAGCGATTTACATTCTGCAAACGAATATGTTGATGCAGAAATTTTCCTTTTTGCAAAATTTATTTTTCGCGAAATTTTTTGCGTACGAACTACCAAACTTTGGCATAAGATATGGGTATCATAGTCCCGAATTTATGAATTTTAAAAAACCGCACTCAAAATTTTTTAAACTTAATCAGCGATTAACATTCTGCTATACATATGTTACATACATATACATATGTATATTGATGCAAAACTATTCCTTTTTGTAAAATTTTTTTTCCCAATTTTTTTTGTTTTTGCAATCTAACCAGATAATTTTGGTATAGGATATATTTATTAAGTCCCTAGGTTGTGAGTTAAAAAAAAACCGCTCTTAAAAATTTGCAAAATAATGGCGGAACGCGAAAAAATGCTTTATGGTACAAAAAATAAATTAAAAAACTCAGTCAGCGATTTACATTCCTCAAAAGAATATGTTGATGGAAAAATGTTCCTTTTTGCTAAATTTTTTTTCGCGAAACTTTTTGCATACTAACCACCAAACTTCGGCATAAGATATGGGAATTATTGTCCTAAGGTTAAAAATTTAAAAAAACCGCACTCAAAAAATTGCAAAATATTGGCAGAATGCGAAAAAAGCCTTTATGATACAAAAAAATAGTTAAGAAACCTAATCAGCAATTTATATTCTGCAAAAGAATACATTAATGTAAAAAAAATTTTTTTGCAAATTTTTTTTGGCAATTTTTTTTTTGCGAACTAATTACCAAACTTTGGTATGAGATATGGGTATTATGGTCCCTAGGTTATAAATTTTAAAAATCTGCACTTAAAAAATTGCGAATTAATGGCGGAATGCGAAAAAGGTTTCATGGTGCAAAAATTTAATTAGAAAACTTATACAGCGATTTCATTCCGAAAATGAATAATATTAGTGCAAAATGCTGGTCAATTGGCAAACATTTTAGAAAAAAAAAAATATTTGCAATATATGTTTGTATGTATATACCGCTCAACAGTTCACTCTAGGATATTATATGATTTTCTACAGATTTGAAACCAAAAACCATATTAGTATCTCCACCATAAAAATAAAACAAAAATTTTAAAATTCTATTCATATTTTTGTACTTAGTACAAAGATGAAAAACAAAAAAAAACGTTTTTTAAAACGTTTTAAAAAGTTTTATTTTTTTATCAATTTTTTTATCTTTGATATTTATACCTAAAGATATTTTTCGAATTTCAACTTGAGGGATATTTTTGTTTTAAAGTACATTTGAAATTTTTTGTTTTCGATTGAGAAATATTATTACAAAGTGATTTTATTTAGAATTTGTTCCAACACTTTCGTTAGCCAAACAGATACCCAATAGAGGAATTCCACGCGATTTCACATCGACATAAAAACTTTTAATTAAGCATTTTCTAAAAAAAATCAAAATTAATTATTTTACCAAAAGGACCCAAAAATTTATGTGAAAACCATAAATTATTGTTTAAATAAAAAGGAAATCGAAATTAATTTATTAATTTACGGTTTCTACATAAATTTTTGAGCCAACCAGCGGTCCTTAATATTAAAAAAACAGCTGGGTCTTTTTGACAACATCAGACAGGTTAACCTCGTTTTTTTTTGCAGAAAATGCTTACTTTACGCTTTATGTCGATTTTTTAAATTTGGGATCATTTTAATTTAGACACCATGTGCCTATAAGGGTTAATTTTTTATTACTATATATAAAATTTGGTGTTAATGGAGTTATTTATATTTACTTTCAGGAAAAATCGAAAATTTTGAAAAATTCGCCTTTGACTTTGGTAAAAAAAAGAGTTAAGGTTGTCGGAAAAAATCGGAAGTTATTTTGTTACACCTAGGCAAAACACAGAAACGAATACTATTATCTAAATTATTAGCCAAAATCACACTTTTCTCTAAAGTTTTCTAATTTAAAATGCCGCCAGTACTAAGTTAAAAGAGGGATGTGTGTAATTTTCAGTAAAATTATTCTCTGATGTGTAGTAAAATTTTTTACATGTATGAACATACCTGAAGATGGATGAACATGTGTGACCATACATGCAGACATTACCTCAAATTTCGTTAATGCACAAGTATGGGCATATATGGATGCATGTATGGTGATTTATGCATCCACCTATGGAAGAGCATGCATGTTTATTAGAAATTGCTGTTCGGTTTTAATCGAAACCGAAACCGGTTTTAATCAAGCCTCAAAACTGAAACCGAAAACCGGCAAAAATAAGTCGGTTTTTAATAATTATTTTAACCAATTGAAATAATTAACTAAACTGCACCCCAGTGTACAATTAGAATCCGAAGAGACTCATAAAATAACCCTAAAACCTTCTAAAATCAGAACTGCATGAGGACCTCCCCGATAAAGCCTTTTTACGAGCGCACTTTTGGGACTCATAGAAGACTCCGAATTATGAGCATTATTAGAAAATTCATTTTTAAGTCATTAATGACAAATGAAAAAATTAAAAAAAAAATTTGAATACACTCAAAGTCATTTTATGACTCCAAAACTTGGCGCTATTACAATGATCATATTTTATAGTTTTTTTTTTCTGAGTGCCCGAAACCGAAACCCGAAACCGCGGTTTTCAAACTTTTCGGTTTTTATTAAACTCTAATGTATATGATAGTGCATGAACATACATTAAATCTTAATGGATCCATATATGGATGTTTCACTTGCCAAATCGATTAACTCCATAAAACAGAAAGTTGAGAAAATAGTATGTTTTGTTTTTTTTAATTCCTGTTCAATTATAAATTTAAACAACAAGACTGTATTACTGCAGATCTATCTTTTATCTAACGACATATTGAAAGTATAAGATGGAATATATCGTTATTATTACACTGTACAACACAAAAAAATAACAAGATTCTGATAATTGATTCTGGCATAGGGGACGAAAAATTTAGGTATAGAATGTGTTCAGCGAACTTACGTAAAACACTATGGGGAACATTTTTGTGGAACATTTTTGTGGAACATTTCAACCCTCTAAGTCTTCAATTAAAGGAACTTTTTTTGGCCCCTTTTTAAAAAGGGACAAAAAGGACCCGTAAGTTGCAGAGTTAGAGGGTTAAAATGTTCCGAAGAAATATTTGTCATGAAATTTTACTTTAAGTCTCTGAAGATATCAAAGTTGCAAATTTAACTTCAATGCCAAAAATAAGTCAAAACTTAAAATGTGTTTAAGTGTTAATTTCGTACTTATTCTGAATTTGGCGCTCAAATGTCCCAAAAACATTGATTTTAGGGGAAAACTATGAGAATCTTCCATTTTAGTTATATAATGTGTTCAGCGAACTTATGCAAGACACTACGCGGAACATTTTTGTGAAACATTTTAACATTTTTTTGAAGGGCCAGGCTAAAAAATTCTTTGATTAGGCTGAATTTTTTTTTTAATTAATTTTTCTAGTAACCTCACAAAATAAGCTCCAGGAAGCGGGATTGGGAGCAAATTTTCAAATAAGGATCGGTCTAATAAGTATACTTACATGTATTAATTTACGAAAAAATATATCTATGATGTTTTAGGCTATAACTCAGACACGGATCGAGATACCACCCTCAACCACCGTCGTTGTCATTACTGACTTGCTGATCCGATCCCATACAAAATACCAAGGTTGGTTACCGAAACGAATAACGGTAAAGGTATCGAATTTTGTTTATTACGGTAACGGTATTTAAGACCGGTACGTACCTGTATTATAAATTGCTTTAAAAACGTATAAAAACAATTAAAAACTTAGCATATTTTTCATTTTAATCCCAGATTATAAGCTCTAAATTCAATGCTTGTAGTTTCAATATATGAAATTATTGTCTATAAATTTTTTTGATAGAAAGAACTCAAGATGTGATGTGGGCGCTGTGGTGTAATGGTTAGCGCGTTGGACTGTTACACGTGAGGTTGCGGGTTCGAGCCCCAACCAAGGCAACATCAATTTATGAAAAATAGTAATATGTATGAGTTTTTTCTATCCCTCATACAGCGTCCTCCTTTGGTGTTCCCATAGCACTTAACCCCACCGAAGTAAAATAATATAACAGGGCTATGAACTAAAAAAAAAAGCTTCAACAAAGTTCGCCAACTCACCATCAGATGACGCGCAACAACTGTTTTAAAATTCAACATCTCGCGCAATTACAGTGTTGCCATATTTGAAGCCCTTCATCTTTCACCACCTTTCACTTCTTCTCTAACCCCTTTCCAAAGGAAGCAACACGTTAATTAATAGGAAGAATTTCCTGAGTGTTGCTTCTCTTAAAAAAAAAAACAAAAAATAAAAAAAAAAAAAAAAGATAATTATAAAAAACTTGAAAATTTTCCATTTTTTATATAAATTAATAAATAGCGGTAATATACCGGTAACTACTCATAAAAATTACGGTATCGGTAACGATATCGGTATTTGGAAACGTTTTAGAGGTATTGGTAACCGTATTCAATTTGAAACGGTATTTTAGCAATAACGGTATTAAACCGATAACGGTAACCAACCTCGCAATATACCTATAGACACCTGCTGACATTTTCACACAAATGTAAAAATGCCATATTAACAATTCAGCAGGAGGTCATTGTGATGAATAAATGATGGCATACCTTTAGGCAGTAATCACTGACATTTCCATCATGAGTCCGTAAATTGCGGTTTAAAAAGCGCTAAAAAAATATTTTCGTATTTTTCCTATCTCACCTACTTTCAATACTCAACTACATGGTGTTACAAAAAAAAATTTTTGAAGACACTTTTAAAGTGACCTAGTATAGGTTGTAGGTCTAGCTGAGTATATTACAAAAGCGGCTGGAGAAGTTCCAATATACCATCAAAAAAAATATTATTTTTTGTGACTGGCGCATTTAGACATTTGTAACTCATTAAGTTTTTAACCGATTTTGGATTTTTAAACGGTATTTTCAAATATATGTACTTTCTTTATATTATTTATTAATATAAATATGTAGAGAATTTTTTAATACTAATTAAAATTTTTAGTTTCTTTTAAACTCCTTCAACTTCTACGAGCGTTTTTTCGAATTTTCTTTTAAGAAAACAATATTCTTAAAGATAGTATTTTCCTGAGTAAAATAAGCCTTCTTATGTTAAAATTGGTTGAAAACTGTCAAAGTTATGATACTTTTTTTTAACAATGAAAACCGATTTTCTGTAATGCAAATTAAGCTATGTTTTCTATTTTTTTTTTTTTTTTTTGGAGCTGTACCATAAATGCTAACTGGTAAACGATATACAATGATTGTAATAAACATTGTAAATAAACATTAATTTTTGAAGCTCTATTATCCCCGCGAAAAAAGTTTAGATATGATCGCATATGACCATTAGGCACAGATTGAATTTTAGTGGATAAAAAATAATGAAAATTTTCCATAAACTAATAAAACTTTTCTTCATAATGTCAACGAAAAATTGCTTAAAATTAACAAAATGCTTCATAATTTTTATGAAACTAGATTTTTTAATCAAACTCCTTCATTGAGTTAACGAAAGTTCTGATAATTAAATTTGTATTTTTCATAAATCTTTACGAACCCTTTTGAAAATGGTTGAAATCGGTTCATATTTTGACCCAGTAGCCATGGAATTATAGTTTCTGAGCTTGAATATATTGATCTGCCAATTTTAAGCAATTTCTTGCATGGGACCTATATAATTTTATTCATTAATAAGATTGTTCTCATTTCGGTAAAAAAAAACCTGTGCTCAACTTTGGCTAGGGTTTCCGGTTCTTTTTTAATAGTTTTTCGAAAAATTGCGAAAATGTTATCGCTCTTTCATGTTTTTTTATTCTTTGGTATAAAATTGTTGAATGAGATGAACCAAGTAGGTCTCGAGTTCCACTTTCCGATAAACCAACTTTAGGGCACCTGCCCCGGATAGAAAATCAAAATGGTGACGTATAAAATTTGAAGACCAAAAAACCGAAAAAACCCGAAAAACTCACGATCGCCATTTTGGATTTCTCTGGGAAACTATCTTTCCGGTAATATATATTGTAGAAATCGGTATTTGAACTTTGTCAAACAAAAATATTTAACTCAGATACACATTTTTTTTACACATATTATTATATATTTCACTATAATTATTGCACCGTTAATTGAAATTCGCTTCGCGGAATTGTGACATTTTGGTCTAAAAATTTATGGATATTTTTAATGTCTGCATAAACTAACCTTTCATTTAAGTTCCATTAGGTCTGCGTTTGTAGCTAAATAACTAATATTTTAGAAATTGGCCTCGGTGCGGAATATTTTTTTTTTTTCAAAATGAAATAAGAAAAAGATTATTATCAGCACAGCATTGTCTATATCGTGTTATACCAAGTTATACTAAGAAGCATATAAACTAGGCGATGCAATCGACATCGAATCGGACAAAACATTATGGCGTTGTCAGAGTCTACCGAAAAATAAGGAAAAAGTGCAAGTAAATTACGGAAACTAAAATAACAATAATAATTTTCAAAAAATATTAGAATTATAATTATGATTATAATAAGATATGACAATTTGACGCCCTATGTTCATCCTGAACTTTTTATTTAAATATTATGTGTAATCTCCTTTTTACTACGTATTTTAACCCTTTCGACCATAACTTTAAATGGCTGTAGATCTATACTAAAGAAATATTTTTTACTAGCGGGCGCAGCCCGCTACGTTGTTAGCGTGCCTTAAAGGTTAAGGGGGGCTGCGCCCCCCACAATTTTTATTAAATTCGTTTTTTTATTTAAAGTTTTTTATTTAAAGCCTTCACCCAGCCACCACAAATAAATAATTCTGCACAACAATGGGTTTAAAATAAATAAATATTTGATCACTTTTGCTCATGAGAGTGGATTGTTAGTAATGAATCCATAATAATTTGCAATATACGTGTGTATGTCAAGATAATTTGGTAAAGTGCGAACTTAGGTAGATAGACCCGTAAGTAGTTTTGTTCATTTGTGTTTTGAATGAAAATAAATAACGTAAAGCAGGGTTGAAAAGCATTTTATAATATTAAAAATAGCGGGCAAAGCTACGTTGTTAGCGTGTCTTAAAGTTTTTTTTTTAATTCCAGTTTATGCAATTCAAGTAAATTCACAAATTCAGTTGGAAAATTTACTGCGTCGGTTTCTTCCACCGGTGCTTCGTTACATGAAGTTTAAATATCGGAATATATAAATAAGTTCCATTCCTTTTCTAAGGTTTTTTCTCTTTCACTTTAACTTTTAACTTTTTGGAGAGTATGTTTCAATGCTACATAAGTTTCATATTCCGTTGATAGTGTTTGAACAGGTAATTCCCTCTTCCAATCCATTTGCATTGTCTATAATTTCAATTCCACTCGTTCAACGTTTATATCCATTTCATTCCACTTGTGTAGTGTTTCAATCCCACTCGTTTCCTATTTAGTTTCTTAATTTTAGTGTTTCATATACACTTGTTCTTTAAGTTTTAGGTTTCTAGCTAAAGACGCAGACATTAAGGGGGGGGGGGGCAATTTTCCCCTTTTGAACCACCATTTTTACCACGTTCCTGTCCAAAGCCCTAGAAATGCCTTGTCGATAAGTTAGCCCAAACTCCAAGGAAAACATATTATATATTACAGGTTTCTAGCCGAAGGGTTCGGTTAGGCCATCAAGGGGGAGAATTATTCCGTTTTTACCCCTCCCGGTAGGAATTTCCAAAAATTCCGTCTTAGAGGACGTCTGCGTTGGAGGAGGAACCTACTACATACATAATTTTAGGTCTCTATATCCAGCAGTTTGGCCAGGCCGTCAAGGGGGAAGTTTTTTCCCTTTTTACCCCTCCCGGTATGAATTTCCAAAAATACCATCTTAGGGGACGTCAACGTTGGAGAAGGAACCCAAATACCGAAATTAAGATCCCTTGTTCCAGCAGTTTGGCCTGGCCGTTAAGGGGGAGACTTTTCCTGTTTTTGACCCTACCTGTAGAAATTTCCAAAAATCTCATCTTAGCGGATGTCTACAATAGAGGAGGAACTTTAATACCAAATTTCAACTTCCTACCTCCAGCGATTTGGGCAGGCCTTTAAGCGGCACTTTTCGCTTCATTAATCCCCATTTTTGCAATGTCCCTATCCAAAAAGCACCTTCTCGGTAAGTGAGCACATACTCCAAGTAACATATGTTTTACATTTCAGGTTTCTAGCCAACTTTTACTATTTGTGCCCCTCTCGGTAGGAATTTCCGAAAATCCATCGACAGGGAATTCCAGCTTCCTAGTTCCAGCAGTTTGAGCAGGCTGAGAGGAACTTAAGTACAGAATTTCGGCTTCCTAGTTCCAGCAGTTTGGACAGGTCGTTAAGGGGCAACTTTCCCTTTTTGAGCCCCCATTTTATAACGACCCTGTCCAAAATTCAAAAAAGTATCTTTCTAATAAGTTAGCCCTCACTCCAGGGACCCACATTTTAAGCTTCAGGTTTCTAGCCGAAGGGGTTTTTACCGGCCCCCAAGGTGAGGCTTTTCTTCTTTTTGGCCCTCCCTTTAGGAATTTACAAAAATTCCATCTTCGCGGCTATCTGCGATGGATGAGGAACATTCATACCAAATTTCAACTGCATTGCCTAAGCGGTTTGGGCAGGCCGTTAGTGGGGACATTTTTCCCTTTCAACCACCATTTTTACTATGTTCCTGTTCCAAAATAGAAAAATTACGTTGCCGGTGAGTTAGTCCTACTCCAAGGAATACATATTTAAAATTTTAGGTTGGCCAAAAGGGATTGGGCAAGCCGTCAGGAGGAGACTTTTACCTTATTTCCCCTCCCGATAGGAATTTTAAAAATTCCGTCTAAGCGGACGCCTACACAGAAGGAGGAACTCACATACCGAGTTTCCTTTTGGGATATCCTGTAGGGAATTCCAAAAATACAAACTTAGTCGATGTCTACTACAGTGGAGGAACCTTTATACCAAATTTCAACTTCTTACCTCCAGTGGTTTGGGCAGGCACTTTTCCAATTTGTGAGACTGTTTATGGGGAGACTTTTCCCCTTTTTGCCCGTTCCGGTTGGAATTTCCAAAAATCCCGTCTTAGCGCACGTCTATGCCGAATATCAAGAAACCTTGTTTTAGTGGATTATATACTATTTTAAATGGTACTTTTTGGAAAAACGAAATTTTTTGGAAAAAGATACTTTGTTTTTACAAAGTACTTTATTTGTACTTTTTTTGTAAAAGGTATTTTTTTTTAAAAAGGTGTTTTTTTTTGGAAAAATGTATGTTTTTTGGAAAAAGGTACTTTTTTGGAAAAGGTACTTCTTTTGGAAAAGGAAAATTTTTTTAGAAAAAGGTACTTTTTTTTGGGAAAAGGTACTTTTTTTTAGAAAAGGTACTTTTTTTGAAAAAGGTATTTTTTGAAAAAATGTATGTTTTTTGGGAAAAGGAACATTTTTTAGAAAAAGGTACTTTTTTTGGGAAAAGGTACTTTTTTGTATGTATGTATGTTATGTATGTATGTATGTATGTATGTATGTATGTATGTTTTTTGGGAAACGGTACTTTTTTTTGGAAAAGGTACATTTTTTTAGAAAAAGGTACATTTTTTGGAAAAAGGTACTTTTTTTAAAAAAGGTACTTTTTTTGGAAAAAGGTACTTTTTTTGGAAAAAGGTACTTTTTTTGGAAAAAGGATTTTTTTTTGGAAAAAGGTACTTTTTTTGGAAAAAGGTACTTTTTTTGGAAAAAGGTACTTTTTTTGGAAAAAGGTATTTTTTTTTGGAAAAAGGTACTTTTTTTGGAAAAAGGTACTTTTTTTTGGAAAAAGGTATTTTTTTGGAAAAAGGTACTTTTTTTGGAAAAAGGTACTTTTTTTGGAAAAAGGTACTTTTTTTGGAAAAGGTACTTTTTTTGGAAAAAGGTACTTTTTTTTGTAAAAAGGAACTTTTTTTGGAAAAAGGTACTTTTTTGGAAAAAGGTACTTTTTTTGGAAAAAGGTACTTTTTTTTGGAAAAAGGTACTTTTTTTGAAAAAAGGAATTTTTTTGGAAAAAGGTACTTTTTTTGGAAAAGGTACTTTTTTTGGAAAAAGGTACTTTTTTTGGAATAAGGTACTTTTTTTGGAAAAAGGTACTTTTTTTTGGAAAAAGGTACTTTTTTCGGAAAAGGTACTTTTTTTGGAAAAAGGTACTTTTTTTGGAAAAAGGTACTTTTTTTGGAAAAAGGTACTTTTTTTGGAAAAAGGTACTTTTTTTGGAAAAAGGTACTTTTTTTTGAAAAAGGTACTTTTTTTGGAAAAAGGTACTTTTTTGGGAAAAAGGTACTTTTTTTGGGAAAAGGTACTTTTTTTGGGAAAAGGTACTTTTTTTGAAAAAAGGAATTTTTTTTGGAAAAAGGTACTTTTTTTGGAAAAAGGTACTTTTTTTGGAAAAAGGTACTTTTTTTGGAATAAGGTACTTTTTTTGGAAAAAGGTACTTTTTTTGGAAAAAGGTACTTTTTTTGGAAAAAGGTACTTTTTTTGGAAAAAGGTACTTTTTTTGGAAAAAGGTACTTTTTTTTGAAAAAGATACTTTTTTTTGGAAAAAGGTACTTTTTTGGGAAAAAGGTACTTTTTTTGGGAAAAGGTACTTTTTTGGAAAAAGGTACTTTTTTTGTCCCCTTTTTGCCCCTCCCGATTAGAATTTCCAAAAATGCCGTCTCAACGGACGTCTACACCGGTCGAGGAATCTACATACCAAATTTCAACTTCATAGCTCCAGCAGTTTGAGCAGGCCCTCAAGGGGGAGACTTTTTCCCCTTTTTGCCCGTCCCTGTAAAAATTTCCAAAACTCCCGTCTTGGCGGATGTCTACGATAGTGGAGGAACCTTTATACCAAATTTCAACTTCCTACATCCAGCGGTTTGGGCAGGCCGTCAAGGGGGGTCTTTTTCCCCCCATTTTTACAACGTCCCTGTCCAAAATTCTAGAAAGTACTTTCCAGAAAAGTTAGCCCCTACTCCAAGGAACACATATCTTAAATTTCAGCTTTCTAGCCAAAGGGGTTTTGGCAGGCCGTCAAGGGGGACACTTTCCCCCTTTTTGCCCGTTCCGGTAGGAATTTCCAAAAATCCCGTCTTAGTGGACGTCTACCCCGAAAGAGGAACCTACATACCAAATTTCAACTTCCTAGCTTCAGCGGTTTGGGCTGGGCGATGTTGAGTGAGTCAGTCAGTCAGTCAGTCACGTTATTCTTTTATATATAGAGATTACTTGTTTGGCTTTGCAGCACCCCCTAGCGGAGATATTTGGAATTAAAGTTCAAACGTTAACATGTTTTTGATGATTGTTTTAAAATTTAAATTTTATATTTTTTCTATTACTAAACTCTACACAAAAATTTTTGATTTTTTGAGTTTAATTCATCACACAATTTTTGAGACTAATTTAAACATTAAATTTTTTTTTCCGTAAAATTTGCTGTGAGAAAAAATGTGTGTGAACACTATGAAAAACACCTCACAAATATACACTATCAAAACCTGCTATATGAAACTTATACACATGCATTATGGAACTGCACTGCTACTGAGTAAAAAAATTCGTTATAAAAAAAATAAATATAACGGGAGTTATAGGCACATAACAACGAAGTTGATTGTAGGCAACTTTGGGGCTGAAAGGGTTAAATAAATAAAGGACATATATACAGTGCACAAAAAAAAAACGTTGGACACATTATACATTAAAATGAAAGACAAAAAACGAAAGAAGATATTAAAAAGCATAAAATTACTGTTGATTTTACGCAGGGGTATGGCATCACCAAAAAACCAAGTTATAAAAACATCGTTATCACTAGATGACACTATTAAAAAAATTGGCAATTTTCTTTTTTTATTTAAATTTAAATAATAACATACAACGAAGCAAAGAAACAAACGGATATCTCAAAATTTATTATTTGAATATATTCCGCGTTGTTTTTTTTCCTGATTTTTAACAGTTTTCATCAGTTTTTGAGTTTTTAAATATAGGCTCAACTGATACTAAACTGATACATTCAGCGCCCTCTACCGGTGAGTAGTGTAAGTTTTGATTTTCTATCTCTATAATTAATAGTCTCTGATTTTACGTACAATGTGCTTATGTTGTCTTAAAAAGAAATTCATATAAAATGGCGGTTCATTTCATTTTATATAGTGTCCAACTTTTTTCTTTGTTCACTGTATATGGGTGCCATCAAAAAATGTGATAAAAACCATGTAACCAGCTAATTTCTAATGGATGGATTATATTTGAGTTATATATTTCGCATGGTCACCTGTTTTACAAAATTTATAACAATCTGACCAATTTTTGGTTAAAACATAAAATTTGGAACCAATTTTATAGGCCAAATATAAACTCCGCAACCAGTAACTCATAAGGTTTTTTAACCTTAATAGCTTATATTTTAATAACCAATGAAGCTAAGCACTATCTGTAAGAATTTTTATGAAGGGGAAAAGTGACATTTTTAACAAAAATTAATACATTTTACAAACTTTTTCGTATATCTTTGCTAACAGGACTTCACCTCTGTAACGATTTTTCGTCATAATTTTTGATAAAAATGCATACACCAGAATTTTGGAGTTATCTATTAATTATATTTCAAAAAGTATAATGTTATTTATACTCAAATGATCGTTGGACTGTAAATAATCATCTAATATAACTAGGGTGACCATTCGTACTGATTTGATCAGTACATGTACTGATTTTTGGTTACGTGTACTGATGAACAAATCGTGTACTGATTTGTATTGATTTTTTTAAATTTGTACTGATTGTGCTGATTTTTGCATTTAAAACAACACAATATTTTTTTCTAATAAGAAAAATCGGAATAAAATTCAAATACAATTGAATTCCCATTAAATCGAATGAAATTTTGTCTATAGTGAACGAATTAATCTTTTAACCAAATGAAGTGAATTCATTCCAATTACCAATAATTATTTAAGAATTAATTTATTTGTAGTAGTTCTTTTTACCAAATCAAATGAAAATTCACTGACGAATGCCTCCGTTTCTTATAAATCGAAAAAGGAACTCACTCAATTTATAAACCATTCAGTGTGAACGGAACATTTCACACAACCGTTCAGTGATTTAAAAAATATTTTTCCGTTCAGAGATTAAAATAAAATTTTAAGTGAATTGGATAAATATTTTTAGCATTTAGTGGTTTAAAATCAATTTTTTACCGTTGTGTTAATAAAATAAAAAACTATTTATTACAATTATTCAAGGAAATGTCAACATAAGCTGAAGATTTTTCTTATAAAATTTCCTTTAAATCTGAATATTTTTATGTGGGTATTTCGGAAAGAAAAATGCCTAGAATCTGAGGGTTATTTGATAGAAAACAGTTTAAAAAAAAGTAGCCAGAATTTAGCAACGAAAAAACATATTTGCTGCGACGGCCAATCGATTGGTTCGTAGTCTAATATGCCGTTTGACTCTACATTAATTAGTTTAGACAATTCGATTTGTTTGTGATAACAGAAATTCGCTAGCCTGAATACAAATTCGGTAGGAGTAACCGAAAAATTTTGCAGCAATTTAACATTCGATTGACAAAAAATTTGGTTGACAGCATAATTATTTTTTTCGTTTGTTGTGATTATATTTTAAAAAATTTGTACTGATTTCAAGTCAGAAAGAAATGGTCACCCTAAATTTAACAGACTTGAAGTTTTTCTGCAGCATGTAACATTCTCGAGATGAAAAAGAATGTCTATAATAAGATTTGAAAAAATGTTGTAAATTCCGTTCCTAATTTTTACACCAAACTATTTAACGAGTAAGAATAACAATGTCATATTTGGATTCAACTTGTAGGTATCATACGATTTTGTTTCGGAAAGAAAATTCTGACAAAGCGTTTCTGAAAGAAAACGAAAAAAGTAACCAAATGTAAACTCCGTTACTGTAAATTCCGTAACCAAAATTGTTTGCATGAGATTGCATTCAAAAAAATTTAGGTAGATGTTTAAAATATTTCAAAATAACCATAAACAGAGGTGATTCAACTAATATTTATGCGTTAAAAGATGATTACACTAATAATTTTGCGTCAAATCAAAAAAAGTTCTCAGATTTTTACCCTAAACTGCTGGGGCGAAAAACGATTGATTGTGCATTTCATTGGTTTGGAATCGATATTTCGAGCCATTACTGACATTAGTTTGACAAAACAAATTTGTTTCGCCAAATTTAAGAATTTTTTGATCGCGAAATGTTATGTTTTTAATATATTATTTTGTAAATGCGCAACCGCTGATTGGATTTTAAAAAAATTTATATTTTTGAAGACCAAAAATACATTTTTTTTCGCGAAACCGCCAATTTGATAAACACAAATTATATATTATTGAAAAGCATGTTGAAAACCCAAATACGAAAAACTAATAAATTGAAGAAAATTCTTACGCAATTTTTTTTGTTTTATCTTTTGCTTGTTACCACATAAAAAATTAAAATTGTGCAGAAAAAGTTATTGCGACAACTTGTAGAAGAAATTTTTGCAATTAGGTTTATAATAATTTAACTTACTTATTCAATTAAGAAAAAACCGAAATATTAACACTTTTTGCTTTTCACAAATTTGGCCCAAAAACTTATCACTTTTTGTTATTTCACTCATATATACTGACAATATCAAAAATAAAAAATAAGCAAAAATAAATTTTCAAATTTCATTCTCAAAAATTTTAAATTTCCCAATTGTCATTAATTATTGCACTCTTTTAATTTCCGATACTATCAATAATTTTTTCTCATAATTTTGAGATTTATTTCACCTTCACCACTTTCAGCGATTTTGATTCATATTTTATATCCTTCTTGGTTATACACTAATCAGACCTGGGTAAATTCAATTACAATTATATGTAATTTGTAATTGAAAATTTTCAATTACTTATAATTGTATTTAAGAGTAAATAAAATTACAAAATTTCAATTACATCTAAAATTAGAAAATGGTTTTTGTTAAAAATAAAAAAAAAATAAAATAAAATTGCTTGGGATAGGCGGTATAGGCGTGGTCAAGTATAACAAGAATACATCATGTTGGGTGAATCCCGAACTGGCTTTTTCTGTCTTGGATTCTTTTCCCAATAAGATGTAATAGTAATTGACATTTCCTCAATTACAGTTGAAAATTTTAATTAGTTACAAAATCTAATTGAAATCCCTCAAGTCTGACCTTTATGACCATATATATTCTATATAACTTCATGTATATTTATATATAAAAATATCGTAATTATTATCTACATTATGTTAATATATTTCTGCATAAAATCAATGATGTTTCACTGAAAACTGCCTATTGAAACTTTTCATTAAAACAATGGAGTTTTTCATAACATTTTATGAGTTTGTCATAACTAAATATATGAAAATATAGAAAGTCCGAAAAAACAACTTTTGCATTTTTTTTTTTGTGATCGAATCGGCCAAACCTACAACCCCATTAGCAAAATAGCTGCAGCACAGCGTTACCTATTTTATTTTCTTCAATTTTTAATATCATTTATCAAAAAACTCTGGCAAAAGTAACATCTAACGTTTTAATTTGAAATTTAACAAAATTAATTTTTTGAAGTGTAATTTAACCTTTATGTGCTCGGGATTGTAAACTTACGTTGACGGTCGGAAGTCTACATTTGTAGCAAATATGTATTTGTATGGAAAACTATGTCAATATATAAAAAAAATCACTAGTACGCAGAGTGTTATACTTGAATGTATATTTATTATGAAATATTTGATTTTTAGACACAAAGTTTAGGTGAACATGTTTAAATTTCATTCATGGAACAACATTTACCCAAAGTATATGTAGTGGCATGTGTGTCACACACAGGTTTTTTACACCAACTGCAAATTTTGCGTGTAGTTTTACGCTTTCCAACTTCACAATATGAACAACGAACAGGGTGCATGGGCTGTGTGTCGTTAGAAATATCAGGCAAGTGGTTCGTACTAGTGCCAGAAACAGCAGAACTACCTAGTGCCATTTCAATAGCCAGACGTGTTGGAGCATGGCCTAGTACCCTCGGATTTTCAGAGCGCTGTTCAATTGCTGGCATGAAGAGCTGTTTTGCAAGGCTTCGCAGGAACTTTCGTCGTTTGTCTGTTTGGTGGATGTGGTCGTTGTTTTCCGAATATATGATGAATGCAGCTAGAGCGCTTATATCTAGCATATTAAAAAACATTGCCAAAGGCCAGCGCAAAGTTTTGCGTTTAGTCGAATATGCTGAAAGCATTTTGTCCATTGCATCGACGCCTCCTTTGGTTGCATTGTAGTCAAGGATATATTGGGGCTTGTTTTTTTTCTCAGGTACAATAGCATTTGTCAAAGGCGTACTGGAAAGTAGAATAACAGCTTTTCCTTTTTTTGGCACGTAGGACACCAAAGCAAACTTTGATTCGAGAAAACCAAAAATTGTAGACTGTTCTGCTCGTTTGCGGTCTGGTTTCATTTCATTTGGCACAAATGTTTTGTTTTGACGAACAGTACCAAGAAGAGCAAGATTTTTGGACATCAAATGCCTACCCAGATTCAATGACGTAAAAAAATTGTCACAGATTATGGTTCTTCCGGTGTTTTCCCAAGGGTAGACCAGTCTTTGCACGACACTCTCTCCAACATTGGTTGCACGACTTGCATTCGAGCTCTTTCCTGTGTAAATTTCGCTGTTGAGAGGATAGAATGACTTTGAATCGCATGCGAACCAGACTTTTATGCCATACTTTGCAGGCTTAGATGGGATGTACTGCGTAAATCTAGTTCTACCGCGATATGCAAATAGTTGTTCGTCAACTGTTATTTCTCCCGATGGTTGATAGTACCGGCGAAGATTGTTGTTCATTAGAGCCCATAAAGCAGAAATTGCAGCAGCCTTATCGTCAACCAGCCGAGCAGCTCTAGTGCGCTCACTATCAAACCGAATGAACCGCAAAATTTCCTTGAATCGAAATTTCGACATTACTGCACGGTAGTAACAAACTGCTTCCGTACTCCACAATACATCGTTATCTTCATCGTTTGATTTATTAACGCCTGCCAAAAATAAAAGCCCAATGAATGCTCTCAGTTCAATATATGTCACCTTATTCCAGACCCTCTCCTTTGCGGTACGGTTTTGTTCATTCCACTTTTGAAACGTTTTCTCGGCTTTTGTGTTAGTATCAATCAGAATTTGTTCGAGCATCGACGGAGTAAAAATCAAATCAAATACGGCTGACTCAATGAGCCCTTTAGTAGCACGAGATGGGCCAACAGCATTGTCACGAAACACATTATGAGCACCCATCCGAATTGCTTGATTAGGCAGATTGGAAAGCCAGCTAGTATTGTCTTTTGAAACCAACGCACCAATACTCTGTTCAAAAGCTGCCTCCTCCTCCTCGAAATCCATTTCTTCCTCATGATCTGCTTCGAACAATTCGCATTCTATCTGCTCATCGGGTCGAATATCGTCTTCTTCAAGTATAACTTCGTTTTCGGCATCAGATTCTTCGGGATTTACACAAATGGGACCACTTGCACCAGAAGCATCACTTGAACAGAAACTTGTATGGTGATCAGGTGGTACGTAATCATCAGTCGAATCATCAAAATCTAGGCTCTCCTCCGTTTCTTCATCAAACTCGCTCAATAGATACTGAATATGGTTTTGAGGCTCTTCGTACCCTAGACTGTAATTACAATTTTTTTTATATAATCCATATCATAGAAAAATATACACTTACCGTTTAACGACTCTTTTTGGACGGTTTGAGACATGTCCAGACATGTTTATTGTTGTTTTTCTAAATATATTTCAAAATGCTTAAACACCTCCAAATGAAAAATGCCTGCAATCAGATTGAGCAGCAAAGCAAAACTGATCACTACAATATGAATATTGACTGTGAACTTTTTCAATAACAATTATTGGGAAATACGCACTAAAGTCAAATATGCAAGCACACACATGCATACACAAACTTGCACAAGAAAGCAAAGAATAAAATACTATCTAAATGACATGTTTCGACATGCCGCATTAAAAAAAAATGCTTTGAGTAAACGATTTATGTGAATTTCCATACATTTTATATGGTGTCTACATTTGTAGACTAACCGCCAGGAGATGGTCATTTTGAAAAGTAGGGTCCAAAGGGTACTGTAAATAATTTTTTTAACGTGTTATTAGCTAAAACTGCTTAGAATTGATTTTTAGGAAGCTACTGAAAATTTCGGACCCTGTTGTTGTGGAAATTATTTTTTTATTCAACTTTTTCGATAAAATTGCTACAAATGTAGACTACCAAGCACATAAAGGTTAAATAAAAATAATTAAAAACACTGTTAAAAAATAAGATTTAATTTTAAAGAAAATAGCAACAATAAGCATATATATGTTTTATTTTTGAGCTCAGAACTTCTATTCAATCTAAATAGTTTGATCTTTTGAAATAAAAATAGGCACTGGTTTTATTTTGGTTGTCCTATTCATTATATATTTTTCCATCCATGCTCTTTAAAATTGTTCTTTTTATAAGGCTTTAAAATCGTTGATTACGAATCTAAGGTTCTGTTCTTAAAATGTGGCTGGTGATATACAAATATTTGTCACCAAATACCAGATTCGTATTCTGCGAAACTGAAAACGAGCTGAAGTGAAATTCAGATTTTTCCAGAGTATCCAGAATATCCTAATTTGGTAGAGATTTTCCATTCAAAATTAAGAAAACTAAAACTGTTTCAAATTTAGATAATTTAAAATTTAATTGAAATTTTCAAAGTATAATTTTTGAAATAAAGAATAATTGATATTTTGTATAATTTTCAATAAATGTTCTAATTTCATTTGAAATAAAAAATCTGTTTGATATTCAAAATCTTCATTTGTGAAGCAATGCACAACTTAAAACAAAAAAAAATATTAATGGAATTCGCAGGATTATTGCATTTATAGTACTTGTGTGTTGTGTATAAATGCTAACATTTTTCAATGCTTTATATCAAGAAATGGACATGATTTTAGAAGAACTTCAGGGCAATACTTTTATTAATTTCGTTTTACTTATAGCTAGCATCGCTAATGATCAGTAGGTTTCTGAGATATTTTTTTTTTTGCTTATAACTATCAAGTCGACATTTTGTTTTAACTTTCTCAATCTAGTTAACAGTTTCCAATGTATTATCAATCATTGTACATAAATTTATATCAAATTCGGCATACGACTGCATGCTTCCGAAACCGTAGATACGATCGTTAAAATTGACATAAACCAGAGGGCTTTATTAAAAAAAAAAAATCAGTCAAATGGGAATTCCTCTGTTTCTTCTCTTTTTTAATTAACAAGTTCAATAAAAGCAAAAACACAAAAAATGGAAAAGCAAAAACAAATTAATTGTAAAAAATTTTTGATTATTTTTTTATTTTCTAAATATATTTTATTGAAATCTCGCACTTATTGAAAATAAATTTAAATATGAAAACATAATAGTGGCACGCTTTGGGTCGCGAAGAACAAGCCAAGTATTATGAATTGGCTCGTCGAGAACGTCAGTTGCATATGCAAATGTACCCTGATTGGAGCTCACGGACTAATGCGTCAAGAGGGAAGAAACGCAAGCGAAAACAAGACAACAATGCAGACGGAGGTTAGATTAACTTTTTTCAGGCATACACTTTATAATATGTATATTCGTTATAATAAAAAAAAATACTATAATAACCTAGCAAAACAAGAAAAACTACTTCTAAGTAAATAGCTTTCGTATTACAGCCTAAGTCACAACATTAAAAAAATCCACCTATTAGAGAACTCGCCCAAGTTAGAATTAGGATTCTGTTTAAATTTCATGTGTAGTAGAAAAGACAAAATCAAATGATCTATGGTATATGGATATTAAATAACAGGTATTCGAAATGCGTTGAATTATAATAAAAAATTAATTGAAAAGATCTAAAATAAGAATGGTTGAACGATTTCTCTCCCATCCACTTTTTACCCTCTAAATATTGTAGTTGGAAAAAACAGCGACAATGTTTTAATCCTAAGTACGCTAAACATCAGTTTGAGCTAAAAAGCAAGCGGATTCATTCATTTTGTATCTCCTATTACATTCCAAATTTTACCAAAACCAGAATTCTCACTTGAGAGTATTAACTATTTAGCAGCTGAAAAATGGCGAAGTTATAACAACATATTGTTTAATTCTACAGAAAATCATACACCGAATTCATAAGTTAGTATCTCAAAAAATTTACGCTCAGAATATGGGGATTATGTACAAAAACAAATGCATGAGGTCTTATAGCTAAAATTGTTATTTAAAATCCAGATATCTCGATTTGACAATAACTCGATATGGCTCTGGATCTTACAGATGTTCCTATAAAAAAGAAAGAAATAAAAGGAAAACAGTAAGAAATAAAAAAAGAAAGAGAGAAAAATTCAAATAAAAAAATATATGAAAGTAAAACTATTTTACTTTTTTTCTTTAAAAAATAATATCTTAATTTAACGTATGTCTCGGTTCAAGGGGTTACATTACTATTACTGCTACTCCAGAAAAAATGTTTTATAATATTATTTCGATATAGTTTTTCTCTAAAATTTAGGGAAATAAATTTAAAATCCGCGACCAAAGCAGTTTTCCCCTTTTTTGATTATTTTTTTAAGTTTGTGTGGCCACTAGACAATTTATTTGGATTTAAAAACCGATTTAAATTTTTCATTTCCGATTATTAGTTAAGGGTCTACAGTGGCAGCCAATATTTCCTTTTTGAAAATAGACCAATAATGGTTATGTTTGAACTAAACTAATCAGCCCAACTTGATAAAGATTAACAGTGCACATTTTTGCTAAAGTCGACCTTAGTTAAAATTTTTGGCCGTTGTGTACTTTGGCTTGGTTTATTTCTTAAGAATTCTGATTGGTTAATTTGTTTTCAGCCAATTAAAATGTTTACGAATATAAATATTTTTCTAGGGTTTTAATACACGAAATGAAAAAAAACAAAAATAAAGTAGTTAGATCAACACTTTTTTAAAACAGTATAATCATTAAGATTTTGACAAGGGGTATGCTAGCTATTGTATTTTTGTATTGTACTAACAAAGAACAGAGTTGTTAAAATTTATTTTTGAGAATATAAAACACCAGATGAAAGGACTGTACAACATTTGCACCTGTGTTTTGCTTGCTAACAAAGAAAAAATCCAACAGAAAATTTTTGTTAAATTAAAATAAAAATTTTAACAATTCTGTTCTTAAATAGGATAATACACAACATACAACACTTAATACACATTTAATACGTATTCTTAACAAAAACATAAAATTTACAATTTATTTTTATTTGAATTTTTGATAACCGTTCTAATATTTCTATTGTAATTATGTTCTTAGAGTATATACTCGTACCCTTAATGAATCTGTTGAACTGACATACCCCTGTATCACCCATAAAAATGTTATTACTAATATTATAACATATTCTATTCTTAACTATGCTTATTGTTAGTTGAAAAGCTTATTTTTATGAACGATATCTTAGCTGTTGCTAAGATATTTTTTTTCTATTTATTTTAAAATAAGAATAAAATTTTACTAACTAGTGTATTTAAACTTTATACATTTTAAGCCGGTCATGATAACGCATGACTTAGCACACTTTATCATACCGATCTGGATGAAATTTTAATATGGTGTAGAGTAGGGGTTTTTTGTGTGGAAAACATAGACACAAAAAAAAAATATGTTGCGTGCCAGGTCATGCTTCCTTTTAAAAGCCGTTTTTCATTGAAATAAATAAAAATAAAAATTGTTTTTGAACGTGCCATCTTAAATTTACAGATTTTTTTCTTAAAAACTTTGCTTTTAGTTGGGTCCGTTTTTTTTTTCCTCTGGTTCTGAGAATTTCCATTCAAGACACCGAAAACTCTATAAATAAATTTTACTGAAAACGATATTTTGGTGTCGAAATATTCATGCATATCTAACAGCTAACATTTGTTAGGCTAATGATTGTTAAAAATCGAGTTTCTAAATCTTTTACATGATTTTTTGTGAGCAAAATACTAACAAAAGTGTGTCAATAATTTTTATTAATAAAATATTTATACTTTGCTTCAGACTGAAAACTTAACCTCAACCTAACTATTAAACAAAGGCAACTGCCAAAAAAATTATACACAAAACTCCAAAGAAAAAGTTGGGTTAACTAAGAAACCAAGTGTTAATAAAAAACAAACTTCGCGTGCCATAGTTTTACCATGACTGTTATAGAGGATCGAAATATTAGGGATCTGCGTTTTTATACCTAATCACACCATAAGGCACAGTAAGTTGTTTTTCAAGTGGAAAAATTTTAATCGAACTTTAAATCCCTCAAATTGCAATTTAATTTAAACAAATGAAAGAGTGTTTAATTCTATAACAAAGACACAATCACAATAAACACAAAATGTCACTTTTTTCCAAGAAAAATAATAGTCTTGTACATTAAATTTGCGTGAAAACAAACTCTACACAATTTTCACGTGAAACTGATTTCATGAAAAATCATTTCTTTTATATAGAGTAAAACTAGAGTTGGACTTAATCGTTCTTTTTGGTGACTCGGTCATATCGTTCAATAAAATTCATTGAACTAGTTCGTTCAATCGTTCTTTTTTGTTATCATTCTTTTTTGTCATGAGCTGTGTCTGAACAGTGATTCGTGAACGGTGTCGTTCGTTCGGCAATTTATTGGCACACTACATGTTACATGTTTATATTAATTTTAATGTACATTAGTATATGTACATTAGAATAATGTCAGAAAATTACAATTTTATTAAAAATTTGAAATTATTAAGAAAAAAAAAAGGGATACAAATTTTCTATGACTAAAAAAAAGAACGAAATGAATGAATAATGGTGAACGATGTCAATGTTCAATGAACTGAACCGTTCGTTCATGAACGACACAACTCTAAGTATAACAGTTTTTGCACGTGAAACTCAAACAACTTACGGTGCTTAAGGAGTTAAAATTTGGGTTCCTAAATGATCCCAGCTGTTGTTTGTAAGGGAGCATCGTTATACATATATTTACATACAGAATTGCCATCTCTTTAAAATATGGAAACAAATTATTTAAATTTTCACACATTTTTGCTTATAAGTTTTGATTAGATTGATGGATTAATGTCAAAACTGTACAGTATATTACTTAAGCAATGCAGAATTAAAAAACTAAAACTATGCCAAGGCCACTTATAATTGCTAACAAATAGTATGTCAATTTGTTCTCCGCTGAATCGATTTTTTTATCTATCCCAAATCTCATCAATCGTAGATTAAGGGTCATTTGATTTATACGTAAATTTTGCGTATCGTCAAAGGGAAAACTGCTTCTGGGCTTGAAGTTTAAATGCTAATTAAAAAATAGCAAAAACAAAAATATGTATTCTTCATTACGAGTATTGTTCACAAAATTAAAATTTTTCTTAGTTCATTAAAAAAATATATTTTTTCAAGTTATAAGTTTTATTAAAGTTGTTACTACTAGGAACAGAGAAAGTCGAAAAATATTGTTTGTATTAGGTTCGATTCTTGGTGAAGTCGAACCCATGCCCCCTTGCAAGTGGGTTAATACTCGTACGTTCCATTTAATGTGTTTTATGTTAAGACTATGCTTATAATAAAATAAGTTATTTATTTAGAAGTGGTAAGCTTTCTTTTTGCAGGTAATAAAACACTACATATATTACTATTACTACTACTATTACTAATTAACCCATTAATGTTCAAGAACAATAAACTTGGGCGTTAAGTTTACATTATTATATAGTTTTCTATCAGACGCTAAAAATTTTTTTGTATTAAATCATCTATTGATTACTCTAGGAATCTGATCAATTTTGAAATTATTATTAATATTATAATATTATATATATATATATTTAATAAGTACACTGACCATTAATGGGTTAAAAACATCATTGTATATATTATACTACTTAATTAAATTGTCTTCAAATATCAAAAAAATATTTTTTTCTTAGTTAAAAATAACTCAAACTGTATGCAAATTCCGCTTAAATTAAAATTAATTATTCGGTTTCGGTGTTTGACGTATATTTTAAACCACCACCACTATATTATAGAATTACGAACTAAGGGGGATCTTATACCGAGTTCCGAATCAAAATTTTATATATTATCAATATTATGGTGTTCGTGTAAAATTGAACGTTGTGCAATTTTATGGAGTGAATCCAAATGCCTTTGGTTTATTACAGCCTAAAATATTTTGGAATGTATTGCTAACATTGTGCAGTTTTCATTTTGTACACAGAAACGAATACATTTTTTTTTAAGTAAACATCGTTTTTTGTTGAAATTTACAACAACTGATGTAACACCAATTTTGCTAATTTCAAACAAGTTTTATACGAGTTTCAAAACTAGATATAAATTTATTAAAATAAGAAAAGCATGTGTGGCAAGATATTATACGAGCTCCTTTAGTTTTTGTAAAGAAAATATTATATATATGTATATGATCTTACCATAAACAAATTAAGAAAATATCAATAACAAATATATCTCCTACAAGGAAAATATTCCAAACTAAACACTCAGATTTTGTTAAAGCAAGGATATGTTGTTCGTCACTGCTTTTAGGTCACCTCGCGGATTTAGGGGGTAAAAATGGGTTCGAAAAATGTGCTTATTTCTAGTTTGTTTTTAGTTTTTTTTTTATATTATATTGAAAGGAACTACATATAGAGAAAGAGATTTGTAAGACCCGTCCACGGTGCCATTTTTCGGTACACCTACGTACCACTGAGTGAACAGGGTATAATAAGTTTGTGCTGATGTTTGTAACACCAAAAAATATTGGCCCACATTTTAGTATAACGACCGACTCAGAATCACTTTTTGTTTCGATTTACCTATGTCCGTCTCTCTGTCCATATATTCTTGTGGGCACGCTACAGGTCGCAACTATTAGGATAATTGACTAAAGTGTAGTTTATGGGGTTTCGTAAAAAAAATACATATATGATCCCTCTGGAATTAAAAAAGAAAAAAACCGAAATCAATTTTGGGAGGGCTCGGGGGAACATAGTAACATGTAAGTGTGGGTACTCAAATTAAAGAAAATTGTCTCACTATTCCAAAAATGTTATTTTTTTATCCATAAAACATAGCCCTAACTAGAGACATTTTAGTCCTTAAAATGATGAGATTTTGTTGTATGATAGAATGGTACTCAAATGATAAAAGATGTTCCACGACTTTCATAGTCTATAAACGCATTAGAAATTTATACATTAAAAAGAAAAAGTAATAAAAATTTTTGCCTGCAGCGCAATAAAACTATATCAGCTCTCAATTGCCTTTTTTTATCAAACAATTTAATTTTTATATCATCCAAAACTTTGGGTAGAGCTAACGTTAAAAAAAAAATAAAATTTGTTTTGGAAAAATCGTGCGATTTCTACAAAAAAAAAAAAAAAAAATGCCTGTGTTTCAATTGAATTATATCAGTTTCGAAATTCCAGTTTCCGGCAAATAATTCCATTTTTATATCATCCAAAATTATTTTTCAAAATTATACTATTATATCATCCACCTCTTTTATGAATTTTATACATAAATCGGAAAGAAATTAATTAAAACTTAATTTCTTTTGTCATTTCCACTTCCAACTGCCCTTTATGTTCCAAATTTTCAAAATAAACAATAAAAAATGGACATCTACAGGGTTCTACCAAAATTAAAATAACGCGAATTTAGACATTTTTAATTTTTCTAAAGTCTAAAATTTAACAAAATCGCTCTAATTCGATTCACGTTCATCGGATTAAAAAAAACTGATTTTTGCAATCGTGAGAAAATTTCCTTTCATTTGAGTATCATTTTCGATCATACTAATTTTTTACTTTTTTCGACCACCCCTATTGGTCGAAAAATGGCTCTAATTTGGAATAAGTTTTAGAGATCCAAAAAAAAAACATAATTTTTGAAGTCGTAGACAATTTTATTTAATATGAGTAACCACAATTACATGTTACTATTTTCCCCAGTTTTTTGCCCCCACGGGTCCGAGCCCCTGCCAAAATTAATTTCGGTTTTTTTCTTTTTTAATTCCAGAGGTCATATTTTTTTGGCGAAATCCAAAAAAAAAACATAATTTTTGAAGTCGTAGACAATTTCATTTAATATGAGTAACCACACTTACATGTTACTATTTTCCACAGTTTTTTGCCCCCACGGGTCCGAGCACTATTTTTTTTACTAAACCCTATAAACTGCACTTTTGCCAGACATTTTGATGAAATTTGACACATTGATTTATATAGGCCCACGGATTGGTCCATGTTTAGATATAGTGCCCATATAAAGGTCTGTTCAAAATTGGCTTGTTTCCACGGTACGAGGATATTTTTAATGAAATGTCCTTGTGGCCAAGGACAATGCCTATTGATACTAGATAGGATCGGTGCATATTTGATCCTTAAATACACCTACCATTAGGTAAAATCAAAACTTCTTACCGTTATTCAATTTTTTATCATTTTATAGATTTTTGACACAAGTCTATTTCAACCCATTCGAATTTCAGATCCAAACATTAGTTGGCTTTTAACCAGACTGCTGTAAGGTATCATATAGTCAGCATGCCCCACTTTAACTGCTATGACTGCCAAATTCACATGTATTGATACTTATTAGATTTCAGGGTACACGTATTTTCTCTTTTTTTTCGATATTCGTGCTAGCCGAATACCCTGTACGAAAACGTAGGCATTTTGCATCTAATTTTCTATCTATTTCAATTCGTAATGCAGGAGGTTCCTTGGATTTATTTTTTCTATCACATATCCAAATCCAATAGTTTAGTCTGGAATACTTTCCTTGTAAGTTTTTTTACCACACCATTTCTATTTGTTAATAAAAAACATAGAATTGATACATCTTATTAGTTTTAATTTGTATTTTTTGGAATTTCGACTGGAATTTTGTAGTCACATTTTGTAAACCACAACATTTCCAAAGTTTTGAACAGAAACACCTGAGTTTTCTTTTAAATTTAAAATTTATAATACAAATTTTGAATATTTTCCGTGGAAATAATCGGCCTTATTACGGTTGGTCTTGTCGAATTCGAGAGTTATACTCCATTCATACCGAACCCATAACTAATAGTTTTCGTCTTTTTCAAGTTTTCAATTTAATATTTGTATGGAATTTGACAACCCAAAACTAAAGAAATTTTAAAACTATTAGTTTTGGGTTCAGTGTGAATGAAGAATTAGTAGAATTTGCTGAAAAGTCGTTTTAAACACACGGGCCGAATATTTATTTGCGAAAAAATATGCAATTTTTTAATAGAATCCAGTATTTTCAATCAAACTTTTTGAAATGTTTCAACGTTTCGTCTTACAAAAAGTGACTATTAAAGTTCGCATTAATTTCACTATGCAACAAATTAAGGGTCATGGACTGAGGGAAGATTATTCTTACATTGGACGAATGTATAATATTAGTAAAGTAACCCCAAAGGATTTGCACTTTGTAAGTTTATAGTTTTAAATATTTTGGCTAACACTGTATGTGTTTAAGATCAAGTAGTGTAAAACCTCTACTGAGCTCAGTCCTATTTTCGAAAATTCATAATGAATTTTTATCTATATCGTTGATCATTTAAGTAATTTTTTTCAAGAAGTATAAAAAAAATCTTTTTAAACGGATGTCTTAAAGAATAAAAATGTTCTGCAAATACGTTCTGCACCGAATTTCAATATTTCTTTTTCGTATTTTTTTAATAAAAGTATACCACTAAGATGAAAATGAAAAAAAAAAATGAGAGAAAGCGAATTAAGTTTTCGTGTTTGGCAACCCATAGCAAAATTCGCAACAGAACATGTTCGTAGAAAATTTTAAACTTTAAAATTACCTAAGAATTTTTTTTATATTTTTGGAAACTAACTACTGAGTAAGGTCATCATAAAAATATGGGGTTCCGAATAAATAACCTAGCTCGAAAAGACTAAAGACTCTGCACCAAAATAAAAGCATTAAACAGTCACGATTTACTATACTAACCGAATATATACATCTGTTGTAGGAGTTATCTTCCCCTAAAATAGTACTGCACAGTGATTTTAAGTTAAAGTGATATATTTTTAGTAACAGGTGAAAATGGTGCAGTATTACCAGGGGGTAGATTCCCGCAGTCGTGAGCTTTCGAAATTGTTCTAAATTTACTTTTTTAAAATGTTAGTGATGAAACGCGAACAATTATCGCTATGTATGTTAATTATATTTGCAATGTGGAACCGAAATGCTACATCCCTGATCCAGTAATATTGAATTAACTCTTGTAATAACTTTTTATTGTTTTAAATTTTTAAATAAAATAATAATTTCGATTAAAGAAAATTCGATCACGACTGCGGTAATATGCCACCCTTTCTTGAAAGCGGGTATCGCTAATAGAAGATGGGTTGAATAAAAATAAAATAAAACAAACAATAATTTTCTAAATTGCTTATATTATAATTCGTTCTAATGATCTTTGGTGGTGGTTGTTGTTATTTATTTTTTTAATATTTATTTGTAATTATGTTGAAACTTAAACTTTCCGGTATTTAAATTTGCTAAGATAAAATATTTGAAATTATTCAATTGGGCCATTTTAATTTCTTTATCATAAAAACTCATGAAACTGTAAAACGAAATTGTGTAAACATTACTAGGCTTTGTTGAAACAAAGCTTTTGTCTTAAAGTAATTCAGCCAGAGTTTGCTAAAATCTTCCAAAATATATCATTCTTTCTCTTCTCTGTGTGTGTTTTTAAATAATGGCTGTGTTTTCTGATTTTGTGGCCCTCTAAAGGCTGAAACTGCAAATTATGCGTCATATGCGCATTGGCACGCAATATAAAAATTTACACAGCCATAGGATTTAACATGAGGTTTTGGCATCAAATAATAAAAATTCCAAAATATATATTGTATATTTATTATTTTTCACAACCAACAAGATAGTGCATGCTTTTAACATTTAGTTCTACTAACATTTAGCAACGATTTTATTATTTTATTTATATTACCATTGTATGTCTATATATATATATTTTTAGTTATATTTCAAACTTGGTTTCTTACATTTCTTAGAAATATAACAACCACATTGTGTTATTTTTACTTTTTGTGTGTTTTTTTCTTCTTTCGAACCAACTGATCTAGGCAATAATATGAAGAAATGCCGTGCCCGCTTTGGTTTGGATCAGCAGAACCAATGGTGTAAACCCTGCAGGTACGTAAACAAAATTTTATCCTACTGTTGTTATATATAATAAATGACATACATATGAATATAATTCTAGTTTTAGTTTATACTGATCATTATTAACCAGTAAACTGTAAAATTTAATAATGAAAAATATCCCTACCTTGTGCACATAAGCTGTATTTTACTGGCGTAATTGGACATCGAAATCATAGGTCCTTAAAATAATAAACTCTTATTATGTTCCTAACGGCATAAAAAACTAACATTTCTGCGTCGAAATATAATTTTTTTTTGTTTCTTGTCAACATTCACCGTTCTATGGTTGGAAGGGAGTTTGTGTTTTTTTTTCCAAGGAAAATATTAAAAATAATTCAATGGAACTTGTTTTAACCGCGCAACACTTATTCTGTAGAGGATGATTCTTGCACCAAATATGCTCAGTATTATCCATTTTACCTTTCGAATTTTTCGTTTAAATTTGGCAGAAAAATAGCACGATTCCCCAGTAAGCATTTTCTTTGTAAATTTTGTAAGTTTAATTGCGCCTTTTAGTGGTGGTATAAGTGATTAGTAGGGCAAGGAATTTCATGCACTTAAAAATGGAACATATGCGCCTAAAATATGCGGCTAAAAAAGAAAAATATGCATTAAAAATATAAGAAATATGTACTAAAATCTATTATCTTTGAAAAAATAATGCACTTTAAAACTTAAAAATATATTTAAGTTAGTTTAGTTTTTTTGCAAACAGACACAGAACTCGAAGATTTTCCATAGGTCAATAAGGTTTTTAAGAATGATTATTTTGAAGATTTTCCATAGGTCAATAAGGTTTTTAAGAATATTTATTTTGATTGAATAAAAATATGAAAATTTTAATTTTTTTTACAAAATAAAAAATGCTCCTAAAAATGAAAAATATGCACAAATAAAAAGCACAAAATATGCATTAAAAAGGCACCAAATATGCATTTAAAGTCAAAATATGCAAAAAAAATGCATTTTTGACAAAATATGCAACTACAAATCGATGCCATTTTGTTCTAAATTTGATGATTTGGATAAATTTTAGTCCATATTAGTTTTGGACTATCGATAAAAAGCATGCATTTGCATGGAATTCCTTGACCTAGTGATTAGTATTTAAACTTAAACTTATTGTATGCATTTAACAATATTTTTAGAAAATTTTTTTTATTTTTCGAAAAATTATAAAAAATTTTATTTGTAAAAAAATTTTTTGACATTTTATTTTTTATGCTGCCTACACAAGAAGGAACATTCGTCAGAACATGGGCATGTTCTACTCAATGTTCTATCGTCTATATCAATGTTTCGTGTTTCAAATCGTGTTAAAACTTTTTTGCCTCAAATATAAAATTTTTTTGATATTTTGTGTTTCCAAACTCAATGTTCCATCGTGTGCATCGATGTTTACTGTTTTTGCTATGTTAGTTCATTGAGAGCAGTCGTGTTGTGTAATTTTCGGAGTGAAGAAAATAAAAGAGACGAAAATGACGACAATTATAAATAATGAAAACTGGATTCATTTTATAAATGAATTTAAAAATCTGCGAGAAATATGTGACATAAAATGTGATAGCTATAAAAATAAAACTAAAAAAACAGAAGCATATCGAGAGCCTATACGCTCTATCGGAAAAAAGACAATTTTTCAGAAGAAGGAAAAAACTGCTTTATTCCTAAATTCCTTAAATATGAAGTTATCTATCTTTCCACAATATTTTTTAAATATGACTACAGAACTTTACATATAAAATACAACATTTTACATTATTCGCGGCGCTATAGGGCATTTTGTCCAATAGAGCGTATTGCAGCTGAAATTTTCAAATATTTTTATGCCGATAGAGCGTATTGCAAAGTAATTTAAATTTGATTTTTTATGATATAATTTGCAATTTTATTAAAGTTCGAACGTTTTGTTTGACGTTTTTTTTTAATACATGAGTCATTCCATGTCAAACGTATCGATTTTCGGTTAAAATTGACTTCGGGCATTACGATTTATTTTCAAATCGGAAGATACTTGACCTTAATTACAATTTTTTTAATGATTCAAGGTTTTGTTTATCGTTTTTTTAACATATAAGAATTTATTAACAAAACAATTAAAAATAAACAAAAGTTACATTAAAAAAATTATTAGAATTAGAAATTTCTTCATTTCTTGCCGTTACTTTGACTTCATCTGAGCTAAATTATCATAAAAGTAATGATATTTTCGGGGTCTAACAGGCTTTAAATCTTGTAGATGTTTCCATTCGCTAGGCTGAATTGGGAGTTGAACAATATGTAAGGGTATTGGTTCAGTATATCATGTGTATTCTTTAATTTGGGTAGATAAGCAATTGTATTCATCATTAAAGTTCACTTAAAACATAATTTCACCACGTGATAAATACTTTAGTGATGTTAATTGTGGCTCGACCAGGTCTAATGCTGGAAAAGCGAATTAGTTTGGCATAGTTTTTAAAAAAATCGTAATTTAAATACATTGCATCGAATGGTTTATTGGTTACAGTATTATTAATTTTTACTGAATAGTTTGTTATCAAAAAACATTTTAATGAACATTTTTGATAGGGTGCATTTAATAGACGTCCCTGATACAAAGGTCTAAGGGAGAGCAGATTTGTATAATATTTTGGTACAATTCTAAAAAGAAAACCTTGCAATTAATTTACTTAAATTAGACAAACATGTTATTTTAGTCCACCATTTCAGGTACATAATAAACATCCTAAAACAGGCTGGTAAACTGAAAGGAGTAAAAAAGTTATAGTCGGGCATGCCGACTATATAATACCCTACCCAGGTTAAAAGCCAACTAATGTTTGGATCCGGAATTCGAATGGGTTAAAATGGACTTGCGATAAAAGTTTTCTATATAATGAAAAGAGGAGAAAATCGGAAATATAGCCCATATGGGCGATAGATCCAAATATGGACCGATCCCATCTAGAATCAATAGGCTTTTCCCTGGGACCATGTGAGTCAGCGAAACAAATTTCATTGAAATATCTTCGTATTTGCGAACTGCAGCATATAAACAAGCCAATTTTGGGGGGACCTTTTATGGGAACTAGGTCTAAAACATGAACAGATTTTAACCAAAATCAATAGGCTTCGTCCTTGGGCCGACGTTATCCGTTATACCAAATTTCAACAAAATATCTTAATATTTGCGACCTGTAGAGTGCGCACAATAATACATGGACAGACGGGCGGACATCGTTAAGTCGAAATAACAAGTGATTCTGAGAAGAACGGTATACTATAAGGCGGGTCTAGGTTCAATAATTTTTGGTGTTATACACATCAGTACAAACTTATTATACTCTCTGCACGTAGTGGTGTAGGGTATAATTACACCACAGATCGTTGTAATAAAATAGGGAAGTCACTATCAAAAAGCACCATTTATTAAAATACTATAATTTTTTATTAAATCGCAGCGGTGGTCAAAAATTTATCTGTTACTTTATAAATTTCCCTGTAGTGAGCACGTCGCACAGTGCATCGTCCCCATATAGTCAATCGGCAAAATTAGAGGAGTTATCGCAGAAGAATGAAATTTGGTGTGCTGGTTTATAACATGTAAATTAAGAAAAATTCGAAGTTTCGGAAAAATTGGTGCAATGACATGACTACCTCCCATGCATCCTTTTTCACAAAACCATATATTGACTACATTTATGATCAGAATGCACGAAAAACTTAAAATGGTTTGTAAAATAATACTTTTTAGCTCTGTTGCAAATTTTTTTTCATTCGGTGCAAGGACATGACTACCTCCCATATATCCTTTTTCTCAAAAACTATATTTTGGATAGATTTATGATCAGAATGGACTAAAAACTTAGAACAATTTATAAAATTATGCTTTTTAGCTCTGTGGCAAATTTCCTTTCATTCGGTGCAAGGACATGACTATCTCCCGTATATCCTTTTTCTCAAAAACTACATCTTGGCCAGATTTAAGATCAGAATGCACTAGGAACTTACAATAGTTTATAAAATTATACTTTTTATCTCTGTGTAAAATTTTTTTCATTCGGTGGAAGGATATGACTATCTCCCGTATATCCTTTTTCTCATTCATTATCAATTTTAAGGGCGCCACAGACGAGCAGCCACAGTTGGTCAATTTTTACAAGTTTTTTTATGGTGCAATATTATTCTATTTTAGCAAAACCTTCAATATGACACACACATGGTCAAAAATATTGGGAACTTGCTAAAATTTAGTGAAAACAATTTTTGACAAAATAATTTTTGTAAAACATCTTCAGATCAACTAAAAATCTACAATAAAATAATCAATTTTCATAAAATGTCCTGGAAAGGAGTTGCTTCCCACACAAAATCCGAATTATCATTTTGTCAATTTATTATTTTTCTTTAATAATAACTATTATGTTACAAAAATAGCTTCTGACATTTCCAAATTATGTATTTAAAAAAAAATTTGACAAATAAATAAAAAAAGCCGTTTTTTCATTTCTATTAAATTTATGAGCATTTCGGTTGTAGGTTAAAGTGGGTTAATGATATCCAGCGAAACCAAAATTCCGTGTCTGAATAATTTTAAGTATATTTAATGAACAAGTTAAATAAAAAGCTACTGTTGGCAAAAATTTCGAATTTTGTGAATTTTTAATTGATAGGCTATTTTCTTTTTCAAAAATGGGCCATTTTCGGCCTGAATTCAGCAAGGGTTAAAGTTTTATAAAAAAAAAATTAAATACTTCAATTCTGAACCTACTAGATGAAAACTTGGCAGTGTAATGAATAAAAATCGACAAATTGTATTTTAAGGGACAGCATATACATCTACATACATACATATATATCTACAAAAAATTGAAAAATTAGGATATGTAGAAAAAGATAAAAATTTTAAATTTATGGTTCAAAATTTTAATTTTTTTTTACAGAAAATTATACATCCTAATGGAATAAAAAAAAATACTTTTTTTTATATCTTTTTTAAATTTCTCTAAACTTTATAAAATTTTAGGTTTTGAGCAACAAAAAAACTGTTTATACTCAAAAAATTTTTTTTAAAGTTTCTTGAATTTTTTTTTATTTTTACACCACATAAAACCGAAGCTTGTGGTTAATTTTCAAGTTCTTTTTTTTAAAAAAAACGTTATTATTTTAATTTTTGGTGGCACCTTAAAATTTAGCTCTTTCTAACTCAGGTAAAAGGGTTTGGAAAATGTATAAAATTTTTAAATTTGCGGTTAAAAAAAACACATTTTTTTCCAAATTCTATTAAAGAGCTTCAATGTGTTCTAAAATAATAAATAAAAAGAAACATGTTTTTCCATATTTTTTTTTTTTTTTTACTGTACTAAACTTAAGCAACTTTGGGATTTCCAGTCAAAAAATGTCTAAAGTTTTCGATGCCACCAAATATTATTCTATAAAAAATTTTCACTTAAAATAATTTCTGCTTATTGCGAATATAGTGAATACCAAAACCACCGTGTTTCAAAGAATTATCTTTAAAAATGAATTTTTGCCAATTTTTTTTGTAAAGCAGTTAAAATTAGAGTTTCGTTTAACTATTTAAGCTCAAAATTTTTTTAACTTTAGCGCCCTCTGTTGTTAACAAAAAGAGGAGATACTGAATTCCTCCTTCATATTTATGTATGGTATTATATCAGCTCTTCAAAAATGTATGAGTCTCTAACGCTCCGCATACATTTTTTTTTTTAATTTTGCCTATAAGACAAAGCACTGTGCGTCGTTCTATAAATTTTTATATGGAAAACCGAATTTGGAAATTCCGAAAACGTAATTTAGGGGACACACTAATAAACAAATATTTAAAAAACCTTAATATATTAGGCACAGTTCTATATTATACTGTAGGGTACAATTTTCTTCAATATATGTAGTAATATGATATTTTTATTAAGTCGATTACCAAAATGTTCCGATAGACCATATTGCATTCAAAAAAATTAAGTCTTTTAACCGATAGAGGAATAACAAATAATGAAAAAAGGATACTAAAATACATTTTTTCTTTCTGAAATTTTTGTTAGAGATGTAAGTCATTTTCGAAAAATCTTCCGATAGAGCATATTGAATATATGATCTCGATATGAAAAATTAACAACTAACAAATTAATTAAATTGGATTATCTTCCGCGTATACTTGATTCGATTAGTTCGTAACTGATGTTTCGTTTGAGGTTTTGTTGTCGATGGCATCGTCTATATTGTTACGTTTTTACCTTTTTAAACGTTGGTTTATTCCCCTTAAATAAACCGGATTCTTTTCTATTGCAATCAAAATAACCAGTCCCAACTCTGACACCAATTGTTACGTTTTTACCTTATAAAACGTTCGTTTATCTCTCTTAGATAAACCGGCCTGGTCCTGTTACAGCGATAATAGCAACCTATTATAATAACCAAAACACGAATACCCTTAAGTTTGAAATAGCTTAGGCACTCGTATTTATTTACACACTATTACTTATTTACAAACTCTCTCTATTATGACGATTACTAGAGCGCTACTAACTTTAGCACGATACTAACTCGCGGTCTTAACAGCACAAATGTTCATAATCAACTTTCCGTCACTAATGTTAACGCGCGCCTTATATAGTAACAGCCATGTTTCTACAACACGCTGGAAAATTCTAGCATGCTATAATTATAACATTTATCTTACTTAACTCTACATTACTCTTAACACTATACATACACACAAACTTTTATAATCAACCAACTATACAATTCTTATACGTAATTAATCATAGCATATACTTAGGTGTATAATTAAATGTAGTACTACGATGCCAGATTGACGTATTTTGTCCATCCCGTGTCTTGGGATATTTTCTTACAGAAAATTCCAGAGCTTTCGATACTAGGCTAGGCCATTTTCGTAACACTGCTGCCCACTTAAACGTATTCATCCCGAATAGGCACAGATGTTCCCCTTCCATAGTTGGCTAGTTTCTTCAGATGTTCACACTTTATTTTAGATCTTAGGCTGCTGTACTTGTGATTCATGTCAGTCAACCTCTTTACTGTTTATAGGGGGGCCGTCCCGATGAGTTTGTGGTTTGGGTGCCAATCCTTGCTTTCATTCAGAGTAAACATTGAACCAACTGGCCCTCGTTGTATGCCACAGATCTTGTAGCTCTATCGTTTTCTTCTTTTTTTTCCTCTTTTTGAAAATTATAAAGCCATAACGATGTAAACCATTACCACCAAAGGCTGCAGTGGATAGTTCTGAGCAAACTTCAAGGTGTATTGCTTTAGTGCTAAAGCATACAAAGACACTGACATAACCTTTTTTATAAGGAGCATTCCTCAAAGAGGCAAGGCGTTACGTTTTACAAAATAGCCCACTTAATGGCTTTAAGCTACTTTTATCCGATATTTGTTGGGAATTTGAAATACTTTGGTATTCTATAGCATAAAAAGATTTCTGAGATAAACTTATAAGTCTTGTCTTGACGAAGTTAACTTCAGTTTGAGTGCGTTCTAACGATGCCTGGCCAGCATGTGCTCTGCTCTTAGATAAACTTGCATTAAAAAGCGAAAAACGTAACATAAAACACGTAAGGCTTTATGATACGAAGAAAATCTATCCAAAATATCATTCTCATGAGTCGTTACAAGAAGTGTCTGGACAGTTTTAACCGAGTTTTGTGAGATGGACGAATTTAAAAGATTTCTTGTTGGCCACTCTGAAGGTGGATTGGTTAGTGCCACCATAGGGGATTAACTGTTAAATTCTGGGGTCTACAGCCTCGAGTACCAAGATCTGCGGGATTATCGTGCGTAGGAACATGACGCCAAATAGCTTTAGGCAATAATCTGTGAATCTGGGATATGCGATTCGCAACATATGTTTCCCAAGTCCCAGGGGGTTTAGACAACCATCCTAATACAATTGAAGAATCACTCCATAATACCACCTCGGTCTCATTGAAATTTAGAAAAGTGATTATGTGATTCACTAAATTGGCGAGTAGCACTGCACCGTTAAGTTCTAGGCGAGGTAAACAAACAGTTTGCAAGGGAACTACCTTCCTTTTGGCTACAAGCAGATTCGAAACTGCAATAAATTCAGAAGTCTGAGATCTAATGTAGACTGCGCCACAAGCATCTTAGAATCCGTGAATCATCTGAGAATCCGTGAATTTGAATACGATCCTCAGGGTTATATTGGATCCACCGTGGAATTACTACCTCCTCGACATGGTATAGGTCAGATAGCAAATCATTCCATTTGGCGAGAGATTCTGAGCTTACATGCTGACCCCAGTCGATTCCGTCTAATCAGAGTTGTTGCACTTTTGCCCTAATAACTACTGGAGTTATCCAACCAGCGGGATCATACAATTTTGCAACTGCTGATAAGATCATACGTTTAGTTACGTTTGGAGACCGAGCTATGGGCGTGAAAGAATACCCAAAAGAATCAGTGAGGGCGTTCCATTTAATACCTACTGTTTTTATGGCACTAGAGTCATGAAAACTAAGCAAATTCGAATCATAAATATTTTCAGGAGACAAATGTGTGAGCAGTCGTGTATAATTTGCCGTCAGTTTCTCTAAGGGTAGACCTGCCGATTCTAATACAGCTATTATCTGCGATTGAGCTTTCAGGGCGTCTTCAATGGTGTGTCCTCCTGACAATATTCAGCAGCAACCGCGAGTAGGGTTGCCATCCGTCCTCTTTTCGCCGGACACCGTCTTCTTTTTTAGGGCGTCCGGGGCAGTCCTACTTCTTTTTCAGTAAGCGTGCGGGGTTGTCCTACTTTTTGCAATTTTCTCCATAACTTTTTTTCATTGCTTCTAAACTTTTGAATTGTTGGCATCGCTGTTTTGTCGCTGTTATTTCAATTGACTTGTCATCACTTACTTTGATTGCCAAATTTGAAGCTTGTTAGCAGTGAACCAACTGTTGAATTAAAAAAAATTAGCATTGCTATAAATGATGAAAATGTATTTAATGAATTTCTTATTCTGAAAAATTATGTAAAAACCTTAAATTCAATTAACACGACTGACAACAAGTTTTGGTAGAATTTTTTTTTTTATTAAAAATGATGTTTGCTATGAAATGAGAAAACTTGTTGAGTTGTATTTTTTTTTCCAACAGATAATGCCAACGTAGAACGTATATTTTCTTAAAGAAAAAATTTTATCCAGAGACAATTTCTCATATTATTAGTCAAATATAATTTTGACGTGAATTGTCAAGAGTTTTATGAATATTTGAAGAAATGCGACATTCAAATTAGAAGCGTTAAAAAATATTCATGAAACTCTTGATAATTCGTATCAAGAAATTATAGAATTGTACATTCCTGAAAATGTATGAAATAAATTTGTTAATCGTTATTTATTTATTTTTTTTTGTTTATTCAGGTACTACAAATTTTAAGTTCAGAATGATTTTGTATCTTTTTGTCAAGTTTTTTGTAATCAAGGCGCAGTGGATGCCAGAAAACAAAAAACTGAATCCAGAAACTATTTCTAGTTCTATTTCTGATATTATCAGAGTCAAATAAAATTTTGATATGAATTGGCAAGAGTTTTATAAATATTTGAAGAAATGCGATCGTAATGTATTGATTCAAATTGGAAGTATTGAAAAACATTCATAAAACCCTTTACAATTCGTATCAAGAAATTATAGAAATGTACGTTTCTGAAAATGCAATGAATTGGTTTATCATTATGTTTTTTTTGTTAATTTATGTACCACTAATTTAAAGTTTGGAATGATTTTTGTGTTTTGTAAATTTTTTTTAGTGGCAATAAAAACTGTTTTATTTATAAAATAAATTTTCTTTTGTATATTTTATCGCGTTGTTGATTTTTGTAAAATTAATTTATTATTTATTTTTCTCAAAATGGAAATGGCAACCCCGCGAGCTGAAGAAGCGTTCGAATCGCTAAAAATGGGGCGCAGTTTACTCCAAAGGTGACTGTTTTTAACTGGTAATCTTTGAAATTTTCATCGGATTCATCCTTAAAGAGAATTCTTTGATATGATCTATCATCAGGGTGAACCCAAATCTGACGATACATTTTCTATATGTTGCCACTGCAGACAAAGCGATATTTTCGCCAATTGAGTATAACATTCATAAGGTCTTGTTGAAGTGTGAGATCTGTGTACAGAACGTCAGTAAGTGAAAAACCAGACCTTGTTTTTGTAGACGCATTAAAGACAACTCTAACTTTGGTTGTTTTGTGTTCAGGGTGGACAACATCGTGGTGTGGTAAATAATAAGAGAAATATTTATCCTCAGAACTAACTTCGCGAAAAGAAGTTATTCCATATGGTTAAGGGACAAATATTCTTCCAGAACCTCCATGTATTGAGTTTGAAGTTTCCGATCCTTAGAAATCGTTTTCTTCATTCGAGAATATTGACTGAGAGCCAAGATTCTTGAAGCTCCGAGTAAAACAGAATTGGGAAATTCTCTCTTGAAGGGAAGTCTTACCATATATCTTCCCTCTGCGTTTCGGGTAGTGGTTTGCTTATAGAAGGCCTCGCAATATTGGTCCTCATCAGAGACGTGAGCAGTTCAGGGTAACTCCTCTTGCTCCCAAAATGTTCGAAGGAGATCGTTAAGATCCGAAGTTTGGGAAGGAACACCGGATGTGAAAAATGAGTGAATCTATTGGACCACTAAGAACCCAACCGAATATTGTATTGTAGGCAGATGCCAAACCACAAATATTTTTCTTTATACCATTAAGATTTAAATATCTTTCGCAGTCGTTTCCGAGAATAATAGCAACCGGCGAACGCTGATTGAAACTTGAATCCGCTAAATCTAGGTCTGCTAAATCTGAAGAATGTGGAACTTCAAATGAGATGGGAGGAATATATTTAACGACTATTAGTAGTACGACAGCATTCACTGAAAATTTTATATTGGCCTTTTTTGCGAATAGGACTAGGTCACATTCCCTAGCGGTGGATTGTGGTTGTTCCCAGATACCAGATACTTCATAATTGCATTTACGAGTAGGAATTTGAAGCCTATCTCTTAATGTATCGGACACAAAAGGGAAGCTGGATCAATAAGCGCTCTAACTGTGAAAAGTTCTCCCATATGTTCAATATGAAGTAAAGCCGCTCGAAGTAATATATAACTACTAATACTGACTGTCACGTTAGCTTATATATGGTCACTACGTGTCTGTTCTGAAGTAGATGGCAAAACAGTCGCTTCTCGATTGTTTGCCTGGGACTCGTTTTTTATCCGTCGCAAATTGTTCGAGTTAAACGTGGGAGGTTGCGTGAATTTTGGAGGGTTATTTGTGCTTTTGGTTGCCACCATGTGAAGCAAGGTGTGATGATTCATTTTACAAATGAAGCAAGTGTTTTTGCTCGGGCATTTTTACTTATAATGATTCTGTGAAAGGCAATTGTTACAAATACCGTTGACTCGAGCGAAGTCCGCCCTTTGCTGATTAGTCAAATTTTTAAAATCTTAAATTGTGATCCCTATTACATACTTTACAACGGTTACTGATCTTTTCCTGAGAGGCGTGTAAATTAATCTTAGGTCAGGAGATATTTGGAAGGTTCAGTCTTACCTTAATATTTCTCATACTCGAAATTCTCTTGACAGCTTCATATCTGTATATGAGAAACTCTTCCAATTGAGTCCATTTGACTAACTCACGATGGTTCTTAAGAGATTGTTCCCACAGAGACAGGGAACAATTACGTACGGGAAAGCACTTTATTTTTGTGCATGTCAAAAAGAAGAAGAAAGAGTATATTATAATCGTAAAAGCGCGGCTAATAGAGTAAATGTTGCAATATTTTTTACGCAGCAGATTTTAAGCATATTTTTGTATGTGGTAATTTAGCAGATTTTTATCACAATGAATATTTCAACACGTTTGTGATTTTTTGGTTTGAAATATTTTTAGTATATTTTTCTTTTTCACAATTTAGCAGAATTTAGCATATTTTTTTTTGGTGATTTAGCATATTTGGAGCGAAAGCTTTTGGCAACGCGGAGAGAATACAATTATGAAGTAACAATAACTTTTTTTAGGTGCATTTCGCAGTTTAGTTTATGTTCCGAAATAAGTAAATATTAAATTTAATCTTTTCAAATTATTTTATATAATCGTTAACCTTTTTAACAAGCATTCTATAAACAAATTTAAATCCCCCTCATTATTGCTATTTCTGTTAACTTAACCTACCCAAAACACTTTAGAATTCTTTTTTCATAATTTTTAGTTCAAATTTTTTTTTTTTTAAATGTAATTGAATTCGGTTAAATTGCAAGTAATTACTTGCTGCTTAATTACAATTACTTGTAATATGTAATTGAACATCTTCAATTACAATTACCTGTAATGTGTAAAGAAATTTTTTTAATTAAAATTACATGTAATTGTAATTGAGATTTTTCAATTAAAATTACATCTGATTGTAATTGAATTTAGTCCTCAATTTCAATTACATATTTTGTAATTGTAAGTGGGGATACCTCAATTACATATTATATGTAATTGTAATTGAAATGTAATGATAAACCTACAGGTCTGGTTGAATTACCTCTGTTTATGCCCTGCAAACATAACAATACGAAAATGTTTCGCAATCGTATCGCCTGGAAGAAAAACTTTATTGCGGCAATCATCATATTCTTATTGCGGAAGATCCGCCATTCGGGAATATGTCCTCTCTATAGCGATACTCCCAAGCAATACGAAAGCGATACTTCTGAATAATAAATCGGCAGTTTCGCTAATTTATCACCTGGAAGATAAAAAGGTGATATCGCTAAATTAACTCCTCGAAATAAACTAAACAATTTTTAATTTTCATTTATTCGAAATTTAGTATTTTTACACAAAATTATATATACGAAGGAACCTGATTATTTGTACCGGAAAATTAATATGTCCAGATCAAGTCGAACAAGCAATATTATTACGCCTGCTTATAATTACTTATCATCCTCAAGATTGTTCTTTGTTAGTGCTGTGAAATTGTGGAACTCTTTACCTAATCAAATTAAATCCGAACCCCGTGTATTGTTTTTTAAAATGGCAATTATGAATTTGTTCAAAGATTAATCGTTTATGTTGTTCTGTTTTTTTTTTTTTTTTTTTTTTAGGTTTGTTGTTATTATTACTGTCTATTTTTAAGATTTTATGTATCTTATTTAAGCATTTAATCACTGTGACTTAAAATGTTTGAGGTGCTTTAAGAGACTCTAAGTCTTATTTGTACCAATGATTGAAATAAATAAATTAAATTAAATAAATTATTAAAATTAACTCTGAAAAAGGATATCTGCATACATAATCCATTGACAAGAACACTAATTAGCTTGTTGCCATCATACCCGAATATTTCTTATAATTGTGTTTTATACAAATTTTTTTTATTATGTTTTCCAACATTTTCAAAAATTTTAAACGAATTGTGTTTATCTTCCAGATTATAAAAAGGCGATATTGACGAAATATTATCATAAAAAAATAATTATGACAAAAAACACAATTTTTGATTTGGTTTTTCCAAATATCTTCCAAATGATAAAAGGAAGACAATTTCAAAATACTACTTGATTATTTTCATTCAAATGAAAAATAGAAGATATCGCTTTATTATCTTCTTGGAAGATATCTTCCAAATGTTTGCAGGGTGGTTATTTTAAAATATTTTCAACATTTACCTACATTTTTTTGAATGCAATTTACAGTTTACATTTGGTTACTTTTTCGTTTTCTTTCAGAAACGCTTTGTCAGAATTTTCTTTCCGAAACAAAATCGTATGATGCCCACAGGGTGAATCCAAATATGCCATTGTTTTTCTTACTCGTTAAATACTTTGGTGTAAAAATTAGGAACGGAGTTTACAACATTTTTTGAAATCTTATTAAATACATCCTTTTTCATCTCGAGAATGTTACATGCTGCAGAAAAACTTCAAGTCTGGTATACTAGATGATTATTTACAGTCCAACGATCATTTGAATATAAATAACATTATACTTTTCGCCTTATAATTTATTGATAATTTCTTTGGGATAGAGAGGGACTTTTTCCCACTTTCTGGCCCTCTCCGTTGGAATATCTAAAAATATATGGGGGTCTAGGCCGCAGGAGGAACCAAGATGCATATATAACTAGGAGCTGCAATCGCTATCGGATCGGACATCGGATAAATATGTGTTTGTTTTATAATTTTATTATAAAGTTTGACATTGTTTCTTTAAAAAATATTCACCGTAGAAAACAATTTTACACCAGGGTTGCCATATAAGAGTTTTAAAAATTGGTCCAAAATTGCAATGTTTTCAGTTCCTAAAATTCTTGTTTAAAACAATTCCCTACATTTTGTACATAATTTTTTAATAGACACAATACGAATATTAAAATATGAATACGTTAGGAAGAAAAGTGTGGATTTTATATGCAAAAAAGTATTTCTTATGTATACTAACTATGTTTCAACAAAGTTAGGTAAAAATAAATATCCACATAAGTCCACACAATGTAATAGATACTTGTGTATAACAATTATATATGAAACTTAAAATATTTGAAAATTTGCAAAAATTTTGTCTAACTTAGATGCCACTATACTTGTGTATACTTACGAAGTGTATTGGGTTGTGGGCCATTACAATCCGGCCATACCCTGAGTGAAGTAAGGCAGCTTGTGTGTAGGTTTTGAAAGTACTCGGAGATACTTGTGTGTATTTACTGGAATCCCCGAGTGCTTTCAAAACCTATACACAAGCTGGCTTACTTTACCCAGCGTATGGCCGCATTGTAATGGCCCACAAGCCAATATACTTCGTAAGTACCCAGTGAATATTTGGAGTTCGAAAAGACTCATAAAAGAGCCTTGACACCTTCTGAAATCATAACAAAAAGATGGTGGGTTTCTTTTCGGATGAAGCCTCTTTCTGAGTGTTCTTGAGCCTTGAGAGGGGAAATTTCCTTCTTTTTACAGAGTGTTTTTGGAGTAAATTATGACTCAAATTTTTGAGTCCTTTTTGAGTCATTTATGAACCTTTTTTGAGCCTTATTTTAGCAAACCATTGTACTACCAATTCTGCGAGGTCTAAAATAATTTAAAACAGCAGCACATAGCAGGGTTTGCGATTTTTTATTTTACATGCATTTATTTAATTTGATAATAGTGAAATACAACACAACATATTAAAGAAAAACAACAATTAAAACATATAATTTAACACTAAAAAAATCAAATTTTCTTCGTCCACCTTATCGGACCCTTTCAGCACTCGGAGAATATATCCAGGTATAACAACTTCAGCTTATTTATGTATATATATTTTCTTGAATAGTTGTTAAGTTTTTTCAATGAAAAAAATCTTCTTAAAAACAGTGTAATTGTACCACGAATTTTTGATATTTTATATATATTTTTAACGAATTTTAGGACGAATTGCAAAGAAAACTTTTAAGAAAAACTTTCAAATTTGTTGGACTTCGAAATAAATAAATGAAAATTTCAAAAAAGAAGTTATTCTCAAATATCGTTCATATTTATGAGCCCTTTTAGAGTGCTGTTAAAAGGTTCTAAAAATATACATTTTGCTTCCTTTTTGACTCGTATTTAAGAACCTTCTGAAAACACTCAAAAAAATTGTAATTTTGGAGCGTGTCATTTTAAATTCCCAGCAAACAAAGACGATCATTAATGACTCACAAATGACCCAGCAAAACCTTCTATTACCAGGTAAAGGGAAATGTAATAAGAAACCAAAAATTGTAACTGCTTACACTTTGGTCGCATAACACATTATTTTAACATGGGGGTGTCATTGGGGGTAAATGGTTGCCTAAATCGTACCGGTATAGGCTCAAATAAGTGATTACGAAGGAAGTACTGAAATAAGTTGTTACTTGTAATATTAAATTCACTAGGTAGCTAAAATAAGTACATACTTGTATGCAGTGAAATAAGTCGTTACACATTAGTACAAATTTCAGTGGTTACAAATAGGGAATAAAATAAGACGTTACCAGTAATGACTTTGTTTAAAAGTCCACCGATCCGAGCAATGTAATTAGATTTTAAATTTTTATTAAATCGTACTTTCGCATAATAAGTAGTTATAATATAATACTTATTATTTTTACCCTTATTAATAAGTTATTATTAAACACAATATCGGTAATATATTATTTTAAAGGCTCCAAATAAGTAGTGATATATCTCCACATCGGTAACGCATTATTTCATACCTCCCACATAAGTATTGATGTATCAGAATATTAGTAACGTATTACTATAGGTTTCTAAGTAAAACCAAGGGTAAAGGGGTACCCATTGCCAGGCAATGCGTGAAAAAGGTCAAACCCATTACCAAGGTTTTGCTGGGGAGTTCCAAAAACATAAACATTTTTCCACTTTTTCCTATGAAAGTGGTCCGTCCAAAAGAGCCCCGTGTGTACTCAGAAATGACTCAGAAAAAAGAACGTATAAAATCGAAATTTTCCTCATAAATTTAAATAATTTTGTAATCTTTTTTGAGTCTGAAAAATGAACCCTCATTTTGAGACAGCTTTTTTGATTGTAGATACAACTTTTTGGGTTGTTTTCTGAGGGTTCATATTTTTTTACCAAAAAAAGAGTGTCTTCAAAAAAACAATAATCATTTCTGTGAGCCATTTAAGAATCTTATTTATGAGCGCTCCGAAATTGCTGGCTGGGTTTCCTTTTGTTAAAAATGTCCCTCTTATTTATGAGCCACTTTGTAACCTTCTATGAATGCTCGAAAATGAGTCAGAAATAAGTGTATTTTCAGAGTTTAGTTTTGAGGGGCTCATAAAAAAGAAACAGATATGAATCATTTAGTACCCATAGTTATGAGCGTTCAGATATTGCTCATATTTTGGACTCCAATAAGAATCATAATTTATGAGCACTCAGAAAATTGTTGGCTGGGTGCACACAAGTATAGTGCCATTTAGGTTACACAAAATTTTTGGAAAATTTCAAATATTTTATGTTTTATATACAATTGTTATACACAAGTATCCCATATCATAAGTACACACAATGTGAAGTACACGAAATCGATTACATTGTGCGGACTTACACATTTTTATAAAGTAATGGAAGAAAAACTGTAGCAAATGAATTTAAATATTCTTTAAAATTCAAGTTTTAATTTGAGAAAAACTCTTACTGTGATGCTATTGAAATTAGGCGGTGCAAGAGTCATTCACTTCCCCTCGAATATGATCCGCAATTAGAAAATAAAAAAATCTTCGCCAGTTCCAGGATTTTTAAAGAACATTTGAACATATCGAGCAATACCGCCAAAATTTCTTAAGCGACATGATTTTGGGTTCACGGGGTTTGATAAAAGTCATGGTTTCTTGATAAATTTCATTACCGTCCAAAATTTTTTAACTCTAGAAAGTACGGTTACAAATTTAAGCAAAAGGCAAAAATATCTTAAGCGCCCATTCCCATATGTAATGAACAAATGCAAGCAAACTGTAGTTTGTTTAAATTAGTTGATTGCGTTGGAAAAATGGTAGAATGTGTAATTTGTTATTCCTTATAGTATAGTATAGTATAGTACAATACATTCCTTCTAAATCCAAATATAAATGTAGTAAGTTCCAGAGAGGAATCATGCAAATAGCAATGTCAACACTCCTGTACGAACAGCGCCTACGTGCAAAAGTTCTTGCTGCTCCTCGGGCCAGTAAGACCTTTTGGCCATTCCAACTTTAAATAGCTGGAAATTTTCCGACCAAACTTCTTGTAAATGTAGATCTATGCCAAAGAAATATTTTTTTATTACTCTTATGGCTTTGCAGCACCCCATAGCGGAGATATTTGGAATTAAAGTTCAAAAATTAATATGCTGCCGGTCCCGAACGGGTTAAGATTTTTTAAAAATTTAAATTTTGTATTTTTCCTATAACTAAACTCTACATAAAAATTTTTGATTTTTTGAATTTTATTCATCACACAATTTTTGAGACTAATTTAAACAAAAATTTTATTTTTCCTTAAATTTTGCTGTGAAAAAAATGTGTGTTGACACTATGAAAAATAGCTCGCAAATGAACACTATTAAAGACTGCTATATGAAATTATACACAGGTATTCTAGAACTTGAATGCTACTGAGTAAAAAAATTCGTTAGAAAAAAAAATAAATATAACGGGAGTTATAGGCACAAAACAACGAAGTTGCTTGTAGGCAATTTTGGGGTCGAAAGGGTTAAGGGAGTAAAGGATAATGCATTCCTCTATCCCAACTCTTATAAAGGATGACCAAATATTCACTGACTAGGTTGATAAAACCAAACTGCTGGCTGAAAAAGTTCGTTCGTGCCGGAAAGCGATCAACCACTAGCCGTGCTCGAAAGAGTATCCCATACTATGCCCAAGATATTCTTTCGTCCTCGAACCGTTAAAAGGGATCCTGCCAATCCTGACGTAAATAAGTTGGCGGTCCCAGATGGTGTACCAGCGCTGGTACTGAAACAGCGGTCTTGGACGCCATCGCGTCGATTGGCAACCCTCTTTAGCAAGTCATACCACATTGACAACTATCTATTGACAAGTATCTCCCAATTGCAATCTGCTCTGCGCTCTCGAAGGTTATGGAGAGCATGGTTAACTAATATCTTATTACTTATCTCCAATTTACGTCTTAATGATCGACTGTATAGGTTTCGTAGAAATTGTTCTACCGGAGACCTGATGACATTTCTTTGGAAGCGTTGGAGTCCGTCGATTCACAGATTTGGTGAAATTACAATGGTTGCTCTAAATATCTTAAAGGCGTTTGATCAAGTGTGGCGTTAAGCACTTGTATCGAAGCTTATTGCTTTTGGTTTCGGTGATAACTTCTCTCGATTTATGTCGAGTTTTCTCAGGAATCGCACTATAAGAGTTGTTATATGTGGTCTAATCCAACACTCATAGATATAAATATGTACAAGAAGCATAAAAAGCTGCTACAAATTATTAAAAAAAGACTTCTGAAGTGCCCTTTTATACTGTTGAAAACAGGAGAATCTCTTTGCAAAATATAAGTAAAATAAAAACAGCATAAATCTGCAACGTTATAGTTATAGTTGAGTTACATTTTTGTTAACTGCGAACTTCAATTTACCCTGCTAAAAATTAGCAAAAATATTTTCTGAATAATAGTAGATCAAAAAGAGAAAACTTTTAGTTACAAATAATATTCAAGTTACCGAAAGTTAACGAAATCCCCCAATTTTTGAAGGAAAATTATCAAAAATTATCCAAATTGTATAATTTACGATAAAAGATCAAAAATAAACAGTTTGTTTAAAATTAAAATTAATATTTATCTAAGTAAATTTTATTTCTATTAAAATAAATTTTAATTAAATGCAAATATCAACCTATTTTGGCAAATCTATTTTGGTAAAATTGCAAAAATTATTTCGTAAATAGTATTGCTAATTTCAGAAGTATAAACTGTTATTTGAGAACCAGATTTCTTTCGATGAGTGTACAAAAATATTTATTTTCTGGATTTTTCTATTATCCTGCGACGCCCTCTAGCGGAGATATTTACAACCAAATTCGAATCATTCGATTTCATCAATACATAAAGTTTTTAAAAATAAATTTTTTCCTTAATTATAATCTACTAAAATAATCAATATGTTTTTAAGACACTTTGCTTTTTTTTATTAAATTTCGTTGTTGCGTTTTTTATTTTTAATTAGTACCATATACATACAGTGGCTGAAAATACAATGGAAACTTTTAAATATGTTTATTTTTTTTTCAAGTGTATTGGTCAGTAGTAAAATTATGGGTTTTTTTATTACTCTGCTAATTTCGTTATATTATTTATCGATGAGAAACATGGATGGTAACCGAAACGATGCGGTTATCAGTAAGGGTAACCCTATTTTAGATTATTTCGGTAACGGTATTTTAAGGGTAAACGCTATTTTATTTATTTCGGTATCGGTATTTAAAGTTAACGGTATTTTAGTTATTTCGGCAACGGCATTTTAAGGATAACGGTATTTTGATTATTTTGGTAACGGTATTTTAAGGGTAACTTTAGTTAGTTATTTGGATGCATAGCGGAAATTTTTTTACAAAAAACACGAGAACAAAAAACAAAACCAACTTAACATAGGAAAAAAAACAATAACCACGTGCAATTAGCAAAAGCTCAAATTAAAAATAACGGTAACGGTATTTAATTTATTTTGGTAACCGTATCGATATTTTATTTATTTCGGAATCGGTATTTTTCGGATAACGATATTTCAATTATTTCGGTAACAGTGTCTTAAGGATTTCGGTTATTTCGGTAATGGCATTTTAGGGGTAACGGTAGTCAGTTGAAAGGGTTTTGAATAGATAACGGTATTTTAGCGGTATTGCCTGCCGACCCTGGTTCAAAACTTAAAAAAGCAGTTGTGGAGCCAAATTGATGGAAATAAGATTTTTTGAATTTTCTCATAATAGTTTGGGTCAGCCTAATGAGTACAAGTATATGTACTTGTGTATGATCATAATTAGACTGGCAGTCATATGATCGTTTAATACGGTACGTGATCGCATTATAGATATATGCTCATTAGAAAAAGGGGTCAGTTGAATATAGGACCAGTCAAAATGAACCTATCCCGTGACCTATCCTGTAACTGGTTTAAACAGGACAGGTCTGAAAGAAGCAATCCCGTCACTAGTGAATATAGGGCCGGTCTGAAAATAGTTATCCCGGGGATAGTGCAGTGACCGCTATAAATAGACCAGTCTCAAAGGACCTACCCCCCGACTGCTCAAAATATGTACGAAAAAGATTCAATTCGCCAAAATTTTTCGTAATTGCCCTGCGGAAAATGGAGGGTCGATTGATCCAAAGTGACAAATCTGTGACAGGTGAATTGGCGACATGTTAGAAAACTGATGTATACCAAAATTTTGGTGTATCATAAAGTGGTATGTTGAATAAAAACTAAAACTCTATTTTAATATCAATTAAATGATACTTCAGAAGGAAATAAATATACTACCAAAATCGTTAAATACTCTTTAAAGCAATTTTTTAAACACTAAGTAACAATTAATAATTGGTGTTTTCCCCGAACAGCCGAATAACCTCTTTCAGTCTTCGTGGCATAGAATGCACAAAATTTTGATACTCGGAAATGCCGATTTCGTTCCATATCCAAGTGATTTCTTCCTTTGGCTCTCTTAAATTGATAAATTGAAGTCCTGTTAGAAAGTATTCCCCATATAAATTCAACAGGGTTAAGATTTGGACTGAGGATTGGCCATTTCATTGCTGCTATGTTTTTTTGAGAAAACCACTCAGAAATAACTGGAGCTCTATGGATTGGTGCATTGTCCTGTTGAAAAATGGGATGTGACAGCTCAATTTCATCAAAGTATGTTATCAAAACGTTCTCTAGAAGATCAATGTAATTTTTGACATTCATTTTCTGAGATACAAAACAATTGTAAGTCTTTTTTGCATTTCGATGCAGATTAGTTGGTTTTTAATTCCGCGTAACATGCCAGATCTTAATATATCCATCAGAACCGTCAAAGGAGAACGACACTAAATATGACATTTTGCGATTCATAGTTCCAGAGCAAATGGGTGAGGCCATACTGATGTCTATTAGTTTTATGAGTTAATTTCAAACATGGTTTTGAGTCACATCTAATCCACTCAACGTTTTTACTTGTTTGTACTTTCACTTTCTTCAAATAAGATCTTATTTTAAGTGGTAATAGGTTAAAATGGCAAATAGTTGCAAGTAATATGTTTTGTAAGAGAGTGGGTACTGCATAGATTTCATTACTAAGACACTGATACAATTTTCGTTCGTACTATTAATGAATCTATTTCATTAATCTGAATTCATTGATTTAATGAACAATTTTCATTAAATGAATGAAAAAATCATTAATTTAATGAATTTTTTCAGTATATATTTTCAATTAACCCGTAAGATATGTTATAATTTGATAAGGGTTTTGAATTTGCTAATTACTGAAATACATATACATATGTTCCGGTAATAAACGCAAGGGTCGCAAATTGAAATTATTTAAATATAAAAGTCCAAATAATCACATCATATTGTTTTGGCTATTTAGATCAATCGGTAATGCGGTTATGTTTAAATTCTGGTAATTGCAGGTTCAAGTCGAGTTCAGGGAGATATCAAAAACATGATAAAAGCAAAAAAGAAATATATGTAAAAATAAAAATTAATAAATAATAAATTAATGAATACGTTTCATTGATTTAATGAACTCGTTCTTTGCGGACTTTCCAATGAAAAAAATCATTGGATTAATGAACAAATACATTAATACTATGCACAAAATTCTATCAGTGTAATACATGAACTGGTACACTAATAGAAAAAAGTCTGTATAAAATTTAGTTAAAACTACTAAAAACTAGTTAAAAATAATGCTGCAGAAAACAACCGCTAATTTAGCAGATTTTTTTGCTATACACTAGTAAGATAGGAACAGCAAAAATAAAACTGTTAAATATACAAAATTTTAGTTATATTTGAATCAATTTTTTGTTAATAGAAAATAACAAATTAATCTGGTAAAATCAGCAGAAAATTTTACTAAATAATTAGTAAAATTTTAAATTTTCGACGTTTTTATAGATTTTTTTTAATGCAAATAAAAATCGAGTCTTTTAAAAACAGCAGTTAACAATTTTTTGTAGCAAATATTTGTGATAAATTAACAGGATAGACTGCTATTTGCATTCAACTAAATTTAGCTTAAAAATAACAAAAATTTTGTAGATATAACAGTTGATTTTTGCTATTTTTAGTCTACTAATATTTAGCAAAAATTTTTTTTGGAGATTTTATAGTACAATTTGTCATTTTCAATTAACTAAAAGTTAACTTAAATGTAACTATAATTCTATAAATTTAACAGTTTTATTTTTGCTGTTCTCATTTTACTAGTATTTAGCAAAAAAAATCTGATAATTTAACAGTTTTTTCTGCAGCATTATTTTTAACTAATCTTTAGTTGCTTTTTCTGCTATTTTTACAGATTTATTGCTATGATTTGCAGATTTATCCTATTACAAAGTTTTTTTTGAGTAGTTACTCATTATCAACAGTAACCTGTGAATCAGTAATAGTGTGTGCGACGTGAAATCAGAACGTTGTATGTTGAATCTTTGATGCCCTCTAATAAATTTTTTTTTTTATTATTTAAATTTAATATTATCTAGTATTAAGTTATATCCAATTTGATCGGGATAAACCTGGAATGTAAGGAGATCATTTAATATAGCTTTGTATCATTTTGCATTCAATTATATCCAATTTGATTCAATTTAATCCAGTTTTCGGATGATCGTTTTTTGATCGTGACCCGAATTATACACCAGTTACATATTGAGCATATAATGTATATATTCTCAATATATATATGATGTTCTATAAACTTTTTTCCTCGATCATCCATAAAATATGAATCTACTCCCACAGCTACACTAAAAAAAAAAGTCAGTAAAGTCAGCAAAAAATGTTGCTGTGTCAGCAAATCTTTAGTCAGGAGCGTGCTTGCAAAAAAGTTGGTAATTTCAGCAAAAGGTTTGCTGAAAATTAGCGAGCTGATTTTTAGCAAAAAAATAGTAATCTTCAGCAAAAGTTTTGCTAACAATTAGTCGACTGCAAATGAAAAAAATCCTTGCCAAAATCACTAAACTTTTTGCTGAAAATTAGTAGACTGAAAAAAACTCAAAAAACTTGTAGCGAAATTTTACTTTAGTTAATTTATTTGCTGAAAATTTAAATATAGAATATGTGTAGAGCTGTTTTTCTTTTTTTGTCATTTCCATTGTCATTTCCGTTTCCAGACAAGCTGCGACATCTACATCTTGTCTATCTTGTTGTCGTCCATGCTATGAATGCGGTTATCAGTACAATTTTTGTAGCAAAATAAATTAGTAAAACATTAGTTCAAAATTAGTTTAGTGCTAAAAAAATATAACTAAAATTTTTGCTGAAAACGAAATTTCAGCAAAAAATTGCTGAAAACTAGTACACTTGATATACAAGACGTTTTACTAATTTTTCTACTAACTTATTTTTTTGAGTGTAGTATCATAAAACTTTTGCAATTTTTTGTAAAATTAAACATCGAAAAACTATTTTTAAATTTAAAAGTAAAAATTGAACAAACATACATATGTATGTTTTTATTCACTTTGTAAAAAAACTTTCATTAAAACGTCAAAAAAAATTCTATCTGGGTATATTGCAATAATTTTTAACAATATTTGTTGATCCCATTTCGAAGTATGGAGTCAAAGAGTCAAACTACATTCGAAAAAATCTATATAAATTAAACTCCCAGTAATTCGAATTAAAGATTGCAAAAAAATATTTTCTAGTCACTAAAATAATGTGCTTTTACTTATCGCTCAAACTGTACACAGGTGTAAATTCGCACCCAAAACAATTTAGAAACGCAGTAATTTTTCTACAACACTCAGGAAATTATTCCTAATAAATAAGGTGTTGCTTTCTTTGGAAAGATGATAAACAAGAGACGAAAGGCGGTGAAAGATGAATGACTTCAAATATGGCATGATTGCTTATGACTAGTTTTGATGAAAATAATCGTCGTCAATGCAAAAAATTATACTCGTTTTTCACGTTGATGCTAGCGATATTTGGGTTTCGTTCGCAATATAGCATACCCACATTTTGATTGAGTAGTAAAATCTTTACGCCATCAGCATTATTTTTTCTTGAAAAAATTTCCATTTATCTACACTGATAGAATTTTCGTTCATACTATTAATGAATCGATTTCATTAATCTGAATTCATTGATTTAATGAAAAATTTTAATTGAATAATTGAAAAATTAATTAATTTAATGAATTATTTTCATTATATATTTTTAACTAACCCGTTAGATATGCTATAATTTGTATAAGGGTTTTGAATTTGCTAATTACTAAAATAGATATATGTGCAAAAAATGACATCATTTTGTTTTGGCTAAAAACAAAATGATGTCATTATTTCAATCGGTAACACGGTAATGCTTATATTCTGGTGATTGCGGGTTCAAGTTGAGTTCAGGAAGATTTCAAAAACGTTATAAAAACAAAAAAGAAATACATATACAAATAAAAATTAATAAAATAAAAATAAATAATAAATAAAAACGAGTAAAAAGGTTAAAGTCGGGCATGCCGACTATACAATACCCTACACTAGTCTGGTTAAAAGCCAACTAATGTTTGGATCCGAAATTCGAATGGGTTTAAATGGGACTTGTGTCAAATTTTTCTATAATGTGAGTCAGCGCACCAAATTTCATTAAAATATCTTAATATTTGCGACCTGCAGTTTGTAACCAAGCCAATTTTGGGGGGACCCTTATATGGGCACTAGGTCCAAACATGGACCGATGTTAACCAAAATCAATAGGCTTCGTCCTTGTGCTGATATAGGTCGGTGTACCAAATTTCATCAAAATATCTTAATATTTGCGACCTGCAGCGTATAAACAATATAATTTTGGTAGGACCCTTATAATTGGCACTAGGTCTAAACATGGACCGCTGTTCACCAAAATCAATAGGCTTCGTTCTTGGGCCAACATAGGTGTACTAAATTTCATCAAAATATCTTAATATTTGCGACCTGCCGCGTATAAACAATATAATTTTGGGGGGACCCTTATATGGGCACTAGGTCTAAACATGGACCGATGTTCATTAAAATCAAAATCAAAATATCTTAATATTTGCGACCTGTACAGTGCGCACAAGAATGCATGGACAGACAGACGGACGGAGGGACGGACGAACATCGTTAACTCGAAATAAAAAAAATTCTGAGCCGATCGGTATACTATAAGGTGGCTCTAGGTCCAATATTTTTGGTGTTACAAACATCAGCACAAACTTATAATACCCTGACCACGTACTGGTGTAGGGTATAAAAAGTAACGCAAAAAAATATATTTTTTTCAATTAGCTTTCATTTAATGAATACGTTTCATTAATTTAATGAACGCGTTCTTTGGGGACTTTTCAATGAAAAAATCATTGGATTGATGAACAAATTCATTAATACTATGCACAACATTCTATAAGTGTAGAAAGGAGCGTTTATTCTGTATCAATTTCTTATGTAGTAATTATTGAATTTTGACTAATGTAATGACAAATGACAAAATTATTTTCGTTGTTGTTGCATTGTGTGTTATTTTCAAATTCCTTTGCACATTTCATTGCATTTGTAGATACAAGGTTAGGAAAAATGTATTAGTTCTTCTGCCATAAAATAATAATTCTGCCTTCTTCTTACTACATATAACGGGACAGTATCTCCCAAATCTCAACTTACAAGATATAACACTGATTAACATAAGGAAATTTTAACACAAAATTAAGAATTCAAATAAACAAGTAGTAATCAATTCGAATTGTGAAATGATAATTAAAATCACGTTCGGATTAATGCAAATTCGTTTTAACCGTATTCGGATTATAGTTTGTTTAATGTATGCCAGTCGAATTTGAAGCTTTGAAAATTAGTAATTTCTTTTTTAACATATGTAGGTAATTAATATTGATAAATAATCGCTATCTGTAGAAAAAGGTATTTAGGTTTGTTTTACTTGCCAATATCTACTTCTCAGAATTTAAGAACTTGTTTTATTGGATCCATAATACATTCATAATTCATAATTACTTTATATGTATGTTTTGTTGTTGCTGCTGTTTTTTTGTTTCCTTTTAGTACTACACATTCACACAAATATCACCACCCACACCACTACCCACAAGCAATTGTTATTTATCTCACTAACACCTTTGTCTATTATTTTATATTAGTAGATACAATTTGGTTTCATAATGCTACTTACATACAATTTTCCATTTCTTATTATTATGTATGTTATGTTTAACACATTTAATTTAAATTATTCAATATCCTTAGCCTTCCACCCACTTACATTATATCGTTTAACATACAAACCAGACCTGGGAGATTTCAATTACATTTAATGTAATTGATAATATAATTTAAATTTAAAAAAACTCAATTACATTTACATGTAATTGAAATTTTTCAATTACATATTGCATGTGATTGTAATTGAAAATGATTTCAATTACAAATTTCAATTATGTACGTGTAATTGTAATTGAGGATGTCCATAACAAAACGCAATAATTCCACTTTTAAGTTTTTAGCTTTTATAACTGAATCGAATTCTATATATTAAAATCTATATAATAATATATGTATATATAAATTAATTAATTTATGATTTGTATTGTTCCTGGAAAACTATTATACCACAACAACTGTTTTAAAAAAATATATATCCTACTGATTTTAATTAAATTTATTCGTTTTTCCAAAAAATTGTTCAGGTGGAATTATTGCGTTTTGTTATGGACCTCCTCAATTGTTCTTTTTTAAATTACAATTACAGATAATATGTAAAAGTAATTGAGCTTTTTCAATTTCAATTACATGTAATTGTGTGTAATCATTACAACAATTGAATAAAATGAAACAAATACAAATAACAAAAACTGATATTAAAAGAAAATTTCAGATTTAGGCAATTACAAAATCAGCATTTTTTCAAGTTACTGCACTTCAACCAGATAAATTAATAATTCACAAAATATTTAAAATTTCAAAAACACAAGCAAAAAAATTGTGCAATCCTCTTTTTGAATTACTTAAATAAATTGGGACAGATTTAAGGAGACATTTCTGCTTGCTGTTAAAAACTTGTTAAAATAAGAAAAGTTAAAGGACAAACTTGCAAACTTTCTTATAGTCTTTATAAAAAATTTAAAATTATAAGTATGAAATTTTGTTTGTGGAAATGTCAGAAACAGTTCACTTTAACAGAGAGTTTGTCTTAAGCGATTTCGTAATAACAAATGTTTTTTATATGAAAATTGATGCCAAAACGGTCAAAAATCGGATACAATTTCATCTGATTAATAAATAGTTTAATCAGTTAAGATCCAAGCTGATATAATTAGAGAAAAATTGATTAAAAATTTATACGATAAGACTGTATATCTATACAGATATAACTTAATCACAATTATATATGACTATATGTAACTATTTTTACTCGGGACGTTATAATTATCACAATGTCGGTATTTGGCAAAAAATACAAAAAAACATTTTTTTAAATATTTTTTTGGGTATTTTTCTTGAAATTAAGAGATCATGCATTTAAGGGTTAACCGAAAATTTGTCATATCTGAGTTCGTCTTAAATAACTTTTATGGTACATCAAGTTTTTAAAAAGCTGGAAATACAAAATATACATATATTGTTTTCTAATCTTATTTCTTGGCTTAGTAACATAAAACAGTCCATAAAGTGAGGCATCGGTGTACACTAGAGCACACCACTTACAGGCAAAAAAAAAAAAAAAAGTGCGCCGTACACCCTCCAATCTGAAGTATTTTTGCAAGGAGGTTTCAAAAAAAAATTTTTTTTTTGCCGAACGTAGGGTTCGCCATTTTACATTTTTCGTTATATCTTTGGCATTTACAGTCGGATCTTAAAGTATGAAGGCTCCATTAGCCTTTGCGTTCCGTGACAACATATCAGCTGTTTAGTGTTGTTTTTCTTAGCAGAGATCTGCGCCAACCAGATTAATTGGGTGCGGTGGCTAAAAAAAATTGCAGCGGCGGCTTAAAGCTGGCTGTGAGCCAAAAGCTGATCGGCTAGCCAACTTTACAACCGTAACAAAAGAAAATTAAAAAAATATATACTATTTTTAGATTTTTATCGTGTAAAAAAATTTTTCGACGGCGGCGGTAACGAAAATTAGACGGCGGCTCGGCTTAGCAGGTTTAAGCCATAACAAAAATAACAAAAATTCTGTTTTCAACAGGTTCATCCCGCACGGCACGTTACATTACAGAAAAACGAACGACTCAAATGCTTTTTCATAGAACAAAATTAAACCAGCTGATTCGTCACGGCACGTTACGTACAAACTAATTATACCTTGATACATCGATGTTTTTCTCTCGAGGAGACCAGTGTTTTGCTCTAAGGTAGGGTGACCATTTTTTCTGACTTCAAATCAGTACAAATTTTAAAAAATATTGTCATCCAAAAAAATGATTATGCGGCCAACCTTCATTTTTTTGTGAACCGAATGGTTTGGTTGAGGCAACAAAATATTTCGGTTAACCATCATACCATCCTAAAAAACCTTACACATTTCTCCCTATGCATGAAAAATCCAGTTCTTTAAGTACAGGAAACGGACCGATTTTTTAGAAATTTTAATGATCTATTCCCATTCCTTTCTAATTTTTTTTTTTGAAACAGATTGATGAAATATAGCCATGCTGTGAATGGAGCCAAATATGACGCCAAGATAGTATGAACGTTAATTCTTAATTTCTGTTGTCATGAGCAAATTGCATTGTCTAAACTAATTTTTTGTAGATACAAACTAACCAATCGATTGGCTACAAATTTAGCTGTCAGAACAAATCTTTTTTTCTTCCTGCAAATTTCTGCATGATTTCTGAAATAGAAAAACTTCACATTTTGGCAACGTTTTTCTAAAAAAATACGTAACGTTTTTAAAAATGAAAATCATAAGGTTTTATGAACTTTTGTCTATTGAAAATCCCACAGATCCGAAAATTTTTCGATGGAAATACCCACATATATTTCTTCAGATTTTAAGGATTTTTATACGGAAAAATCTTTAGCTTTTGATGACTTTTCCTACACTCAGAAAACAGAATCATTCTGACAAACTGTCTGACAACCGGATAATTAAAATTTTTTTATCACAGTCAATTAACTGTGGTATCTACTGATTTTCTATTATCGCAATGGAACCATTTGATAAATTCGGTTGTCATCACGAATCTTCTCTGTGTATGAAGATACATATTAGATTGAGAAATTAACATGTAGAAAAATCATTTTGAATGCTTTCTAGTATTCACAAAAATTTATTTTATAAAAAAACTAAGTACATTGTACTTGCATTTGGCTTTTTTTTACTAAAAAAAATGTAATATTCTTTTAAATGTCAAAAATCAGTACAATCAGTACAAATTTTAAAAAATCAGTACAAATCAGTACACGACTTTTTCATCAGTACACGTGGCCAAAAATCAGTACATGTACTGATCAAATCAGTACGAATGGTCACCCTACTCTAAGGGCCATTGACCTCAAGTATCCCGTTCTAGTAGTTACCCACCAGATCTCAGTTGCTACCACCCTAATGTACACCCTAATGTGCCACCCTAATATCAGAAAATTAAAGCTCTCAAAAAATCATTAAACTTTTGCTAAGGAAGTTTTTGATAAATCCAGTAGAAATTTTTTTTATATAATTTGGTCGCCTTTTTAAAATTTTTTTATTTGATTTTTCCTTTACAGCAAAACACTGGTCTCCTCGAAGCAAAAAATCGATATATCACACTTTAAAATCCGACTTTAAATGCCGAAGCTATAACGAAAAATTGAAAAAAGCGACCCCTACTTTCGAGAAAAAAAATTTTTTTTTTTTTAAATTGCCTTGCAAAATGAGGTCATATTGGAGGGTGTACGGTGATCTTTTCTTGTGCGGCACGGTCTAGTGTACACAAACTGCGTGAAAAATTAGTTAATCAAACTGATATATTAACTAACGCTTTTAGCAGTAAAAAAGCCAACAAAAGGCCCACCCACTCATTGAACCTGTACATTTTAACATAAAACTTTTTAGTTTTTACTTCAATATTTTAGGGTTTCTAATTTTTTTTAAATACCCTATTAAAAAAAATTAATATGGAGCTTTATATGGTAATAAATAACTTAATGTGATCCATATACCATTTCATCCGAAAAATGGCCCGATATAATTGTGTCAGTTGGTTATCACTTTTTATCTAATTGTATCAGTTTAGATCTTAACTGATTAGATTATATATTAAGCAGATGAAATTTTATCTGATTTTTGACCTGATACAATTTTATGGGTTTATATCGCATGGTATTAGTTTAGATCCAAATAGATACATTACTATACAAACTTATATAGTTATATCTGAATTTTGACCTGATGCAATTATATCTGCTTTAAAACTTTGATACAATTTTATAAGGCAAATGTCGTAAACAAATATATTTTATTTATATCAAATTGTACCACCTACGATCTAAACAGATACCATTAGATATAAACCTCTAAAATGGTATCAGGTCAAAAATTGGATATAATTTCATCTGAATAATGTATAATTTTATTAGTTGAGATCTAAACTAATACAATTAAATAAAAACTGATAAACAACTCTACCCGAGTAAAAACAGTTACATATAGTCGTATAAAATGCGATTAAGTTATATCTGTATAAATATATTGTTTCATCCGAAAAATGGCCCGATGTAATTGTATCAGTTGTTTATCAGTTTTTATCTAATTGTATTAGTTTATATATCAACTAATAAAATTATACATTATTCAGATGAAATTATATCCAATTTTTGACCTGATACAATTTTACCGGTTTATATCTAATGGTATCTGTTTAGATCGTAGTTGGTACAATTTTATATAAATAAAATATATTTTTATCCGACATTTGCCTTATATAATTGTATCAACGTTTTAAAGCAGATATAATTGCATCAGGTCAAAATTCAGATATATGTAATGTATATATTTGGATCTAAACTAATACCATGCGACATAAACCTATAAAACTGTATCAGGTCAAAAATCAGATAAAATTTCATCTGCTTAATATATAATCTAATCAGTTAAGATCTAAACTGATACAATTAGATAAAAAGTGATAACCAACTGACACAATTATATCGGGCCATTTTTCGGATGAAATAGTATATGGATCACATTAAGTTATATATTACCATATAAAGCTCCATATAAATTTTTTTTTAATAGGGTAATTACAAAATCGTTCATATTTATTCGGACTATTAGCGTAAAACTGTGCTTTTGTTGTAAGGCTTAAGGAAGTTTTTTTTTTGGAAATATTTGAAAATAAGTAGTTTAGCATTTAATTCTGAGTGATCACTTTCTGAGCCTGGTTTTAAAAAGTCAGTCTATAACGATTATGAAACTCAGTTTATAAAAAAATTTAAAAGCGTATCAATTATATTGTACACCACCTAAAGAAAACTTTTACACTCAAAAAATCTGCTTTTTGTTTTTGCTGCACTGCGAACAAACGCGGCACCCATTTCGAAAACAGCTTTCTCATGTACAAATCTTCATGCAAAATAAAGCCGTTGTTTTCATATCTTTAAGGTATCAGCTATCTCTTGAAACTTCACTTTACGGTCTGCTAAAACGATTTTGTGAATCACCAGCTCTTTTGGGCGACCAGAGCGTTCGTCGTAATCGGTGTTTGTACGACCACGTTTAAAGTCAGCAAACCACTTCTCTCCCATTTGCCTCGATGGAGCAGAGTCCGAATAACACTTATAAAGCCAAGCTTTGGCTTGCACGGTCTTTTTTCCATTTAAAATAATAATAAAGCAACACACGAAATTGCTTTAAATCCATTGTTTTAAAATAACAAAAATAGCGTCACTAAAACAGATATAACTTGTTCACTAATGAACATGGAATTTTCATTACCTATGACCTGTGTGTCATCCTACGGACTTTTCAGCCCATGTGTTATATATACCATATACCGTTTTCCTTCAATCCATCAAAACATTTAAATTTTCAAAGTTCTTTTCCACAGTTTATGCTTGGCAAATTAAAAAATATTTAAGGGAAAACCCCTAACAGATGATATTTTTTATTTTATATTAGGGGTTTTCATATAAGCTCATAAATTCCTTGTAAACCTTGTATAAATACAAACCATATTTTTTATGTACAGAGTTTGACATTAAACTCATAAACATACCCCTATTATTTGACGTTTTACAAATTTCGCAGATAAAGAAGTTTTTGCGGAAAAAATGCATTGTTTTCATAAAACGTATCCTAAACAACACAATGCACTGTGGGCGAGCAACATTGAATTTTGACCGTAGCTAGGATATGGAATATAAAAGTCTAAAAAGTATCTTTTAGGAAGTTTAGACAGTTGCTGGTCACGAATTTGGAATCGCACTTGAGTTCCCATACATTGTTTTTAAAGGATTTGGGGTCGCTGATTCCGAATTTAGGTTTTCAAGCACGAATCAGAAATTCAGAATGGCGGATCCGAAATGGCAGTCTTAAATTTTAATTAATTATTTATAAAGGATTCCGAGCTGCTGATTACGAATCTTGAAATTAAAAATGGGACATCCAATATGATAGAAAACATTATTCCATAAATACATTGCATTGTCTAATTTGATCAAAACTGTCAATTACTTTTTCGGTTGCTAAACACGAATCTGAAATCAAAAGTAAGGAATTCGAAATTGCGGCCTTGAAATTTTAAAATATTAATAAGTTATATTGGATTTAAGTGATTTGCTTGTAAAGTATTGACCGTTGCTGATTAAAAATCAGTAAGTATAAGGTATTTTTTGTACCTACCAGATACGACAAAAAATGAATGTCTAATTGCATCAAAAAATGTACTAGTATACCATTTTTTTTAAACCCTGGTCTGGTTTTATCGTCGCTTTGTAATTTAGAATAAACAAAGAAGGTACACCACTAAAAACAGATTTGTTGGTTCAACCGAATCGTTCGGTTGCTGCAACGAAAAATTCATTTGTTCCAATCCATTTTCGGTTGTCACAATGCCAAACGAATTTTCGATTGCAGGAACCAAAAGATGGGTAAAAGTCTAAAAATAACTTATTTTTGCCAAAAAAATAAAAATAAATATTGGCTCAAAAAATAAATGTCAAAAAATTACTTTTTGCATCTGACTTTTAAGATGTTACGGTCCCTGGCCAAATCAATTGAAATATTAATTGATAATAGCTGTCTTTTGGTTCATACCATCAAAGTTAAGTATTTAAAGCAAATCTACGTTTAACCACCTGAAGAATAAAAAATTATAAACAGCTAATGTTTATAATAGTTGCGGCATAATCGAAGGTATGACACCAACACTTTTTAGGAAGTAACGCGAAGAAGTTATGTTATATGCGAAAATATATAAACATTGAGTTTTCGACGTTGATAATTATCCACGTTGTAAGTTAACGTGCATATGAAAAGTAATGCGTCAGTTTTCGTCTCTTTGTACTTCGTCTCGTGTACTTTGAGTTTGTTTCTGATATAGGATATAGTTAAGTTCAAAAAACAGCTAACATTAATTTCGTAATTGAAACTCGTTTTTAATTTTTAAAAAAGTAGTTTATGGAATAGTATAAGATATAAGATTCTGCTTTTGATTTCTTTCAAAATAGGCAAAATAAATAATTTTATGATCAAAAAATCTTCTTACATACCGGATTAAATTTAAAAATACTGTATGAAATCTACCTAAATTACCCTTTCATTTTACAATAATCATAACAGTAACTTGTTCAAGAACACTTTTGTGATGTTGTAGGAAGTTGTACAAAATGCGGTGTTTTATTTTTTTTTTAGTCTTTTTTTTCAAAACAATCCAAAGAACTATTTTCATTTAATACAGCATTAGCAACAACCTTGTAGTATTATGTAGTGTTATGCCAAATTTCGGTTATACCCCTAATATACATGCATAACACTATACAATAGCCTAAAAAATGACCACTTGCAACACATCTTTTTTAATGCACTTTGGTGCGCTTAATCTGAACCTGGTAAAAAATTGGTCGGATCGTTTTTGAGATATCGTGTAGTGCTGGTAAAATATGAGTAGTGGGTATCGAGTATCGAGTATTCGTCTTTTTTTTTTTGGGTACTCGATACTCAAAATTACTACTCGATATTTTTAGAGTTGCATTTTGGACAGAGAAAATATATAAAAATGTGACTCCGCTAAAATATTTACCACAAAAATATGACTCTGCTAAAATGTTTGTCACAAAATTACAACTCTGCTAAAAGAAAATATCAGAAGTAAAATACTTAAAATAATATGTTAAAAAACTATGAAAAACGCAATGAATAGTTGGTGAAAAAGTTAAAAAATATGTTTATAAATTTAAATATTGAATTACCATAAACATTTTCAAAGAATTTTACCAAAAAATTTCAAATTTAAAAACCGTTAAAAGTATTGAGTAGTATCCAGTATTCAAATCAAAAATATCGAGTAGTATCGAGTATTGAAAAGTAAACGAATTTACCAGCACTAATATCGTGGTTTTTACTTTTTGTCCGATATCCCACTTTTTTGCATATTTTACAAAATTTCTCTAAATTGTACCTTAAAACTATAAATTTTTTATAAAGATTTTAAATTTGTTACAATGAGTGTTATTTTGTTCGGTTTAAGGTAAATTATCACATGTAGAATTTACAATTAGTTTTACAAAAAACTTTTGAAACAAAATTCCTAGAACCAATGGTTGACAATTAATGCATTTTCAAGTACTACACAGTGCAATCAACATATTGTCCTTATGGGGTTCTCTCTAGGTTATAACGTAGATTTAAGTTTTTGTATTTAAATACACTCTTCAATTTACACTAAATTACCTTTCATTTCAGTATAATCATTCTTATCCGACCGAACAGTTCGGCCAAAAAGTGGCATTTGGTCGATTTTCTGTTATTTGAAAGCACTGTGACAAATTTTTATACTGCTAAAATGTTTGTTCAATCGATTTAATACCATTTTGAGCATAAAATTTAAGGAAAACTCCGTAGTTTAGCCATAAAATTAACTGTTCGGCCGCCGAACTTTTTTCAATTTGGCCGAACCTTCGGCAGCCGAACAATGAATTTATTGCTTAACTTCGGACTTTTCCTTAAATTTGACACTTAAAATGCATTCTAATCGGCCCAACAAACATTTTTCCATAAACAAAATTTGTCCATAATGCTGCAATATACCAAATTCCGACCAAATACATTTTGTGGCCGAACTGTTCGGCCGGACACTAATAATCCTGTCGGTAAATGCTCAAGGGCATTTTACTGACATGGAAGCATATTCAAAATTTACATTTGTAGCTTAATGATTACAAATTCCCATTTTGTAATAAATGGCCTCAATGCAATTGTTTACAAACATTTTCTCTTAATAACTTATTAAATGTGGATACAATTACTTTAACGGAAAAATTTCAACTTTGGCCACACTGAAAGTAATTGTATCCACATTCAATAAAACATTAAGAGAAAATTTAATGTTTTATTGAATGTGTTTAATGAAACTTTTTCATTGAGTGTATGAAACTTTCAATAAATAGATTGAAATTTTTAGCAATTTTCTATGAAAAATGACATTAATTCAATGAAAAGTTTCAAAAAAATTCATTAATATCAGTGTAATATACTATATCAATAAAATAATGTTTTTGTCACAATTCTTGAACAAAAAAATTATAAACTTTTTAGGGGCCAAAGGTTGGAATTTCCAAATTTGGCGGCAAAAAGGAAAATTACACAACTTTAGATTTTTAAAAAAAGTTGTATAGGGTTCCATTCCCAATACAGTAGACGCTCGCAAATTAGAACCGCTTTGTTTTTGAGGCAATTCTAATTTCTGAATTATTCTAATTTCTGGACGTTTTTTTTCGTTTCGTTTCCAATGATAAAGTGTTTTTTTTACGTTTATTTAACATTTTAAATGATACACTTTCACTATTTAATAGAGACTGCCAAATAATATGTACACGCGTATCAAATTTCACAAATAAACTAGCCAAAAATGTACATAAATGCGACCAAAAAAAACAAATAGGGAAAAACATATATAATTTGGTGATTCCCCTTTTTAGTTTTACTTTATTCAAACAGAATAAAAATAAATTGGGGATTTCCTGTGTATTCAAATAACCAAAAAAAAAAAACGCTCAGAAATTAGAATTTTAATTTCGAATTTCAGAGCGTTTAATGTATTGCAAACATTGATTCTAATTTCTGGACGTTCGAATTACTGAAAGCTCTAATTTGCGAGCGTCTACTGTATATCGGAAAAAAAAATAAAATAAAATTATGGCAGTTGGCAACGCTGTATTTGTATAAACAGTTGCTAATGTTTACATTTTTATAATACATATCAGTTGTGAAGCAATAAAATTTTTATAAAATTAAAACATTATTTTCAAAATTATATTTTTATTAAAAAAATCTGTGAATATGGATTGTAATACTTGAGGTGTGAATATGGATTGTAAAGGTGCGTTTACAATGATGGAGTACTCCAATCTGTAGCAAATTTAGTTCTTTTCTCTTTCTTACTAATACATTTTTGTATTTTGCTATCTTTTTTTATTCCACTCCAGAGTCAAATTTGTTTGACTCTGGAGTACGGATTTGTTTCACTCTAAAGTTAACATCACTCTGTTAACTGTTTAACATGACAAATATAACTAAAAAAACACATTACTAATTTGTTCACATCTCTAATTGTCAACAAATTATAAAAAATATTGAAAAATATAAACATATAGTTTCAATATAGAATAAAATATATAATAAAACATTTTTTTATAATAACAGCACTGAAAGCCGTGGCAAGATATTCGCAAAATCTGCGTAAGTATTGAAACGTCAAATATTTTTTTTGAAGTAACTCTACTCTACATTTTGAACAGTTAACATTTCAATCTGTCCTGCAGAGTAGAGTCACTCTAACATTGTGAAAGCACCTTAATACTTTATATGTTGGAAACATATTTTGATAAATGTTTGTATTCAGTACTTATTTAGTATTTTTTATTACTTATTTAATGTTTTTTTGTGAAATTTTGAATAGTTTTATCGTTTTATGCGGAGTAGAACTCACAAAGATAACTAGAGAGAGTTTCCTTCATGTAGTTCTTCATGGGAAACTCATGTTTTATGTCATGCTAAAATTATTTGCAAACAACTGCAGTCGAATGAATTTTTAAATCACCCTTCAAGTTCTTCTTTACAAAAGATTTTTTTATGGGGGTCCATTAAAATAGGGCGTGGTGCGTCCATTTTTCTAACAAATATTTTGTTTACTGATAAAATAAAGCACTTTACACAGTTATACTTAATAAATTGAATGTGGCTTTTGCAAAAGTTGCGTTCATATGGATGCACCAAGAAAAGGCTGGCGCGACCAGCACAATTTTTTTCCAAAATATTTTTACGATTTATACAAATCTCTGTAGCAAAGTATATGGGAGAGTTTGTTTGGTTGTTCACGAAATCCTCCCTTAAATCATATATTTTGGCAGTGGAAGCATGCATACTAAATTTGGTGATGATAGCTTATGGGGAAATATTTTTCCGCGATTTTCGGCCATAGTGCAATAGTGCGATTTTCGGCCATAGTGCAATGCAATTTATATTTTATCATAATGGCAATCGTTCAAAAATACATATAAGCATTTAGTAATAAATTCGACAGGGCCAAAGGTTGGCTTTTTATATTTCCGCCAAATTAAATTAAACTTAAAATGTCGTACATAAATTTCTAAGATTTTAGTTGTAAGTATATATGAAATCTCTAGATTCTGTTGGTTCTAAAAATAACAAAATTTATTACAAATTAAGAATGTTGTAAGAGTACACTAAAAACTGACTGTTCTCAATATCCTTGCCATATGGTAAAAATGTTATAGTTTTTTAAAAACATTTTTCTTTTCATATTTAAACTTCATAAAAGTAAAAATATAAAAATAGATTTTTATAGTATTTTTTACGACATCGATTATTTCAAAAGGATCATTTTTGAACTCAAAATTCAAGGCCTAAAAATACAAATGAATATATCTCAAAAACGAAATCTCATTTTCTGGTGGTAGAGTTCTTAGTTCAGTATAACGTTTACATCATGGTGTAGGTCCTCATCAGAGATATACCATTCTACGTTGACAATAGTCCTTAGCATCTTATATTGTATAAATTATATAATTTTCAAGGCCTAAAAATACAAATGAATATATCTCAAAAACGAAATCTCATTTTCTGGTGGTAGAGTTCTTAGTTCAGTATAACGTTTACATCATGGTGTAGGTCCTCATCAGAGATATACCATTCTACGTTGACAATAGTCCTTAGCATCTTATATTGTATAAATTATATAATTTTTATATTTAAATTACTTTCAGTTCCTTTATTCCTTTATTATTCCTTTTTTTTTTTGAACAATATGATTTTTCCTTAACAGTTTGGAGTCGGAAACCATCCTCAGATATTTAGGTTAAGTAACTGAGGAAATTGGTGAGTAATTTTTCATTTTTTATTGATGGTTTGTGATCTTCCTATTGGTATACACTACTTGGATTGTTTTATTGCTGTTTGCCTGTATTCCCCAAATTTGGAGCCAGTTTAGTTGATCTTAATAATTGTTGGAGATTTGAAAAGGCCATTCTGATATTTGAGTTAGCTGATAGAAGCTATCTGTTATCGGCAAATTTAGTAAACTTATCATGATTTGCTCGGGGAGTTGGATTATCGGAATATGAACTTAATGCCCATCTTACAAATCACTCTTTTTTTTTGGTTGTGAATCATAATTTATTTCCTATTTCTAATTCTTTAAAAGTTATTCCAACCATCTTCAAAATATAATATAGAAAATATAGAAAATCGGTTTAACATAAACAGCATTTGTTAACTTTTTGTGTTTAAATTAAATAACTTATTTTAAATATTTTTTATTTATTTAAATTTTACTAAAAAATGTATTTAGCAATAAAACATTGTGAAGGTACACTCCAGTCTCATTTTTTAAGGATTCCCATTTATGAAGCTTTAAAATTTGGTATTACTCAAAAACTTATTTTAACATAATGCATTCTTATAAAGTACGTTTTCGTCACAGTTTCAATACTACAAAAATATATGAATATTTTACACTCATGCGAAAGAATATTTAAACATTCCATTTTCATTGCTTCTCTAATATAAAACATAAGTAGTGGTAAGTAGCTGCATTTGAATACACGCCAATATTGAATTCATAGATGAAATCATCAGAAAAGAAATGGTGCCTTCACCACGGTAGTGATGCTTTTATTTCTTCTTTGGCAGAAATATTTTTGCTTTGCTTAGTGTTATGTTGTTAGTAAACAACATTTTTTGCATCGTTTAGGTGATATTTTTTTAGGTATATGTTTTTTTTTTTTTATTCGTTAACTGTTCCGGCTTTTTGAAGAATAAATGTCAAACTTTCCAATAGGCTGGTTTAAAGAAATCAAAAAAATATCGGTTTCGATATACATATATTCATTTACATATTGTGATATTAAATTTCAAGGTCAAAAATTATGCTTTTAAAATGATCAATACATGTCGCCATTGCAAATATAGTGAAAAATGCATCAGAATCAACTTTTATATTTTTAATTTGAAAAAGTTTAAATATAATTTTAAATAATTAAAAAATTGTATTTAAAAAAAGAAGATTTTAAGCTCTATAACTCTATTTAATCAAATGAGCTCATATTCTATATATAGTTTACCTGTCACAATTCTAAAATTTTACCAAAATTTTATTAAATTCGGACAACTTAATTTTTTTGGTTCAGAAATTCTTGCCTATATACACTAGAAATGTATAGCAATTTTTAATAACTTGGCTATCACAATAACTTAGAGATCGGTATAGGTAATAATTCTAGCTTTCTGTAATGGAATCTGACAAACGTATTTTATTCTGTTTCACAGTGTTCACACTTTTGGTTAGTTTTTCAATGATCACTTTGACAAAAATTAGCGAGAGGGATAGATAGCATAGTTAAGGAAGTTCCACTAATCTTTAGTTATTAGTTCTTGAATTTTTCGCTTAACATGCGACAAAAGTGTGTTAATAGTTAGCAAGCATTTGCTTACAAATAATTCTATTGCTTCTTCTTCTTCTTAGACAATAACTAGTTTACTGTAAACATGAACAAACCAACAAAACAAACTAATAATGATGTGTATTTTAAACCTTTCCTTTGATAATGCTAACCAAAATGGATTTCATATACGGAAAAATCTAATTCACAATATCAAAATCATCAATTAATGTGAGCAGCCCAGGTTTAAACACACTGACTAATTCCGGCAGCGCAGCCAGTGGAGTTGGGGGTGTAACTGTGGGTATGGGTTCAGGTTCTATGATTAATACGGTTGTAACAGGTATTGGAGGCACTGTAATGCTGCCAAATTCATCCTCTTCATCTTCGTCATCATCGTCGACGTCATCGTCCAATCACATGCACATGCTAAATGCTGTAGGAGGAGGTGGAGGAGCAAGTTCACAATGTACTACCAATGGCTCAAACAGTAATAATAGTGTCAGCTTACCTCAAGCGCTGCTACATCCGAACAGCAATAGCGGTATGAATGGAAGTGGTACATCAAATTTATCTGGAAACAATTGTGGTGCAAATGTAGTTGGTGCTGGTGGACCTCAACAACCCTCTCCGCAAGCTCCGCCCACCTATGTGAATTTGTAATTAGCCGTTTAAAGTTTGCAAAATGCCAAAACAGACCATACTGAACACCAACCCATTAAAAAGCACAAAAATCCGCAACCTTCTACCCACTCCAATCGATATTGTACTGTTAATATTTAGCACTCATTAAAATGAAAAAAAAAAACAATATACTACAAAGACGCTGCGCTCTATCAACAACGTGTTCTACCATTGTTATCGTAGGTGTTGTTGTTACATATGCTTAAATAATTAAAATTAAAAAAATCTATTTTTTAATTTTTTAATATTGCTGTTAATATATATTTGTTGTTGATTTCTTTTAATTTTTTTTTTTTTTGATGTTTGCCTAATACAAGTTTTGTAAATGTTGTTGTTTTTGATGTTGTCTTCTTTAAAAAAAGCTTAACATTTTGTTTTATTTTGTCTTTAAAAAAATTATAAATAATAGTAATTAAACTGGTAAAAATATAATTTATTCTTAAATATTTTCCCATCGGAAAAATTGAGAGAATTTTTTTTATCGGCAATTGAAATTAAAATACCTCACGATCCGTAACATAAAACAATTAAAATATTGAATGTACCGATTAAACATTTAATGACCTATTACGAAATTTGTAGAATAAATTAATTTAATTAATTATATTTTTTTATATTATCAATTAACTCATTCTCTCCCACTGTTATATAAATATATGTTACGAGCAAAACTCGAGAGTAACGAAAGTTTTGAGTTAAGTTTTTGTTAAATTTTTTTTTGTATTTTAAATTATTCTTAACGCCTACAAATTCCAATTTATTTAGTTTTGCTCTGGGTGTACTAAAACTGTACTAAAAATGAACTACAATTTTAGAACTTGATTTTTTCACTGTCCAACAGAAACTTCCACAAAAAATTTCAGACTGCTGTCTATTCAAATAGCCGTAGGTTAAATTATTTTACAAATAAGAATTTGTATAAAGTCCAAATTACATTATTTTAATTGATACAACATTTTTTTAATTAATACTTTTGAATTTTTAAATTTAGAATTTGAATGATATTGTAGTGAATTTAAGATAATTGGGGGCTACTGATTTCAAATCTGCAATCAGTTTATTCAAACTGGCTCTAGATTTTACACAATTCTCGATTTTACTTTTTTCTATTTTTCAATCAATTTTTTCATTAAAAAATTTATAATTTAGAACTAATAACGTGCCCTATTTTTTAGACTTAAGTGTGTATCAATATCTCAATAACTTTTGTAAATATAGTCGCTCACAGTCAAAATTTAACAATTTTTTAAGGTTTTTTTAGAAAAAAATTTTAAATATAAGACAAAACCCGATTTTAAATATCAAAGCCAATTTGGAAAGAAAAAAGTCCAAAATTTGTATATATGTCATATTGCGTGAACAAATTATATGCACTTTTAGAGCCTTTTGTAATTAAACACTATCATGCAGCTGAACGCGTAGTTCTGATCAGTTTGAGTCGTCTGTCGAACATGTTTTATTCACATTTAATCGCTCAAAAAAACTCACTGTTGAATAAAATCACACTGATGAATTAAATCACACTTTTGAATAAAATCACACTGATCGAACATTTGAACTCACATGAATAAATAAAATTATTAGTGGTTTTATAAAATAAAAGAATAAAATCTTATTGTTTTATAATGGGAATGTACAATGGACCATTTATTAAATGTGTTTCTACAAAATATAGTCGTTGCTGATACTGTAAACCCCATCCTTATTGTTATGAAATTATTTTTCTTTTATTTGGTTGCAATCATGAATATTTATGTTTTTTCTGATTTTATTCTATATCAAAAACGAATGAAAACGACAAACGGTTAAATCAACGATGCAAAAAAAATCACTTGGTTTGATTGATTTAAAATCTGCAACGATTATGTGTATTTGAGTATATTCGACGCTTGAAAGAAAACGAATGTTTATTCGGGTGTTGATTACATAGAGAGTTGAGATGTATAATTTTATTGACTTTTCTTTGAGTGTTAGTGTCATTAAACGTAGTATTATCTTGTTTTTAAATACATAGCCTTATAATATTCTTTGCAATTAAATAAAATAATATTGTTTGTAATTCATTTAAATAATATTGTCTGTAAGGATTTAAAATCCATAGACTTAATTAAATAAATAATAAAAAAAAATTGCAATCAACAGTTGCAGTTCTCTGATACACACTTAGATTTGAAAAATAGGGCATGGAATTAAGCTTAAACTGTGTAAAAGGTTTTCTTTTTGGAGCTATAGTTACTAAATTATAATTTTTTTATTGAAAAAACCTGTTGAGAAATGGAAAAAATTGTGCAAAATCTAGAGACAATTTGGATAAACTGGTTGCATATTCGAAATCAGCACCCTTAAGTTATCCTAAATCCACTGCAAAGTTCTGCAACTTACAAATATTATCTTATTTTGTAGAGCTGTGTAATTGAAAATAGTAAATGAGGCTTTATATAGAAAAGATATCAGGTAATTTCCAAAAACTAAGCGATTGAATTCGAAAACTCAAATTGTTATTTAAAATATACGAGTTGAAATTGAAAAATGTCAATGGCATTTAAAAGTTATCTGCTCAAATTTAAAAATATTTTGCAATTTCAATCTAAGTACATCTACAAAACTTTTTATGAATTCTATTGAAAAGTTTTAGTCAAATTTTTAGTTTGCGTTTTTCATCCAAAAATCTTATAATAAACTCGTATAACTATTTAGGAAAAAGCTACTGGAACTAGGGCAAAAAGGCAGTTTAAAAAAATATTAACTGAATATTAGTAGACTTACAATAACAAAAATAATTAATAAATATTTCTGCTAATAAATCAAATTTTATATCTAAGATTATTGTTCACAATTAATTTCTAACTTGTCTGATTCTAATACTGTAATTTATAAAATACTTTATATTGTTGTATTAGAAAGTCAAATGTTGTTAATAAAGAATACAGATTTCAGAAGGATAGATCGTCATTCACTTTAAAAAATATAAATAAAATTTTGTGAAAAGAACATTATTTTGTGATATTTGTTGTCCATTAATATTCAGTAGCATTTTTGCTGATTTGAGCAGGGTAAATTATTATTTGCAATTAACCAAAATCTAATTTAAATATATAACATATTTTGTAAATTTAACAGATTTTTGCCTTTTTTTTATTTACTAGTATTTGACAAAAAAAACAATCAGCAGTTTTTTTTCTGCAGAGCCCTTTTTAACTAATTTTTAGATCAAATAGAAACATTTTTACAAACTTCTCTCTATGAGTGTACCTACATTCATTTCGATCAGACAAAATTACCCGTCTCCTTACTGAAAATTAAAGCGCAAACTTATGCACAATGGGAAAATTTGTACTTTTTTCAAACAATTTAATACGTACCATACAATTTTAGAATTAAAGACAATATTTTTGGTGAATAACATGTTGGATTGGAAATAAAAAAAATTGTTAACTTATATCGAACCCTATCTACCAAAAAGACGTCATCGCCACGATTTTACTTTTGTAAAAATATTGTAAAAAATATTTTTAGTACTGTTCAGCTTTATCGGATTTGATCTTCTTTAAAGTGAAATATTTTTCATTCTAATTGACGAGAAAAAAACTTAAGCATAAACCACATAAACGCAGTGTCGACCGCAGTGTTGCGTTTTTGTCGATAAAGCAGTTTTTTGTATCTTCTTTATTTGTCACTGCCGAGAAATTAGAAAACTATCTAAATAAACTAGAGCCGTTTTTAAACAAAACGGAATAATAATTTTTTAGAAATATTAAATCGTTTCCGCGAAATTCAAGAACAATATTTGACAGCACTGCCACTATCCACTGGCACTTTCACTATGTCGTTTGGGCTTAAAGTTTAAAAATGTTAAAAATTTACTTTTTTCAAATGCTTTCCTATAGAAATGCCCGGTTTTTCTCGTCAATAAGATAAAATGAAGAAATATTTTTATTGAAAAAAATTGATTTCGAAAAACATATTTCCAGCTGAAAATTCAAATTGAAGAGCTATTCTGATTCGGCGAAAACTTTCCAAATATGTATAACGGTAACCAAATGATATCGTCAGCTTATTATTGGTTTATCCTATTGACCATTTTTGAGTTAGGAATGGATTACATATAATATTAATATCCCCTTATTGATTCCGAAACAAGTTTCTCGATATATAGTATCATATCTTAGAAATCCAGTATCGACTTTGATGTACTTGCAATTTTTGCATACAAAAATGAAAAAATGTATCGTTTTTCTCGATAACGACTTTTTCACATATGGGTCAAATCAACAACAGGCTCACGATATTCCTACAAAGTCCTAATTGGCTCCACCCTATTTTATTGCTTGAGAATGTATTGTTCACCGTTGGATGGATAATTCCAACTGACATCTAATGTGTTTATTCTTTTTTGCTCAAACGAGAAAATACGGCAAAGGTCCTTTCTTTAAAGTGATATTTGGCAGCTAAAAACAGTTGCAGTTGTTTTATGTTATATGCAGATATCATTGCAATCGCATAAATAAAAAAATTAAAAAAGCATCTCCTGTAAAATTATATTTTTGGCGCTTACGTCTTTTTGCCGGAAAAGTCTGAATATTTTTAAATAAAAAAATGGCAAAAATTAAGATCAATTCTTATTGGGCTGGAACTTTACCAAGATTGTTATCTATCCGCGACTATACACAACACAACAATCCACAACATATAAAAAATGCAACAGTTTAACGACCAATATATATTATTTTCACCATGTTCACTTAAATGTGTAATTGGCATTAAAATCAACATATTTTATGACAAATAGTTTTTAAGGGGGTTATTTTGTAAAACGCAACGCCTTGCGTTGTTTTCCATACAAATTGTTTTTGTAACAATAACAATTTACACAAAAATCAACGCAACACAAGGCGTTGCGTTTTACAAAATAACCCCCTAAATGTTTTTAGTGCACTTAATAAATGATTTTTAAATAATTTGCATAATTTATTTTTTCACAAAAAAATAACAATGCAAGGAATTCGAGCTGTTCTGATGAAAAATGACGCATTCCAGATTAACTGTACTTCTAATAACAATTTTCGCAAAGCGTTGTTGTCAGTTTATATGTGCACAATTCCCGCTGTGTTTAAATTATTAAACGCTCATAATTTGTACTGATCTATCTACTTACACACACACACACACACACACACACACACACACACACACACACACACACACACACACACCCATACACAAAATCGTTGCCAAGTAATTAGAAGCATTTCAACTAATAAAGTATTTTCGCAAAACTTACTCAAAATTTAAGTAGAAAAACCTAAAAACTTGGTAAAGTGAGTCTAGTTTTCGCATAATATATGCGAAAAAACAATATTAGTTGAAATGCTCCTAATTACTTGGTAAAGATTTTTTGTGTTATCAGAAAAAAATGTTAAATCAATAAAAAACAACACTAAATTAAATAGAACCAGCTTTGAAATTGAAATAAGATTGTTTTCTTTTTAATTAACAAAACAAAATCTTAAATATTAATATGTGACCTTCTCCGAGAAAAGGGACCTAGTGTGTGAAAATGAAGTTTTGAGAAGAACGCATTTAAAGTTAAATTAAAAATAAAATTTTAATGTTTTTCTCATTTTTATCGAAACCCGTTTTTTGACACACTAGGTGCCTTTTCTCGGAGTCGGTCACATATATTAATTAAAATATGAAAAAGTTTGTTTTAACTGGGATTTTATCTACTTTAATGAGATTCATATTTAATTTAAAATTGTTTGTAAAAAATAGGATATCAATTCAAATATGATATAATAATTGATTTTACTGTAGTTATTTTCTCTGTGTATGGCTGGTTTATCCATCTTGAAATGCCTGAATGTTTTTGTTTTGCTTATCGTTTTGAGAACCATTTTTTAGTTTATTTGTTTAAAAGAAACCCTATTTTGAATATAAAATGTTTTCATTTTATTTACATTTTAACTTTTACAATTATAAAATTGTTGTTTTACTATTGTTTAATTTTTCAGTTTTAAAAAGTACATTGGGAAGAAGCAAACAAACAAGATGTTAAAATATTTCTCGCATTTAATATCTGTATGAAGAAAAAAAAACAGATAACACCAGTTTACAAAATATGAGACGAATAACACACAAGTTTTTCCAAAATGGCTCAAACTAAAATTACCTATGAGCTTTTTTGCTTTAGGAAGAATTTTCATATATTTTTCATAAAAACTTGTAATAATTTTTTAAAGCAAAATTTCTAAATTTCAACACAAATTTAAAGTTGTATTGATTTTTTTAATTTTAGATAAAAATCAATGAAATATATTCCCTTAAAATATATCGTTGGAATAAATATGGCAAAATGTCACATTAACTTTTAGATTGAGCCGATAGAATACTCCGGTGAACCTATAGTTTGGCTACTATATCATTTATGAAAAATAGAGGTCCTTGCTAGAGCGATTATTATTTTATAGTTGTTGATCTTTGACCCCGTTCCCTTGCCTGCCACTTGGGAGTAGCTATTTCATTTCCTGGTAAAAGAGGATCAACACGGTAGTTTGCATGTAATTTATATGATGACTGTGATTTTCGATCATCGCCTTCATTGGATTTGCCGCTTCGTATTTGATCAACATGACGTTTAAATATTTTTCCTTGATATCTTATTTCATAGTGTAATCGTTCCTTGTATCCATTTATCCATGCGGGGATTGTGAGTTAAAAATCAAACCGATTCTAAGAGTTTAAAAGTTCGAAACGTTGGCCTAAACTTATTTTCATGCTTTTGAGTCATTTTCGTATACGAATCTTCTGGTTTGATCAGATCCAGCCGAGTTCGTAGCACTCGTCCTAAAAACAGTTCAAACGGTGGTTGCCCCGTGGTTGAATGCGGTGCCTTCCGATTTTGTCGAATTAATATATTCAGATTCTGCTGAAGTGAGCTTCGGGTGGTTTGCATTGCCTTTAACGCGTCCTTAACCGTTTGTACACTTCTCTCGGCTTGACCATTAGATAAGGGGTGATATGGAGCCGTGAATCTATGGTATTTATCAGCTACGGTTTCCAAAAATATTTTAAAGTCCTTTGATGCAAAGTTTGTTCCATTATCGGTCACTACAGTAACTGGCACTCCATAAGCTGCAAACAACTCATCTAACATATAAATGGTTGTTCGTTGTCATCGTGTTCGTTATTTTAACCTCGAGTCATTTACTGTAAGCATCTGAAATGACCAGTAACATCATACTCGCAAATGGACCAGCATAATCTATATGGATACGTTCCCATGGACCCTTAGGATAGTCCCAATGATGATCTCTAAACTTCGGGAGAGCATGAGCATTTTGCGCGAACTCGTTGCACTCTCTAGCTGTGTTCTCTATATCGCCATCTAATCCTGGCCAAAAAATAAACGATCGAGCCAGACCTTTCATTTTTACTATGCCCAAATGTGCAGTATGTAGATCCTTCAAGATAAATTTCCGGAGATTTGTTGGAATGACAACGCGATGCTCGAAAACTAAACAATTTGCTGAAATCTTGTAAAGAGACTCTGGTGCCTTATATCCTGCACGTATCAGGCATTGCCCTGATTCTAACAACCGTACAATTTTCCCCAAATATTTATCTTTCCTAGTTTTTACAGCTATGCGTTCGGATTGTATTGGCAATTGATCTATTTGAACAATAACAAACTGATCAAATTCATCTTGTCTTTTCTCTTAATGTAATTAGAGTTGATTAAGAGACAGACTCCGAATTACATTTTCTTCTGATTTCAACGGAACCCTGGAACAATAATCTGCATTGCTTTAGTGAGCTTAAAAATTACTTCGTAATCGAAATTTCCCAAACAATCTCCATAATTTGCCATTCTGCTAATACAAAGATTCGGAAGTGATTTTTCGGAATGTAATATTTGTGTAAGGGGTTTATGCTCTGTAACTAAGATCCAGTGACGCGCATAAAGATATAAGAAAAAAAATGACTTAACAGCCCACACTATAGCTAAAGCCTCCTTATCAATTTGGGGATACCTCTGCTCCGTTGTTGTCATCGTGCGACTAGCATATGCGAATGGCCGTTCTTGACCGTTGCTCAGGTGATGTGAGAGCACAGCTCCCACTCCGGTTTTACTCGCGCTGTTGCCAATACTAGTGGAAGAGATGGATCATAAGACATTAACACTTGTGGTGATACTAGAATGCCTTTATTGTCTTCATAAGCGCTGTGCGCATCACTTGAACATTCGAACCGTTCTTTTAGCAACATGTGTCGTAACGGTCTTTCTCTGGTTGCTAGATCAGGAATAAAAGAATTATAGTAAGTTGCCTTGCCCAGGAATAGCTGGAGTTCCTCCGAGGTAGAAGGTTTCTGGGCATCTCGCACCGCTTCAATATGTTTGTCCGATTTGCGAATTCCTTGGGCAACAATTTTGTGACCGAAAAATTCGATTCCTGATATGGCAAAGACACATTTTGCTCGGTTTAGACGTAAGCCATGCTTCCTCATCCTTTCTAATGTCGTATCAATAGTATTCAAAAGCATGTTGAAATTACTCGCGTGTATTAAAATATCATCAAAAAAATTCCTGACATTAGGAATTTCTTGGAGAACAGATTCTATACGCCTTTGACAGATCACTGAAATATTTGCCGCCCCATTAACGGCTCGAGTAGGTCTGATTAAACCATGAGTTGGGGTATTCAGAGTTAACTTATGACTGAATTCCTCATTCACAGGTAAATGTGTATATGCGTCAGTTATATCCAGATGACAAAAGATTGTTGCGCCCTTCATGTGATTGAATATTTGTTCCGCTCTCGGTATTGGGTGTTCATGCGAGGATTCAGCGTCGTTTTATAGCTGCCAGTTATCCTGATTTTACCATATTTCTTTACTATCACATGCGTCGTTGAAGCCCATTCTGAATAATCTACCCGTTTGTAGTGACCCGATTCAAGGTTTTTTCAATCTCCTTTGCGTATGCATCTCTCGGAGCAAGAGGAATCTCTCTAGCTTTGGCAAATACCGGTCTTGTGTCTGGTTTAAGATGAACAGAAATAGGAGGACCTGATAACATACCTGTAAATTCACCAAATTCATCACCATATCTGTTAAGAAGTAGATCAAGAAGTTGTTGCTGATATTGCTTTAAGTTAGGCGTAGCAGTTGATATTGCATTTATACGATTTGAAGATGTTAAGAGCTCAGTAATATTGATTTCGTGAGTAAAATATGCTATCCAGTCCCGCCCGAAAAGAGAATCATAATCTTCTTTCACTACGTATAAAATCATCTTCCGTGATGTAGTTCCAAGTGTGACAACAACAGGTAAGCGTCCCACAGAATTAATTCTATGGGACGTGTAACTCGAAAATTGCCTGTCACTTTTCTGTAACAAAAAATTTTTCTTTACAGTACGAAGGGTTAGTTTAAAAAATGATACTAGCGGGTGATCCCGAATCAAATTCCATGAAAATGGGGCGACCATCGATCTGGACACTCAAGAGTATCTTCTTTGATGATTTCATATTATAAATTTTGTTCAACCTTTGTGTGCACTCTTCTTCAGAGTCAGATTGTGTTGTGTCCTTTTCAGTTATTTGTGCCAACTTTGATTTACAAACTCTGGAAATGTGTCCCCGTTTTCTACATGAAAAGTATTCCGCATTACTGAACTTGCATTGCCTTTCTTAAGTGACGACCTCCACAACCACTGCAAGTATCGGAATTAGAGTGATTACCTTTACCTTGTAGTTGCTTCTGTGCAGATTTTTTTTTTGAACTTTGGTGGAGAAAAGCCCAATTTGTGAGTTAAGAGGCATTTGTTCTGAACGGTTTACCTCAGCGGCAGTGTTACGAGTATCTTCCAGGGACTGAGCAATTTCATAAGCTGCGGCGAAAGTTTCTGGCTTTTTTGCAATGATAACATCACAGATTTCTCGTGATTTTAATCCATGGAGCAGCTGCTCAATAAGCATCCTATCCAGAAAATTATTATACCCACAGTAAACAGCGCCATGTTTGAGACGAAGACCAAAACTGGCGATAGATTCATATTTCAATTGTTTGATTTGGCGGAATTTGATACTTTCCGCATATTTGTGTTTTGGTGCCTCAAAATGACATACCAGAATGTGTTTTATCTCCCCATAAGAAAGGTCTCCAGGGTGTTTTGGTCTCACTAGGATACGAAGAGCAGTATTCAATTCTGCCCCCATATTAACTCTTGCGTATTGTGCTTGCAGCTCTATCGGCACAGAAGCGACCAGTCGTACCGTGTAAAATATTCTCCAACCATTGCTGTTTGGGATGAATTGTATTCGGTCATTATAAATGGTGGATGTTTCTGTGTCTCCACAGACGTAGATGACGAGTTTGCCGAAGTCATTTGCGTAGCGTCTTCAAATGCTTTATGAATCGCATTGGCGAACATACCAGACAGTGATACAATAAGTTCTTGAGGAATAGCCATTGTTATTTGGCTATCCCACTTCTGACACCAACATTTTATTGTGTATTCGATTCAATTTTATTAACAATAATGAAATTAACACTTAAATTAATTTTCATAGAAAAATTAAAAAGACAGTTATGACAAAATTTACTAAACAACAATAATTTAAAAATGATTCCGTAGTAGCAGGTTGTTATACAACACGCGTTTTAAAACTTTACAAGGAAATCCAGTGATTTTGAAAAAAACTATGGACAAATAAAGAAAATATCGTATTTGTCATAAATTTTGTAGTTACTCAGCAACAACTTTCATTACAAAATAAGTGCTTATATGATTAAACTAAAATTTTGTACTACTTATAATTCGGTGTCTGTTATTTTGGCTAAACCAAGTCGTTTTTATAAGCAGTGAAGCTTACGCGTGACTTCATAGTTAGTTACATAAATAATGTCATATGGGTAACCACTTATTTTTTTAATTACCAATAGTTATGCGAATAAATCGTATTATTTCGAAATTGCAACTATTATTTTTTAGCTGCTCATCTGCACACGAATAAAGACTTATTTCGCCAAATCCTTATTTTTTATATTTCTGCAACTACTTGGAATAAAAATAATGAGTTTTGATACCTAATTACATGCAATACTTAAAAAAAATTTAGTATTTATTCATAGAAGAAAATCTATGGATTAAGTATAGGGTTATAATGTAAACATTTTATAAAAAAAGTTATATCTATATAATCTTTAATTATTTTAAAATGTTTGGAAAACTATTAAAAATTACATACAAAAGTTCGGCAAAAAAGCACTGCCTACTCAGTTGTTTGTTATCTTATCTCAAGTCCTTTTTAAAGGACTTGAAATGAAAAATACCGACAACCTTTTTTAAAAGTGAGATTATGAAAGTAGTGAAAAGTCTGGAGGGTCTGGATCTTATAAAACTTCGGATTCTGATGAGTTCTTTTGTTGTAGCTAAAAATATAAAATAAACAACAATAAGAAAAAGTATTTATTATCATTTATAAATTGATGTTTTCAAATTGTTTTCTTAATATTGAGAATCAAAATGAACACATAAAATTCTGTAGCACAGCCAAATACATAAAAATATATATTTAAATGATATAGCTGTACACCAGTGTAATAATAAGCATGAAATCCATTTGCTGTTCCCAATAGTTGCTGTAATATATACATCTTTCCAAAATGCACGTAAAAATCCAAACCCTGTTACACATCCATTCATTAAATTATTCTATCTTCGATAAAAATTGGTTTGATTAAAGTCTCGTAAGAGACTTGCGATAACTATTATTCTATTAAGAAACACAAAGTCAATATATGATTAATATTGGGAAATGGATAAGATTGGCAATATAAAGAAAAAATCACTTCTAAAATGAAATGTTTTGAAACTCTCTGCGCAAAATTAAATTCTAAAATTAATTAACTGTAAAATTTGTGTTTGAGAACTTCGAATTAGAAAACAATAATTTTTATGAACACTATTTATTAATTTGGAAATTTAAGAAATGCAGATACTTATTGAGTTTTCAAACTTTTAACAAATGATTTTCAATTAGCGCACCTTCCAATAACATAAAGTATTTAAACAGTGTAGAAAATTAAAAAAAAATTCAAAAAATGTCAGCCAATTTGAAGTATATATTTCAATGGAAAAAAGTTATTATTATATCGCATGCAGGTATGAGTTATAAAAACAAGCTACAAGAAATGAGAAATATAAATTAAAATTAAAAAAAATCCATATAAAATTGGTTTGTTAGAAAGTTTTTAATATTACAAAAATTATATATTTTTTTAAGTTTAAAAATGAGTGCACTAAAAGAGTACAACAACACGAAGTATGTGCATTTTTAGCTAAATATGCTAGTATATGAAAGGTTATTCAACAAATCAATGTCATTTTATTACAAAATTAATGGTACTAAATGATTATCACATAATAAACATGCTGATATTTATTATTATGTAATTTGATCAGATATGACTGTGTTCAAATTATCCAGACTATTGGCAGATAGTCTAGCCGGTACATCGAAATACAATTATACTGTTTAGGTTTTATTTAAAAATTCGTTTAGAGGGCGCCATAATTGTGACGTATAATTAAATAGGTTGGATAGAGGATCTGCTTAACTGTCCATATATATATATATATATATATATATATATATATATATATATAAATATTTTTTTGTTAATACTTTGAATTTAAATTAGTATCCGCATCTTTAATTTCCCAAAAATTAAAATTTTCTAATTGATATTTTAATATTCCAGCAAATCTTTAATGACATGAATATTCTCGCTATAATTTTGAGCCGTACTTCTTATCAATAGAGTATAAGACAGATAAAAAGTAATGAATATATTATTTGAAATTTTATATTGAGTTTCGCATGATTTTAAATGCATTTGCATGATATAATTATACAAGATTTATTGTTTTACTTTTGATTTTACATATGAAAATTAAATAATTTAAGTTTGTTCTTTTCTTTTTGTCTCAAATTATATTTGCATATAGTTTGAATCTTATGCAATCGAAAATTCAATATACTAATTTGATATTTGTTGTTTTTGTTTCTGTAGGCGCAAAAAGAAGTGCATACGTTATATGGAGTCTGTTGGTGTCAACAGTAGTTGCAGTACAAAAGAGGACCATTATAATGATTTATACGATGTGGACGGTCAACGTAGCGAGGATGATGAGGACGATGATAATGAACAAGATACTATGGGGAGTTGTGGCAGTGGTGATGACAATCACAAGACACGTGAGGAGGATAACGAATCACTAAACCAGAGCCTATCGAGTCCGGGCGGTTTGAGTGGCTTATCTGGTGTGCAAAGTCCTTCCACTAGTTTGGCCAGCCCCTTGACCCTTTTAAGTAGTCCATCCATATCACAGCATGGCAATGCTTTACTGAATTCCACGGTAAGCGATCAACAACTTCAACACCACCAGCAACATATGCAAGTTTTGCAGGCGCAACAGCAACATTTGAATCAACAGTTACTGCAACAAACAAAGCTACATCATCACCAGCAGCAGCAGCAGCAGCACCATCAACATAAATCGGGAAACTTGCAACAGGCCATTGCTATAACCGGTTCCACCTCCAATTCAGCCTCTACATCGACGTCTGCTTATGAGAGCCGAGTTAGCAGCGCCGCTACAAGTGTAGTATCCACCCTTTTGCCTACGCTCTCTACCTCATCGTCGTCTTCCTCTGGCTCAGTATCTGGATATGGTTCGGCGAGCTCATGTTCAACCAATACCTCGTCCACACCTTCGCCAGCATCTTTGTCAGATCGAATGGTCCGCTCGTTGCTCAGCAGTAGCCCGGCTATGTTACTCGGAAATCGTATAGGTCACTTAGCCATGGGTCTGGCCATGAGTAATAACAATATCAACAGCAGTATTAACAACACATACAATTCCTTGGGCCTTTCAACGAATACAAACGACAATGGCGGCTTAAGTCTTACAACAGCTGTAGCACCAACAACTACAACAACAGTTACCAGAAATCGAGCCTCCACAACTAGTCTAAATATTATACGCTCCGAAGATTCCGAGAAAATTATAAATTCTTCCACCACAGCAAATACCGCCCTAGGATCAACACTATCGCCGTCGGTATCATCTGCGGCCTCATCAGCAGCCTCCTCGCCGATATCGGCCACAGCTGCAACAGAAACTCTATGTGCCAGCATTAACAGCAATTTAAATACTTTAGTCAACAGCAGTAGTCAGATACAAATACCATTACAAAGAAATCCAATAGGAGCTAACCCCAGAGACATTAACAATCCACTCAGCATCAATCAGTTAACAAAGAGACCACGTGAAGAAAGTAATGCCGGCTTCAGCAGCAGTAGTATTAGTACCAATTCAGGCACCCCAGGTATATTAGGATCGACGTCACTTGCAATATCTTCATCAGGAACAGGCCATACGACAACAACAGCCAATGTGGTATTTAATCACCTCCAAGCAACACATCATCATCATCACCACCATCAAGCAACACAACCATCATTACCACTACACCCGCCCCATAACGCTATGTTCAGAAATAATTTTTCTCAACATTTCCAACAGCAATTCGGTCATCATTTGGCAACAGCAGCCGCAGCTGCTGCAGCAATCGCCTCGGTCCCTACAAATATCACACAAACTACGCGAACTAGCAGCAACAGTATTAGTAGTAGTAGCAGTAACAGTGGCAGTAATGTTACTACAAATGCTATGGCAGTAAATATTGATGTCGGCCGAAGGCCAACAAAAGAAACAACTGCAACAAATGAAAGTGGTGCCATAAGTGTAACATAACCTCAATTCCTCTAATCTTCATCAATAACCACTAGCATTTTTGGTTCAATTAAAAAGAATGGAGTTATTTATTTTTATTTTTTTTTATCGAAATTATATATTTTTATTTTTGTCTATATTTTTTTTTTTTCTCTCAAAACACACACACCTACAAGGTGTGGCATTTAACTATATATGTATACATTAGGGTGGTTTAAATATCAAAATGTTTAGAGCCATACACAAGGGCCAAGTGAGGACCAAAGGCAGGCGGCTGTTGGTTTGAGAATTTAATGAAACTTTAATATGTGGAAGGGAAGATAAAATTTTGTTTTCAAAAGATTGAATGGTCCGCTCATTCCTCAGCAGTAGCCTGGCTATGTTACTAGCTGAGCAATCACATATTCAGGTGAAAAGTGACAGAAAACGCTCGAAAGTTGTTTTAAGGTATTTATATTGGTCTCTGTAATACCATTCAAGTAATTTGCCTATGGTTCATTTAGGAAAATATTGATAAAACTAACACTCAAAACAGGTTAAGATAAAAAGATGCAATACCAATGTTGCCACTTCCTGTGTAATTACAGAAATTGAGTGTGATTTTGACCTGTTTGTGTGCTCTACATGTGATTTCAAATTGTTAAGTATTTTGATAAAGTTTAGATTCTGATATTTTTTTTAGAAAAATTTAAGATTCTGTGGATTATTTTATCCACTCACCATATTTGTTTATTATTTTAATCTACTAATGTGTATATTTACATTAAAATAATTTAAAATTAGTAAAACAAAACAGAACTACGTGTTTTCAGTTTAAAATAATTATATTTATTGTTTGCTTTTAATTGTTAATAAACTTCCTTACAAAATCGTTTATTTTAACAATCAATAAACCGTAAGAATTGTTTTTGACTGTGTATTTTAACCAATACCGAAGATCCACATTTTTGTGTATTTTGTTGTTTGGGTGATTTATAATTTTACCTATTTATGTTATTGTATTAAAAACAATGTTACTGATTTACTTTTTAAATAACTATTAAACATTTACTGTAAATATGTTGTGGAAATCTGTTATATTCTAGAAACTTATAGTTATAAAAATATTTAGAATCTTAACAATAAATCAATTTAAAGAGCGGCTAGATTCTTAATACATTCTCCTAGAAAAACTCCAATATTCTAATGACTTTTTCAAAAAATGTTCGCTCTACTTTTGTGGACTTTTTCTGTTGAAATCTGCTCACATTTTTATTATTATTTATATTTTAGAGAAGTGTTTCTACAAAAAGCCCATGTGTGTTGGAATATTTTCGTATTGATAAGCCTTCAGAGTCCAAAAAACCTTTAACATTTCTGGGACTTTTGATTTAAAAAATATCATATTTTTATATATCCTTCAATTCTTATGAGTTTTTCTTATAGAAATCACACAGATTCTCAGAAATTTCCTGAAAGAAAGATTAATTGTGTGTGCAATTTCGAACCTTCTATTTCATTTTTACACCCAATATGTACAATTTCGAATTTATCTTGTGGCAACAATGAGCAATGTCCATACATACCCAGCAAAAAATTCTGCTTACTTAAAAGCACTACAATTAAAATGTGCATGTTTATTAGCTTACTTTATTGCTTGGGCTTAGTGCGCTGCAAGCAGTTATGTAAGGTATCTACTGCTTCTTAGTGGCTCATCTCGAAAATAAATCATGCATTATTTATGGGCAAGTATATTCATTTCCATTTCTAATGGATGCACCTGCATCCTTATAGTTAAGCATAAATATAGAATGATTTTTGTTCGAGATGATCCGCTAGAAGCACTGTTACATTACTGCTTCTTTTTGAGAATCTTCCCATTCCGTGGATGCAGTGCACTAAGCCGAAGCAATAAAGTAAGCAAAACAAGAATCGGACCTAATTTCTACTGCTTCAAATTTTCGTTGGGTAGTTTTAAAATTACAGTTCGACTAAAGATATTTGAAATCTCGGAAAATATTCAAAGCAACTATCTTGCTAAAATTATTGTAAAAATGTTTTAAACACTTTCTATTTTGCTTTCAAAAACTTTGTTTGAATCAGATTATCTTCGACCATTAACTTTTCCCGGAGCAATCTAAAAACAATAAATTCCTTGAAACTAGTTTTGTATATGGTTCTTACATTTATAAAGAATCTATAATCTATCCAGAATCGAAAAAGGGTAGAAGTTATACTTGGAGCCGTGCATCGATTGCCCTGACTATATCCCATATTATCAGGATATAATGACCCAGCAAAAACAGACATTACCGAGTAATTAAGCGAGTAAGTAGCACACAAAGGGTTTCACTACTTACCAGCCTATTTACTCGCAACATTACTTTTGTTCGCGATGTCCAAAAATTCATGGGTGGTTATTACCCTCTCGCTTACAAAAAAAGTGCGAATAACGAGTTACGCATAGTGAAAGAATAAGTAGTTACTCACAAAGATAGAATAAGTGGTTACTCAGAAGTTAGGAAATAAGTGGTTACCCTACATTGTAAAATAGTTGGTAATATTGCAAAAAAAAACTTTTTACCTAGGAAAATTTCCTATTTAGTTCAAAACAAATATATAAATAAAATAATAATATAAATAAGACTTAATCAGTACTTATTTAATCAATTACCAGTAAGTGATTAGTTTGCACGAATATGTAAGTACTTCTATAACTTATTATCGGTAAGTCATTATTTTGTATTTTAAAGTAATGAAAAAGGTAATGACATATCATTACTTGGTAATCCGTATGGTAATGACCTGTCATTACCATGTTTTTGCTGGGGAGTTTGAACTAATGCTTGCAATTACCACAAATATCAGATCTAGACAATCCTTATGGAATACTGATGGACTAAGAATCACTTTCTGAATTGATTTAGCAATGTCCGTTTGCCAGCAAAAAAATTATTTTGTGATGAAATTTGGTATACTAATTGATATAGGTCCAAGGATAAATCCTGTTTTTATGGTTATATTTGTTCCATGTTTAGTTAGATCTACTCCGTCCACAAATGCCCCGAAAATGGACTTAAATGCTGTTTTTATACCGAAATTCCATTCCACAGTATAAAATAAAAATCGATCTATTTTTGTATCAAGTACCTATGTATATGGACGTTTTTTTTTACCAATTTTTTCATAAATAAACCTGGAATAGTCCAAAATCTAAATATTTAAATCACATTTTTGTGTACCGATTATTAGACAGCTTTGGATCCCAGTCCATATTCTAGTCTAGTTTAGATGGCATACGGTCGGTTTTGACCGGCTTTAAGTTTTTTTTTTTTTTTTTTTTTTTTACTATAGACCAACGCTCAGGGGATGCCCCCTACTAATGCAATGCATTGTGTTGATATCAGGAAAATATGTTATGGGGAGGAGGAAATAGGGAGTAGTGTTTGTGAACGTTAGACTTGAATTTCTCTAGAATGTAAGTATCAGGAAAGATATCTGCGGGGAGTTTATTCCACATACGGGCGGTTCGACCAATAAACGAATTCTCAATAATGCGTTGTGCGATTAACTGGACAATCGACCACAAACGGATGAGATCTACTAGACAAGCGAGTGAAAGACAAAAACACGGGACCCTGGGATAAGAACACTTATCTCAGCAGAACAGCTCCCATGGTAGTAACGATAGAACAGTGTTACACATTCCGACGATGCTCCAATGAGTCAATAGAGCAGGATACCCTACTGTCATTAATGAGCGCCGACGCCCTCCTTTGTACACGGTCCAAAAGCTCCAAAATAGACTTTGCAGCCCCTGCCCATATGTGGGAGTTGTATTCCATCTTCGGCCGGATATAGGTGGTATAAATAGTAAGGAGATCAGAAGAAGTAAAGTAGTTCTTACACCGGTTAAGAAAGCCAAGACACTTGAATGCCTCTTTCGACACTTGAATGATGTGATCCTTCCAACAGACATCACACTGTATTCTCATGCCCAGAACATCAAGAGCTTCAGATTCCTCAAAATTGATACCACCCATGTATACAGATCAGAGAACGGTTTGAGTACATTCGTTTTTATTGTGCAGTCATACCATTCATTGCTTTTGCCATATATTCATGCAACAACAATAACTAATGCTATTGCTATTATATACATTCATTGTTTTTGATGAGTGGTTTTTAAGCATTATTTTTATAATGCCACTACATCTCAAGCAACAAAATGAAATGATTACGCATTAAAAAAATAAAATCAATCACAACATTCATTTAGTATTCGTTGACCTGTTGCAGTATTTTGAAAAATGCAGTGTGAAGAAATTTCCATTTTTTTTTCTTTAAATATGAAATATGTATATATTTTCTCATTTTGTTAATGTTTAACTGAAAAAAATAAACACCAAAAATATACTAAAATATTTAACAGAAAAAAATTTTTAATATTTATACAACCAATATTGAGACCATTCGTAACAATCGTTTTGTATTCATACCAATCGTTTTGTATACGTTGCTTTTGTGAGTGTTATGTAAAATTAATAGTAGACATGAAGTGCAATGCATGGCTTTCGTCATACTCCCTTTTTTTAACTGTGTCTGTATTGCTTTATTGAAATGATGTGTATTGACAACAATATGCATATTTTTTGTGATTGCATTCAAAAGCATAAAATAAGGCACTCAAACCGTTCTCTGATACAGATGACACTGATGGCTCAGTGGTCCTATGAGTCAGCAAACAACATTGGGTCTTGCGTGGATTAAAATCGACCCTATTCACGTGACCCCATTCAGAGATCGTAATTAGGTCCTGATTGACTGTCATTCATAATCTGCCTCTTGCCCTCAATCTCTACAAGGCTTGGCCTATAATCAAAGGAATATGAATGGCAAATGTTGTTGTCATCTGCAAAAGAGTAATAGGATTGGAAGTCTGACAAAGGAAGTCATTCAGAAAGATAAGAAATAGAGAAGGAGAAAGAACAGAGCCTTGTGGTACCCCTGCATTCAACTGAAACTCATTAGATGAGACCCCATCTATAACAACTCTTATAGTGCGATCCCTGAGAAAACTCGATATGAATCGAGAGAAGTCGTCACCGACACCAAAAGCAATAAGCTTTGATACGAGTGCTTTATGCCACACCCCATCAAACGCCTTGGAAATATCCAGCGCAACCACTTTGCTTTCACCAAATCTGTGAATGGACCGACTCCAACGCTCCGAAAGGAACGCCATCAGGTCTCCCGTAGAACGACTTCTACGAAAGCCATACTGTCGATCATTAAGAAGCAAATTGGACTCAAGATAATTAACAAGATGGTAGTTAACCATGCTCTCCATGACCTTGGAGAGCGCAGAGCAGATTGCGATTGAACGGTAATTATCAGGGTTAGTAGCCGCACCCTTTTTGGGGATTAGCTGGACATTGGCAACCTTCCAACACGATGGAAAGATACCCATTCGGTACGACGTGCTAAAGAGGGTTGCCAATGGACGCGATAGCGTCGAAGAGCACTATTTCAGTACCAGCGCTGGTATACCATCCGGGCCCGTTGACTTATTTACGTCGAGATTCGCAAGAACCCTTTTAACTGCTCGAGGACGAAAGAATATCTTGGGCATAGTATGTGATATTCTTTCAAGTACGGGCGGTGGTTGATCGCTTTCCGGCAGAAACGAAATTTCCGCGAACAGTTCAGCCAGCAGGTTGGCTTTATCAACCAGGTCAGTTAATATTAGGTCATCCTTTATAAGAGTTGGGATAGAGGAACTAGCATTATCCTTTACTCTTTTAACGAATGACCAAAAGGTCTTACTGCCCGTTGGAGCAGCAAGAACTTTAGCACGCAGACGCTGTTGGTGCAGAAACTTTTCACGTCTTAGTACTTTGGCACACTCAGATCTCGCCTGTTTACGCAGCATGTCAGTATTGGTGTTCTTATTTAATAGAGGAGCCGTTAGGAAGGGGCCCGTATTTTTTTATCGGCCAAATCTTATGTTTAGAAGAAAAAAAAGGCGGGGACAAGAGAGTATGAAAATTTAAAAAAAAAGTGTTCAAAGCAACTTTTTCGTATAACATGGAATGCATTTTATGGCATATAATTAAATCAACTTTGTTTTCATTCTTGGTCACCTATATTAGGGTGATAATTTTTTCTGAACTGAGGCTAATACGAAATTAAATCTGTTACTTACCAATATTAAAACTTTGCTGCCTAATGAGTTTAAATGTTAAATAGAAACTTTCGGGCATTGAAAATGTTGCCTTTGTGAAGAACGCCTTAGGCTTTATGGATTTGATCCATAGAAAACTCTTGAGATGCACATAATTTTTTCCCCTAAATCCATACTGATTACTTCTAAATAACACAAAAAATCATATTTCTGCTTTATAAAAAAAATTTAAAATGCATAGAATATTTACCATTGGCTAATACTTAGCTTCTAAGTATTTTAATTATATAAAAAGTCGAAGATTTCAAGGATAACGTGTTATCTTTTTAAAAATATTCTCCAGATTTGAAATTTTTCCCCATTTCTATCTTCGAATTTACAAAATTCTCGGCAATATAGAAGTAAGTGATGAATAGTGTATATTCAGTCGAAAAATAACCGCTTTAAGATCAACTATTGGTCCTTTGTAATCAGCTAATTTTTTTAGACTTTAAAGCTTTGAATATTCGAGATATTTCTGGTGTACTAAAAAAGAAAAATCAGTACTAAGTAATTCTGTTTAGTTTTTATAAATAAGAAAACTGCTTAATTGGTGTTTAATAACACTGTGAGACAAATGGTAGGGGTCAGTGATCGGGAAGGGTTCAAACTACCGGGGAAAGTTATATCGGTAAAAAAGAAGTTATACGTGTCCCGGCGTTTCGCTGGGTCACCCCTAGGAATCGAGATATATCGATTTGACCTTTGGTGGTCTTTTTTTTTGACATAACTCGAGAACCACTAGTCCGATTTTGCTCAAACAATTTTAAAAAAATTAAGAATTACAATTCCTTTAATCTGTTCGTTTTTCTATATACTCAACAGTTTTGCCGGTAAAAATAAATGTATGAAGAAAAAAATATTTTTTGCCTAAAATATTAAAAAAAAGTAATAAACAAAAGGTTATTGATTTTTATGGTAGCGGTAACAAACATTTATTTTTACCGGCAAAACTGTTGAGTATATAGAAAAACGTTATATGAACAGATTAAAGGAATTGTAATTTTTAATTTTTTTAAAATTGTTTCAGCAAAATCGGACTAGTGGTTCTCGAGTTATGTCAGCTATATCTCGATTCCTAGGGGTGACCCAGCAAAACGCCAGGACACGTATAACTTGTTTTTGACCGATATAACATTTCCCGTTGGTTTCATCGCATCCCGATTTTGACTGTCGCATAGTGTAATTTATAAAAAAATCAATACGCAATTTTTTATTAGCGCAAAAAAAGAGAAAACAGTACAAATGGTCAGTCTTTTCTATTGTTATAACCAGGGCAAGTTTCTTTTGGCATTTGCCTTTAAATTTACAAATAAAAACTATATTTTTTTAATATTTAATAAAATTCCAGATTTTTTTTTAAATCATACTAATATACGGCGAATGCACTTTAGCAGTTCAACGGTAAATTCCTTCATTATTGTATTTTTGTTAAAAACATTCAGAAAAACACTTAAATAAACTATTATACGTAATTCACTTGTGAAAATTGTATAATTTTTCTTTAATTTGAAAAATAATTTAAACAGAATGTGATATTAATTTATGATCTAGAGTCAAACTAAAAAACATTCAGTAAACTATTATACTTTAAAATTTTTGTAATAAGCGTGCTATTTTTGCGTTTTTTGTGCCAAGTTTACTATTTTTTCGTGCTAATTTGCCTGCCAATTTCAACTTTTTTTGTGCCATTTTCAACTTGCCCTGGTTATAACATATGTGCAAATTTTTTCGAAATCGTAAGTGACCCCAAATGGTATCTTCTATGCTTGCGTACTTTTAGAAACAATATTTAAAGCCTACACTTTTTTGGATCTCACAAAAATAGTTTAATAAATCCCATATCCATTGCCGTAGATAGACCTATATTTTCATAATTCTAAAAAATGTTGATAGATTTTTTGGTTAATTTGGCCGAATGTAATTTCCAACAAGGACCTCCAGCAAAGAACTGGCGAAATACCAATTCGAATAGAAATTTCAAAGAGAAAATGGAGCTGGATTGGTCATATTTTGAGAAAACCCTATGACGATATGTCCAAGATGGCTATTGACTAAAACCCTCAAAGTAGCAGAAGAAGAGGTAGACCCGCTAACACCTGGAGAAAGCTATTAGAATCCGAAATAGACAAAACACGAATAACTTGGTCTGAAATAAAACTAATTGCACAGGACAGATCCCGATGGAAGAATTTCATTATGGCCCCTTGTTCCAAACCGGAACCATAGGAATCAACATATAAATTCGCAAAAAGCCAATGTTTAAAACCTTTTTTGAGAAATATATTGCAAAATTCTATAACGCTGATGTCATACTAAATAGTAAAGCTCTACACAAAAGTTAACCTAAAAATTTTAAAAGAAGAGTAAAAAATTTCACCCAAAACCATTACAAATATTTGGATTTACTTTGTATAGAGCTTAACTACACGCATGATAATCCGTGTTTAAAAATACGAAGAAATGTCGAAACAATGACCGGTCGTAAAATAAACCGTTTTTTGTTCATTTTAAAGTTTTCGTTCGTTGTTTTGACATTACTTTCACATTTTATCAAAGTACCCTGCTGACATTTTCACACAAATGTAAAAATGCCTTCACGACAAGTCACCAGGAAGTCATTGTGATGAATAAATGATGACATATCTTTAGAAAGTCGTCACTGACATTTCCAGCACGGGTCAGTTAGTTGTCATCACCACCTCAATTTTTAAAACCAGCTAAAAAACATTTTTGCGATTTTTTATCATACTTTCAAAATTGCTCATTCTTTCTTATCTTTTTATACCCTACACCACTATGTGGTCAGGGTATTATAAGTTTGTGCTGATGTTTGTAACACCAAAAAATATTGGTCGTAGACCCACCTTATAGTATACCGATCGGTTCAGAATTTTTTTTTATTTCGATTTAACGATGTCCGTCTGTCCGTCCGTCCGTCCGTCCGTCCGTCCGTCTGTCTGTCTGTCCATGCAATCTTGTACGCACTCTACAGGTCGCACCTATTAAGATATTTCGATGAAATTTGGTACATAGACCTATGTTGGCCCAAGGACGAACAACTTTGATTTTTTTGAACATCGGTCCATGTTTAGACCTAGTGCCCATATAAGGGTCCTACCAAAATTATATTGTTTATACGCTGCAGGTCGTAAATATTAATATATTTTGATGAAATTTGGTACACAGACCTATATTGGCCCAATAACGCAGCCTATTGATTTTGGTGAACATCGGTCCATGTTTAGACCTAGTGCCCATATAAGGGTCCTACCAAAATTATACTGTTTATACGCTGCAGGTCGTAAATATTAAGATATTTTGATGAAATTTGGTACACAGACCTATATTGGCCCAATAACGCAGCCTATTGATTTTGGTGAACATCGGTCCATGTTTAGACCTAGTGCCCATATAAGGGTCCTACCAAAATTATACTGTTTATACGCTGCAGGTCGTAAATATTAAGATATTTTGATAAAATTTGGTATACAGACCTACATTGGCCCAGTAACGCAGCCTATTGATTTTGGTGAACATCGGTCCATGTTTAGACCTAGTGCCCATATAAGGGTCCTACTAAAATTATATGGTTTATACGCTGCAGGTCGCAAATATTAAGATATTTTGATAAAATTTGGTACACAGACCTACGTTGGCCCAAGGACAAAGCCTATTGATTTTGGTGAACATCGGTCCATGTTTAGACCTAGTGCCCATATAAGGGTCCTACCAAAATTATATTGTTTATACGCTGCAGGTCGCAAATATTAAGATATTTTGATGAAATTTGGTACACCGACTTATGGCAGCCGAAGGACGAAGCCTATTGATTTTGGTGAACATCGGTCTATGTTTAGACCTAGTGCCCATATAAGGGTCCCCCCAAAATTATATTGTTTATACGATGCACGTCGTAAATATTAAGATATTTTGACGAAATTTGGTACACAGACCTATTTTGGCCCACGGACGAAGCCTATTGATTTTGATGAACATCGGTCCATGTTTAGACCTAGTGCCCATATAAGGGTCCTACCAAAATTATACTGTTTATACGCTGCAGGTCGCAAATATTAAGATATTTTGATGAAATTTGGTACACAGACCTATATTGGCCCAATAACGCAGCCTATTGATTTTGGTGACATTAGTTGGCTTTTACCCAGACTGGTGTAGGGTATTCTATAGTCGGCATGCCCGACTTTAACCTTTTTACTCGTTTTTCCTTGTAGTTAATTTTCTTCTATTAAAAATTTCAAAGTTTTTTATTTGGTATCACACTAACCAAGCCTCGAACCAGAAGCCTTCTGTTTATTAGTTCACCGCCTAACCCATTCACATAAACCATAATAATGCAAATATTTAAAAACGTTTGCTATATTCCATTTTCCAAATTCAAATCTTAAATTTTATTTGAATGTTCCTGTAAGCAAATTCTAATTATATTAATTTTATTTGAATGTTCCTCTCAAATTTGAACTTTGTTTTGAATTCAATCTAAGTACATACAAGTTTTAAATCGATTATGGTGTAACCAAAGGTAATATTGCCTAAAACTATAGGTTGATATCACCTATTTTCATAGAGTTTTAGGGCAATATTACCATAAAAAATAGGTAAATTCAATTTGACTTTTAAGTTCGAAAAATCACCTATAATTATTGGTAAGTTAACTAAGAATAATTGGTGTATTACCAAGTTTAACGTAGGTGAAAAATTGATCATTTTACTTTGATATTAGGTATTTCTTATTGCAAAACGCCCCGCAAATAATATAATATTTAAAATTTTTATTAAATATAAATTTATTAAAGAAATATATAAAAACACATTCAAATTTCACAATTGATTTCATTATGCAAATAAGAAATATTAAATTTACAACAACCGCACTTAAAAAATTGCAAAATAATCGCGGAACGCGAAAAAAGCCTGTATGGTTCACAAACTGAATTAAAAAACTTAATCTGCGCTTTACAGCCTGCAAACAAATATATTCATGAAAAGATTTTCCTTTTCGAAATTTTTTCGGGATTTTTTTTTTGCAACTGGCTGCCAAACTTTGTTGTATGAAATGGGTATTACAGACCCTAGATTAAAAATTTTAGAAAACCGCACTTAAAAAATTGCAAAATATTAGCGGAACGCGAAAAAAGACTTTATGGCAGAAAAAATTTATTAAAACACACAATCAGCGATTGTCACTCTGCAAACGAATATAATGATGCAAAAGTTTTAAATTTTGGAAAAAAAACTTTTCGATCTAGGGCCAATATTTTGTGGTGTTACAAACATCATCACAAACTCATTATACCACGTTCAAGTAGTTGTGTAGGGTATAAATATTCGAAAATTAAAGGGTGCCGTGACCCCCAGAAATTTTGCCTAGCTACGCCAATGCCCTATATCCTATACTAGCCTAAAGCAGCAATGAGTTGGTCTGTAACGTCATTCAGACGTTCAAAGGCTAACGTACTACATTTTGACCACCTTAATTTTAGTTATACGTATATGTGATATGATTTAATTACTAAATCTTAATAATTCAAAAAGCTTCCAATATTTTTTATAAACATTTTGTAACATAAGCATACTTAGTAGTAGAAGCAGTAGTAGTAGTTTCCTAGAATATAAATTATATAAATAAATATGTGGATAAACGTAAAAAACACGATGAAAACTCTAGAATATGCCAATATTTTTCGATTAAATTATTATTCTTATTATTCTTATAAGAAGGTATGCCAACATTGACATTGACGATAACAATGCCTGTTAGTCTGATATAGTACATAGTTAAAAAAAAAAAAACAAAAAAGAACAATCATGTAAAGACCCAGAGTACAAACACTTTTTAGGGTTCTAATTAGAAATTTTCAAATACCAGTATTGTTATCAACAAAATTCAACAATGGCCTAACTTCTTATTGGAAAAAAATTTAGAATTTTTGTATAATTTTTTTTTCGACTCCTTTTTAGAGTATTTTTTTTTTTTGTCAATAAAGCAATAATTTTAATCAATTTAAAATCTTGAATATTCTTTTTATACTTGGACGAAGGATAATAATAAGTCTAGTAATAAGATTAATAATACTCTAATGCATGAATTTTGATTGACGACAATGAATTAAAAACTAATGCACAACGAAAATCGGTCATCACATGCGGTCACGCACATCTTACCACTGAATTTTGTTTGACAAGCGCTTTTTTAAATACAAATTATAACGGTATTTTTTGCTGTATCGCAATTATATCAATTTATCTGTGCAAGAAACTTCAAATTATAAATAAATACGGAATATTGTGAAAAAAATCATAGTGGTAGTGGCATATTAAACAGATAGACTTCAAAAATGAGTCTAAAATATAAGCGGTTGACTCGAGACCAAAAGGTCATTATTTTTACATTGGAGGAAGAAGGAGTAGTTTGATTCGAAATTTCAAGACAGAGAGGCTGTAGTCATCCAACCGTAATAAATTTTCTAAAAAAGAGAACCAGGACGACCGTTTAGAGGGCAGAAGCAGGAAAAGAAGAAAGACATCTGACCGAACCAACCGTTATATACCGAATGAGCCTGAAGAATCGTTGTAAAAGTGCCGTCGAAATAAGATGAGATCTCAAGCACGACCACCAAGTTAGCATTAGTGTGGAAACGGTTCGCAGATGAGTCCGGGAATTCGGACTTTGTGGCAGTACACCAGTAAAGTGTGCAAAGTGGCCAAAGTGCACCGCAATTGGACTCTCGACCAATGGTGAAACGTTATATGGTCTAATAAGAGCAATTTTAACTTACACTGTGCCGACAATTTTCCGTACGTGCGACGTTTACCAGGAGAAAGATTTAAGGACACGTGTGTAATTAGAACGGTCAAGCATCCTAAGAGTAAAATAATCTGTGGCAAAATCGGTAAGTTTTAATTATAAATATGTAGTATCATTACATTCACATGTTTGTAGCTAAAAATTATGAAATAATCTTTTATATCTTTTTCACAGGTACAAAAAACATTCAAGGACCTCGGTATTCCACACACAGATTGGCCTGGAAACTCCCCGGATTTAAATCCTATCGAATATTTATGGCACGTGATGAAACGTAAAGTGGCTTAGCGTAAGCCACAGAGTTAACTGGAGCTAAAAAGAATTTTGGAAAATGTCTGGGAAAATGAGATTTCAAACAGTGAATTGCAAAAATTTGTTGAGTCAATGCCTTCCCGAAAACCTCCAGAGGAATTTTATAAGACTTAAGATTATAATCATATTTTATACTTATATTTAGTTAGAATATTGTTCTACCTCAAGCCTAAATTCTAATATGATATTGTCATATTAGATTTTATTTTGTTGTTTCGAAAAGGTTGATAATTTTCATGGTAGACAATACAATTGTTTCGGGGGCATCACCTCAACTCTTCAGTTGTCCGCAATAAGAAAATGATAGCTTGAAATACACAAACCGAGACATTACATAAGGTATACAAATTCAACGGAACAAATGAACAAATGTTTTGAGGCATTTAAGTTAAAAATTAATATTTAGGATTAGTCTTATTGTCCAAACTTAGATCGTTTCCAAACAATATTTCTTACTTAAGAAGTAAAGAAAACCCCCAATAAACCATGAAACGATACTGTATCGTTAACGAAATCATATATTTTTTAAAAATTATGATACCTTTTACGATACTAAAAATTTTCTAGAAAAGTTAACTGGAAAAAACTTCAAAAATATAAAAATTATTTAATGCTTATAAATTTTTTTATTTCCTGGTTAAACTTCTTTTCATTAAATGATTTGTTAGAAAACTCCAACTGTAAGTGTGTATTATTATTGGTCCATTGTTTTAAGTTAAAGTTTTCTTCCTTAGGTTTAATGAAGAATATCGTACATTCTCGACCTCTACACAATCGTGGTGGATAAAATCTGATTTTTAATTCCTAGGAATAGCCAATGATTTGGGGGCCTGTTTGATACATATCGACCAGTAATTATAAATTTGAATCCAAGTAAGTATGATATACTATTGTTCCAAGATATTTTATACAGAGTTTATTTTTCTAGGTTGAACCAAAAAGTTTTGCAAACTGAACTAATTGTGAAATACTATCTACCACCTCTGTTTACCACACTTCAACGGTAAGATTTTTGTTTGAGCCACCACAATACAATTAAAACCACCATTTAAAATTCAGGACCAATTTCCCTTGATGTATTCAAACTTAATAATATTTTCCACATCCTCCAACACATGTGACGAGAGTATGTATCAGTTGTCCATTCCGTTTGTAGTATATCAAAATATAAATAGAATATCCCATAACGTGCATATTAAGATGTCCAAAAAAGTTGAAACTTACAAGCTGCACAATCCTTTTTTTCTTTTTTTTTTAACGTAAAACGTGGTACTTTATAATTCGTGATATAAAATAAAATTATAAAGATGGAGCTTCGCTTTTAATTTCTGTTAAACGTATTCGTTTTGATTCATATTTTATCTCTGATCAAAGGTTAACTTTTAGCGCTTTGATCAACTTTTATTGAATGATTTTTACTTTTGAACATACCGCACATAACATTCTTTTTTTTTCTTTATTTTCAAAAAATTTTATAATTACAATAAAATTATTAATTAATTATCTAAGAATATTATTTACGCCTTTGACGTAGTCGTTGGCCGGTTTTTTTTTTCTAGTGATATATAATTTTAAAATAAAATAAAGTAATCCGTTTTCGGTCAAAATCCATTTTTTTAGTCCTATGAGAGGATTGCTTAAAAAATTATATTCTTTTACAGGTTTCAGATTTACTCGTGATAAACGTGCCTATTTCTATTAAGTATGACGTATCGCAAAATAAAGGAACACAAAAATTTAAATTGTGTGTTAGTGTTAACATGTAGTACTTTTAACATTTACCTTAATTGTTTTCCTCCGATTGTCGCATAAAAAATTAAACAGTGAAATGTCTCTCAGTTTTTTCCATCGCACCCCTTATAAACATAGTTTTTCGCAAGTTAAAAAGGTTCTATCTGGCGATTTTAAACATTTGCTTTGAAGCTAGCGTTTTAATTCGAACTGCTTTGTCTTATTTTTGATGCAGCTTTGTAATTCAGTTTAAATAGATTTCAGATATAAATAGTACAACATGTCACGAAAACGCATAAGAAAAGATATAAAAGACTTATTTAACTATTATATTCCAAATCCAAATGCATATTCGGTTCGTAAATTAAATGACAGTTTTATAATAGAGAATAATATTTCCAATTTAATATCCGAACCAATGGAATATATTTCAGACAGTGATTCGACAACAGATTCAGAGTTATTTTCTCCCGAAACTTTAACTTTAAGGGAAAAATTAGCACAGTGGTCTGTAAAGCATAATATAACCACTGCTGCTATTAATTAGTTACTGTCAGTTTTACATAATGTTATTCCTGATCTTCCGAGGGATGGACGAACTTTAAAAGAAACCCCAAGAAATGCTGTGCGAAAAGACATTGAAGGGGGAGTATATATTCATTATGGAATCGAAAATGCTTTAAAGGATAGTATGACAAACAACAAAAATATTGACAACGTTACACTAAATTTTAACGTTGATATCAAAAAGTTCAGGTCTTCAAGTTTGGTCAATATTAGGCAGCATCGTCGACACCAAATAAGTATTTGTATGTGGAGTTTTTAAAGGGTATTCAAAGCCCAAAAATACAAATGAATATCTCAACATGTTTGTAGAAGAATTAAATAGGTTGGTTACTTAGGGGTTTAATTATGAAAATAAAATTTTAAAAATTAATATTGGAAGTTTTTATGTATGACGCTCCAGCTCGAGCATTTATGTTAAATATCAAATCACATGCCGGATTTTTTTCTTGCCATAAATGCGCAATAAAGGGTGAATATGCACACTATAAAGTCGGTTTTAATATTGAAAATAATCCAGAACGAACTGATGAAGATTATCGACAAAAAAACATCCAGAACATCACACAAGTTTAGAATACAATGTGTTAGAAATGCTTCCCATTAATATAGTCAACAGTTTTCCGCATGACTACATGCACGTTGTTTACTTAGGAGTTTTTAAAACACTTTTAAGGTCGTGGTTTAAAGAAAAAAAAAACGAACTTATTCTCTGTCAGCCGCTCAAGAAAGTGTGTGTAATGCCTTCTTTTTGGAAATAAGAAAACAAGTGCCTAAAGAATTTAATCGAAAACCAAGAAGATTAAAGGAATTAGACCGTTGGAAGGCAAATGAGTTATGGCAGTTTTTATTATATACTGGTCCAATCACACTGCGTGAAGTTTTAGACAGCGAAAGACAGCATTTTCTAAAATTAAGTGTAGGTATGAGAATTTTGTTGTCCAATAATTCTCAAAGATACTCCGTAGCAGGAAAGCTTTTGGACAGTTTTATTAATGGAATTCAAGATATCTACGGCAAGTCCCATATGACGTACAATACTCACTGTTTGCACCATTTGGCTAATGATGCAATTCAAATAGGAAGTTTAAATAAATTTAATGCTTTTGCATTTGAAAACCACCTTCAAGATATTAAAAAATTAATAAGAAAGAAAAATAGTGTTGTTACTCAAATATACAACAGACTAATTGAGAGAAGTAAGCATTCGCAAAACCAAAGCCTAATTCAAGATACAAACCCTGAAAACATCAAAGGTAATAGTGTGCAAACAGAAAATTATTTATTTTCACTTAAAAGTCCAGATAATTTTTACATTGTGGAAGATAAAGTATATAAAATTTATAATATTTTATCTAATGGTTCATCTCATATTGTTACTGGTAAAGAAGTACAAAATTTAAAATCATTTTTTGAAATACCAATATCCTCAAAATACATGGGCATATATTTTACGAATAAGCTAGTGTTTGCAGAAGAACAACTAACACATGACATACAAAACATATCTAAGTGTTTGTTAATTAATTTTAACAATTTCTTTTATTTTATTAAACATATTCATTAAAGATTATGTCTCAATCTATTGATAATTTCAACTCCTTCCTTTCGGATATAGATAATGAAGAAGCCACCCCAAGTGTTACGCGATGTGAGTTATCAATATTCATTCTTTGATAACTGTAAATTTTTTAAAATATTACATATTTTGTAGCTCGTTACGATGTAAATAAAGAACTTTTGGACAAACTTAATAAACTAGAAGCAAACCAACAAAACCTATTCAAATTAGTATCTAGACTAACCGAAGAAGTTTTGTTCACCAAGCGTAATGTAAAAAAACTTGTAGATATCAGAGATATATCAAAAGATAATATTTTACCCCAAAGTCCATTTACAACTGTAGAGGAATTTTTAAAATTTGACAATTCAAAAATATTGGTATTTATCGCACCATTTTAATGTAGAAAAGTTGCAATACTCTCCATTTTTTCTACAGAAAACATTTTTGATTTCACTCTGTTTATTTTGTTCCAAATCAAAATTTGTATTTTTTTTATTTCTAGGTTGCAAACATGATGCGCAAAGTATCTGCTTCTTCCAGCAAAGATTTCGTTTTCAAATGTTGGAGATTAATAATAACTGATAAAGTTGCCAAAGAATTCAACTTGAGTGGACAAAACAACAAAACCTGCTCTACAAAGTATTTTATATTAATATGCTGTACTTTAAACTAAACTAAATGTTGTCTATCTTGCAGATGCATTTTTAACAAAATATCCTGATGAATTACAAATATACCATCAAAAAGCAAAAAATATTTTGCGTATGCCAATAATGGCCGCTTATTAAAACAAGCAAAATACAATAAATCAAAAATACATTTTTTAAATTTATTTAAAATTTTATATTATTATGTAATTATAGATAAATGTATTTAAGATTTTTACGTGATATTTAAATTTTTTTGCTTTTTGTCTTGTTAAAATAATACTCATTCACAATCTGTTGTTTAAGTATTTACTATTTTAATTCTCTTTAAGCTTTTTATTTTTAAAACAATTTTCTATAAACTAAACTTTTCTCACTTTTGTTTCCCGTTCAAAATACTTATCCATCTGTTTAATACGTAATAATAGCTGTTTATTTCATTGTAATAAAGAAAATACATATAAAAATTTGCAATAAAGTAATTTTATTAATTTAAATATAAATTCTGTTATTAATAATTTAGATATATTGTCTTCGAAATCGTTAAAGATTTCATATATTTTCTTTATTTCGATATAGTTAATGATGTCATATTTTCATGGAATAGTGATACAATAACGAAAAAAAATTTAATATTTTTTTTTTTTTTTTTAAGAGAAGCAACACTCAGGAAATTCTTCCTATTAATTAACGTGTTGTTTCCTTTGTAAGGGGGATAGAGAAGAAGTGAAAGGTGGTGAAAGATGAAGGGCTTCAAATATGGCAACACTGTAATTGCACGAGATGTTGAATTTTTAGAACAGTTGTTGTGCGCCATCTGATGTTGAGTTGGCGAACTTTGTTGAATCTTGTAGTTCATAGCCCTGTTATATTATTTTACTTCGGTGGGGTTAAATGATATGGGAACACCGAAGGAGGACGCTGCGATATGTATGAGGGTTAGAAAAAACCCATACATATTATTATTTTTCATAAATTGATGTTGCATTGGTTGGGGCTCGAACCCGCAACCTCACGTGTAACAGTACAACGCGCTAACCATTACACCACAGCGAATTCGAAACGATATCGTTTGGTTTGTTGGGCCCTTATGATCTAAAGTGAACTTAAATGAACTTCTTTTACAATTGTTTTTATTATTTTTATTATTTGGTTTTATTTAATATCGGCCCCCAAATTTTTTGATATGAAAATTCTCAAATTCTAAAACTTTTTCGGAAGAAATTCCTCATACTTTTTTACATTTTATCGTAGGAAGTTTTTACATTAAAAAAGGACTGTTAATTCTAAGGCATTTAAAAAATATCAGAGGGGCAATTCTATAACTTTTTAACGACAAAATTCGGTAGTTAAATTGTGAAGTTTTCATAGTTGTTAACTACGGAATTTTGCCGTTAAAAAGCTAGAGAATTCCGCTATAGTTTCATAGTCATATTTTTATAAAAAAAAAATCATATATCTAAGCAAAGACTAAACTAAACTAAATATTTTTATGTGCAAATTCATAAATGCTTTTTTAATCTATGAAATAAATAAATTTTGTGTGGAAAATTTGTTTTGTAAACCTCCTATAACTTTATAAAACATTTATGAATTTACCCAGTCAGTTCTTTTCCGGCTGTTGAAAAAGCGCCGGAAAAGAACTGGAGGAACAAAATTTTTAAATGTTGGCAAAACGCTGGCAAAACCAATAAATAGGTGGTCTGGAAATATATTTTCCAAAATAAAATTTAAAAAAAGTTCATATGTATTTTTTTTGGTCCTGTCGTGATTTGAACCCAGGCCGTCAGATTGGCAGACGATTGCTCTACCCACTGAGCTAACGAGACATATAATATTTGATAGCTAAACACATAAATGAGTGATAATAGCTGGACAACTACTGGCTGTGCCAAAATGCTAGTACTGGCAAACAATTTTTTGTAACTAGTATGCCAGTGTTGGGAGGGCAAAAAAAAAGTTGGTCTTGAAGGAGCTTTCCCACAAACAAAAAAATTGATTTTATAAAACAAAAAAAATTTAAATTAAAACAAATCCAAAAAAAAATTTTCTGCTTGCAACCGGATTTGAACTTAAACCTCCTGACTACAAACATTTTTTAACGAAGCGTCAACATTTTTATAAAATCATTGGTCTACCAGTGAATTGATTTTTGTACGCCTGGTAGCATTGGCTAGGTAGCACTGGATAACCACTGGTTGCAAACCTTGGCATATCACTCTAAGCCAATTTTTTGCCAGTGGTTTTTTTATAAACCACCGAAATTTTTGTAAAACAAATACTGGTAAAACGCTTTTTGCAAACGCTGGCAAAGCGTCCCAAATGAGTGTTCTGCCAGTCATTTATTTTTAACACCGTGGTTACCCAGTGGTATGCCAGTGCTTGATTTTTTGTACCACTGGCGATTTCTGACTGGGTACACATAAGTGTTTTTTCGTATTATTTAAAAAAATTGTAGACAAACTAAATATCATTGTGTATTTTCCAGTGTTTTTAATTTTTTTTTATTCGAAAAAAAAACTGGCGTTTTTATAAACATTTACGGTGGGTCTCATACTGTAGGTTTAACTTTAATTTAACTATTAAACAAAAGAAAATATCAGAAAATTGTATACAAAACAACAATTACCCAGCAAAAATATTAAGGAGTACTTTAAAAAGAATGACTATTTTATCGACATCCAATAAAATAATATACAAAAATAAAATAAAACAAATACAATAACACATGGCGACATGACGCACAAGCATAGTTTTCTACTGAAAAATTGTTAAATTTACAACAGTATCGGATCTTTCTTATGACACGCACGTGTTAAATTCATTGATGGAAATGCCAAATTTGAACTACTTTTATTTTTGAGTTGTGTTTTTTTTGGAGCTGTTAGTAGTTCAAAATTTGGCATTCCCATCAATGAATTTAACACGTGCGTGTCATAGGAAAGATCCGATACTGCTGTAAATTTAACAATTTTTCAGTAGAAAACTATGCTTGTGCGTCATGTCGCTATGTGTTGTTGTATTTGTTTTATTTTATTTATGCATTATCTTATTTTGAATGTAGAGAAAAAAGTCATACATTAAAAAGTGGATGTTCTCTTTTTGCAGGGTAACTATTACTTACAGCTTAAACCTGCAGTTTGAGACCCACCGTTAGTTATTAATTAAAAATGTTTATTAAATTTGACGAGAAAATACCAGCAGTTTTCAAAAACTATTAAATAGTTTTTAATAATTGTAAATGTAATATTAACAGTATGTTAATTTTAATTTAAAATTTAATACACAATATAAAAAAATATACGGACGGCCCTATGCTCCTTGTGGGAGTAAAAGGAATCTATTGTATATACAAAATATTAAAATTAAAAAAAATCTCATCACTTTTAACCTACTAGTGAATTTTTCATAAAACCAATGCAGTTTCACTTTTCATTGAATTAATCGAATTTTTCATAAATTTTGTGAAAGTCTTCATGGTGTAGGGTATCACCACTAGGTGGAGAGGGTATTATAAGTTTGTGCTGATGTTTGTAACACCAAAAAATAATGGTCGTAGACCACCTTACAGTATGCCGATCGGTTCAGAATTTTTTTTTATTTCGATTTAACGATGTCCGTCTGTCCGTCCGTCCGTCTGTCTGTCTATCTATCTGTCTGTCTGTCTGGTACACCGACCTATGTCGGCCCAAGGACGAAGCCTATTGATTTTGGTTAACACCGGTCCATGTTTAGACCTAGTGCCCATATAAGGGTCCCCCAAAATTGGCTTGGTTACACGCTGCAGGTCGCATATATTAAGATATTTTAATGAAATTTGCTTTGCTGACTCACAAGGTCCCGAGAACAAAGCCGATAGATTCTAGATAGAATCGGTTCATATTTGGACCTATCGCCCATATGGGCTATATTTACGATTTTCTCTTCTATTATAATTTTATAGAAAATTTTGACACAAGTCCCATTTTAACCCATTCGAATTTCGGATCCAAACATTAGTTGGCTCTTAACCAGACTGGTGTAGGGTATTGTATAGTCGGCATGCCCGACTTTAACCTTTTTACTCGTTTTAGTTATTAAAATGATTATACAGTCAATGAAAAATGTTCATGAAATATGTGAAGCTTTTTAGTCAATTTTAAGCAATTTTTCATTTATTTCGTTAAGAAAACTTCATTAGTTTAATAAAAAAATTTCGTTAAAACTCGTCGAGAAAAATTCGCTCTTTGTAGGGGTAATGAGTGTTTTGCAGGGAGTTACCTCGACCGATATGTCGTTCCTAAAATAATACATTTTATAATAGAAAAGTAAGAGGTTACCTACCTTAATGTCTTCTTACAAAACTCATTAACGGGTAATATGAAGGTTTTATTTAGATTTGTATATATGGCGACTTTTTCCGGAGAGCTTTGTCACATATCCGAATGTTATTAAGATCGGAAGGAACACATCGGGATAATTTCCTCGTTGTTTATTTTTTTTTAATTTTCTGCCAGAAAGAATGTGAACATTAACATTAAATTTGCAAAAACTGAATACTATTCAAGTCGTTTTGGAGAGGCTATTGATTCTAAACAAACTTGGAAAACCATCCGTGAAATAGGAATTGGTAAAACAAAACAAACGAATAACTGTCAAGCAGATGCTAATGTGCTTAATAATGCTTTCACGAACATACCTATGGTTCAAATAAATAATAATTTTTACAATTTCCCAACTATAAATAACACTGACGAAGACCATCTGTTCGAATTTTCTTGCGTTAGTCAGTCTGATGTTTTTACTTATTTTTCACTCATAAAATCGAATGCAGTGGGTTATGATAATATGCACCCAAAGTTCATAAAGATACTGTTACCTCTACTCCTACCATTTATAACTCATTTGTTGAATACTATTATAATGTCAAGTACTTTCCCAATGAAATGGAAACATGCTAAAATATTGCCACTACCAAAATCGAACACAGAGTTTAGGCCGATAGCTATTTTATGTTTCCTCTCAAAAGTGTTAGAAAAGCTTTTACATGCACAAATGTGCTCTTTCATTGAACAAAATCGTTTGTTAACCAATAAACAATCCGGGTTTCGCTCAAATCATAGTTGCGTAACTGCTTTACTGGATGTCTCTGAAAATATACGTAGTGAGCTAGATGATGGTAAATTGAATTTTTTGGTGCTCCTCGATCATTCCAAAGCATTTGATACGGTTGACCATAATATACTGTGCATGAAACTTGCTAATTTTTTTAAGTTCTCCCCATCGTCAACGAGGCTTTTGCGCTCATATTTAAACGATCGTTCTCAATCTGTCCAGGTGAATAATACAACGTCAAACCCAATTAATGTTTTTAGAGGAGTGCCCCAAGGGTCCATCCTTGGGCCATTGCTTTTTTCAATTTATGCTAATGATTTGCCAAACCAACTAGTACATTGCAAAATTCATATGTATGCAGACGATGTTCAATTGTACTTAAGTAGCCCTGCTAGATCTGTTGCTGAAAATATAGCTAAACTTAATGACGACTTAAATAGGATATTTCTCTGGGCAACTGCAAATGGCTTATGTCTAAATCCCTTGAAGTCAAAGTGCATGGTCATCCATAAAAAAACAATTGTGCCTGTCATTGAAGATGACATTGTAATAAATGGAGAAAAAATAGAGCTTGTTAATGCTGCCAAAAATCTCGGGTTGATTTTTAATAACTATCTAACATGGAATGATCATATAAACTCACTCGTCGGTCAAACTTATATCAAGTTAAGGTCGCTTTGGGCAACTCAATACTTTACTCCGCTGAAGATTAAAATACTCCTTGCCAAGTCATACCTGATTCCTGGGTTAATATACGGATGTGAAGTATTTGCAAGTTGTGATGATACTAGCAAACGTAAGTTAAATGTTTTATACAATAATGTTCTTCGATACGTTTATGGATTGCGAAAGTTTGATCATATTTCTGAAGTTGCCAATAACTTATATGGTGTATCTTTTGAAAATCTCCTTAAGATACGAGTACTTGTATGTCTACATAAAATAATATATACTGAAACACCACAATATCTTTACGACAAAATACGATTTGCCAGATCACGAAGAGGAAGGAAAATTATTGTCCCTTTACACCACTATCTTGTATCTGAATGGAATTTCTTTGTATATGCAGTACGTCTTTGGAATTTACTTCCACATACCCAACAACTCAATAGCAACGCAAATAGTTTTAAAAAATTCCTATTTGCATTTTTTGCCTAAATGTACACATATTATTTCGTTTAAATATGTTAACTTTTATTTTTCATTAAACTCAATGTTTGTATTAGTATGTACTTAATAATTTTGTAAACTGTCCTTTAAGAATATTGGATTCCTGTACTATAATTATAAGATTCACTCTTATTGTACAGGAAATGGAAAATAAATAAATAAATAAAATAAAATAAAGGTATTGTTTGCAAAAATTTCGTATTGAAAATCTTTAAAATTTTAGGATATTCTTCTTGTAAAATAATTTTTATACCATCCATCCCACTGTGCAGGTGGGTATATACAGTGGGTTTCTATACCACTCTTCCTCTGTTAATCTTTACTCTTTATTTTTGTTCGTGAAGTCGGGAAAGAAAACAAAACATGTTGGTAAACATTGTAAAAAAATGAGAGATTGAGTGTTTTTTTTTACACATTTCCCTATATAATAAGCATTGAGGTTGAGTGAGTTTTTTCAGATTTTTAAGAGAATTTTCAGATTTTTAAGAGGATTTAAGAGATTCAAATGTTGCTTCAACATGGGAAAAAATTAACGTGCCAACAAACATTTGTCAATAGTGTCAATTTTGGGGTTTTTTTAAAACTAATATTGATAGTTAATATAGTTTTATTTTTTAAAATATAGTTTATTTTAACAAAAATAATATACATTTAAATTAACAAGAACGATGAAAATGAATTATATATTATTTGTATAATAAAATAAATTATTTACAAAATTTTCAAATAATATTAACAAAAATTATTAAAAACATAAGTTGAATTATATATTATTTGTATAATAAAATAAATTATTTTAAAAATTTTAAAATAATATTAACAAAAATTATTAAAAACAGTAGTTGAAAAAAATTTACTACATTCATTAAAAAACCCCTAAATGGAAAATCAGACTTGACAACACTGATCAAAGAAGTTTTTTTCAAAAGCAAAAAACGAAAAAATGTTTCTCAAAATGCTCTTCCGACTCATTTTTTCTCTTAACAACATTATCAACATGTTTTCTTAGCCTTTGCCAAGTTCGCCACACAACAACAAAATTTGGTGAGGACGGTAGTATCTCTATAGGTTGATACTTGTTGGTATATATCTGTTTGTCATTCCGTTTGTAACTCATCGAAAAAAAAAATCTGGTACATAAAAAAAATATATATTCTTGATCGTTATCAATAGCGAAACCGATATACCCGTGTCCGTCTGTCTATTGAAATCACGATCACGCTCAAAATAGTTGTGCTAGGATGTTAATTTTTAGTCAAAATTTTTGTCCAATTTATAAGCAGTTTGGTATTGGAAATGGGCATATTTGGTCCAGACGTTTAAAAGTTATGAATGAAAATGTAAAAGCACCTCTAGAATTTTCAATATTAACATGAAAAAAATATATTAACTGTGTGTTGTTGTTATTACTGAATAAGAAAAAAAATACATACATACACACCCAGACCTTGAAAGAGATAATTCTTTTTTTGAATTTATATGCAAAAAATTGGATTCATTTTATAAATTACTGAATAATTCATAATGCCTTTAAATCAATGATTGGACATTGAATAAAGTGAGATGAGATTTATTCCTATTTGTGTTGATTCAATTTTGATTCGATTGAATAATTTGGACGTATGTTGGCTTTAGAGGCACCTTACCGATTGATTCTAAAGTTTTACTACTGATATAACTCTCTTTTGGGGGCCCGAAGAAATTTTTTTTTTCACCGAAAAGCCTGTATGGGGAGTTATTTCGGTTTAAAGTTTAAAAATGAACTTAACTATATTTTCTTCATTTATGATAGGGTTGGAAAAATATGTACACCATTGGAAAGGTAATAAAAATATCTCTAGGATAGCATTTTTTTGTTGACCCATTTTGATTTGGCGTATTAATTTTAATTTTTTTGTTTTTTAATGTTTTTATTCCATAAAAAACCTATATAAGAACAAAAATTGTGCTTATTAGTATGTTATTAAGACGTAAAGCTTTCATTTGATATATAGATCAAGTTTTTATCACTTCAAACACCGAAGATATTAGAGGTCAAAATCGTGAGATTTTTTTTCTTTCAAAGTATGGCTAACTTTTGACAAATGAAAAATCTCAATACCGACAATAGGGTTAAAATTTGTTTACTCCCAAAATATGTTCGATTGCCGATGAGTTAATTCAGTATAATTGTTGGTTAGAGTCAAAGTAGTATCTTTTGTACCCTCTGCAAAAAAATTAGGTTTGACGTCTAATATCTTCGGTGTTTGAAGTGATAAAATTTGAACTACATCTCAAAAGTTTTTAATCTTGAGAATATATTAATAAGTAAAAAATTATGTGGTAGTATACGGTGGTTTTTATAAAAACGGTTTATTTTAAAAAATCTTAAAAATAAATCTCATTCGCCGGTAATGGGTAAACAAACAAATCAGCTTGAAAAGTACTACATCGGGGTAAAAAAAAATTCATTGAGATCAACTTATTGCAAAATTGAGATTTGAAATACGAAGTAAGGAATTATATTTTTAAAGGACTGCACACATCTATATGAATAACATAAGCAGTGTTGCCACTTTATGGGTAGGGCATGGATGACAGCAATTATTAAATTGTTTAGTTTTTCACTTAAATTTCAATTCAAATGAATGAATTGAGAAAGTTATCAAATTTGTAAATAAAAAAATATATTATACATAAAAAAAGAATTTAATTCATAAACTAGCCAATAGATAGTGGGTCTATGAATACAACTTAGCAATTACTTCAAAGCATTGTTGATAGCAGAAACGGTGCGATTATCGGTGAGGGTAAGTAACGCTATTGTAGATTATTTCGGTTACAGTATTTTAAGGATAATTGCATTTCGATTATTTCGATAACGGTATTTTAAGGTTAACTGTATTGCAATTATTTCGATTAAGATAACCGGTATTCAGTTATTTCGGTGCATTCCGCAAATTTTTTTTTTACAAAATAACAAAGTAAAGTAAAATAAATTTATTAACTAAAGCCTGGATCAGCCAGACGTAAACGTAAACGTATCTCTGCATAGCTGAATTAATAAGTTAAATAAGAACAGGAGATGTGTTGTGTTTTTTGTTTCATTCTTATGCATGCAATATAGAGCAAACGTAAATATACAACGAAAATCTATTCACAATAGATTTTTGTTGTGTATTTACGTCTGCTCTATATTGAATGCATAAGAATGAAACAAAAAACACAGCACATCTTCTGTTCTTATTTAACTTATTAATTCAGATATGCAGAGATACGTTTACGTTTACGTCTGGCTGATCCAGGCTTAAGTGTATGTTAAATTCACAATTACGACGTGGAATTACAAAAAGTTTAGACTAAAAAATAATGGTATTTCATTAATTTCGGTACTGGTATTTTAAATGTATCGATATTTGAATCTATAACAGTATTTTAGCGATAGAGCCTACCAACCCTGCCTCAATGTATGTAATTACTTTTGGCTTATGAATGACTTAACAATTAATTGTGAATTTTGCATACAAATTCCAATATCTATTTTTTATTCATACGAATTAAACCGATACATGTATTAATCTATACATGCTTTGAAATTCTTTCGTTATACAAATAAGCTACACAAACAAATCGTTACCAAGTAATTAAGAAAATTTCAACTAATAAAGTTTTATCGAATAATTTATCATATTGTATATTCCACAAAAACATTATTTTAGTTGAAGTACTCCCAATTTCTTGCCAAAGATTTTTTTGTGTGTATTTAAAAAGCGCAAATTTGATTTTTGAAAGACTCTAAAATAAGATTATTTTTAAATCGTTCACATGTGATCATAACTTACTCTTATTTACAAGCTTTTTAAGTGTTTTGTTATAAAGTTAATTTTTCTCAATGAAGATTCATATGAGACTCAAAAGTTCATCATAAATGCTGCATATTTAAGGAACTTTTCTTTGTAATAATATAACGCCCAGATCGATTGGACAATTGAAATGGCCAAAGCCTGTCCATAAAAAGGCAGAAACTAGATCTAGTCTGATTTGCAGATTTAATGTGTTTATAACTTTTGAGGAAAATATTTATTCTTCTTAACCTCAAACCTACTAAATTAAAATTAATAAAAATACATTTAATGAAATATTAATTGTATTTAGTCTATACGACGCGTTTGAAAAAACAACACTTTACCACTTTTTTTAAGTTTACTGATAAGGTTATTACCTTTTTTCGGAGTTCAAATTGTAATAATATGTTAATTGAAGTCATTTATAATTTCATATTTTTTGGGTAATTTTGTCTACACTTTTGGGAATTTTGAATCTTGCTTGTGGCAGTACTGAGATTAAACAAGATTAAACTGAACTATTAACTTGTAGTGGTGGAAAAAATCATACACATTTGTTGCACAGTGGATTGACCGAATACAAAATGGGTAATAATTCATACTTGTTTGTACTTAGTAGAATCCCTGAATAAAAACACCAGGATGGAGGGTATCTAAAGACTCGGCACAGCCGAATTTAATCTTTGGTTTGTATAAGTCCCCAGTCACCTGGGGACTTATACAAACCTAGCAAGCGGACTTTATCCCGCTTGTTTTATTTAAACAATATATATTTTTAAGTAAGAAATTTTGTACTCAGATAATTTTTTTTTTTTTAAATAAAAAATTTTCAAAGATGCTAGTTCTGATTTTAAAACTGCCTCCCTTAAGCACTTCTTCAATATTAAACCTATTACATTAGGAACCATTGTTGTATTCGAAATACTGTTTGACACTGGAACATTTTTCATATTCTAGATCTGTATGAAAATTGTATGATTTGGAGTATATTTTCTAATAAAAGGATCACAGACTGCAAAAAATTAAGGCATATTCCTATTATCATATTCTGAGAACTTTTCATATCAGGATCTCCATTGTTTCCTAAAAAAATATAATTTAATTTTTAAATACCTTTTCCACGTAATAAGTTTGCCAATTTAGGAATATTTTCTCTAAAAATGTGTACGGATTCTGCACTGCGATTTCTTAACTCATTTATCACAAAATTCGATAGTTAACGAACAAATTTGTTGAATATAGAAAAATATATCGTTAATTTATTATTCTAAAGGCACATCTACACGGTATAGAAATCTCGTAGAGTTTACGCTAAATTTGTCATCTCTAATATAGTTGGCACTAATTTTTATCGTAAAAGTATCAAATCTAGTTGTCAAGTAATTGTTTTTATTAAAATGGTGGTATTTTAAAGAATATTTTCTTTTCCAAGTACCAAAAGGTGCATTTAATAAATTTAAATGTTCAGTAATATTACAAGACATCTTAAAAATTGTTGCTAATTAAAGAAATTATGTATGACAGCAATTGACCTAGAGATTGCATTTCGTAGACTTATACAGAGCTGCATTTTTATAAAGTCTAGCGAGTTTTCTATCCCGTGTAGATGTGCCTTAAATTTATGTTGACAATTGTTTGCTTAAATCTTACAAAACTATAACTCAATTCAATTTCATTTGTTTTTCTTATAAGAAAAAATTACCTAATAAGCTTTAAGTTGACTTAGCCGACAGTTGCCTTGAGTTAAGCGGGGTTTGCATTATCTGATTTTTCATTTGATTTCACGTCTGACAAATCGAATAAAAAATCCTACGAAATGATGTGATTGTTAAAAAAAAGCCATTTATGTTACGGACGGTTATTCCAGCGAGGTTTCCGGCTGGAGATCTCATGAGACATCTCAGTAGGTCCCAACCCTCTCACTGGGGGCGAACGCATATAAAAAAACTTGCTCTTTTCACTAAAAAAAACACAACCTGAAACTATCACAAACCGTACCACACGATGATTTGGAGACGGATGTTAGTCCCTTCAGATGAAAACAGTTGTTACAATCGGATTCTCATAATTTTATGAAATATTTCAAAAACAGTCTGACTATCAAAATTTCATTCGGATTTTCAATACGTATCAGACAAAATGTGTCTATACTATAGGCTTCAGGTTATCTGACTCACTTTTTTGACAGATCCCATGAGTTATGGTATAATTAGGGTTTGGGATTTCCTGGACGTTTTTATTTCCCGGGAAACGGAAATAAAAAAATTTGATTCCCGGGAAATATTTTTGAACAAAATTATTAATGAAAACCACCTATATAAGTAATTTTTGTAAAAAAAACACTATTTCAGTACAAATTCAGTCTGTGTAGTGAGAATTCAAAGTAAAAATATCAGAATGTTGAACATTTGATTTCACATAAATAACTCTAAGCACTGCCAAATGAATTGCATGATTCCAGCAGAAAGAACCTACTACTACACTGTCGGAAACAAACCGTTCCATCACATTTTGGCCTATTAAATATGGTGGCCACAATGTTATTTTCCAAAGACAAATAAAACTCTTCTAGTCTTATTTCTACAATTCTTCTTATTGCATCAGCATTACATCTTCCTGATATATAAACCAGCCCCAGGTTATAAAATGAATTATTTCCGTTTATACATACGTGATATTCTTGTCCATTCATCTAAGATTATAGTAAATCTCCTATTGTTAGAAATATTGATCGATATTTCTTTTATCATGATTTCTTTTAAATGATTGTAGTAATTTAATATAATTACATCGGTTTAATTTTTTGGCAATGCCATGTTTTTATTATAAAGACTTTCTCGAATAAAGAAGATCTAGTTATGGTGCGGATTGACATTCCGTCGCCTGCGGCTAATTTTGATACCATTTCAGCAAATGTTTGCCCTACCATAAAACGTTCAATGCCTATTCAGCTTACACTTTTTTCTTCGGGTACTTTGCTAAATTTTAGCTGGAAAGTTATTCCTGTTGTTTTCTTCAAGTTGCATGACCATCAATTTTTTTTTTGTGAACCAAATTTAGATATGGGATAACCAAATTTAGATACCTCCGTTAACCATTAGTCTTTTATGGCAAATATTGCACTGCGCTGCATTTTCCTTTTTTGTGAAGTATTTCCATACTCCTGACATTTTATTCTTTAATATAAAAAAATATATTGGTTTGAAAGCAGGTGTATTAAAATAAAGTAAACTTACTTGAAAATATCACATTTATTAATGAAAACGTTAATTATATTGGTTGAAAATAAATTAACCAATCAGAATGCTCCAAAAATAAACCAACCCAGCAAAATCTTTCATTTCCAAAAAAGTGGTTATATAATAGAAATTCATAGCTCCGCACAACTTATTTTTTGTTTGGCCTGGTCGTTTTTATAAGTAGGCACGCTTACCCGCATGCTTACGAAAAAATGAGAAGTAAGTAGCTATGAGATTATGAATAATAAGTGGTTACAAACATGCTTACAAAAAGTTGAATTATAAGTGGTTATCCGACTGCTTACTTGATTCTTAAAAATAAGGAGTTACACAAATACTATTAGCTCCAGGAAATACATTCAGAGAAATTAAAGTTTTTGCTTGTGTAATTTTAGAACTCGTTATAAAAATTTTAACACAAAAAATATTTACATGTAATAATATAAATGTATACAATTTAACTTTGTAAAAAGTACTTATTTAAACTATTGCGAGTAAGTCATTATTTTATATTTAAAAGCAATGACTACAATAGGCCGTTATTAGGAAGTCATTATTTTATATTACAAAATAATGCAAAAGGTAATGATATATCATTATTGGTAATGCAGACAGCAATGAGCTGTCATTACCAATATTTTGCTGGGAAGTCAAGGTATACTGCCACCCAATATTTTAACTAAAGTCGACTTTAACTAAAATATACATTTGAAAAATTTAAATACTAAGGGCGAAGAAACAAAACATATTTCATATTTCTTTTAAACATTTTACCAAGTTTTTAGGTTTTACTACTTAAATTTTGAATAAGTTATGCGAAAAATCTTTATTAGTTGAAATGCTCCTAATTACTTGGCAAAGATTTTTTTTGTGTCAAATAAATTGATTCCCTTTTAAAAGACTTTAACAATAACATTTTTGTTTTGGTATTTAAAATGTTTTTTATTACTAAAATTAAAAAGTCCTATTCCAAACAAAAACAATTTTAAAAATTTAATATTTTTAAAATTTCCCGTTTTCCCGGGAAAAATATATTATTTTCCGACGAATTCCCGGCAAACTTTTCCCGGGAATTCCCGAAATGCTAAAACAACTATTAAAACTTCTACTTTTAGTTCATAAAATATCTAAAGATATGACTACCGTATATGATATAAAAAATGTTTACCCCGCTCCCCCCTTGAGCGAATACTGGATCCGCGCCTGAGGTAGAACAATATTCTAACTAAATATATGAAAATATAGAAAGCCCGAAAAAACAATTTTTGTATTTTTTAATTCAAAAATTAAAATAATTGTTGAATAATATTTTATCTAATACCCAGGAAAATTTTCTGGGTATTTTTTTTTCACAACCCCTTCTTCTGTCGATTCTAATACCGATTCTTTTTGTTTGAAATTGTCCCAAAAGCAACCCCTTCTATGGCTCCAAAGTGGAACCGGTTGCTCTAGAATCAGTTCTGGAACTAGTTCTGGAACTGATTCTACGTCACCCACACCTTCCATATGGGATCCCAGGAACTGGTTCCGGAACCAGTTTCATGGAATCGGTTGCAGTGGAACCAGTTGTAGAATGGGTGTGGTTCACTACCGATTGTAAAAAATTTTCCTGGGTAAACAACCAGCAATTTGTTTTTATATTGTTTAATATTGAAAATATTTTGAAAACCAGGATAAATTATCCTTTTATGTATTTCATATGGAAAAAAAAGAAAAATATACTTTCGAAATCAATGAAATTCTGTTAAAAACTGTATTTTTATTTATAAAATCCATGTTTAAAAAATTTTACATGTGGTCCAATCATAAGCTGAAAAATTTAAAAAATACTGCGAAAAATGAAGTGGGCCGCATTTGTTGATTTTAGTTCGGCCTTTGTTGAAATGCAAATTTTGATATTTTTTAAATATTTTTTCACAATTGAGAAATGTTTAAGAAATTAATCGATTTTATACTAAAATTTTAATTACTATATAGGAAACATTCCTACTTACAAGGAAGGTATCCCAATATGTTCTCTTCAATTTTAATGAAATGTTTTAAACAACTGTATCTATCAGATATGTGATGTGAAGATAGCTAAATAAGAGACACGTAGTTTTAGCGGCGCAATCTCACGTTTAAAAATTAAAAAGTGGAATAAAAAATTAACCTATTTTTCTAGGAAAACATGTCCGAAATGCGAAATTTAGATTTATTTGTATACAGCGTTAACCCTTTAACGACCACAGGCAAGTATGCTTGCCAAAGGGGTTTTCGCACTTATAATTGCCCAGACAAAAGATAGAGTAAATGTGTCCAAAGGTGATTTGTAGAGGAGGGGTTGAGGAAACAAAAGTGTAGTAGGCGGTAAATCCCTACCTGGATTATAGTTAACCCTCGAAGTTGGTTAACTATAATCCTTCATTTTAGGGGTAAAAAGCACAAACTTTAACAAGCGAAATGAAGAGCAAGCAAGGGGTCTCTGAGGCCAACTTCTTGTGAAATATCTGTAATTTAGTTGCAGATCACGAAAATAAAATAATAATTCCTTTTTCCGGAACGGCAGGGTCGTCAAATGGCAAATATTTTCGGCAAGCGAAATCAGAGGTAAGGAGGGGTTCAATGGGGCGAATTTTTCTTGGCATAACTATTATTAGATCAGAGATCATGCAAAACGTAAAAACTTCAAAATCGCCTCGGGAGAAAATGTATGGTCCTCAAAGAGTTAAAGCACTCGAGAAAAGAAAAAATTTGATTCCCATATTACCCGCCTTGAGCACCCAGGGTTACAGCTTAATTCAAATATTTGAAATATTTTTGAAAAAGGTGCAATAGGATAAATAGTTCGGCTTTGTGACGATTTATTCAAGTTAATAATGTCGATGTTTTTGCTTGAAAAATTATAAAAATTACCCGTGTTGTGGACCCAGGGTTACAGCTTAATTCAAATAATATCTACTTTCTTTTAAACTATCTATAGGGTAGAGGGGGGATCCTTCGCCAATTTTTTTTCAAAGCACTGTCATTTCTTAACCCCTAATTATTTTTTAAAAATTACTTTCAAATTGAAGATCTACATATCTTGGCTTTAATTTCTATGATTTTTATTCTAATTATTTGCATATTTTCTATTACTTTTTTAATGATTTTCAAAGTAACCCAAATCGGCATAACTGCACCAAACCTGGGGATATTCGCCAAAAGAGCTACATACAATTTCAACAAAAAATATTGTTAATACGGCAAAGTCAATGTTTTAATGACTGAAATAAATAATTTAGAATAAGTTCTTTAAGGTATATGATCGTTTTTAATCAATAAATCTCCACTACATTAAAAAAAATAATTTAAAACTATATTAGTCCGACCATGTTTTTATTTTTTATTTAATTAAATAAAAACTGTGCATATTAGTTTTCAAAATTTTGTTATTGCAAACAGGTTAGGCAGCTGTTTCGGAGGACGTTACTCCCCCTCATCAGTATCCGCACAAGATCATAACCATAAAAGATTATGACTAAGGTTAGTTTGATTACTTATGTGAAAATAATCAGAGTTTATACTGACCCCGGATTGTTGTACAACTCTTGTTGCGGAACTCCTCTTGTATGTACAGTGGGGCGTATTTCTGTTAGTATTTCTGGAAACTTAAGAAAGATGTCTGATATACGGAATAAACTACTTATACTTTTCTAAAGACAAACTTTGAGCTAAATCCAAATCTGGAGCCTGTGAAAAAACATATATTTTTTATCAGGATTTCTCGAATTGTATTTTCCTTTAATACTACATTTATACCTGAGCAAAAACTGTCTGGTTTTTGGCTGTTGTAGTTTTTAACCTGTCAAAACCCATACAAAAAAAACAAGCAAAAACTAGTTTTGTACAAAAACTATGTGGTTTTTGCTCAAGTATAAATGTAGAATAAAATGCTTTCGATTTTTTTATTCTTGAAAATATCGTCCGTTAAAATTTCCTATTAAAGCATTTTTTTACAATTTGGTTTTAAACTACCCAATTAAATTCGAAAACTAAAACTTCAAGTGCTTTAAAAATTGCATGAATTAAACCTCTTTGGCAACCATTTGTTTCAGTTAGAATCAAGTTCAGAAATTGAGGTAACTTTTTGTGAATTCTCTTTTTATTTTCTGTCGGCAATAAATAACCAAATATAAATAATTTTAAAACAATAAGTTTAATTTTTGTTCGCTTTAAGATCAAATATGAAAAATTCTATATGGACAAATATTGAAGTAAATGTTATTCCATTTATGAAAAAGGGACTCGTATATGAACATATTTGAAAGAATAAATTTTTCCATATGTGTGCATAAATAAAAAAGGAACATATGTAGCGCCTAATTTGAATTTCATACATAAATTTATATCTATAGTACAACCTTATAATAAAGGACAGCAACAGTCGCATGAAATTTGACAGTTATAATAGGAAGATTTCTGATTATGAGAGGAACAAAGCATTAACAGGTTTTTTTTTAATATGGAAAAAATTTTATTTAAATTTATTGCCTGCCTTCATTAAAAAGAGGGTCCGCCATTGGGAGTGTCTGTTTTTAGCGTCATTCTCGCATAAGGGCTTATGTTCAAAATCTTATGATTTGAGATTTTAAGATATTTGTATAAAATTGGTATAATGAAAATTTGTTATAATTTTTGAGCTAAAAGAAATTTATAAAAATGATTATACTACCATGAGCGCATTAGATTAGATACGAAGGCACTACGCACCGCGACCAATATAGATCTTTTGTACTGCCTAGAGTTCCCTAGAGATTCAGGCTACCAATAAAGCCAATAATCCCATTAGGAGAATTTCCCCAAACGTCCGAAGATGACACGAAGCGGTCACCCAGAAATCTGAGTCTCGGACATTCACAGACAATATGCTCCGATGTCTCCTTTTCCAACTCACAAAACCTGCAAACATCAGTGTCTGACCGGCCCTGTTTGTGAAGCTGGTACCTGAGCCCACAGTGCCCAGTTAAGTATCCCGTCAGGGTCTTAAGGTTACCCCTGTCGAGTAACAATAGTCGCCTTGATACTCCGCTGAACAAGGAAATAAATATTTTGGCCTATCTTTGGCCAGTAGAAGTTTCCCAATGCTTAGCAAACTCAGTTTCTCCCCACTGCCTGAGTTTTTCCCTAGCGTACCCCCTAGGTATCCCAAAGAATGGTTCCGGACCGCTGAAGGGTCGACGGGCTCCACAATTGGCTAGAAAATCAGCCCTTTCGTTACCCTCGTGCCCTTCATGACCAGTAATCCATTCCAGTGTAAGGGAGTTGTTCCTACCGAGCTCGTTGAGAATTCCCACACACTTCATGAACAGACCAGATGATACCCCGTAAGCTCCTAGAGCCTTTAGTGCAGCCTGGCTGTCAGAGAGAATGTAGATGTGGGATCTAACCGTGCCTCTCCGCAGGCACTTTCTCACACATACGCAGATGGCGAAATTCTCAGCCTGAAAGACGGAGGGGTAGAGCCAATCAAAATGTTTGAAAATATAAATATTTTTGTAAGGTTTTCATACACAAAATGAACAAAAGCATATGATTAAAAATAAAGTCGACTTTAAATTTAAAATACTCCTTTATATTAAGGGCCAATAATTTTATAAGTAACGTTTCCATTAATAAATGTGATATTTTCAAGAAAGTTTATTTATTTTAATACACCTGCTTTAAAACTAATATATTCTTTTATATTAAAGAATAAAATGTCAGGAGTATGGAAATACTTCACAAAAAAGGACAATGCAGCGCAGTGCAATATTTGCCCTAAAAGACTAATGGTTAACGGATTATCTAAATTTTGTTATCCGACATCTAAATCTGGTTCACAAAAAAAAAATTATGGTCATGCAACTTCTCTTGAAGAAAACAATAAGAATAACGTTCCAGCTAAAATTAGCAAAGTACCCGAAGAAAAAAGTGTAAGCTGAACAGGCATTGAACTTTTTATGGTAGGGCAAACATTTCCTGAAATGGTATCCAAATTAGCCGCAGTCGACGGAATGTCAATCCGCACCATAACTAGATCTCCTTTATTCGAGAAAGTCTGTATAATAAAAACATGGCATTGCCAAAAAATGAAACCGATGTAAAGAACATTATATTAAATTACTACAATCATGTAAAAGATATCATGATAAAAGAAATATCGAGCAATATTTATAACAATAGGAGATTTACTATAATCTTAGATGAATGGACATGAATATCACAAAAGAGATATTTGAACATATGTATAAACGAAAATAATTCATTTTATAACCTGGGGTTGGTTTATATATCAGGAAGATGTAATGAAATAAGAAGAATTGTAGAAATAAGACTAGAAGAGTTTTATTTGTCTTTGGAAAATTAGATTGTGGCTGGCCAACATATCTAATGGGCTAAATGTGATGAAACGGTTTGTTGCCGACAGTCCAGTAGTGGGTGCTTTGTATTTTGCGTTTGTTCTGAATAAAAAATATATACTTTTATACTAAAATATCGGGCCAATTACTCTTTTACTATGTAGTTTGTGAATACCGTTAATGTTTTTATCAGAAATTAATTTCAGCGGAATATACAAATATATGGGTATAAATGACCATATATTTAGTAAATGTATATGTTCATATATTTCCATATATGAACATATACTTAGGTCTTACCTCATTTTTCGGATCCATACATATATGGTTGAACCATAAATGTTCATATATGAACATTTTTCACCGGGATGTTATAGTTGTTACTTTGATTGAAGCTCCTTCAATGGCAAACAATGTATTCGTGCTTTTTAACATTCAAGCTTTTTAATTAAATTTATAGTGATCAGAACGAAAACAAAGAACATTTACACGATTACTTGTTTGTTTTCTGTATTACACCCTAACCCATCATGCCGTATAAATGACTAACATGTTGCAATTAAGGGATATTACTAAACAATTTGGACTGTACCTTGTCTGTGGGTATTTTATTGTAGATTAGAACAAACTAATATCGTTTTGTAGTCTCATATTTTAAAAAAAATGCATGTTTTTACCTATTTCAAAAGGTTCTTTTTCGTCAGTTCTGTGACAGGTTCTCTTGGGTAAGTCCTGTGACAGGTTCATTTACGCCAATCCTGTGACATGTTCTTTTGTTTCAGACTATACCTACACACTATTCTACCAATTCTAACTCGCTTCTTGATATATTTTTTACCAATTCTCTATCGAAAATCCTACTGTTTGAACAAACATCTGCACCTGTATTTTCTAAGCACGAACTTATCTTTACAACTTACGATTTTAAACCAGTCACACTTGATGAAACATTTAGCTATCGCGACTTTAAACACATTAACTTTCCGGCCTTATATGAAAAAATTTTACAAATTGACTGGGACTGTACATATTATATGCCATCTGTTGATGATCAACTTAATTTTATTCAAGTAAACATCGAATTACTCTTTGACGAATTTGTTGCTTTGAAAACAAGAAGAAAAACAACTACCGGCAATCCATGGTTTACAGCTGAAATTAAATGTTTAATCGTGCAACGTAACATATCTTACACAAGATGGAAAAGATTTAAATCTCCCGAATTACAAACTGAATTTCGCTCACTTAGAAATAAAGTTACCTCAAGCATTAGAAGTGCCAAATTCTCCTACTACAGCACAAAATTTTCAAATTGCTTAGATAGTAAGGCGACATGGAGTGAAATGCGAAATGTTGGAATTATAAACAAATCAAGTAACATTTCCGCCGATATAAATGTGATGAATTAAATCGGAAATTTACAGATTTGCCAATGCCTACCGCAAATGTTACACACTACAGGAACCACACTAATACGCCCGTCCAAAACCAATTTCATTTTAGTTGTTTTACTGAATCTGAAATATATGAAAGCTTCCTCAGCATCAAGTCTAATGCGACTAGCTATGATGGTGTCCACCCGAGATTCATAAAAATTGTTTTTCCTGTTATATTGCCATACATCACACACTTGTTTAACCCTAGAACACTAATCTTAGTCGATTCGACTAACACCACTTACATTTTTGTGCACAGCTTTTTTTCTCGTTTTACCGATCGGTCTCAATTCTCTTCTATTCTCAGTTCTGGGTGTTCTCTTGTTGAGAATGGTCACATTATTGCAGTAAGTATTGCTATTTTTGAGTTATTTAGCAAAATGTTAGTCGATCGACTAATGGCTAGTGTTATTATTTCTTATTTATTCATTATTTTCAACAATTGATCTCAAGAGTATTTGTTATTAATATAAATTTTTAAACTAATTGTTTTACAAACAATAAAATTTGTAAATTGATTTACATTTAAAATAAAATCAACTGTCAAACTTGTAAATATTTTTTGGTGGTGCAAATACAGATATTTAAAAAATCGGTAATATATATATATTAGTCGATTCGACTAGTGATTAGCGTTAACGTATAAAAAATAAGATTAGTGTTCCAGGGTTAATTCGATAATAACTAAGTCAATGTATCCTACTCAATGGAAGCATGCTAAAATTGTTCCTATACCCAAAACGGAAGACGAATTTCGTCCTATAGCTATTTTACCCTTTCTGTCCAAAATACTGGAACGCTTAATGCATAACCAATTTAATAAATTTATTCAGGATAATAATCTACTAACTCCCAGACAATCTGGTTTTCGACCACAACATAGTTGTGTATCTGCTTTGATTGATGTAACTGAATATATAAGAACACAAATTGATGACGACAAAGTTGCATTTCTAATTCTTTTAGATCATTCCAAGGCTTTTGATACGGTCAATCCAGAAATTCTAACGTTAAAATTGAACAAAATATTTAATTTATCTTCTACATCTGTAAAGCTGATGTCTTCATATATAGGTAGATCACATTCGGTTTTCTATGGAGATAAAATATCCAGTAGGGTCGAACTGGGAAGAGGTGTACCACAAGGTTCTATTTTAGGCCCTTTGTTGTACTCAGCCTATGCCAATGACCTTCCTAACCAATTGCAATACTGCAATATTCAAATGTATGCAGATGATGTTCAACTCTACATAAGTTGTAAAACATCGGAAATTGATGATTGTGTGCAACAAATTAATGTTGATTTGGAAAACATTAGGATTTGGGCTAAAAATAACGGGCTATGTCTCAATCCAAGCAAATCAAAATGTATGCTGATTACAAAAAAATCACGCAATATACCATTTATTCCAAATTTAACTCTGGGTGAATCAAGAATTGATTTTGTGGATAAGGTGAAAAATCTCGGAGCTACATTTAATAATCACTTACACTGGAAAGACCACGTTATCATCACAACCGGAAAAATATATGGGATGTTAAGAAATTTATGGTGCACGCACTGGTTCATACCACTTAACGTTAGAATGCTATTGGCTAAAACTTACTTAATACCCACCCTTCTTTACAGTTGTGAGTTGTTTTTGGGCTGTGATGCAACCAGTTTGCGTAAACTTAACGTGGCTTTTAATAATATTGTAAGGTATATTTTCGGCATACGACGTTTTAGCAGTATATCTCACTATGCGAAACAAGTTTTTCGTATCACCTTTTCAAATCTTTTAAAATGCAAATCATTAATATACCTTCACAAAATAATCTACTCCCGCCAACCGAAATATCTTTATGAAAGACTAAACTTCTTTAGGTCTGAACGAGGATGCCGTATTATTCAGATACAGCATGAGACCACTTTTTCGGATCAAAACTTCTACATTAATGCCATTCGAATTTGGAACGAAATTACTTTTTTTTTTTAAGCGAAGCAACACTCAGGAAATTCTTCCTATTAATTAAAGTGTTGCTTACTTTGGAAGGGGGATAGAGAAGAAGTGAAAGGTGGTGTAAGATGAAGGGCTTCAAATATGGCAACACTGTAATTGCGCGAGATGTTGAATTTTTAGAACAGTTGCTGCGCGCCATCTGATGGTGAGTTGGCGAACTTTGTTGAAGCTTTTTAGTTCATATATATATATTTGTTCCTTTTACTCCTGCAAGGAGCATAGGGCCGCAACACGGTTTCGGTAATCATGTTTGGTTTAGGATGAATGGCTGATTGGGCCAAAGCATCCGATCCTGGTGTTGGGGCTGCCAACATTGCCTCCAGGCCTGCAGTGGTTGCGCAGGGATTTAATCCAAGCGCCAATAGGGTTATACCGCCCATGGTCGGTTGGGATATTGGTTTTGTTGGTTGGCGCCAATTGCTCGCCACGACGTTACAAGGATCACAGGCAAACTTGGGACTTAGTGGGAGCTCGAAAGACCCTCCGAGACTCTCCCCTTGTAACCGCTGACTGTCCGCGGCTGCCATTGGCAGCTACTCCACATTTCTGCGGAATCCCTATCCGCAACCTGTGACGCGTCCGGTAGCACTCAGCTGTGCTTCCCATAAGCAAATAATATATCATACATCGTCATAAAAATGACAAGGTGTGATATACCATTCGCAAGGGCGGATTTTTTTTTTTTTTTTTTCTCACAAAAGTTTTTAGTTCATAGCCCTGTTATATTATTTTACTTCGGTGGGGTTAAGTGCTATGGGAACACCGAAGGAGGACGCTACGATATGTATGAGGGATGGAAAAAACTCATACATATTACTATTTTTCATAAATTGATGTTGCCTTGGTCAGCAGACATGTGTTGCTAAAATTAGCAAAAAATACCACTGGCCTCAAAACAGTTAAATTTCCCGTAATAACAAGCGCGGATAGTTGATTCAACTACGTTTCATGGTTGATTCAACTACGTTTCATAGTTGATTCCACTACGTTTCATATTTGATTCAACTAAGTTTCATAGTTGATTCAACTACGTTTCATGATTATTATTTTTCTTTCGTGAACGTGCGTGAGCGTGAGTCAAAATTCACTCACGCGCCCATCTCTAGTATTAATATACCCCAAAAACCCCTATACAAAGACGGGATCACACCTTTCTTGGGTAGATTTTAAAATTGTGAATAACTCGTAAACTAAGCGAGATAGAGCAAAATGGACGAAATTTTAGCCCTTTTGGGTATTGGGGAATGCACCCCCAGGCGCGGACAGTTGATTCAACTTCGTTTCATAGTTGATTCAACTACGTTTCATATTTGATTCAACTACGTTTCATACAATATTAAAACAATTATTTTAGTAATAAGCATTTTTTTGATTTCTTGGTTTTGTTCGTTTTCTTCGAACAACTTCGCTGTTTTTTGTTACTCTCATTTCTGCCATGGTGTAACATTAATCTTATGGATCTTAACCTTAAGAAATGCAAACACATGCGATTTTCCAGAAATTGGAATTCTATTGGTCTATACACTTTGGGAGACTACCAGGTGGAATTAGTTAATGAGTTCTTGGATCTTAGTATTTTACTTGATCCAAAATTAAATTTTAAACAACATATCACGATGATGGTAAATAGAGCCCTTGGTGTTCTTGCAATTATATACATCTCTGGTAAGACCAATTATGGAGTATGGTTCTATACTCTGGGACCCTGAAAGTACTGTTATCAGCAATCGTATGGAATCGGTCCAGAAACAATTCCTTTTGTTCTGTTTATGCGGCCTATAGACTACTCAAGTTACTTGCACAATAATGAGTTTGTGCAGGTCAGTTGAACAGTGTGTGGCCTGGTTTGTGTACTTGTACAAGTATATTTTTAGACTTGAGTAAAAATCAAAACGATTTTGATTTTTCGCAATATTTTAGAACTTGTGCAAGTCATTTGCGCAGTGTATGCTGAAATTAGCACAGTTCAGCAGTAATTTTTGAAGAGTGAACATCATAAATACGGATAAAAAAAATTAAAATTATGAATAAACGTAAAGTAAAAAATGTCAATATAAATTTATTAACATCGCCAACGAAGTTCAGGTATTTTGGCCTGCGCAAAGGGTGAAATAAAGCTTTTTAAGACTAATATTTTCTCATGGCAATAACAATCCGCTACATGTTTCTGCTGCTATGTGTAAATTAAAATGAATATTGCACAGTTTACTTGCATGGTGTGTGGCGAGTAACGTGACTTGAACAAACTCGTTATTGTGCAAGTGACTTGCATAGTCTATTTGCCGCATTAGGAAACTCAACATGGAACCCATCTGCTGATCTTCCATCGTATACCATTAGGTTTGATAGAATTAAATTGCCTACTTTAGTAAGCCGAAGGAAATTGCCAAATGTTTCATTTATGATAAACTTGCTTAATGGTGACATTTCTTCTGACTTCCTGCTTAGTAATGTTCAACTTCATGTTCCTCAAAGATCTACTCGCTCTTATATCCCGTTATATTTATAAGTCTTTCAATCAAACTACGCTAATGCTGATCCCTTTCGAAGAATATGTAAACACTACAACGAAATGAATGAATTGATAGATTTTTTTCAAATGCAAATGTCATTAAACGTAATATAATTTTGTATTTAAATACGTAGGTTATAATTTGTATTTGTTAATCATGTTTTTCTTTTTTAATATTATAGTCTGTAAGGATTTTTATCCATAGACTTAACTAAATAAATAAATAAAAATAGCAGTTTTGAAACGATGGAATACTAAACGAAATTCTTTTATGTAAGCTTCATAAGTCACTCTTTCTTTTGGTGGATTTTGTTGTTAAGGCACGATATAAGATTAAGTTTTGAATTTGTCTGAAAATCATAAAAGAAAAATTTAATTTTACCGTAAAGGGCATTTAATATGACAGCTATTAATTATAAAATGTTTACGTACACGCACATTGAAATACGATAAGAAATATGACTTTTCAGCCGCACTTTCGAGAATCAGCTGAATATTTTTTACCACAAATTATACCAGATATGAATCAGCTGATTTGGGCAATATGGCCGACAAAAAATGAGGAAAACAAAACGCAAAAATTTAAGAAAAACACAAAAGATAAAGCACAATAATCTAAAAAGTGACAGATATATACAAAAAGTGCGCAATACAAAATGTATGGAGATTTTATATTGTTATCTCCCTCTTGACTTGACTTCCATGTAAACAAAACCATGCGGTTCGAGAATACTTTTTTGACACCTGTCATTAGTTTTCTGTGATTTTTACATTGTCTCTTACGCTTTTTTTGGTTCTTGTGTTGTTTTTGTCCCGTTATTTTATATTGTTTTCTTAATACAGCAAGTTAAAGACATTGTCGCTCATCAAGTCGCCAATGTTATATAATACGCGACAAAATGGATGGAATGGTGGCTCATTTTGTCCTTAATAAAATCTTATTACAGACAAGTTATAGACAATGTCACTCAGTTAGTCGTCAATTTGGTATCAAACACGACAAAATGCTTGTAATGGTCGCTCATTTTGTCCTCAATAAAATCTTATTTAAGACAAGTTTGTGAATTTGTCGCTCATATAGTCGTCAATAAGGAAATATACGATCTTGTCGACGAACTTGTCCTCAACAGTGTAATATATACGACAAATTCTAAAATGTCTTGAAGACATCCTTGACGAGAATTTCATGTCAGACTATTTGGCCAACCGGGAAATTCCATTTAACATAACACTGTTATTTTTAACAGTTTTTGTTTCTCACTCTCATTTTAATGCTATCTGTTGCATATTTAGCAGCGTTACATCAGTGGGTTTCTATTAAAGACCTGCAAATGTTGAACTATACAACACAGCGACATGTGTCGCATCATGCAAGTGTTATGTCGTGCTATGCGCTCACACATGTTTGACAATGTCATATGAAGACACTGTCGAACAAATTCAAATCAAATCTATGCATACTTTTAACGGTGATTTTGCATACATGGATGTAGAAAATGAACATGTCAACAAGTGCGACACATGCGACATATGCAGCATATGTTGTTATTGATGCATTATAATCATTTGTATGTCTCATTATATGCAATAAAACTGCAAATAAAATAAGAAAACTTATTATAAAATATGAAAACTTCTTTTAACACGGTTCTACAAAAAATAGGTTATAGGTCCAGCTGAGTATATTACACTCACTAAATAAATACAGTCACTTTTTGTTAGTTGTTTCTGAAGTTTTTCCGTTGAGTTGTTTTTAAAAATAATAACAGTTGTTCGAAGCAGCAAAATAATTTTTAACTTTTTTCACAAGTTATTTAAAAATTTAACTAAACAAAAATACGGATGTTTTGTAAAAGTCAAATTTTCTAGTCAATTTTTGTTTTAAAATAAAACTAAAAAAATGAACCAAAAAAAAAAACAACAATACAGTTATACAATTTGTTTTTTTTTTTAGTTTTTTAGTAAAATCAAATATAAATTTAATTCTTCGCACCATTTTGCTTGTTATTTTTATAGTAAAAATAAATTAACTTTAAGTTGATTTTTCAGTTTCTGATAGTCAATTACAAATAAAAATTGTTCAATTAAATGAAAATGTGAGTAGACGGGTTTTAACTGAATTCTGTCCATTTTAAATTGTATTTTTAGTTAATTTTACCTACAAAATAATTTGTGTGTACAAAGTTGTATATTTTTGTGACAGGCGCATTTAATCATTTATAACTCAGTAACTTTTAAACCGATTTTGAATTTTTAAACTGTATTTAAAAGAAACTTGCTTGGTCTTTCCAAATATATATTTGTACCTTCTTTGTATTATTAATATAAATATAAATATGTAGAGATTTTTTCATTAATAATTAAAATTTTTTTTAGAACTTTCTCAACTTCTACGAGAGCTCTTTTCAAATCTACTTTTAACCCTTTGGCGAGTGGCGTACATTATAATGTACGTCGACTTCATCAACTCGCCACTGATTTGAATTTTAACCAAAGCGCTGTTCATTTACTGTTATCGGTTCGTTATTTTGTTCTTATTAAAATGTTATGCAGGTTGTTAAATTTCAAAATAACATGAGAGCAGTAGAGTGCGTTTTGTCTTGTGATCATCAACGCTGCTGAGAATTTTTTAAAATTTAAAAGTTCAAAAAAGGCTAAAGTTTAGTCTCAAAAATTGTGTGATGAATAAAATTCAAAAATTCAAAAAGTTTTATGTAGAGATTAGTAAAAATATAAAATTTAAATTTTAAAAAAAGTTTAACCCGTTCGAGCCCGGTAGCATGTTATTGTTTGAACTTTAATTGCAAATATATCCGCTAGGGGGCGCTGCAAAGCCATAAAAGTGATAAACAATATTTCTTGGGCATAGATCTACATTTCCACGAAGTTTGGTCGGAAAATTCCTAGCCATTAAAATTCCCGTGCCAAAGGGTTAAGACTTAAATGTTAAGATTATAATGCTAAGCACACATTCTGGGGGTCACGCCTTATCACCCCAAGAGGCCGTGTTTTGTATGATACAATTGCTAAAATGAATATGGATGTGATATCAAGCGGAGAACCGACATATTGGCCATCAGATCGTACTAAAATACCAGATCTTATTGATTTTGGAGTGACAAAAAATATTGCAAGAAATATTGTACGTGTCGAATCCTCCCTGGAGCTATCATCTGATCACACACCTACTATTGTTACCCTTTTTACCCCTCGGGAAATTTTACCCCAGACTGGTAACTTAGCACTTACAGGCAAGGGAACTGATTGGTTGAAGTATAAGAAGTTTATCAGTACACATTGCTCAGAAAACATATCGTTAAGAACGCCAGATGATATTAACCTCTCACTCAAAAACTTTGAATCTAATCTCAAACTAGCTGCTCAACTTGCTACTAAACCCACCCGACAGTCCAGAAATAATCCCGTTTTTTCTGTGGACGTTGAACGACTCCTCAATGAAAAACGAAGAACTCGTAGAGAGTGGCAACAGCACAGATCTCCACATCTCAAGGCTCGATTGAAAGAATGCACAAATAATTTACGAAGATTACTCAAAGAACAGAGAACAAACTCATTAAACAGATTTTTAGAAAATCTTGAACCCTCTGCAAAAACAGATTACTCTCTATGGCGTGCAACCAAGAATTTAAAAAGACCTGTTGTATGTAAGCCCCCTTTACGAAAACCAAACGGAGGTTGGGCAAGAAACGATACTGAAAAAGGAGAGCTGTTTGTCGAACACCTGAAAAATGTTTTCACTCCAAACGACCCAAGTGTTAGAATTGAATTGCCACCTTTATTACCACATTGCACAGCAGTACCCATTCGGTTTGAGATTCGTGAGGTCGAAAAGGCAATTTATGAACTAAACCCTAAAAAAGCATTTGGAATTGATAAAATCAGTAACAAAATGCTTTTAGAGTTACCCCGTGTAGCATTAAGAATTATTCTTTTTATTTTCAATGCTATATTACGCCTGGAATATTATCCCCCAGAATGGAAAGTTTCTCTTGTTAAAATGATACCTAAGCCAGGAAAAGATCACACGAAAGTCGAATCGTATAGGCCTATCAGCCTGTTATCCAATTTGTCAAAACTTTTCGAAAAATTACTCCTACATAAATTAAACATAGCTGTAACACTAAGCAACACTATTCCAGCTCATCAATTTGGATTTAGAAAAAAACATGGCACTATTGAACAAGTTCACAGACTGGCAAGTGAAATTCAAAGGGCCTACGAAGAGAAGAAGTATTGTTCTGCACTTTTTATTGATGTGTCACAAGCCTTCGATAAAGTTTGGCATGAAGGTTTACTCTTTAAGATTAAAACTATGTTACCCGCCAATACACACAAGTTGCTTGAGAGCTATATTACAAATCGAAAATTTAAAATTAAAGAAAATGATTTTATAAGCACACTGCAAACTATAAAAGCTGGAGTACCTCAAGGTAGCATCCTGGGGCCTCTTTTGTATATCTTATTCACATCAGATATGCCAACTAATATCAATACACATACATCAACATTTGCTGATGACACAGCAATATTAAGCATTCATAACAACCCACATGATGCATCCAGAATATTGCACAATCATATCAATGAATTAGAGACCTGGTTAAAAAAGTGGAAGATTAAGGTGAATGAGAAAAAATGCATACATGTTACTTTCACGCTAAGAAGAGAAACGTGTCCATTAATTCAAATAAATAATCATAACGTACCCCAACAAGAAAACGTTAAGTATCTCGGAATACATCTTGACCGTCGTCTCACGTGGAAAAACCATATAGATGCGAAGGTAACCCAGATGAAATTGAAGACTATTGAACTCAATTGGTTAATTGGGAGAAACTCTAGACTTAGCCTAGATAGTAAGCTATTGTTATATAATTCAATTATAAAGCCAATATGGTCCTATGGAGCTCAACTCTGGGGCACTGCCTCTGCTTCCAATGTAGAGAAAATTCAAAGAAAGCAGAATAATATTTTAAGGATGATAACCGGCGCACCATGGTATATGAGAAATTCCAATATACACTCCGATCTGAATGTAAATTTTGTCAAAGATGAAATCGCAAAGCACACTCAAAGCTATTTAAGAAGACTGGAAGTACATCCCAATAATTTGGCGCGTAACCTGCTAGACAATCGCGGCCATCAGCGACTTAGAAGGAGAGCCACGGCGGACCTGGTTAACTAAAACCATAAATCGATTATTATTATTTAATATATTTTTATCATATTTTTTAATATATGTATGAACAAATGAAATTTTTGTCTGGCACTGGCTGGACTTAATTCTTAATTTTAGTTTAAGATTTGAATACTTATTGTTAGTTCACATTATATAAGTGAAGATTCAATAAATAAAGGAAGGTAAAAAAAAAAAAAAAAAAAAAAAGGGTTAAGACAATAATATTCTTAAAGTTAGTGTTTTCCTCAGTAAAATGAGCCTTCGCTTGTTAAATTTCTTTAATTCAAGTGAAACTATGTTTTTTTTAAGCTGTACCACAAACAATATTTTTGCAAGTATCAAAAAAAGTATCGGTGTTATTAATAAATTAATGGGTATATTGCAACTTCTCAAACCGGTTTTGTAATACATTCAGCTAGACCTGCAACCTATATTATTAGGTCATTTGACTAGTGAATTTTCAGTCTATCGCAGTGTTATTAATGACATTGTATATACGTGAATAGATTTCGCAAGCTCCAATTATAATAAAATCCATTAAACAATTGTCGTAACTAGTTTTTGAGTTTTTAATAAATTGTATCAATTCCGTGAAAATGAGCAGTGCAAGCGAAATAAAATTAAAAATTGAAAGTGACATATATTCTACCGAGAAAAAAATTTCAAAAAGGGAGTTATTTAATATATTTGAATAAATAAAAAATAACGGTCATTAAAAACTTTATTGTTTATTCGCGGTGTAAAAATGTTTATAAATTTAACGATAAGTGTACGTCAAATCTTTTGCGTCATAAGTGCTTCATAAAATACAAATCATCGAAAGGGAAACCATTTCCAAAAGTAGAACCAAGCTACAAGCTAAAAAAAGTGTATTGACTTAATTGGTTGGTAGTTGGTAATTGTCGACCTTTTAATGTTGTTAATGACGAGGGACTTTTAAACCTTGCTCAATTTTGTGTTAACACTGGCCATGAGTTTGGAAACAATTTAGATGTCAGAGGTCTTCTTCCACACTCTACAACTGTATCCAGAAATATTGGAAGCCTTTATGAAGATCAACACAAAATCCTTAAAGAAGAATTGTGTTCTATAAAAGATATTGGTTTCAGTATAACATGCGATTTATGGAGCGACAATTATTTAAGAACATCATACATTGGAGCAACAGTTCACTACATAAAATCTGGGAATATAGAAAATAAAATTCTTGGAATGATCGGAATGGGAAGTGACAGAAATACCGGTAAGTTTTTAGCTCGATTATAAACTTCATGCCATTAAATTTTTCATTAAATTATTAAAGGTATTAATATTAGAAATAAAGTTGAATGTATGCTTAAGGAACTCGACTGTGAATTTAATGAAAGGATCACAGTAGTAACTGACACAGGATCTAATATGAAAGCAGCGTTTCATTTTGATAAAAATATTTTCTGCATCAACCACCTGATAAATAATGTCCTTGAAGGAGCAATATCTGATACAGCTGAAGTCAACGCAATTGTAGCATCTTGCACTAGTTAAGCAAGCTAGTTAAATATTTCCAGAAGTCAAGGCTTAATAGTTCTCTAAACACCACGTTAAAAAGCTATACGCCAACAAGATGGAATACTGTTTTCTATTTATTAAAATCGATACAGATAAACTGGGTCCATATCACGCAGATACTTCAAGAAAACCAGGAGACTACTACACTGACAAATCTTAATATAACCAATATTATTGAAATAATTGATATTCTTAAACCCTTTGAGGAAGTTTCGAAGCTTTTGGAAGGAGAAACGTATCCTATAATTCATCACGTTCTCATTCAAATAAGGAAACTTAAAAAAATAGTCACAATAAATGATCAAAATGATTCAGAAAGTATTAAAAAATTTAAGGAGCAAATTTTACTTCATATCGAATCTGTGATTAATGCAAACATAAAGGACTTTCATAAAATTGCACTGTTTTTATTTCCACCGCCGAACAAACTGCCAAATTTTTCGGAGAGTGAGAAAAGAAGTATTCATGAACAATGCATAAAAATGTTAGAAACATACAAAACTACATCGAATATCTCAGACACTACAATGGAATCTGTAAATTCTGAGGATGATCCTTTTAACGATTTCGTGCAAGCTGTAGTTGCACCCGAATACGATGACCAAGCGAACAATGAAATTTTGAGATATGAGAGTCAGACAATTTTATATCACAAAAAATTTGATCCACTCGAGTGGTGGGAAGCCCGTAAAAGAGAATATTCTTTGCTTTTCAAATTAAGTTGTTTTGTATTAGCGACACCAGCCAGCTCCGCTTCATAAGAAAGGCTCTTTTCAAAGGCTTGACATTTGTTATCTGAAAAAAGGTCGGTACTCGGAAAAAACACAGTAAGTGTAAATCAAATGATGTTTTTAAACAGTAACTTAAATTTGAATGCATTATATAATATAAATTCAAATTATGAGTAAAGGCTTTATTAGTCCAATTGTAAAGTAAAGAAAGAAATTCAAAGTTGAATAAAAGTTTTATGTTTAAAAACTTGTGGAATTTTTTTTATTGCCATTAAAAGTATTGTTGCATTATAAGTCTTATTGTCTTATAAGTATTGTTGTATTATATTAATTATAAAAATTAAGTTTAAATCAGGGACGTAACAGTTATAAGTTTCATTCAAAAAACTGATTGTTTTACAATTATTTCTTGTTTGAATATTTTTAATTTTCTGTTTATTTCCTCTGTTTTATTTTTAATTCAAACAAAAACAAGATGTGATTTTTTTTCTTTATCAAAAATTAAAAAATTAACAATTAAGAATATAAATAAAAAGCCATAGAACCAATGACTTCAACAATTATAATATCCTGATGATAATAAAAGATTGAACAGTGATTTAAAGTGAATAAATATGTATATAATATATTCCAGCAAATTTCGGCATTCAATTTAGGTCAATTTTTATTTTATTATCAAATAAAAACGTTAGTGCTTAATTTTTTTAAAATAATCATTCTTTAACTTTATAAAAAGTTTTAAAATAAAAATCAAAAACAACAGAAATTTATACAGTAAAATACAAAAATTCACAAAATTATAATGTTTGCCAAACTTTCTGATTTTTTTGTGCAATATGATTTACAAAATATAGTGCATTATTGAAATATTATAACCAGGGCAAGGACTTTCATGCACTAAAAAATCGAAAATATGCGCTTAAAATATGCACTATAAAATGGAAAATATTCACTTAAATATGCATTTATATCGAAATATGCACTAAAAACCGAAAAATATGCAATTAAAAATAAATGTTTTTTTAATTATATTTATTAAAAACTAACATAAACGTAAAAATTCAGGTATCGGTTACAATAAGCTTGTTCGTTTACTTACTACATGTTACTATATTTACTACAGCTGGAAAAAGTCAATACAAAAAGTAAACAAAACTTTGCAATTGTAGTAAAAGTAGTAAGAAATTCGAGTAAACGAACACACCGAATATGTCTTTAAATACACATAGTTGAATATATTTTTGTGTGTGGCATTTTACCTGAAAAAAATTTTATTATAAAATAGAACTTAAATATGTATACTATAAAATCGTACTCACTTTCGTAACTCAGAGAAAAAATAATTTTTATAAAATTATTTAACTTTCTGTTTGTGAGCAATGACACCCGAAAACGTTAATTTAAAATTGCATCTATAAAAAATGTGTTAGTGGATGACAACATATTAGCTCTGTTTCTTTACTTTTTGGGTAAAGTTCGGTAAAATGAGAGTTAACAAGAAATACTCTCCCGAAATAACAAAAATGCACAAAAGTAAACGAACGCGAAAAACCACATTTGAAGCCCGAAAAACAAATGTCAATAGATTTGTGCATTATAGTTCTTTTCGGTGAGCGCTCTTTCTAGTTCTTGTTCAATTTGTTGTAAAAATCTATATAGCTTTTCTAGTTAAACCCCTTTTTAAATCAAAAATTTAATACAAATTTCCTTTTTAGGCATTTCTATTTACAAAAAGGAATACATAGTTTATTAAATTTGGAAAAGATTTAAATATTAAACAAAAGCTTCGATTTATTTACATATTTAACTCTTTAACACATTTAAACAAGCGTCTTCACAAAATTGTCGGTAATTTTATGGAATTGTAAAATCACCGATAGGCTTTTGCAACTATTATACTAATTTTTGTAAATGATAAACATATTTTCTGAATGAATGAAATGATCGATTGAACTAAAAGAGCTATTAGTTGTGAACTAGGTCTTTGGTTCAAATCAGTGAAGAGTTCAATTGAACTAGTTGCACCCAACTGATGATATAACAGCTGATTAAAACAATTTACCCAAATTTACACGAAAAAAAAGTCTGGGCTTTCTCGTGCAAGAAGAACAAGAATATTACTCTCTCATGACAGCTCTCATTTACCCAATTGTGTAGTAAGAAAACGCTTTTTGGTAAAATTGGGATCCCGCGGGATCCCAATGTTGAGTACCCGAACACAGCTATTGTATACTATGTGTTTCTATTTCTAGTGTAGTGTTATATTACCAACAGAGCTTCCAAATAATTAATTCTTTCGATTTTTTTTTATTTTTAAAGTATGAATTCTTAAATTGAATTTCATATTTAAAAATATTAAAACATTACCAATAATGTGCAAAATATGCAAAAATATGCAATAAAAATCATAAAATATGCAATAAAATATGAACTTAAAAGCAAAATATGTAAAAATATGCAACAACAAATCGATGCCATTTTTTTGCAAATTCTTTGATTCGGAAAAGTATTTGGTCAAAATCATTTTTGGGCCACTGACTACAAACATGCATTTGCATGAAAGTCCTTGCCCTTATTATAACTAAACAAATTTGGGTTGTGACTTTTTAATAAATATAACAGTTATTTTGGGCCTCTGGTTTAAATAATATTAAATTAATGACATACCGTTTTATGTTTTCTTATATGTATAAAATTAAAATCTAAATATTTTTTTTTAATTGTGAAAATGTTTTATCGTTTGTTTTGCCGTTCTTTTTTATCGATCGTTTTGTTTGTATTATATGGATTATAAAAATAAAATTTTATTTAAAATTTCAAAATAAAATTTTTTTCAATTTGAACAATTTTTAATCAATTACACTGCTCTGTAAAAAAAAAGGTAAATAATATCGCAGTGGATTTAGGACAATTAGGGGTTACTGATTTGCAACCAGTTTGTTCAAATTCGCTTTTACTTTTTTCCAATTCTCAACCGATTTTTTCAATAAAAATTTATAATTTAGTACACTAATAGAAAAAAGTCTTTAAAAAACTTAGTTAAAACTAATAAAAATTAGTTAAAAATAATGCTGCAGAAAAAACTGCTAAAATTAGCAGATAATTTTTGCTATATATTAGTAATATAGGAAAAGCAAAAATAAAACTGTTAAATATACAGAATTTAAGTTTATTTCAGTTAAATTTTTGTTAATGGAAAATAGCAAATTAGCCTGCTAAAATCAGCAAAAATTTTGCTAAATAATTTGTAGCCTAAAAAAGCACAGAAAAATTTCAAATTTTCGAAGTTTTTTTTTTGTTTTTTTTTTGAAATGCAAATAAAAATCGAGCAGAGCAGTTTACAATTTTTCTTTAGCAAATATTTCTGCTGATTTTAGCAGGATAGACTGCCATTTGCATTTAACTAAATTTTGCTTAAAAATAGCAAAAAATTTGTAGATATAAAAGTTTATTTTTGCTACTTTTAGTCTACTAATGAAATTAATATACTACTCTATGATCAATTGTCTGCGTCATGTTTCTCCAAGCATGATCTCATTTTCAGGACTTACAATTTCCAACTTGTAATACCAGTTGAGAGAATTACTTTTCGAGATTTCAAAAATATTAATTTTAGAATTCTTGAGGAAGAATTTTTTAAAATCGATTGGAATGTTTTGTATTCTGAAGATGATCAACTTTCTTTTTTGGAGCAAAATCTAAATTATCTGTTTGATCTAACTGTACCAATAAAGACAAAAATTATTAGTAATAAACAAAAACCCTGGTTTTCATCTGAAATTAAAACTTATATCAATCAAAGAGATTTTGCGTATGCTCGTTGGAAAAGATTTAAGACTACAACGCTTCATGAGGATTATCTGACTGCTAAAAGAAAAACAAATAAAATTATTAAAAAGGCCAAATCTGTTTTTTACGCTGAAAAGTTTTCTTCCGCCATTGACTCCAAAAGAACATGGCAAACGATAAGCGAAGTTGGTATCGGTAAATCTACGAATGAAGAACCGTGTTCGATTGATGCCGATACAATCAATGAAAAGTTTTTAAATGTCCTTATGGTTCAAGGAGATCAAAATTATTATATCAATAATAATTCGAATAACAATTCTGAATCTTTTTTTTTTCTTTTGCTGCCGTAGATCAATGTGACGTTTTATCCAGTATATTGTCTATAAAATCCAACTCTATAGGAGTGGACGGAATTAATCCAAAGTTTCTGAAGATTCTATTACCTCAACTACTTCCAATGATAACATTTTTATTTAACAAAATATTAACTTCAAGTTACTTTCCCTCTAATTGGAAAATAGCTAAAATTGTTCCAATACCCAAAGCTGGTTCTGATTATAGACCAATAGCGATTCTTCCATTTCTCTCTAAAGTATTTGAACGTATTATGCATAAGCAAATGACTTGTTTCTTGGATAACAAAAACTTGTTAACAGATCGTCAATCTGGGTTTAGAAAGAAACACAGCTGCATAACGGCCTTAGTTGATGTTACAGAGGAGATTAGGGAGAAACTTGATGATGGCAAGACTACATTTTTGATACTTTTAGATCATTCAAAAGCGTTTGATACCGTGGATCATAACATTCTTTGTTACAAACTTAATCATTTTTTTAACTTCTCTTCGACCGCTACTCAGTTATTGTCAACATACTTACGTAACAGATATCAGTATGTTGAAACTGGAATCCGGAAATCCAAGGCACTGCCTGTGGCAAGAGGAGTACCTCAGGGGTCCATTGTTGGGCCACTATTATTCTCACTGTACTCTAATGACCTCCCAGGCATTTTAACAAATTGTAATGTAAGAATGTACGCGGATGACGTTCAACTTTATACCAGTTGTGTTAATGCCTTAATTGACCAGTGTATTATCTCTATTAATCAGCAACTTGATCGTATTTATACATGGGCAACGGCAAACGGTTTAGGAATAAATCCGAAAAAATCTAAATGCATTGTAATTCAAAAGCGACTTGGCAAACTAAATATTATACCCAATATATTTATAAATAATCAACAAATTGAAATAGTAAAATCTGCTAAGAATCTCTGAATTTTTTTAATGACACTCTTTCGTGGTCGAACCACATTAACTATGCTTGTGGTCGCACATTCTCTATGATTAGAACTCTTTGGCGGACCCAGCATTGTACACCTATGAGAATAAGAATACTACTTGCCAAAACTTATCTGATGCCCGTTTTACTGTATGGTTGTGAGCTATTTGCTAAATGTGATACAACTAGTAAAAGGAAATTGAACATTGCATTTAACATAACGATACGTGTATGGACTTAATAGGCGTTCTAGTGTATCATTGTTTTCATCTCAGCTATATGGGCTTTCTTTGGATAATCTACTGAACATAAGAGTTTTAGTTTTCTTACATAAAATAATATACACCCATAAACCTGATCATCTGTACAGCAGACTTTGTATTTCAGATATAAGCAGGGGAAAACGAATTAGATCATTTGGATACAAAAGTTTAATTTCGGAGTGGCATTTCTACATATTCGCAGTAATTCTCTGGAATTCTATACCACATAGCACTCAACTTTTAAGTAACCCACGAATATTCAAAGAAAATATTTTTAAACTGTTTTCGGCATAACAATTTGAAAAAATAATTATTTGATATGATATGACTTAATTATTTAAATTGATTTTTTTTTATATTTATATTTATTGTTTAATTGTAATTGTTTAATTGTTTTTTGTATTTTATACAAAAAATTTTAATTAGTTATTAACTTATTAATTGATTAATGATTTTCATAAATTTACCTATCCTCAGTTCCATACTGCAAAATAAGACTTTTAGTCTTGTGTATGGAGCAATTCTACAAAATAAATAAAATAAAAATAAATAAATAATATTTAGCAAAATTTTGTGCAGATTCGTCAGTACAATTTGTTATTTTCAATTAACTATTGTAAAAGTTAAATATTAAAATTCTGTAAATTTAACAGTTTTAATTTTCCTGCTTATATTCTACTAGTATTTAGCAAAACAATCTGGTAATTTCAGCAGTTTTTTGTGCAGCATCATTTTTACAAGCTTTTACTAACTAACTTCTTCTGCTGTTTTTACAGACTTATTTCTATGAGTGTAACTATAGCTCAAGAAAAAAAAACTCATTGTACAGTGTAAGCTTGATTCCATGCACTATTTTTCAAACTTAAGTGTGTATCAGTATCTCAATAACTTTTGTAACTATAATCGCTCAAAATCAAAATTTGAATTTTTTTTAGGTTTTAAAAACCTCATACCGCAATTTATTATATTAGAATTTGAACAATTTGTAGAAAAATATACTCAAGCATTAGCGGGCGTATTACATATCTGGCGCAGCAATTTTTTTTAAATTCGCTTTTTTATTTAAAGTACAGTTTTTATAATAAAAGCCTTCACCCAGCATCCACAAATAAATAACTTGATACAACAATGGGTTTAAAATAAATAAATAATTGATCACTTTTTCTCATGAAAGTGGATTGTTAGTAATGAATCCATTATAAATTGCAATATACGTGTGTATGTCAAGATAATTTGGTAAAGTGCGAACTTAGGTAGATAGACTCGTTAGTAGTTTTGTTCCTTTGTGTTTTGAATGAAAATAAATAACGTAAAGGAGGGTTGGAAAGCATTTTTTTATAATATTAAAGATAGCGGGCAAAGCCCGCTACGTTGTTAGCGTGCCTTAAAGTTTTTTTAATACCAGTTTATGTAAAGGTAGACCTGGCAATTCAAGTAAATTCACAAATTCAGTTGGAAAATTATCAACCTAACCAAGAATATTAATGCATGCTGCGGCTTTCCCAGTTTGTGGAAAGCAGCCGAGGTCATAATGATACCTAAGCCGGGAAAATCACCCAATGAAGTTACATCATATGTGCCCATATCACTACTGCCATCATTATCAAAACTTTTGGAGAGGCTCTCTCTTACTAGATTAAAAGCAATAGTAGATTAAAAAAAACTCATTCCTAACCATCAATTTGGGTTTAGAAATAACCATTCAACTATCGACCAAGTCCATAGAATCACTGATATCATTGAAAAAGCGCTAGAAGAAAAGGAAGTATGCTCCATTGTCTTTCTAGATGTTAGCCAAGCTTTTGACAAAGTTTGGTATGAAGGACTTATCTACAAATTTAAAAATTGCCTTCCCAAAAGCTTTTGCGAGTTTTTGGAGTCATATCTAAGCGATCGTTTCTTTCGTGTTAAACAGGAATCAACCTATTCTGACCTAAGGGAAATAAAAGCTGGAGTCCCACAGGGAAGTATACTAGGTCAATTTTATATCTAATATATACGGCAGATTTACCTATAAATACTTCACATACAACCGCTACTTTTGCTGACGATACTGCCCTTATTGCAACAGGAGATACAGCGGAAAATTCTACGACAAAACTTCAAGAAGCTGTCAATAAAATCATTGACTGGTCCAAAATATGGCGAATTAAGCTGAACCAAACTAAATCAGTTCATATTGATTGTACATAGAAAGAAATACATTACATTACAATCCAATCTTTATAGATGACATTATCGTTCCATATTCAAATACTGCCAAATACCTACCCAGGTGGAAATTATGTGTGGTAACAAAAAAGAACACTGGCAAAGCGCAAGTAGACCGCGGTCTTACAAAAAGAAGTACTGGCAAAGCAATAAATTTGGACGCCTTCCCAGTGCTGGGTGAATTCCCAGCACTTGTTTTCCTATAACATTATTTTGTGTTTGAAAAAGAAACTCCAAAAGAGTGAATATTTAAATAATTTTTGACTCCACAATACAATAACTCCAAGAATCGTCTGTTTTTAGAGTAATTTAAAATTCTTCGGTGATGAGGGCTCATAATTTGGTGGCAAGGAAAACACTTGATTTATATGTTTCTTGGTGCTATCTCAATACTTTGCAAAGCATTAAATAGATCGGTGTTATTATTTGGGTGTCAGGAAAGCACTTTAATTTTTTTATTTGAGCGTTGGCAAAGCATTTGATTTTTATGTTTATGGGTGCTTTCCCAGGGCTTTGTAAAGCATTGGCACCACCGTGGAACGGTGTTATCATTTGGGCGTTGGGAAAGCGCTGTTAACAAGCACTCATACCACCCATTTCGGTGCTTTGCCAGTGCTGGCCCCTTTGTAATTTTCTACCTGGGTAGGGATGACACAAAATTAAAATAGAAAGAACACGTAAAAAAGAAAAGAGATGAACTAGATATCAAATTCAACAAAATGTATTGGTTAATTGGAAAAAACTCAGCCTTATCCATACACAATAAATTACTTTTATATAAACAAGTTCTTAAGCCCGTTTCGACTTATGGAGCGCACCTATGGGGATATACAACAAGCAACGAAATACTTAGAATCCAACGCTTAAGGTGCATCGTTAATGCACCGTGGTATATTCGCAATGCTGACTTACACCGTGACTTGGATATAAACACTGTTGCTGAAGAAATTAATAAAATAGCCAATAGCCATGCTGAAAGATTACGAACACATATCAATGAGGAAGCTACGAATCTTATTGATACTACTGGGTTAACCCGGCGTCTACGGCGCATAAAACCTAGCGATTTAGTTGGGACTTAATATAAAGGAGATATTTATATGCATTTTATTATATAAATACATATATGTATGTCTAATAAATAAACTGTTTTATTAGAAGCAAAGTACTTGTTAGTAAATAATTAATTTTGCTAGTCGTATCTTATAACATAGGCTTTATTATTGTTTTTAATAAAAATTATGTTAATAAAAAAAAAAAAAAAGTTGGAAAATTTACTGCGTCGGTTTCGGAATATTTAAGTTCCATCCCTTTTCTAAGGTTTTTTCTCTTTTAGAAAATTTGTTTAACTTTTTGGAGAGTATGTTTCAATGCTACATAAGTTTCATATTCCGTGGATAGTGTTTGAACAGGTAATTAAAAGGGGTTCTTCACCCCTTTTTGTTCCTCCCAGTAAAAATCCCAAATATATATAATCTTGCCTCAATGGCATGCGAAATTTCAAGTACCAAACTCCGCCAGTTTGAGCCATTCAAATTCCATTCCATTTTGTTTAACAATTTTAGTGTTCCAATGCAACTCCTTCCAAGATTCCATTTCGTTCACCATTCCATTGCATTTCGTTCCCATTATCTGTTATTCCAATTCCACTCGTTCCCCGTTTCATTCCATTTCGTTCCTACTGTCTTGTGTATCGATATTGATATCAGTCGCTTCTATTTCCATTCCATTTCTTTGCACTTGCTCCGCTCCATTCCTCTTTTAACTGCAGTGTTTCAATTCCACTCGTTCCCGATTCTGCGCCATCTCGCTCCTCATTCCATTTCGTTCTATAATCCATTCCATTTCGTTCCCTCTTCCAATCCATTTCCATTGTCTATAATTTCAATTCCACTCGTTCAACGTTTATATCCATTTCGTTCCACTTGTGTAGTGTTTCAATTCCACTCGTTTCCTGTTTAGTTTCTTAATTTTAGTGTTCCATATACACTTGTTCTTTGAGTTTTAGATTTCTAGCTAAAGACGCAGACTTTAAGGGGGGGGGGGCAATTTTCCCCTTTTGAACCACCATTTTTACCACGTTCCTGTCCAAAGTCCTAAAAATGCTTTGTCGATAAGTTAGCCCATACACCAAGGAAAACATATTATAGATTACAGGTTTCTAGCCGAAGGGTTCGGTTAGGCCATCAAGGGTGAGAATTTTTCCATTTTTACCCCTCCCGGTAGGACTTTCCAAAAATTCCGTCTTAAAGGGCGTCTGCGTTGGAGGAGGAACCTACTACATACATAATTTTAGGTATCTATATCCAGCAGTTTGGCCAGACCGTCAAGGGGGAAGTTTTTTCCCTTTTTACCCCTCCCGGTATGAATTTCTAAAAATACCGTCTTAGGGGACGTCTACGTTGGAGAAGGAACCCAAATACCAAATTTAAGCTCCCTAGTTCCAGCAATATGGCCAGGCCGTTAAGGGGGAGACTTTTCCTGTTTTTGACCCTACCTGTGGAAATTTCCAAAAATCTCATGTTAGCGGATGTCTACAATAGAGGAGGAACTTTAATACCAAATTTCAACTTCCTACCTCCAGCGGTTTGGGCAGGCCTTTAAGCGGCACTTTTCGCTTCATTAATCGCCATTTTCGCAATATCCCTGTACAAAATCCCAAAAAGCACTTTCCCGATAAGTGAGCCCATACTCCGAGGAACATATGTTTTACATTTCAGGTTTCTAGCCAACTTTTACTATATGTGCCCCTCTCGGTAGGAATTTCCGAAACTCCATCGACAGGGAATTTCAGCTTCCTAGTTCCAGCAGTTTGAGCAGGCTTGCAAGGGGGACACTTTTTCTTTTTTTGTCCCTCCCGGTTGGAATTAGGCTGGAAGAGGAACCTAAGTACCGAATTTCAGCTTCCTAGTTTCAGTAGTTTGGACAGGTCGTTAAGGGGCCACTTTCCCTTTTTGAGCCCCCATTTTATAACGACGCTGTCCAAAATTCAAAAAAGAATCTTTCTAATAAGTTAGCCTTTTCTCCAGGGACCCACATTTTAAATTTCAGGTTTCTAGCCGAAGGGGTTTTTACAGGCCACTAAGGGGAGGCTTTTCTTCTTTTTGCCCCTCCCTTTAGGAATTTACAAAAATTCCATCTTCGCGGCTATCTGCGATGGATGAGGAACATTAATACCAAATTTCAACTTCATTGCCTCAGCGGTTTCGGCAGGCCGTTATTGGGGACATTTTTCCCTTTCAACCACCATTTTTACTATGTGCCTGTTCCAAAATAGAAAAATTACGTTGCGGGTGAGTTAGTCCTACTCCAAAGAATACATATATAAAATTTTAGGTTGGCCAAAAGGGATTGGACAGGCCGTCAAGGAGGAGACTTTTCCCCTTATTTCCCCTCCCAAATGGAATTTGAAAAATACAGTCTAAGCGGACGCCTACACAGAACCGAATTTGCTTTTCGGATATCCTGTAGGGAATTCCAAAAATACAAACTTAGTCGATGTCTACTACAGTGGAGGAACCTTTATACCAAATTTCAACTTCTAACCTTCAGTGGTTTGGGCAGGCACTTTCCCAATTTGTGAGACTGTTTATGGGGAGACTTTTCCCCTTTTTGCCCGTTCCGGTACGAATTTCCAAAAATCCCGTCTTAGCGCACGTCTATGCCGAATATCAAGAAACCTTGTTTTACTGGGAATATCCGTGGGGGGAGGAAAAAAAGTAATTTTTTTGAAATTATATTTTTTTAAATGGTATTTTTTTAAATAGTACTTTTTGTAAAAAGCGGCATTTTTTGGAAAAAGATACTTTGTTTTTACAAAGTACTTTATTTGTACTTTTTTTGAAAAATGTATTTTTTTGGAAAAATGTATATTTTTTGGAAAAAATTACTTTTTTGGAAAAGGTACATTTTTTTTTTTGGAAAATTTACATTTTTTTAGAAAAAGGTACTTTTTTTGGAAAAAGTACTTTTTTTTTTTGAAAAAAGTACTTTTTTTTTTTGAAAAAAGTACTTTTTTTGGAAAAGTACTGTTGCAAATCAGTTTTTTGTTTTGAAAAAATGTTTATTCTTCTTCTTAACCTCAAACCTACTAAATAAAACCCAACAAGTTTTTTTCATTTCAAAGCAAACATCATTTTTAATTTAAAAAAAAATATGTCAGCAAAACTTGTTATCAGTCATGTTAATTAAATTTGAGTCTTTTACATAATTTTCAATATAAAGCAATGTTAATTTTTTTTAATTCATCAACTGGCTCACTGCTGATAAGCTTCAAATTTGGCAATTAAAGTAAGTTAAATAACAGTGACAAAACAGCGATGCCAACAATTTAAAAAAAGTAATGGAGAAAAGTACAAAAAGTAGGACAACCCCGACCACTTACTGAAAAAGAAGGCGGACTGCCCCGGACGCCCTAAAAAAGAGGACGGTGTCCGGGGAAAAGAGGACGGATGGCAACCCTAGATAGAGATAACCTTTTCACGAGGGTATTGCATGGTCAAGGGTAGTCAAAATTTTGTCAATTTAGCTCTATTTCTCTTAGTTTTCAAGATATGATATGAGATACAAAATGGCACCATCTTTAAAACTTCGGATACACTGGTGGCGCCATCTACCGGATAATAACAGAAACATAAAAATATTATAAATATTTTAACAATAAGTTGTGTAAAATTTAACGAATGGGTTCTTAAAAATTAGTTAGATTTTTAGTATTGTGTTAAATGACGATTACTAAAATCTTTGTTTAAATCAGTGTTTCAACTAAAAATTTGTTAAAACTTAGTCGAATCAATTTGTGTAAAATTTAACGAATTCGTTAAAAATAATCTTGAAAATTAACGCACTCAAACACTCACTCAAAATAAGTTAAGGTACTGAGGATTTTTAGTATTGTGTTAAATTACGATAACAAAAATCTTTGTTTAAATCAGTGTTTCAACAAAAAATTTGTTAAAAATTAGTCGAATCGATTTGAATTCCGTTTGACAGATTTTTTTACTGACGTATTATTTTAAGTGTAGTTAATGCCTTAAATTTTTCACAACTGTATAAGAAAGGTTTATTACATACAGGACAAAATTGTGTTGTTGTAGCCATCGCTACGGCTTTGTTCCGCCTTTGATATCTACAGGCTTGCTAGATACTTTTTTTATTATCCCCAAAAAATCTAAAAATATCCCCAAAAATCCCCAACCAGTAAAAATGTTGCAAAAGGTAATAGAGTTTATTTAGTTTGTTTAAAATTAACATTTTCCGTATAACAACTACTCTGCAGAAATTAGGAAGCGGTAAACATGCTTCCTACACTGATTCTTTCGATGTATGTATAGTTTTCAGTAGTGTTTTAGAAGGAAAAATAGCAGGAATAACAAAATTTATTAAACGCAATGCATTCATATCATCATTTAGATCTGTAAATTTAGATATTAAAACAAGTGCTTTCACGCGAGCTATCTCGAAGAAAAATCATGCCTTATATCACCAATAATGCAAGCGCTAGACTGTTCACTTTTCCTGACGAACCTGCTTCCAAGCAAGCAGTATTTTTCGCTGGGTGCAATTAAATATAAAAAATAAGCACTCCAATTTTTATTACCTTATTTAAAAAAAAGCAATCGAACCCTTATATTATTTATTTTGAAATTTTCAAGAATTTAATTAAATTTTAAAGTTTATCTGTTAAATACAATAGAATTTTATCCACAATCGATATGACAATTTTTTTTTCTATAAACAATATTTTAAATTCTGTGACTTAATCATAAAATCTCAGGCAGATAGGAATTACGTGTGTTAAAAGCTTTGTAAATATTAATACACAAAATCCATAAAATGGTAAATTTGAAATTATGTGAACAAAAGCTGTATTTGTGTGACTCTCTATCAATGTTATCTAGAACGATTTTGACAGTTTTTCAACGTATTCCGGCTTTATACTGTCAAAATTGTTCGAGATATCATTGATAGGAATGCCGCACAAACACAGCTAAAGTCGACTGATTTTGTCTGAAAACTATACAAAAATAATATAATTTACAAAATTTATGAAATATCCCCAAATAATCCCCAAAAAAACCCCTGTCCTCAAATGCAAACTTTTGTCCCCAAGTCTGGCCAGCCTGGATATCTAGTGGATTGAGTTTGTTCAAGTTAAAGCGCTCTCTTTCTCATGAACTTAAGGAATTGTAAAAATGTTTGGGTTTTATTGCCCTTTTTCCCTCTGCGCCAGAGAATAAAGGGCGGATTATGGAACCTTAAACGTAAATGTGATGTAACTGTACCGTGCCGTAGCTAAAAAGTACACTTATAGATAACCGTAAACGACATTACTATTTAGCATCTATTTCATGTGGTTTTATATTTTATTCTAAATTTTTCCACTTATTTGTTAATTTTTATTTTTATTTGAATCAATTTTCTTTATTCATTTTATATTTTTTCCAACTAAAATTATTCAGCTGTTTCGATGCCGGATAGGAAATTCTGATTTCAACAGAATGATCCGGCAAGTACGTTTACATTTACGTGTTAGTAACCATTCGTATACATTTCTTCTTGTGGTTTCGAAACAGCTGATTCGTTACAGATACGTTTACGGTTGGGTAGCTCAGCCTTAATTGTATCGGAAACGAATTTATTTTTATTTCGACGTTGGACAAGGTTGTCTTTGAATCAACCATCGCTTTGAATAAGTCTCTAAATCTTATCCTAATGATTATTATTTGTGACAGTTGACAACGTAGCTGATACACATTCAAGAATTGAAACCAATCCCAAATTACTTTGGGATTGGTTAGACCATATAGCTTTAATCGCGAAATATATATAGTCAATTTGATCTCTGTTCTCATTTTCAATTGGGGTTTCCTCTTCGGTCTTGCATCAATCATCAAGCCAGGGATGATATATGGGATTTTTAAAATAGTACCAACCGGCTTAAAAAGTTGTAGTTTTTCGACCTCTAAAACTTTTTTCATATAATTTTTTTTTATCATTATAAATTAACAAATAAAAACTTATAAAAAATAAAGAGTTCTGTCCCAGCAAAATCTTTCATTACCAAATAAGTGGTTATATAATAGAAATTCATAGCTCCGCACAACTTATTTTTTGGCGTCTAAACTCATTATTTTTGTTTGCCGTGGTCGTTTTTATAAGTAGTAACGCTTACCCGCTCGCTTACGAAAAAATGAGAAATAAGTAGTTATGAGATTTTAAATAATCAGTGGTTACACACATGCTTACAAAAAGTTTAATTATAAGTGGTTATCCGATTGCTTACTTGATTCTTAAAAATAAGGAGATAAGCAATTACTATTAGCTTAAGAAAATACATTCAGAAAAATTTAAGTTTTTTCTAGTGTGTAATTTTAGCACTCGTCATAAAAATTTAAACATAAAACATATTTACATATAATAAATAAAAATGTATAAAATTTAACTGTGTTAAAAGTACTTTTTTCAAATATTACGCGTAAGTCAATATTTTATATTTAGAAACAATGAATACAATAGGCCGTTATTAGGAAGTCATTATTTTATATTATAAAATAATGCAAAAGGTAATGATATATCATTTTTGGTAATGCAGATAGTAATGAGGTGTCATTACCAATATTTTGCTGGGGTTATATCTAACTCATACGGCAATAGAAAAACGTAAAAATGTTAGTTAAAACTACTAAAAATTAGTTAAAAATTACCTTGCATAAAAAAATGCAATCAGATGACTTTTGTAAAATATTAGTAAGATAAGAACAGCAAAAACAAGACTATTAAATACATATACAAAATTTTAGTTATATTTGAATAAATTTTAGTTTACAGAAAATAACGACTTAACCTGCCAAAATCAGAAATAAATAATAATTAGTAGACTAAAAAATCATAAAAAAATTTAAAATCTGGAAAGCTTTTTTCTTAGCAACCATCTCCGTTGATTTTAGCAACTAAATTTAACTTAAAAATAACAAAAATTTTGTAGATATAATAACAGTTTATTTCTGCTATTGTATTTTTAGTCTACTAATATTAATATTTTCTGCAGATTTTGCTGTATAATTTGTTATCTTCAATGAACTAAAAGTAACTTAAATATAGCTAAAATTTTGTAAATTTACCACTTTTATTTTTGCTGTTCTTGTCTTACTAGTATTTAGCAAAAAAATCTGATAATCTCAGCAGTTTCTTTTGTAAGTCCATTTTTTTGCTATATTTATTTTTTAAACTAAACTAAATTTTTTCCTCTTTATGTTTAAAACCATGAATTGTGATTTTCATTAAACTATTTTTATGATTTCTAGTTTTTCTTTCAATAATACTATTAAAACTATTCAAAACCAGAATTTTAAGTAATAAGAAACAGTTATAAGCCACACTGTTTTTTCAAGTTTAAGAACAACTGTGTTCATTTTTAATTATTCTAGCACTTTTCATAACCAGGTTTGTGTATTAAATATTCAAGTTAAAATTTTTTATGGTTTGCGTTCACCAGCGTTGCCAGAAAAGTTTGAGGGTATATCCCCATTTAACAAATTTTAAAGAAAATGAAATTTTGTTAATATTATAAATACTCATTTTCAATCCTTTAGAAAAAAATATTACAAAAATCATTTACCTGCACAAAAATATCAACAAAAATAAAAAAGTACTAATATATTCTTATACTAATCTAAAAACATTAAAATTAACACATTCAGCACACTCATAGAAATAAATCTGTGAAAATAGCAGAAAAAGTTACTAAAAATTAGTTAAGAATGATGTTGCAGAAAAAACTGTTGAAATTAGCAGATTTTTTTTTTGCTAAATACTAATAAAATAAGAACAGCAAAATTAAAACAGTTAAATTTACAGAATTTTAGTTATATTTAAGTTAAGTTTTAGTTAATTGAAAATAACAAATTGTACTGTAAAATCTGCAGAAAATTTTCTTAAATATTGGTAGAATAAAAGTAGCAGAAATAAACTGTTATATTTATCTAGCTGTTATTTTCTCTTTTTAAGCTAAATTTAGTTAAATGCAAATAGCAGTCTATCCTGCTAAAATCAGTAGAAATATTTGCTAAAATATTGTAAACCTCTGTTTTCAAAGGGCGCAAATTTTATTTGCACTAAAAAAAACTTTGTGAAATTTTTTGTGATTTTTTAGGCTTCTAATTGTTTAGTAAAATTTCTTGCTGATTTTAGCAGGTTAATTTGCTATTTCCATTAACACAAATTTAACTCAAATATAACTAAAATTCTGTATATTTAACAGTTTTATTTTTGCTCTTCCTATAGTACTAATATATAGCAAAAATAATCTGTTAATTTTAGCAGTTTTTTCTGCAGCATCATTTTTAACTAAATTTTAGTAGTTTTAACCAAATTTTTTACTGACTTTTTTCTATTAGTGTAAGATCAAGTGTAAATTATTTTTATTGATTCAGAAAAAACTTCTCAAATTTAATTATATTTTGCACCCTGGAACTTTATGTAACCACCTCAAGACTGTCGTTTTTATTTTTTAGAAATTCTATAAAAAAAATTACAAGAGGTGTAAAATTACATTTTGGTTTACTTGACGTCTCCACGAGTCATAAAATTAATGTTAAAAAACGCTTAGGGAATATGTAGACAAGTCTGTTTAATAACCTATCAGTCATTTTATTCGGGCAGGTTATAATATCGTTGTCATTTCTTTAAAATTTCTATTATTACCGATTTTAAAAAGCATTTTAACAAAATAATGTATATTAGAAAAAATATATATTTTAAATTAAGATAAAACACACAATATACAGATAAAATACAAAAAACAGAAATCCCCAAAAGTACTTAAGAACTAGGGATGCCAAACGGAAAATCCCGAATCCCAAAATCCCTGGATTTTCGGGATTGGCAAAATCCCGAATCCCAAAAGTATTTCTCAAAAATCCCAGGATTTTTTTATTTATTAATATTAATATGAACGCAAATAAACAAAGTAAGCAATTTTAGATACCGACAAGTTTTTTTTTGAATTTTCTCATATTTACAAGAAATTTATCCCAAGGTATTGGTAAAAATAGAAATTAAGTAGATTATTCAAGTAAACTATGCAAAGACTCTGCAGAAAAATTTGAAAATTTGGTAAACATTATTAACTTTTTGAGTAATTCATGAGCAAAATCAAGTCTGTTTGTTATTTTACCGGTTTATTTTTCCAAGCGAAATTCGACTCCTGAAACCTAATTTTGGCTGGGACTATAAGTTTGAATTCTTCCATGTAAACATTTGATAACGATACCTTAATATCTTTGTTGCTGTAATTACACGATTCAGTGGGCAAGGTTGTCGCAACGAATCTGTTTAAAAAACTGCTTACAAGATACTGGGCACAAGTGCACTTAAGTGCAGGCCTTCATATATTATCCCAGTCAGAAAAATACAAACGGGAAAGCGATGACAAGGTACTTAAACAGGTGGTACTTTAACATTTTGGTGGCAAAAATTGCTTTTCCATTTTCAAAATGATAACGTCATTAGACAAAACAACCGGCTGTTCAAAAAGCGCTGGAAAAGTACTGGAGAAACAAAATCTTTAACGTTGACAAAAGGCTGGAAGAACCAATAAATAGATGGTCTGGAATTATATTTTACAAAATAAAATTTATAAATAGTTCATATGTATGTATCTTTTTTTGGTCCTGCCGTGATATGAACAAATGCAATAAAATGTGCAAAGAAATTTGAAAATAACACACAAAGCAACAACAAAATTATTTTCGTTGTTGTTGTTTTGTTTGTTATTTTCAAATTTCTTTGCACATTTCATTGCATTTGAAGACACTAGGTTAAGAACAAAGGTAAAATCCCCAAACTTTTGTGAAATCCCCAAGTCCCTCCCCACAAAATTCTGAACACAAACCGAAGTTGAAATCACCAATTTGTGGCGAAATCCCTTTATCTAAAAAAACTCTGGAGTACACTGTACTTATAATTTATAAATAAAATCAAAATAAATCAAATAAGAATTTATAAGTTATAACTTCTTATTTGATTCCAATTTAATTTTACTTTCCTATTGCAGGTTTTAAAAGCACTGGTTATCGGTTTATTTGAAGTAAAAAGTTTTTCTTATTGCAGTTTTGACTCCTTCAACGGGATTCAGACAAAATAGAATTTAACTGACTTCTTATTTTGGATTGATTCTGTTCACCAATCTTGCCAGGTAATCTTTTTCGTTATCCACAAACAAATCTTAAAATATCCCCAAAAAATCACCAACTAGAAAAAATTTTAAAAAAGCTTTTCAAATCTATTCAATTTGCTCAAATTTTCAAGAATTTGAACTAAATTTTTAAAAAATTCGAAAATTCGAATTTTTCAAGTTTGTCTCCCCAATAAAAATATAACCCGAGTAAAAAAAAAATATGATTTCATATGTAATAATATTTTATTTAATTCTAGCGGGAAAAGCCCGCTACGTTGCTAACACGCCTTAGGCCTATTTTTTGGGATATTTTTACATTATTGCTCATACTTTTTTTTTAATTATTTTAATGGAATGATAAATAGCCTATATCCATTCTTAAGGAATAAATATTTTTGAAATCAGATGAGTAGTTACGGAGAATACCTCCTACAAACAAACAAATATACACACATTACCTCTTTATTATATTATAGTATAGATCATTGGAGATACCCGAGTAAAAAGGATTTTATATAATCATATCTAATTCACATACAATTTGATCCGAGAATTGGGCCCATATAATCATATCAATTTTAGTCTAATTGTTTAAGTTTAGATAAAATTATATTTACATCATATAAAATTGTATCCGAGAAATGGCGCGACATAATTGTATACGATAGTGGATAAATTTATAACATTGTATTAATTTAGAACTAATCTGATACAATTATATTTAAATCAAATATAATTACATCCAGTTATCGATCAGATATAATAGTATCTGATAAAAAGTAGGATTTTCTATTTGATACAATTATATCAGGTAAAAATGTGGATACAATTCTATATGACTTTTATGTAATTTTGTCAGTTCAGATCAAAAATGATACAATGTAATACAATAATGCATCATCTAATGCAAATATATCGCGCCATTTCTCGGATACAATTATATCTAATGTTTATACAGTTTTATCTTAGATCTGTACTAGTACAATTATAATTCAACTGATAGAATTACATGCGCCCATTTCTCGGATAAGACTGTATATAGATCATATTAGATTATGTATGACTATATTAAGCTCAATATTAATTTTTTTTAACCGGGTATGTTATTATCTGAAAAAAGGTGGATAAAATTATATCGGATAAGATCTAAATATATTGAATCATATAGAATCTTATCCGGATTTTGACCCGATATAATCATATCTAATTTGATGTAGAAAGACATAATTATTTAACGCTTTATATTTCAGGCTCAAAACAAAAACTACCCGAGTAAAAATAGTTATATAGGAAATTATATAATTTAATATGGACTAATATGTTTATATATAGTCAAATGGGGCACTATATCTTTGTGGATATAATTATGTATAGCTTTGAGTTTTTCAAAAAATTTTTATATGATGTCATATATAGATCAGTATAAATATACATGTCCCCATATATATTAATATATACCATATTTAGTTACATATGCTATGACAATTTTAATACAGCGTCATGTCGATTTTCTGTTATTTGAAAGTTATTTCGGTCGGACATTAATGATTTCAAAATATAAAAGGCGTACTCATTATAACTCCTAAATTCCTTGTAAACCTTGTAAATATAAGCCATATTTTTATGTATGGAATTTGACATTAAACTCATAAACATACCAGGTTTACACAGTTTACGGGTAGAATACAAGTTTATATGAGAAGGCTTGGTTACAATTATGTACAACTTCTTCTAAATTTTTATTTAAATTTTTAATTCTTAACTTAAGAGTGTTATTTTTCAGTACTTTTTAATAGTTTTTGTTTTGATCTTGAAGTATGAAGCGTTATATAATTATGTCTTTCTACATCAAATTAGATATAATTATATCGGGTCAAAATCCGGATACGATTCTATATGATTCAATATATTTAGATCTTATCCGATATAATTTTATCCACCATTTTTCGGATCATAGCATATCTCCAATTATATTAAATAAGATATCATTATATATAACATCATATTATTTTTTTACCCGGGTTGCGCTATACTGAACATATCTAAAACAACTTATAAAAAAATTTAACATTGAGCTTTATGTAGCTTTATATGTTTACCGATAAAGTCATTTTTAATTATATATGACGCTGTATTAAAATTGTCATAGCATATGTAACTAAATATGGTACATATTAATATATATGGGGACATATATATTTATACTGATCTATATATGACATCATATAAGAAATTTTTTAAAAATTCAAAGCTATACATAATTATATCCACAAAGATATAGTGTCACACTTGACTACATTAGTCCATATTAAATTATATAATTTCCTATATAACTATTTTTACTCGGGAATTCTTTAATTTAACTTTTAAATCTGAATCAATTTTGAACAAATCAATTCGCAAAACTCATTTTATTGATTGAATTATTTCCTACTTCAATTAGCCAATATCTTATTCAAAGAATCGGTTTGATTTTTGTTGATCCTTTTCATATAATCAAGCTAATTGATTCAATTTTAACAAATCAATTTAACCAAAAATTGATTTATAGTTCGCGAATCATATTATAAAATGAAAAATTTAATCGAATCAAAATTGATTCTATTCAAATTTTAATAAATCTCATCCCAACTTTATTCAATTTAAATCATTTATTTAAAGAGATAATCAATTATTAAGGCATTATTCATAAAATGAATAATATCAGCGTTTAAAAAAAAATTTATCTTTTTCAATATTTAAAAAAAAAATCAACGCATTGTTGTAAATAAAAGTTTGTTAAATTAGTATATTTTTCTGCCAAGTTTAGCACTCGGTTTTAAAAAATTAGTAAAATGTTTTGCTAAAATCAGCAGTAATTAGTAAAAAAATCGGTAATTTGTAATAAGAGAATAGCAAAAATGATTACTAAAAACAAAATTTGTACTAAAAATCAGTATAAAAATAGTAAAGTGCGATTGGAAACTGTTTACAAATTTTTTTACTAACCTTTTTTATCTGAGTGTAACGTAAACGAGTCGTAAAGGCTTTGTTACTCGGGCGTAAACGTGTCTCTACGAGCTGAGTTAATGAGTTAAATAAGAACAGAAGATTTGTTGTGTTTTTTTGTTTCATTCTTATGCACAAGAAAAATCTGTTGCGAATAGATATTTGTTGTGTATTAAAATCTCAGGCTTAAAATATTTATTCGTGTTGGAAAGCATTGAATTGTTACCGAAAATGCATGAAAGGGTAAATTCGTAATTTTAGTTGAAATGACCAATTTGCGCTGCTGATTTCAGCAAAATATTTTATTGATTTTTCAAAACCGAGTGATAAACTTAGCAGAAAAATATACTAATTTAACAAAATTTTGTAAAATTGTTTTTATTGACCTTTTTCTATTTTAATTATTATATTTGTTTTTTTTTTATTTCTCTAAAACAGGCTTTCAAGGTCCATTAATTATATAAAATAAAAGACTATTTCATTTTAAATTTCATTCCGACGTTTCGTTGGCGTTTTTTCCAACATCTTAAAAAACCAAAAAAGTCTGTAATGGCTACTGAAAAATTTTCTGTTATAACGGCAAATTTAACTGTTTTGAGCCCAGTGGTATTTTTTGCTAATTTTAGCAGCATATGTCTGCTGATCTGTAGTACAAACAAAGTTAGAGAATCGCACTACAGGGCCAGTTCTGTAATCAGAATTAGGGACGCTAATTTTCACAAGTAAGTAATATCGTTTGATATCGACCTTTGTTCTGACAATAAAACTCGCCCTAAATATTATTTTTTAAGTAAAATACCTCAAAATTGCCTCCATTGTAAAAAAATGGTTAACAGTTTTAATAATAATTCTATAAAAACAAGCTCATTATAAAAGAAGTTTGAGAATTATGTCTTGAAAAAATTTAGAATCTGTCAGGTTTCCTGAACAAAACAAATACATACTTTCATACAAAACAAATTCTTTCTCAAAACCAAGAATCTACACAAAATTTCAAAATTTAAAATGTTTGTTTAATGCGAAATTCTAAATATCTGCTTAACCGTGTTGTGCCTTAAAGCATTATTTGCCTTATAACAAAATTTTTTGGTTCTCAAGGGGGGTGGGCTATAGCCCCCTTGTATCCGCACCTGCTTATACTCTTCTTTACTTACCCTTTTGACCATGTCTGCAAGACATCCTTGAAGACGCGTGCACGACAATAGTAAATCGTAAACGACACTTTGGGGACCGTCCATGTAAATCGTCGACGATTCATACAAATGTCCGCGAAATCGTACACGACGATCTAAGCGACATTATCGCTCACAATGTCGTTGACGATCACATGGGCGACAATACCCAAGAAACATTTTTACGGACTCTCCGGCACGTACGGATTCATGAATCTAGCTTTTACGGCACGTTAACTGTCCGTAATGTACGTATCCGTCAATGCTTGTACGTATACGAAACATTAACGGACCGTATAAATGGATTTTCCAACACAATACATTTTAACTCCGTTTTGGTGTATCCGTTTCCGTACCTTTAAATACGGATTTCATCGGTTGCAGTTTGTTTACAAAATAAAAAATTATATTTTTGAAAAGTCGGTGAAAATAAGTATTATTATAACGGGAATCTATGGAGAATATGCAATAGAGGGAATTCTTTCTATCACACCATTAATCAAACAACATTAAGTAACAAGGTAAGATTTATGAAACTTATAGTTTTGTGTATAACATGTGAGAATTTGCATCGTGTACACAGTCAATTAAACCATAACTAATTTATTGTCTCTTTTCCATATAGATGTTGGATTTTACTCTGGGTCCCTAAGCGCTGGATAGATAGGTAAACCGAGCCGGATGTGCTAAATATTGTAATTGTATTAATTATAAATTTATTAAATTGTAAATAATAATTATTAATGAATTTATAAAAAAGGAAAAAAGTATTGTGTATTGAAAATAATAAACATAAGGTCTATTTTTGTGGAAAAAATCGGTAGGATACGGACAAAGAAATACTCAGTTTTTCACACGACATAACGGTCCGACATTGACGGACTTTCAGCGGACTAGTCCGTTTTTTACATAACATAACGGTCCGTCATTGACGGACTTAAAACGGACTTGTCCGTTTTTAACACGACATAACGGTCCGTAAACGGTCCGTCATTGACGGATTTTCAACGGATTCGAATCAGTTTCGATGTTCCTTATGTTCCGTTTTCTGGTCCGTATACGGATCCAGAAAACTGTACGTGTAAGGAGTTGGATTCCGTTTATGACGGACCGAAAACGGTGCGTAAACGGAACGAATTGTTTGTTGGGTATGCATCACGCTGTCTTCGGTTAATATATAGGCGACTTTTTTGTTGTAGTATCATTGACGACAATATACCCTACATTATCGTCGACCACAGTGTGAACGACAATGTTCTGTATTATATCGTCAGCGAGCACCCAAGATATAGTCGATTTATAATGCGAAGATTCTACTCCTGAATAGAAAAAATACAATTTTTTAAATTTTTTCTGTAAAATAAAATTTGTAGATGTGTTTTTTGAGATTAGTTTTATGTTTTAAATTAATTTAATAAGTTTTTACTAAAATAATATTAAAAAACGAAATAAATATTAAAAATTTATCGAATTATTTTGAAAATTACAATTATTTTAGAAATAAGCATTTATTTGATTTCTTCGTTTTCTTTGATTGCCCAACTTCGCTGTTTTTTCTTACTCTCATTTCTGCCATTTAAGGCTGAGTTACCCAACCGTAAACGTATCTGTAACGAATCAGCTGTTTCGATACCACAAGAAGAAATGTATACGAATGGTTACTAAAACGTAAATGTAAACGAACTTGCCGGATCATTCTGTTGAAATCAGAATTTTCTATCCGGCATCGAAACAGCTGACTGATTTTAGTCGAAAAAAATATGAAATGAATAAAGAAAAATGATGCAAACAACAAATAAGGAATAAAAATTAACAAATAAATGGAAAAATTTAGAATAAAATATAAAACCACATGAAATAGATGCTAAATAGTAATGTCGTTTACGATAATCTATAAGTGTACTTTTTAGCTACGGCACGGTACAGTTACATCACATATACGTTTACGGTCCCATAATCCGCCCTTTACTCTATTAATAGTAGTTTTGAAATGATAGCATATTAAACGAAATTCTTTTATATAGGCTTCATAAGTTACTCTTTCTTTTGGTCGATTCTGTTATTAACACCTTCGGTACTTCTTTTTTGCTTTTGCCTTAAAAAATTATTTTTTTCAATTTTGTTACTATTTAAGCCTAAATTATGAATAATCAAAAGTAATTTTTTTAAATTTGGTTTCCAAAAGTGGTTTTTGGGAATCATGCCATATGGCATAGAATGTACAGTAATTTTGACTTAGCTGCACAACCAACTTTTACAAAAATTTTTGTGCAGGTAAGCCAAAAACGCAGCTAGAATTTCCTAGAATTGAAAAACAAAGCAAAACACAAGAGGCAGCTAACTGTGATATTTTTTATGAAAATAATGTAAAACTGTCAAAAATATGCGGCAGTTATCTGAAATGCGCAAGTACAAAAGTGCACTTAAAGAAGACAATTGCGTACATAATTTTGTAAAATAGAAACAAACTAAAATTTTGTGCAGTTATAGCAAATGTGCACTTAAGAAAAAGGCAGTTAAATCAAAACTACTGTACTTAAAGGAAAAAAAAAAATACAAAAATATAAATTTTAATTTTTAATGCAATTTTAAAGATCTTATGTTTGGAAAGATTTAAATCTACGTTCAAATGCATTCATTTTATATTATACATTTGCCCTTTCACGACCATATGGTCATATGAGTTCTAAAGAGAAAAAAATATTTTTTGCATATTTTGGCTAAATTAAGTTGAAATAAGACTAAATCATTAAAATATTTTCTGATTTTCTGATTTGCAGATTAATAATGTGTTTATAATTGAAAAAATGTTTATTCTTCTTCTTAACCTCAAACCTACATAATTATTTTCTATTTGTTCGTTATTTAGTCTTTTAGACATGGTAATTACTAGTGTTTCCATTTCGGTTAATCGATTAACCGATTCCTCAATTAATCGCCTCTCTTTCGGTTAATGTCGAAACAAATAATTTAAAACGCAAACGCGACCCGAATAATCGGTTAAAATAGGTCGATTAACCGGTTAAATTTTTAATATAGAATTTTTCCTTTGTTTTTTCCCAAAACTTCATAATTTTCTTAATATTAGCTAAGAAGTTGCAAGTAAAGTTTAGAACAATAAAATACTAAATTAAATGCCATCAAATTCTTTAAAAACTCGACTAAAAGAGTAACTCTAATCAAGTCGCAAATTGCAAGAAAAGCTTAAAAAATAAATACTAACTAAAACACCATCAAATTGTTTTCAACTCGAGTGAAAGAGGTTTTTAAGTCTTTAGATACCTCTTTTTGAGCAACTCCAAGCAAATCGACATTGCACCAGCGAGTCATGTGTTTTAAGAAACACTTAAAAACGGCTTTGTTTTACTTTCTGCAATTAATTTTGAATACAATTTTTTTACAGATATAACAAAAAATCAAAATTGCTATAAAAAAAGCTTCAAAAAAGATCGCGAAAGGCTAAAATAAAGGTGTTTTTTAAACTTCTCAAAACGCACGACATGTCTGGCTAGAGCAGCGTTAAAGCGCTATATAGGCTTTAGGAAATATAATAGAGAGTTTTTCATTTCTTTTAATAATTGAAACTAATGCAAATTGTATTTCAATTTCCTTCAAGACAAAGATTCATTTGTTTTAAATTTGTGTCCCACAACTCTCAAATGACATGTTACTTACATAGGAAATCTAAATTTTCTTACATCTCCCAAGAAAGTGTGTATAGTCGGTTTAAAACCACAAAAATTATACAAAATGTTCCAATCCATGCAGCCTGAACCCATTTCACTAAATTTAAATGAGGGTTGGTAACTGAAACGAATTAGAGTCGATTTTATAGTTCATAGTTTAATGCAGTTAGCGCCATACTATCAAAATTGAAGCCGATTTGAATGGATGAAGAGTATTTAAGTGCTGTATATTCTTAAATATATAGAAACTCTGCCACTAAAAAGTTAATGTAGACTGAAAAATCTTACATTATTTGTTTCGGTTGCCATCCATGATTTAAATTTTTATTCGCATTGGTTTCATTAACAATAAACAAATAACATTAAGTTAAAACAAAATGAAAGTTTAAAAATTCAAATTTACAGGGAATTTGACATCTGTAGCTGTTCTCTGAGATAATTGTCTACATGATATTTATGACTTTTTTCATTGATTCAATGAAGATTCGCTGGAAGACGTCCATTGAAAACTTTCATTATATTAATGCAGTTTTACATAAAACTTTATGAAATATTTTATTTTATTTATTAAAAATTTCATACACCGAAAAAATTTTATTAGAAAAAGCTTCATAGTAAAAATTAAAAAGCTTTTTCATAAAATTTAATAAATTTTTCATTAATTTAGTAACTCTTTTAATTAAAACGACCAATAAAATTTAAACTTTAAAGTTATAGGTCATTCACATGAACGAGATAACTAAATCTCCTCATTTGTGTTCTTTATTCTATTACCATATGTCAAAATAATATGTTATATGGTAATAGAATAAAGAACACAAATGAGGAGATTTAGTTATCTCGTTCATGTGAATGACCCATTATTTTGTTTATTTTTAATGTCCCTTCAAAAACCGAAGAAGACTGAGAATTTAACAATTCTTTACGATATCCTTCAGCAAAAAATTTTGATGATTTTTGCAGGTAAATTGATATTTTCGACTAATGACTCGATGGCTCAATGGGAAAATTCCCTAGCTCGTTTTTTTATATCTTCAGAGGAGAAGGAAGAATCTTAATAAAATTTTAACTTTATTTTATATTTTATTGTTGGCAGTATTGATTGAAAATGGCATTAAAAAAATTGTATCTAAAGTTTTTAAAATTTTATTCTAAAGAAATAAAAAATCTACATTAAGTTATCGATATGTAACAGTTTTAGATTTGCTTTTCTTAACTTACTCAGTTTTTAAGTATCCCCCCTTAATTTTTATTTAATTTTTAGTAGCTTTAGCAACATTTTTCGAGATCTTTTCCATTAAAAGTAAAAGAAATGTTTCAATTTAAAAAATTTCAGACTCCGAAATTTTTCAACCATTATGAAATCGTTTTTAAATACATCGTGTTTATATGCCACGTTGATATTTAACAAAAACAGGCATCTGGATGTGTTTTTATTAATAAAAAATTAAGGAAATACATTAATTTTGCATTATACGATTAATCGCCAATTTTCTCGATTAACCGACCCGAACAACCGGTTAATCAATTTTAGCGATTTTCCGAATAATGCATTAACCGGTTAACCGCCTATGTCGAATAATTGGAAACAGTAGTAATTACGTTCTGCCGATGCGACGCGATTCAATCAAATATAAAATGTTCTTTCCGTTGGGCAAAATATACGCCATATGGCATAGTACGAAACAAAAAAAATCGTACAGCCTTATTGAACTATATTTGGGATCTAACTTTTTTTACATTTAATAAAGCAATAATTATCTACTAAATTTCTTACATAAAGCTATCAAATAAAGAATTTTTGTAATAGAATATATAAAAGTACGAAGTGACCTTTTCTTGTTAAATTCGAAACTCGATAGGCACGCTCCCTTTCTGAACCTTCACAATTTACTGGGTCCACTAATCAAAATATTTTTTTCATTAATTTGTACAGAAAGCTTCAAAGAAAAATATAAAAAATACAAAAAAAAAAATAGTATCCATAACCTTTTTGACTTAAAATAGACAATAGAGAAAAATTTTTTTATAGTTACTTACCGTAAAGAGCATTTAATATGACAGCTATTAATTATAAAATGTTTACGTACACGCACATTGCAATACGATAAGAAATATAACTTTTCACCCGCACTTTCGAGAATCAACTGAATATTTTTATATTGTCTCTTACGCTTTTTTTGGTTCTTGCGTTGTTTTTGTCCCGTTTTTTTGCAGTTTTTCTTAATACAGCAAGTTAAAGACATTGTCGCTCATCAAGTCGCCAATGTTATATAATAAGCGAGAAAATAGATGGAATGGTGACTCATTTTGTCCTTAATAAAATCTTATTATAGACAAGTTATAGACAATGTCACTCAGTTAGTCGTCAATTTGGTATGAAACACGACAAAATGCATGTAATGGTCGCTCATTTTGTCCTCAATAAAATCTTATTTAAGACAAGTTTGTGAATTTGTCGCTCATCTAGTCGTCAATAAGGCTGAAAACACGACAAAATATACGAACTTGTCCTCAACAGTGTAATATACACGACAAATTCTAAAATGTCTTGAAGACATCCTTGACGACAATTTCATGTCAGACTATTTGGCCAACGGGGTACAATCTCTTTAGTTTAATTTAGCTTTACACTTGTTTAGTTAATGCTGTTTTACTTTAAATACAACAATATTTCACCCACAAACTCTAATGATCAACTGACTACATACATATATAAAGCTATTACGCAATCAAAAAACCAAACAGCTCAAATGTTAAAACACAACTTTGCTTCACAAAAAATGCGCAATTTCCTTTTCCTTTGTAACGTTCGGTCTTTTATAGTCTAATGGTCGTTCGTTGTAGAACATGCTAGAAGCTTAACATTATTTATGGTATTTAACCTTATAGCATATGCTGAGGTGTATACTTAAATGTAGTGCTACGTTGCCAGATTGACGTCTTTAGTAATTTTCGTTTCTCGAGATATTTTCTTACAGAGAATTCCAGAGTTTTCTGTATCGTACTAGACTAATCCAAATTCGTAACAATATTTAAAAATTTTTGGCAATACATTTGCTGGGATGCGCAACCGCTATGGGTGCGGTGGCGGCGATCGAATCGGCGAATAATGGGGTGGTGTGGAATATCTTTGCATTTGCGACCAGCAGCATGAGAACAAGCATAAACGTCTATTTTGAGGGAACTTTTGTAGAAGCACTAGGTTTAAAAATGGACGTATATGATCAGGATATAATTTTGAGGGACAATTCATGTCAGTAGCCTTCAAGGCGCACTCCTTATACATGAAAATTCAAAACAAACTTGGAAAAGGTCAGAACCATCAGATACATTTTATTGTTTCACTTAAATTTAATCATATAATATTTACATAAAGAGTTAATACTATTATACGAATATCTACATACTTAGCTATACCAGTGACGTGCGGCAAGGTTTGCAACAAGTTGTTTTTTCACTTTTTTAAAATGTCAAAATTACATCTATACTTGCCAAGAAAAATTTTGTCAACGGTACAAAAATAAAGTACAAAATTGGACTTACGGTTGGTTTCCGGTAACTAAAAACTTAATATTCAATAAATTATAAATGTTTTTGTACACGTTTTCTGATCCGAAACTTTTACAGTGCAAATGACTACACAAACTTAATGAAATAAAATAATGCATAATTTTTATAATTTATTATAAATTTTTTATGGAAATTTTTAAATTTTTGAAAAAGAATATTCTATTATAGAACTACACTCATAGAAATAAAATAAGTAAATAAAAAACTGCGAAAATTTTAAATTTTTTTGGTGATTTTTTAGGGTACTAATTATTTAGCAATTTTTTTCTGATTTTAGCAGGTTAATTTGCTATTCTCCATTTACAAAAAATTAGCTCAAATATAACTAAAATTCTGTATATTTAACAGTTTTATTTTTGCTGTTTCTATATTACTAATATATAGCAAAAATAATCTGCTAATTCAGAAGTTTTTTTCTGCAGCATCATTTTTAACTAATTATTAGTAGTTTTAACTAAATTTTTTACGGACTTTTCTATTAGTGTACACATTCGTAAAATGCAAATGGGAAAACGTGCTTTCCCATTCCCAAAATAATAACATCATAAGACAAAAGTTACGTGTGTTCAAAAACCCCCGGAAAAGAATTCGAAGATTTTTCAAAATAAAATTTAAAAAAAGTTCATATTTTTTTTTTTTTGGTCCTCTATATATTTAAACACAGGCCTTCAGATTAGCAGACGAGAACCCTACCGACTTAGCTAACGAGAGGGGGGGGGGGCTAAAAACATACATGAATGATAACAGCTGGAATACTACACTCAAAAAAAAAGTCGGTAAAATCAGCAAAAAATGTTGCTGTGTCAGCAAATTTTTAGTCAGGAGCGTGCTTGCAAAAAAGTTGGTAATTTCAGCAAAAGGTTTGCTGAAAATCAGCGAGCTGATTTTTACCAAAAAAATAGTAATCTTCAGCAAAAGTTTTGCTAACACTTAGTCGACTGCAAATGAAAAAAATCCTTGCCAAAATCACTAAACGTTTTGCTGAAAATTAGTAGACTGAAAAAAACTCAAAGAACTTGTAGCGAAATTTTACTTTAGTTAATTTATTTGCTGAAAATTTAAATATAGAATATGTGTAGAGCTGTTTTTCTTTTTTTGTTATTTCCGTTTCCAGACAAGCTGCGACATCTACATCTTGTCTATCTGGTTGTCGTGTACGCTATGAATGCGGTTATCAGCACAATTTTTGTAGCAAAATAAATTAGTAAAACATTAGATCAAAATTAGTTTAGTGCTAAAAAAATATAACTAAAATTTTTGCTGAAAACGGAATTTCAGCAAAAAAATTGCTGAAAACTAGTACACTTGATATACAAGACGTTTTACTAATTTTTCTATGTTAGCAAAAATGCTAACACTTTTATGAAAATGCCCTTTTTCTAATACATAAAAAATTTTTCCCTACACTTTCTATATGCCACAAATGTATTAAATTTAACAAAACAAGTCAGTATATTTTATAACTTTTTTCTGAACAACCTTTAAATCAATTTCAAGTTCTTGAATAAGATTTGGGTGAATTAAGAACTACACAGTACAACACTGAAAATGTATCGGGCATGCTACATATCAATTCTGATATATTTTAACATGATTATCACGAATGTGAACTCCAAATTTAAAAATTAGCTCTAGTTTTTGAAATATTTGCAAATTTAACTTTTAGCAAAAAAAATTTAAAATTTCTTATTTATTCATATACCTGGCTAAACCACGGATAATTTTTAATATGGTTGAAAAATATAGACTTTGGGCTTTTAGAAACATATAAATTATTTTGATTAGGTAAAGGATCTAGGATATAATTGCAATTATGGTGAAAACTTCACTTATTTTCTATTTTGCAAATCTAGTAAAATCCCTTAATCGGGTTTGCAAAATCTTTACATCCCAGTGTAGAAACGGTAATGACATATCATTATTTTTTGGACTACCAGTAATGACACCCACTTACCTTCTGCATTATTTTAAAACATATAATAATGAGTTACTGCTAATGACTTCTTTTTATCATTATTTCAAATAGAAAATAATTTTCTAGATTTTTTTTTAAATTTTTTGAAATCTATTTTTAGACTCAATATTTTTTAAACACTGGTAAGGATATATGCAACCACATATTTTTTGATTTTTTGTATGTTGGCGAGTAAGCTTACTTGTGTGCAGCAGGTCAATTATGTTTTTATCTATTAAATATTACATGTCGATATAGCTCAGATGGTAGAGCTATTGACTGGCAAAAAAAAAATACAATAAAAAATATTTTTTTTTATATAATTTATTTTTTTGAAAATCTATTTTTAGACTCATTATTTTTGTCAGTACTGGTAAGCACATAGGTAACGATATATTTTTGATTTTTCGTATGCTGGTGTGTAACCATAACTCATTATTTTTCGCGACATCGCCATATAAAGGTAATAAGAAATGTAATAACAAAAGTAACTAGTTACCATTACCAAGTATGTAGTTACATAACCACATATCTGGTAATGATTTTCTACACTGGGATATGACGTAAATTCAAATTCCACTAAATTTTATCAAAAGAATAACAACTTCTGCATCAACATTTGCAGAAAATTCAATCTGAAATACACATTTTACATCTTTTTTATTTCAAATAAATTTTAAATGAATTTACTATGGCAAAAGGAAATAAATTACACTTTTGAACATGCATATTTTAAAATCGTTATTTTTTGGAAATTTGCACTTCAATTGTCTAAAACTTTGTTGAAATCGATTAGAAAATATATGTTTTATATTTCTGAATGGTTTTATCTGGGTTTTATATTTTAATATTTGTCACAGACTCCTTAATTTTTAGGTATTAAAAAAGTCAGTCTTTTTCAGGTTTAGTCAATATTAAATAACTTAAAATTAAAATAGAAAAAGCGAATTTATTTTGTGTAAATTAAGTAACATGAGATGATAATATAATCTTTTTAAAATATAACTCTTCCTCCTAATTTTAGACGAATTCGATTATTTCATAAAACATATATAAAGAATGGATATCATGCATAGTGTTTGGCCAAATAGTACCAAATACCGAATATTAATTACTCAAATTAAATTTACTCAAATATTGACATTTCATAAAAATTTGTTAAAAATACAAAAAAAAATTTTTTTAAATTAAAAACGAATATATTTAGCTTGCAACCGAATTTGAACTCGGAACATGACTAAGAACATTTTTTGACAAAGCGTCTTAAGTTGTACTCGTACCGTTGGCAGTTTCTGACTAGATAGTACTGGATAACCACTTTTTTCAAACGCTGGTATTATTTGTAATTGAAAATTTTCATTGACATGCAATTGAAAAAATTTCAATTACAATTACATTTTGTTAGAAAAAGAAATAATGACGAAAAGCATGAGTTAGGGATCAACCCAACTAGACGTGTTCTTCTTACGCTTGGCCACGCCTACCCGAGCCAATTTTTTTTAAAAAATTTTAACAAAAAACATTTTTTTATTCTAAATTCCATTTTAATTATAAATGTAATTGAAAATTTAATTGGAATTTGTAACTGAAATCATTTTCAATTACTTGTAATTTATAATTGGATATTTTCAATTACAATTACAACATAATGGAGCTTTTTTAAATTCCAATTACATTTATTTGTAATTTTAATTGAAAATTACAGCCCTATCCGCCAAAAAGGAGCAAGCGCAAAAACACAATTTTACAAGACGTCTCTTTGTTTCATCAGATTGCAGCGTAATGCGATAATGCCACAGAAAAAAATATGTCAACAGTACTTATTTTAGCTGCCAAATCTCATTTTAAGAATTTTAAAATTCAATAAAAATTAACAAATTTTTGCTTGTTTTTTGTATAGACTAATGGAAATATATTCATTAGAGACATAACATTCTGCATTTCTTGCAAATAATAAAAATTATATGGCATAGCACTCTAGGCCTTGGGAAAATATTGAATGAAGAAATATATCAGTTTTTCGCTGTCGTTAAGAGTTCTCGCAACAAATGCGTTGAAGTTTGGAAAACCGATTTTTTTATTTCAATAATTCCTTATAAAATATATACTTTTCATACGAATCCAAATTTGGCATGCAAATTAATAAAATCGACTAGTTTTTGTAGAATTTTTTCATATTTTGTTATAGATTCAATATTCAACTTCTGGAAATTAGAGCTTTTAGTTTTATAAGGAAACGATACAGTGGTTTAACCCGCAGAGCTTCACTCATAGTCTTGACTAGCCATGGATTTGTGCGAACATGAAGCGAATTATATGCAAAACAATAATAAAAAATAAAATTTGTTGTTGTTTTACATGTGATTTGTTTCATGTTCGCACAGATACATGGCTAGTCAAGACTATAAGTAACGAAACTCGGATATGTCGAAGAGGACCAAAAATTAATGGACATATGTGTTTTTGGATGCACAAACTTACGTTTAGATCAGTGATGCGCAAAATTGATTTGCAATTGTATTAGTGAGCAAGAGAGAGAACTACATTTGGAAAAAAATTGGACGAATTAAAAAATATGTCTTTTTACATATTTATCAATCTTCATATTTTTATACAATCTTAATGAAATTTTCTGCAACATATTTTTATAGATTTTAAACAAAATCTTCTATATTAATACTTTTATGGCAATTTGTTTCTATTTTGTATTTTTTTATTTCTATTAAAGATCTACTATGAAAGATATTACTATGAAAATAAACATAATGTCTTTTTATAACATAGTCCCTAGATTCCTTAAATGTCTTATAACGTAAAAGGCATTGCATGATATCAAAAACATTTTTCATCATATATTTTCTGAATATCATAAATAATTGTTTTTAGTGCACTTGAAAAAAAATATCAAAACACCCGCTAAGCATGCGCACTCGTCGCTGTCTCAGCGACGACTAAATTAAAGAGCATAAGAATATGTGTGAGGTAGTAAATTCACAATTGTGCTTTGAAACGCGCACCACTGGTTTAGATGTTAAAAAGGGAGGTAAACGGTTTTTGTATTAAAATATTTCTAAAATTCATAAAATATATATTTGGTTGTACTCAGATTTAAGATACTTGAGAAAACATAAAAATTAAAACGAAAAGTGACATTGATGGCAGGCATCATTGCAATAGCCGCTTGCATGTCAGCGATATCATGATATTGCAATAAAATTGACAATTGCTTGCTATCATTTTATTGCATGTCAAGACACTAGGTTAGCATAATATGGTATAACACCTTGTTTGAATGGCCATGACATACCCAGGAAAATTTTCTGTTCCAAAGAATCGGTTGTAGAATAGCTACTTTTCATTCACAACCCCTTTTACTGTCGATTCTAACACCGATTCCTCTTGTTTGAAATTGTTTCAAAAGCAACCCCTTCTATAGCTCCAAAGTGGAACGGGTTGCTCTAGAATCAGTTCTGGAACTAGTTCTGGAGCTGATTCTACGTCACCCACACCTTCCATATAGGATCCCAGGAACTGGTTCCGGAACCAGTTCCATGGAATCGGTTGCAGTGGAACCAGTTGTAGAATGGGTGTGGTGGGCTACCGATTGTAAAAAATTTTCCTGGGTAGCAATGCCTGAAATTTTTGATGACATTTTTACATAAAATGTCGAATCGTGCAGTACTTTAGTCTTTATCGCTTTGAGATTCAGCATACACGATTGTGAGATGTGATGTTTTCTCCTAAAATTACACATATTTTCATTACTAACCCAGGAAAATTTTCTGTTCCAAAGAATCGGTTGTGCAATAGCTACTTTTCATTCACAACCCCTTCTACTGTCGATTCTAACACCGATTCTTTTTATTTGAAATTGTCCCAAAAGCAACCCCTTCTATGGCTCCAAAGTGTAACCGGTTGCTCTAGAATCGGTGCTGGAACTAGTTCTGGAACTGATTCTACGTCACCCACACCTTCCATATAGGTTCCCAGGAACTGGTTCCGGAACCAGTTGCAGTGGAACCAGTTGTAGAATGGGTGTGATTGGCTACCGATTGTAAAAAATTTTCCTGGGAATAGGTTTATTTAGATAAAAAAATTCAATTATACCCCCCAGGAAAATTTTCTGTTCCAAAGAATCGGTTGTAGAATAGCTACTTTTCATTTACAACCCCTTCTACTGTCGATTCTAACACCGATTATATTTGTTTGAAATTGTCCCAAAAGCAACCACTTCTATAGCTCCAAAGTGGAACCCTAGAATCAGTTCTGCAACCAGTTCTAGAACTGATTCTACGTCAGTCATACCTTCCATATAGGATCCCAGGAACTGGTTACGGAACCCTACGGTTGCCCTAGAATCAGTTCCGGAACTAGTTCTAGAACTGATTCTACTTCAGTCATACCTTCCATATGGGATCCCAGGAACTGGTTCCGGAACCAGTTCCATGGAATCGGTTGCAGTAGAATCAGAATAGATTGGAATATTTTACTAGTTTCAATATTATTTTACTTTAGAGTTATAAAATGAATAAATTTTTGCAAGCTGGTTAGGTCTGAAAGGGTTATACAATTTTACCCGAGAAATGGGCCAATATATTTACAAAAGCTTGCATAAATTCAGTTATAATTTGATAATATCAGATAGAAATATATCCGAATAATGGGGAAATATAATTTGATCAAATTTTATATAGTGGAATAAAATTTATAGCTGAAATGGTACAAACATATAGAAAATCATATATTGTTATATCCGGTTTATGCACTACACAGTTCACTGAAATCCTAAATATTTGCAGAAATAATTACGTGAGAGTAGGAGTATTTGTCAAATTTAAGTCACTTGCGAAAATATCATAATTTTTTAGTTTAACGTTAAAGTTCATGAAAACTATTAAACTTTTTTGGATTTAGACAAAAGAACATTTACCTGAAAGCGCAAAAATCTTTACTGTTCCTTTAAACTGTTTGTGTAAATTTTCTAACAAAGTTTAAATGCTTGTGCTATAAAAAAATTAAATAGAATTCCATTCCATTCAAAATTTTCTTTTTAACAGTCTCTGGAAAAAATTATCTCCAAAAATATTGTAGTTGCTTTGCCTACCCGATTAAAAAAAATTCATATGGGGCTTTATATAGTTATATGTAATTTAACATGTGTCCTTGTACAATTTTATCCGAGAAATGAGCCCATATAATTACATAAGTTTGCATCAGTTCAGTTATAATTTGATAACATCAGATATAAATGTAATGGCGTGATATAATTTGATCAGATTTTATATAGTGGTATAAAATTATTGCTGAACTGGTACAGACATATAGAAAATCATATATTGTTGTATCCGGTTTATACACTACAAATTTCACTGAAATCTTAAATATTTCCATAAATAATTCCCTGAGAGAACGAGTTTTTATCAGACCTAATTCAGTTGCGAAAAGTTCATGATTTTTCAGCTTAAACGTTAAACCTCATGAAAACTATTAAACTTATTTGGATTTTGACAGAAGTAGATTTTACAGGTAAGCACGAACACCTTTAATGCTGTTTTAAACTCTTTGTACAAATTTTATAACAAACCCAGTGTAGAAAATCATTACCAGATATGTGGTTATGTAACTACATACTTGGTAATGGTAACTAGATACTTTCTTTATTACATTTCTTATTACCTTTGTAAGGCGATGTCGCGAAAAATAATGAGTTAAACACCAGCATACGAAAAATCAAAAAAATCAAAAAATTGACTAAAATAATGATTCTAAAAATAGATTTTCACAAAAATAACTCAGCAAAATCTCAGTAATGGGTGCACATTACTAATATCTCAATAATAAGCAGTAGAATTAGGTTCTACTGCATATAATTCGATGTTAAAACTCATTATTATTGTTCGACAAGGTCGTTTTTGTAAGTCCATATTCGCTGCATGAAAAAACGCACAAAATTTGTGCATCCACTTACCCGGTGCATTACAAAGGTATATAAAATAAGTAGTTACCAAAATAAGTAGTTATTTGTTTGCTTATACGCAGTTAAAAAATAAGTGGTTACAAGTTGTTAAATAATACGACTTATTTATATACTAACTAGTGGTTAAAAAATAAGTTGTTACCAAATTCACATTATCTTTATAAGTAAATAAGTAGTCGCACGAAAGCTATAAAAACGGCTTCGTCTAACAAAAATAACTAGTACTGACGCCGAATTATAAGTACATAGTAAAAAAATTTTAGTTTCATTATATAACAACTTATTTGGTAATAAAAGATTTTGCTGGGAAGTTTTATAAATTTTTTTTTTTTTTTAATTTAAAATGTTTTTCAATAACAATTTTTTTTCGGGAATCGAACCTGGGGCTCCAGACTGCCAGTCTATAGCTGTACCATCTGAGCTATCTCGACATGTAATATTTGATAGATAGGAAAATAATTGACTTGCTGCGCACAAGTTAGCTTACAAAAAATCACAAAATATGTGGTTACATATATTATTACCAGTGTTGAAAAAATATTGAGTCTAAAAATAGATTTCAAAAAAATTTACAAAAAAATCTAAAACATTACTTTTTTTGAAATAATCATAAAAATAATTGATTATTGGTAATACATTATAATTTATTTTGAAATAATGAAAAAAGTAAGTATTTATTAGTAACTCATTATTATATCTTTTCGGTGTCATTACTGGTGGTCCAAAAAATAAAGATATGTCATTATCGTTTCTACACTGGGAAATTTAAAAGCTTGTGTTATAAAAAAAATCATAAAGAATTTCTTTCCATCGCAAATTTTATTTTTAAAAGTCTGTTTTTCTACGTTTTGTATCAAAATTCCGTTCGTCAGGTAATTCATGTTACACATTTTAATAAATAAAACAATGGATCAAAATCCATTAAGTAAATCTAAAAATATTTCAAAAATTGGTGAAAACCTTAAGCCAAATTTTTTGAAATAACGAAAACTATATTTTCGAAGTTTAATTCGACAAAGTTTTTTGACTTCAAATTCGTATTAAGGAGGGCACAATATTTCAAAAATATTTATTGCGTCTTTGCCTATATTTTTAAATATACGATATTTGGATCAAAAATATAAAAAATAGTAAAATACTTTATGAAATAGTGGGATATACTTTATGAGTCAATATTGCGGTTTTTTCTCTGGGTGAAAGGGTAAAGTATTTCCCAGGGTAAAGTTTTTCCCAAAGTGAGGGGATAAAATAAAAGACCTACAACTCGAAGGCTACAGTGGATCTTTTTTGGCTTAGATCTGAGCTTAAGAAATGAAAAAAAAGGTTTTAGCAGAAGGCTGTAAAAAATTCATTTTTGTCATGTAATGTATTAATTGGTGCGGCCCTCCGTAAGTTTGTGAAATCCCAAATTTGACCCTTCAAGCCATTTATGTGCCCATACCTGGTATATACCGTTGGACGCGCCTTGCAAAAACTTTTCATATCATACCCATATTGTGTATGTTATTTTTAGCTAAAAAGCTAAATTCTTCCAAAAACTAAAAACAGTGCTGTTTGAAAAACGGTCCAAATCGTGAGATCTCACTGCTAGATACAAAACATTTTGAGAATCATCATAAAACAAACCAAGGTATATTTTGAGGGAAGCACTTTTTTTTTTTTGCTGTCCCTATAAGGAGAGTCGCTCTAATATATGTGATATACACTCTAATTAAATTCTGTTGAAATTTACCCAACTTATAGTAGGAAACTGGACTCCTACTATAAATAGGGTAAATTTACTCTATGTGCGTAATTAAAAAAAATACGCACATTGTGTTTAAGTTGGTGCACAAATAATTTGTAATTTTACATTGAAAGTGCGTAAAAATTAAATGAAATTTTGAAATTAGTGTGTTAATTTACTAAATTTGTGTGTAAAAAAGCACGTTTCACGTGTAAATGTACGCATAAAATGCGTAAAAATCCACAAAAAATGCGCAAAAATCCACAGAAAGTGCGTAAAAATCCAATAAAATGCGTACATTTACAACAATTGTGCTAACTTTAAGCACCACCCAAAAATTTTTTTTAAATAAAATAACAAATTAATTTTTGGTACGTATTTTATTAATAATAATATCCGAGTCCTTCTCTCGTAATCGTTTATTTCCCAATTAGTCGTTTTGGGATCTTAAGGCATTTGTATAAAATTCATATAAAGTTTTGTTATAACTATTGAATGGGTGCAATGACTCCTGCTCAACAAATGTCTTCTTTGAAAGGGAGGCAGTAACCGTCAACAAAAACGGGAGAAAACGTCTTAAGAGAGATATGGCCTACGCAGGAACAACTGAGCGCAATGACTCCTGCTCAACAAAATGCTTTCTTTGCAAGTTAGGCAGTACTCAATGAATACTTACTTTGTTGGGCAGGAGTCATTGCACCCAGTTGTTTTGCCTAGGCCGAATTTCTCTTCCGGCGTTTTCTACCGTTATTGTTGACGGTTTTTGGTTGACTGCCTCCCTTGCAAAGAAGTCATTTCGTTGAGCAGAAGTCGTTGCATCCAGTTGTTCCTTCGTAGGCCGTGTCTCTCTTACGGCGTTTTCAATTTTGAAATGAGGTTTAGACTACCACATGCGTTAATAATAATTACCAAAAACAATTTCATGCTTATGTTGCTATTTCCAGACTCTAATGTGTTTGTGGAAATGTTGTGATTCACAAAAAATAATCCGTTTTCGCTTTTTCTTTTTATTATTTATAATTTTTTTTCAATTTTTTCCAATTTGAAATGTCAGAGTATTTATTACTATTATAGGATAGTATATTTACCAACTTTGTGCGTAAAAATTTTATTTAACAAAACAACAGTAATTTTAGGCACAATGTGTTTATTTATAAACACATAATGTCTAAAAATACTTTGTGTGTGTATTATTGTGTATGGAAGTGTGTATGAAAAAAGTTTACGCATTTTTTGTTTATATTTACCGAATTTTCGTAAAATTAAACAAAATTTTACCCATTTTATAGTAGTAAATTTACAAACATTTTTTAGAGTGTATGTTAAATAACCCATTACGTAATAATGATAGCTAGTTACGTCTCTTATTACTTTCCTATTACTTCTATATGGGAATGTCGCGAAAAATAATGTGTTATGCTTACGAAAAATCATAAAAATATGTGGTATATATATGCTTACCATTATTGATAAAAAATAACAAGTCTTAAAATATATTTAAAACAAAAATAATAAAATGTGCTCGTGCCAGGAATCTAACCTGGGACGCCACGGAGTCTTAGAATTTAGCAAACTGACTCTAGTTGGAACCACGTTTTCCGTAGCTGGGAAAATTACATATTTAAAATCGTGAGCACATTTTTCATTTGAGTACTTATATGTAAGTAGGCGCACCGCACAATGTTTTTTTTTTTTTTGAGATCAGGCGTAACTGAAGTTATAAAAATATGTAATTATTTGTAACGCGTTATTTTTTTTAATCAAATAATAGATAAAGAAACTAGTTATTATAAACTCATTATTACATGTTTTAAAGTAATGCAGAAGGTAAGTTGGCAGTCCAAAATATAATAATACCTTATTACCGTTTCTACACTGTGATGTGACCATAAAATATCAAATATAGGATTTTAAAGTTCGCTGATTTCAAACCTGAAATTATAGCTCAAAATTTAAAAATGGGCGATTCAATAAGGAGGATATAATACTTTTAAAGCAACAGAATGTATATTTTGTAAAATTTTGTTTATTTATAATAAAAATCCGCCTTAAAAACATAAAAACTGTTTCTCTTAAAACCCGTTATGCCATATAAAATTTAAGGGAGTTATTCGGATTCTGAGAGGCTTAAAATGTGTTTGGTCTATATGGTCGTTATGGTTGGACCCATAGACCAATTACCAAGGATTGTTACTGATTTTTTTAATTACCTTTTGTAAATTCGTAAATATTATTTGTCAAATTGGTCAATGGCAGCCGAAAGAATGTTCATGTAGCAAACCTCTTATAATTAAACTATGGCAGAGCTGTAAATCAATCATTCATTTTTGAATTAATTCGCGAATCATTCATGCATTGAATTAGCAAAATTTTGAATTAATTCTTTTCACTAAAATCACGAATTGCATGAAATTTGAGTTAATTCACACGAATTTGGCAAAAATTAATTTGGCAAAATGTATTCCAATTCATTTGAATTGAATTGGTTTTGAATCAATTCAAATTATTTAGAAAAATTAAAAATTAATCGGAATGAAATTATTAATTGCTTCTTCAATATTAAATGTGTTTTTGTCGTTAAGCGTATGTCAAACCAAAATAAGTTATACCTGAAAAAATAAACTCCAAAAAGAATTGAATGAAATTTGAATCAATTCAAATGAATTTGAGGAAAAAGAATTGAAATTCAAAATCAATTCAATTCATTTTGCCAAATTCATTTGAATTGGAAATAAATCGCAATTCCTTTGAATTGGAAATGAATTGCAATTGTTTTTCCTCAAATTCATTTGAATTGATTCAAATTTCATTCAATTCTTTTCATTGGTGATAAGAATTAATTAAAAATTTAGCAAATTTGTAATGAATTGAAATCAAAAAGGAATTATTCATTTACAACTCTGAACCATGATAAGACCAAATTTTGTTTTTGTTCAAAAGAGTTATGTACTCGTATATACCTTGTTGCATACCTCACCGCACTAGAACTTTTTCGTTGAGTTGAGCATCGCTGTCGCTCGTTTGTTCGTTCTATCGGTTGGTCGACCGGTCAACAGTCAGTTTATCGATTATTATTTTATTTGTCCTTACTTATAAAAACGTGTGGATGGTTTGGTATAATAATATTTAAATACACACGTTGGTCCAATTTTTTTTGTAAATAATTTTTAGATGTAGTGACAAACGTATTTCGAATTATTTTATATAATTTTTTTACAAAAATAAATAAAGTAATAATTTATTTTATTCTATTAACGCTCGTTGATGTACGACTTTGGAAATTGCGTTGCTCACAGTAAACTAAAATTGATGTGATGATCTTGACATTGATGTATATTTTGAAGCTTATGACATTGTTGTTGCTGTTGCATCTGTATTCACAATCGCTGGATTGTAGCCCATACTCATTGTCAGTAATTGAAAATTTGTGCGTAATGCTTAATTATTGTTTTATAAGTTGAAAGAATTTGTGTTATTGTTGCTGATGATGCCGAATACTTCTTGAACATAAATCGATATTATTACTATTGCTGGTATTCTGTTGAACATTGGAAAGGTGTTGTTGGTGGTGATGATGGAGATAGTGATGATGATGATGGTGATACTGTGCGTGAATCTGTTGTGACAGGCGCTGTTCCACAGTCTTAGCTGACGTTGACTCAAAGTTTTTTGTAAATCCCTGTTCCGAAGAAGAGTTGTCGAGATCATTTGCATGAGGTGCTAGATGCTGTTGATTTGAGCTGGTCAATACAAGTGGAGATGAAGAAGTACGTTCATCGTAAATACTTTGGGGTAATTGATGTGAATGTGTCGATGCATCGCTGTTAGCTATACTAGCCGCTGCCTCCAATGCTACTGCAGCTGCAGCAACTGCAACTGATGCTGCGGCATTGGCGCTTGTACTACTTATTCCAATGTTTGCATTGCATGGGGATGGGGCTGTTAATGGTGCAGCGGCTATGGGATTGTTGCTATGAGACCCAGCAGCTTTTGTGAGCAATTGTGGAGTCAAATCAAAAAACGTAGATCACTGAAGGCGCGGCCAATAATTTGTTCCTGCCAAATCACTGCTACTTTGTGTTGAGATTTGTACTGGTACTGACACTCCTGCTGAAATAACGCCGGCAAACGTGTGATTATCTGAAAGTAAAATTATATTATATTCAATTTTACAAACTTTATCATGGAGTATAAATTAAAAAAAAAATTTAATTTCAACTGTTAAAGACCTATTAAGGAACAATTTTCTAATGATAGTTATCTCAAGTTATTTTTAATATTTATATGATGTAGTGAACCGTGGCAGCGTTTTTTTTTAAATCGCGAGTAAAAAGATTTTAATAACGTTGTGCCATCCTGCCTATTTGAAATAGAAATATGAAACAAGTTGCTTAGTTGCAATGGCAACAGCAAATGGGCCCCTTTCTAAAAACCGAGGTTCGGTTAAACGCTTGTGAAGAGCCGGCTAACCGACTAGAAATAAAAACGGTAAATAATATCAGATGTACAGTAGTCCCCGCTGAAATGCGCTTTCAAAAAAGTAGAGTTTTCTGCACTTTTAAGTGGGGAATCATTTATCCGAAAATTATGGTAAATGCGCAATAACGCATTTAGGAAAATATTATATGTACAAATGCGTAAAAGCGCATTAATCGAAATAAGTTTTCGTTTGGTGAAATTTTTTTACACGATCTACTTACAAAAAACTGATTTCTTTTCTTTAACCCTTTGACGACCATAGGCAAGTATGCTTGCCCAAGGGTTTTTCGCATTTATAATTGCCCAGACAAAAAATAGAGTAAATATTTCCAAAAGTGATTTGTAAAGGAGAAATGGGGGAACAAAAATGTAGTAGGCAGCAACCTAGTCCCGCTTTCCCCTTGCGAGCCCTCGAAGTTGGTTATTTAGAATTCTTCATTTAAGGGATAAAAAGCACAAACTTTGACAAGCGTAATGAAGGGCAAGCAAGGGGTCTATGAGGTAAATTTTTTGTAACATATCCATAATTTAGTTCTAGAGCACGAAAATAAAATAATAATAAAAATCGGTTCGTCCGGAACGGCAGGGTCGTCAAATGGCAAATATTTTTGGCAAGCGAAATGAGGGGTAAGGAGGGGTTCTACGAAGCCAATTTGGCATAACTATTATTAGGTCAGAGATTATGAAAATCGCAAAATTTTCAAAATCGCTTCGGCAGAAAATGTATGGTCGTCAAAGGGTTAAAGGAAACTGTTACTTAAAATTTTAGGTTTTACATATTTATATGAAACATTTTTCTACCTCAAATTTGCGTTTTCCAATCATCATTTTCTTATTGCAGACAACTGCAATCTTTTTGGAACAGCAAATAAAATTTAACATGAGAATATCATATTAGAATTTCTAACTAAATATATGAAAACATTTTTTTGTATTTTTTAAATGCAAAAATTAAAATAATTTTTTAAAAAATAAAAAATAATAAAATTAAAAAACTATATATATGTATATAAAAATATAGAAAGTCCGAAAAAACAATTTTTGCAAAAATTAAAATATTTTTTTAAGTTTTAGTTAAAAATAATTTTAGTTTTTAGGATATATTGCATGGATGGTAACCGAAACGATGCGGTTATCGGTAAAGGTAACGCTATTTAAGATTATTTCGGTAACGGCATTTTAAGGGTAACGCTATTTTATTTATTTCGGTATCGGTATTTTAAGGATAACGGTTTTTTGATGATTTCGGTAACGGTATTTGAAATATTGCTACGGTGTTTCAATTATTTCGGTAACGGTATTTTAAGGTTAACGGTATTTAAGTTATTTCGGTAACGGTATTTTAAGGATAACGGTAGTAAGTTTTTTCCATGCATCCCGCAATTTTTTTACAAAAAACAAACGAGATTAAAAACAGAACCAATCTACCATCTTATGTACGAAAAATACTAAATAATCATGTGCAATAGAGTGGCCCGAACTTTGCCGAATTGCGAATTTCCAAAACTGGGGATGCGGAAAAGTTGCGTATGCGTCCAGTAAACAGTAAAAAATAAAAATTTTGAAAATCGGTTCACGTTCAAGGTCCCCGCAAAGCGGTTGAAATTTAGAAATCGCGGAAAGTTTAAAAAAATTTTTAAATTTTGTTAAAAAATATTTGTTGTTGTGATATATAATTTCTAATAAATTATAGTTCGCTGAATCCAAAAAAAATAAAAAAATTTTAATCGGCCCTAAGTTAGTCTACACCTTTTGCAATTGTAATTCAGAAAATATCAATTGAAATTCAGAAAATATCAATTTAAATTCAGAATTTCCATTTGAAATTCAGAAAACATCAATTGAAATTCAGAATTTCCATTTCAAATTCAGAAAACATCAATTGAAATTCAGATTTTCCATTTGAAATTCAGAAAATATCAATTGAAATTCATAAAATATCATTTAATATACAGAAAATGTCAATTGAAATTCAGAAAATATCATTTGAAATTCAGAAAATAACATTTGAAATTCAGAAAATATCAATTATTATTCAGAAAACATCAATTGAAATTCAGAAAATATCATTTGAAATTCAGAAAATATCAATTGAAATTTAGAAATCGTCATTTAAAATTCAGAAAATATCAATTGAAATTCAGAAACCGTCATTTGAAATTCAGAAAATATCAATTGAAATTCTGAAAATATCATTTGAAATTCAGAAAATTTCAATTGCGATTCAGAAAATATCATTTCAAATTCCGAAAATAGATTTGAAATTCAGAAAATATCAATTGATATTCAGAAAACATAAATTGAAATTCAGAAAATATCAATTGAAATTCAGAAATCGTCATTTAAAATTCAGAAAATATCAATTGAAATTCAGAAACCGTCATTTGAAATTCAGAAAATATTAATTGAAATTCGGAAAATATCGTTTGAAATTCAGAAAATATTAATTGAAATTCAGAAAATATCATGTGAAATTCAGAAAATATCAATTGAAATTCAGAAAATACCAATTGAAATTCAGAAAACATCAATTGAAATTCAGAAAAATGTAAATAGAATTTTTTAAATAATCCGGCCAGGTAGATAATGTTATACCCTATATATGGATTTTATTAAAATACGTTTGATTAATAAGTGGGAGTAAAATTAATTTTACTTACGCGAGTGAGAATTATTTAAAATTTGTGTGCCTCAATGATTTTATATAGACTATTTTCTTTCTTGTTACGAATTATGGCTCCAAAATGTAACGCTGAAATTTAATGCTAAATAAAAGTCTTTAATATCAGCGTTACGTTTTAATTTCTAATGGAGCCATAATTCAATACAAGAAAGCAATTAGTCTACATAAAATCATTGATCATTTTAAATATTTTTCACTCGCGTGAGTACATTGAATTTTACTTATTTTGCTAAAACTCAAACATATATAAATTTTTTATAGGGGATAACATTATCTAACTGGATAGATTCTTTTAAATAATGTGTTTACATTTTTCTGAATTTCAATTGATGTTGTCTGAATTTCAATTGATATTTTCTGAATTTCAAATGATATTTTCTGAATTTCAATTGATATTTTCTGAATTTCAAATAATATTTTCTGAATTTCAATTGATATTTTCTGAATTTCAAATGACGATATCTAAATTTCAATTGATATTTTCTGAATTTCAATTGATATTTTCTGAATTTCAATTGATGTTTTCTGAATATCAATTGATATTTTCTGAATTTCAAATGATATTTTCTGAATTTCAAATGATATTTTCTGAATTTCAATTGACATTTTCTGAATTTCAAATGATATTTTCTGAATTTCAATTGATATTTTCTGAATTTCAAATGACGGTTTCTGAATTTCAATTGATATTTTCTGAATTTCAAATAATATTTTCTGAATTTCAATTGATATTTTCTAAATTTCAAATGATATTTTCTGAATTTCAATTGATATTTTCTGAGTTTCAAATGACGATTTCTAAATTTCAAATGATATTTTCTGAATTTCATATGCCGATTTCTGAATTTCAATTGATATTTTCTGAATTTCAATTGATATTTTCTAAATTTTGATTGATATTTTCTGAATTTAAAATGATATTTTCTGAATTTCAATTACTATTTTCTGAATTTCAAATGATATTTTCTGAAATTCAATTGATATTTTCTGAATTTCAAATGATATTTTCTGAATTTCAAATTGAAATTCTGAATTTCAATTGATCTTTTCTGAATTTCAAATGGAAATTCTGGATTTCAATTGATATTTTCTGAATTTCAAATGGAAATTCTGAATTTCAATTGATATTTTCTGAATTACAGTTGCAAAAGGTGTAGAGATTTTTTAATTTTTTTCATTTTTAAATCTACTATCTATATAAAATTATCTTTCATTTGAGTGTAAAAACGTTTAAAAATGTTGAAGGGTATTCCAAGCACGCTGCGACAAAACTTGTAAAAATTTTCAGAGTCAAAAGTGATTGTTATTTTTGATCACTGTTTTTTTTATTAAGTGATCAGAGATTTTACGCATTTATTATTTTGGATCAACATAAAATAACATTTTTATGACTGATGATGATCTTTTTCAATAATTTTGGGTATTTTGATAATAAATATAAAATAGCGTGATCGGATCGTGATCGGAGATTTGGGACACATTTGTCCACACAATGTTTGAAAAGTATACTACTTTATATTTTTTGTTTTATTAAAAGAATATTTTAGCATAAACTTAAATACCTAATAGTTTTTTTGTAAAAGTTTTGAAAAATATTTTATACACTGTGCCACAAAAGTATATATAAAAAATATAATTGAATATAACTTAATACATTAGTGTTCAGTAAATATTATACAAAATTAAATTGCGTACATGTATGAACACACATGAGCACGCATGAACATGCATGATCATGCATGTAGATATTACCTCAAATTTCGTTAATGGACATGTGTGGAAAAATATGATACATGTATGGAGATGAATGCATGTTTATGAGCATGCATGAACATACATTTAACCTGTATGTTCATGCATATACATATGTCGATTTTTAGCTGGGTAGGGTAAAATCTCTGATCACTTAATAAAAAAACAGTCCTCACAAAAAACAATCATATTTGACTCTGAAAATTTTTACAACTTTTGTCGCAGCGTGCTTTCACTCAAATGAAAGATAATTTTATATAGACATTAGCTTTAAAAATGAAAAAAATTAAAAACATCTCTAGACTAACTTTTTGAAGGGTCGACTGAAAAATTAAAAAACGTGTTTTTCAGCAAAATTCAAGTAGCAATATTTCAGAACCCCTTCGGCCGATTAAAAAATTTTTATTTTTTTTTTTGGATTCAGCGAACTATAATTTATTAGAAATAATATATCACAACAACAAATATTTTTTAACAAAATTTAAGGATTTTTTTTAAACTTTCCGAAATTTCGAAATTTCAACCGCTTTGCGGGGACCTTGAACGTGAACCGATTTACAAAATTTTTATTTTTTACTGATTCCTGGACGCATACGCAACTTTTTCGCACCCCCCGTTTTGGCCCACTCTAATGTGCAATTACCAAAAACAGAAAATTAAAAATAACGGTAACGGTATTTTAGGGGTAACGGTTTCTCATTTATTTCGGTAACGGTATTTTAAGGGTATCGATATTTCATTTATTTCGGTATCGGTATTTCAAGGATAATGGTATTTCAATTATTTCGATAACGGTATTTTAAGGATAACGGTATTTTGCTTATTTCGGTAACGGTATTTTAGGGGTAACGGTAGTCAGTTGAAAGGGTTTTAAATCGATAACGGTATTTTAGCAGTATTGCCTGCCAACCCTGATATATTGTGTTTAACAAAAAAATTTTAATTATTTTTATACCCTACACCACTATAATAAGTTTGTGCTGCTGTTTGTAATACCAAAAATATTGGATCTGTACTAGGGTTGCCAGATAATCTAAATAACTGGACGATGGAAAAAATTCACCTGGATTTAAAAAAAAATAACTGGACAATTTAAAAATGCACTTATAGTTCAAAAAATTAAGATGTTATTTAAATTTTTTTATTTAAAAAAAAAAAAAAAAAAAATAACATAAAAAACATGGAAACGTAACAATTAAAATTCAGTCTTACGTCATATTACATATATATTAATTTAAATCACGTAAAAAGGTATAACTATTTTTTTACACATATTTATAGTTTTTATTATTATTTACAGAATTTATTAACTCTTTTGCTTTAGTTGTAAGCAAAAATGTTTGAAAATTTTTGCAAATTTATTCAAAATTTATTCTTATTAACATTTCAGCCTTTATTAGGTCGAATGACATTCTTGTGAGCATAGATTATTAAAAATACTAAAAGTTCTTTCACAAAAGGCATTGCTAATTGGTATGGAAAAGCCATACTTGGGACTAATGATTTCATTAACATTGATTGATATCAATGGTAATGAAATTATTTTCGTTACCATTGCTTCAAATTAATGTTAATGATTTCGGAATTTGATTTCATTGAATAATGACAATGGTTTTTAATTTCATTACCATTGATAATGTATCAATAAAAAAAAAGTAATTACCATTGACAGATAAGCTTTTCGAAAAATGTAAAAATGCAGAAAATTCGGTGAAATCAGGGTTAGAAATTGCTAGCTCAGGCTGATGCTTATTAAAAAATTGTATGTAACCAGAAACATTATTATTCAGTAAATTACTAGTAAGTGTTGTTTTTTAAAAATTCATAATCCAAGGTTATAGCCCTTCTTGAACCGAAGTTTGGTTCAAGAAGTGGTTAGTTTGAAAAAAAATTTACTTTTTCCAGAATGTAAATCGCTGATTAAGTTTTTTAACCAATTTATTGTACCACAAAACCTTTTTTCGCGTTCCGCCATTGTTTTGCAATTTTTTAAGTGCGGTTATTTTAAATTTATAATCTAGGGACTATAATACACATTTTATACACCAAAGTTAGTTTGCAAAAAAAACCCGAAAAATTTTTTTACAAAAACAAAAATTTTTTCCATCAGTATATTTGTTTGCAGAACGTAAATCACTGATTAAGTTTTTTAATTCATTTTCTGTACCATAATGCCTTTTTCGCGTTTCGCCATTGATTTGCAATTTTTTAATAGCGGTTGTTTTAAATTTATAATCTAGGGACTATAATACACATTCTATATGCCAAAGTTTGTTTGATGGTTAGTTCGCAAAAAAAAAATGGGGAAAAAATATTTGCAGAAAGGAAATTTTTTCCATCAGTATATTTATTTGCAGAATATAAATCGCTGATTGTTTTTTAATTAATTTTTTGTACCACAAAGTCTTTTTTCGCGTTCCGCCATTATTTTGCAAATTTTTAAGTGCGGTTTCTTTAAATTTATAATCTAGGCACTATAATACACATTTTAGATGCCAAAGTTTGTTTGATGGTTAGTTCGCTGATTGTTTTTTAATTAATTTTTTGTACCACAAAGTCTTTTTTCGCGTTCCGCCATTATTTTGCAATTTTTTAAGTGCAGTTTTTTTTTTAAATTTATAATCAAGAGACTTAATACCTATTTCACCAAAGTTTGTTTGATGGTTAGTTACAAAAAAAAAAAAAAAATATCGCGAAAATAAGTTTTTGCCAAAAGGAAATTTTGTCCATCAATACATTGGTTCGAAAAATGTAAATAGATGATTAAGTTATCTAATTAAAATTTTTTCTACCACAATAACTTATTTCGCATTCCGCCATTATTTTGCAATTTTTGCGAGTCGTTTTTGTTTTTAATTCATAATCTACGGACTCTATTTGACCTATAGTTTGGAGGTTAAATTGTAAAAAAATCGCGAAATAAAAATTTAGCAAAAAAGAAAATTTTTGCATCAGTATATTTGTTTGCTGAATGTAAATCGCTAAGTTTTTTAATTAATTTTTTATACCCCAAAGAGTTTTTTCACATTCTGCTTATATTTTTGGCTGTTTATATTTTTGGCTCGCTGAGGGCTTTTTCCATCCCTGATTGTAGCTTAATTTATATATCAGGAGTTTTGTAAACAAATGGTTTTTTAATCAATTGTAATTAGCCTTTTTTACATTAGTGTGATTTCATTACCATTAGTAATGCTTTTTCTAATGCAAAATATTTGGTTATAATTCAATGGTAATGAAATTTTTTTCATTGTCATTAGTGGCAACTAATGGTAATGAAATTTCAATGGTAATGAAAAATTCCCATGTATGGTAAAAACAAACGAAACCAATTTATATAGATTTTGTACGTTATTTTTATCGCAGTTTAAAAAAAAAATGAAACACATCAATTGGAATATCTTTCGGCAGATTATCAAAGGTTTCTCTAAGACAGCAGAAATCAGTGTACAACATGTCGTTGTCAATTAAATTTGATATTTCTAAAACTTTTGGAAGCTCTGATAAGTTATCCCACGATAAAAGAATTTAAATTGTAAAGTGATTCGTCCTCGAAATCATATGTGACGCGCAAAATATAAAGGGACCTAAGGATAGAAAGGGACCTAAGGTCAGGAGAGCATGGGATCGGTCTTATTCGATGCTCAGATGTTGTCCACAAAAAAAAACATTGATTTTTTTACCCTTAGGTCCCTTTCTCTATGCGCTGTCACATATGGTGGCTCTAAGTAAAAGCATTTCTTAAAAACTGATTTGCTTCTAATTTGAAAGTTTCTGTTTCGTGATAGGAAATTTTTTAAAATATTTGCAATTTTACCTCCTTAAAATCTCATCATTTAACCGACTTTTAAGGCAATTTAAAAGATTACTCATTATACTGTTCAGTTCTATAATAGTACAGCAATCACTTTCAAGGGCTAATACTGCTGAATATTAATTTAATTAATAAAAAAACATAATAAAAAAATAATTCATTTTCAAAATTAAAGAAATTCTATTTTAACTGGACAAATTGCACTTCAGCTGGTAACTGAACAAGACCCAAAATAACTGGACAATCCAGGCCATTCCAGGCCGTCTGGCAACCCTAATATAGACCCACCTTATAGTATACCCATCCGCTCAGAATCAATTTTTATTTCCATTTAACGATGTCTGTCTGTCCATGCATTCTTGTGCGCACTCTACAGGTCACAAATATTAAGATATTTTGATAAAATTTGGTGCACCGACTTACGTCGGCCCAAGCACAACGCCTATTGATTTTGGTTAAAATCGGTTCATGTTTAGACATAGTGCCCATATAAAGGTCCCACCAAAATTGGCTTGTTTACACGGTGCAGGTCGCAAATAAGAAGATATTTCAATGAAATTTGGTACAGATTTGTCAAAGCCTATTGATTCTAGATGGGATTGGTCCATATTTGGACCTATCGCCCATATGGGCTATATTTTCGATTTTCTCTTCTTTTATTATTTTATAGAAAATTTTGACACAAGACCATTTTAACAGTAGTTAGCTTTTAACCAGACTGGTGTAGGGTATTATATAATTGGCATGCCCGACTTTAACTTTTTTACTCCTTTTTTTATAACGATTTTTTTACTCAGTAGCATCGCAGCTCCACAATATATATATTTATATATATTTTTATATCACATTCTTTGATAGTGTTCATTTGCGAACTGTTTTTCATAGTGTCCCCACACAAATCTTCTTACATTAAAGTTTAAAGCAAAATAAAATTTTTTGATAAAATTCAAAAACTACAAATATTATGTAGAGTTTAGTTATGGAAATAATATAAAAATAAAATTAAAAAAATATCTTAACCTGCTCGGCTCCGGCAGCATGTTAACGTTCGTACTTTAATTCCCAATATCTCCGCTAGGGGCTGCTGCAAAGCTATAAAAATAATGAAACATTTCTTTGCCATAGATTCCCAGGAAAATTTTCTGTTCCAAAGAATCGGTTGTAGAATAGCTACTTTTCATTTACAACCCCTTCTGTTCTCGATTTTAACACCGATTATTTTTGTTTGAAATTGTCCCAAAAGCAAGCACTTCTATAGCTCCAAATTGGAACCGGTTGCCCTAGAATCGGTTCTGGAACTAGTTCTATAACTGATTCTACCTCAGCCATACCTTCCATATAGGATCTCAGGAACTAGTTCCGGAAGCAGTTCCATGGAATCGGTTGCAGTGGAACCAGTTGTAGAATAGGTGTGGTTGGCTACCGATTGTAAAAAGTTTTCCTGGGGACCTGGTTCCACTTTGGAGCTATAGAAGTGGTTGCTTTTGGGACAATTTCAAACAAAAAGAATCGGTATTAGAATCGACAGTACAAGGGGTTGTAAATGAAAACTAGCTATTCTACAACCGATTCTTTGGAACAGAAAATTTTCCTGGGTCTATATTTCCACGAAGTTTGACCGGAAAATTCCCTGCCATTACAATTGAGGGATGTAAGGGTTAGGTAAGACCGGTACTCTTTTCACCAGTCACAGGACCGGTACTTTACTACCAGTTGCGTTTTCACCGGTTACGGGACAGGTCACCGGGTAGGTACTTTCAGACCGGTCCTGTTTTCACTAGTCATGGGATAGGTCCATGCAGACTGGCCCTGTTTTCACCGGTCACGAGACGGGTCACAGGGCAGGTTCCTTCACACCGGTCCTATTTTCACTGGTCTCGGGACAGGTACTCTCACTACAACTGACCCCTGTTTTCGCACAGGGGGGAAATCAGAAATCACGATTACAAAAAATAGTATGATTCATGTAAGAGCAAGCGAGGCAAAAGATTAGCAAATCAACAGAGGATCATGATGCAGAGAAATTAAATTTATTATTCCTTTTATTTAACCATTTTCAAAGTAATAGCAAAGCAATGTATGTTTTTAATGAAGCTGCTGATTTACTGACTTACTAGTATCTCCGAGTGCTTTCAAACTCTACACACAAGCTGGCTTACTTTACCCAGGGTATGGCCGCATTGTAATGGCCCACAAGCCAATATACTTCGTAAGTACACACAAGTATAGTGGCATGTAAGTTAGACAAAAGTTTTTAAAATTTTCAAATATTATGTGTTTCATATACAATTGTTATACACAGGTAAACCATATCGTAAGTACGCACAAAATGAGGTACACCAAATCGATTACATTGTGTGGCCTTACACGTTTTTCTAAAGGGATTATTAATTCGTATTTATTATATTCAACAATTGATCTGAAGAGTATCTGTTATTAATATAAATTTTAAACTAACTATATTACAAAAAATAAAATTTGTAAATTGATTCACATTTAAAATAAAACCAACTGTCAACCTTGTAAAGATTTTTTGGTGGTTCAAATATAGATATTTAAAAAAATCGGTATTATATATATGTTAGCCGATTCGACTAATGATTAGCGTTAACGTATAAAAAATAAGATAAGTGTTCCAGGGCTAAATATCTTGGTCTTCATATTGACAAAAGATTAACATGGAGCAGTCACATCAAAGCTAAAAGAGACCATTTAAAAATTCAAACTAAACGTCTCTATTGGTTGTTAGTAGGGTTTGGGGTTCGGGAATTCCCGGGAAAATAATATATTTTTCCCGGGAAAACGGGAAATTTTAAAAATATTAAATTTTTAAAATTGTTTTTGTTTCGAATAGGATTTTTTAATTTTAGCCATAAAAAACATTTTAAATACCAAAACAAAAATGTCATTGTTAAAATCTTTTAAAAGGGAATACATTTATTTGACACACAAATAAAATCTTTGCCAAATAATTAGGAACATTTCAACTATTAAAGATTTTTCGCATAACTTATTCAAAATTTAAGTAGTAAAACCTAAAAACTTGGTAAAATGTTTACAAGAAATATGAAAAAAAGCTTTGTTTCTTACAAATAATCGCCCTTATTATCTAAATTTTTCAAATGTATAATTTAGGTAAAGTCGACTTTAGTTAAAATATTGGGTGGCAGTATACCTTGACTTGGTTTATTTTTGGAGCATTCTAATTGGTTAAATTATTTTCAACCAATCAAAATATTTGAAAATATAAATATTTTTGTAAGGTTTTCATACACAAAATGAACAAAACCGTTTGATTAAAAATAAAGTCGACTTTAAATTTAAAATACTCCTTTATATTAATCATCAATAATTTTATAAGTAACGTTTTCATTAATAAATGTGAAAAGAAAAGACTGGTATCTAAATTTGGTTATCCAACATCTAAATTTGGTTCACAAAAACTAAAAAATGTATGGTCATGCAACTTCTCTTGACGAAAATAACAACAAGAATAACGTTTCAGCTAAAATTAGCAAAGTACCCGAAGAAAAAAGTGTAAGCTGAATAGGCATCAAAGGTTTTATCGTAGGGCAAACATTTCCTGAAATGGTATCCAAATTAGCCGCAGTCAATCCGCACCATAACTAGATCTTCGTTTATTCGAGAAAGTTTTTATAACAAAAACCTGGCATTGCAAAAAATGAAACCGATGTAAAGAACATTATATTAAATTACTACAATCATGTAAAAGATATCATGATAAAAGAAATATCGAGCAATATTTCTAACAATAGGAGATTTACTATAATCTTAGATGAATGGACAAGAATATCGCAAAAGAGATATTTGAACATATGTATAAACGGAAATAATTCATTTTATAACCTGGGGTTGGTTTATATATCAGGAAGATGTAATGCTGATGAAATAAGAAGAATTGTAGAAATAAGACTAGAAGAGTTTTATTTGTCTTTGGAAAATAACATTGTGGCCACCATATCTAATGGGCCAAGTGTGATGAAACGGTTTGTTTCCGACAGTCCAGTAGTAGGTGCTTTCTGCTGGAATCATGCAATTCATTTGGCAGTGCTGCGAGTAATTTATGTGAAATCAAATGTTCAACATTCTGATATTTTTACTTTGAATTCTCACTACACAGACTGCATTTGTACTGAAATAGTGTTTTTTTAACAAAAATTACTTATATAGGTCGTTTTCATTAACAAATTTGTTCAAAAATATTTCCCGGTATTCATCAAATTTTTTCATTCCCATTTCCCGGGAAATAAAAAAGTTCGGGAAATCCCAAACCCTAGTTGTTAGGTCCTAAGTCGCAGCTAAATCTTGAAACCAAGGTAATAATATATAACACGATTATTAAGGCAGTATGGACTAGCGTTGCCAGAAATTTTTTATCAAAAAGCGGGACAATGTTTAAAAAATCTTGAAAATGGCGAGATTTCAAGAATTGTGGCGGGACAAGCAATTTAAAATGTGAAGTTTTAAAACTTTAAAATATGTAAAAAATTGTAGTGGAATTGTAGTTAGGAATCAAAATTGCGCTATTTTTTTAACATTTAGCGTGTTTTTTAATCACCTGGATTTAGAATTTTTCATACAAAAAATGGATTTATTAAATCCAAAAAAAAAGCTAGATTTAATAAATCCACAATAAAAGCACAAATATATGAAACAGCCTATTAATTTAATGTCAGAAAAAAATACGAATGAAAATTAAAAGAGAAACAAAAAAATTGAAAAACTAACAAATAAAAGATTTTTATTAAATTTTTTTTATGAAATATGTTTAGAAAAAAAACTACACCTCACCAAATACATATTTTTCATCTTGGACATGGAGAAATATCTCAAATAGAAATGGCAATTTTTCTCTCTACAGCAAGTAATTTAATTAAATCCAATTAGTGAATATTAAATATTGCAATGGAATTTTTCAATTGTGTAAAAATATAAATTAAAGTGATAAAACTGAAAAGGCAGACTGTTTATCGCTGTTTTATGTAAAATATAATTATAAATTAAAATTTATAGTAAAATCCTTCATCATCGAATTCGGTATTAAAAATTAGGGTGAAAGAAGTGTCGGACAGAAAATTTTTTTAAAATAGGAAGAATCTAACCCCATCTGTTGAGCACTTTTAGAAATACTTTTTGGATTTATTAAATCTAAGTGATTAGAAAAAACGGCTATTATTTCGGATCCCAAATTAGTCAACCAAAAAAAAAACAAAAATGATTTTTTGTTTTCGTAATTTGGAGACATTATGAAGCCGAATTAATGCGATTTTGAGTGTCAAATGTAAAGCCGAACATTGAAGGAGCTAAAACCCAGCAAAATCTTTCATTACAAAATAAGTGGTTATATAATAGAAATTCATAGCTCCGCACAACTTATTTTTTGGCGTCTAAACTCATTATTTTTGTTTGGCGTGGTCGTTTTTATAAGTACTCACGCTTACCCGCTCGCTTACGAAAAAATGAGAAATAAGTAGTTATGAGATTTTAAATAATAAGTGGTTACACACATACTTACAAAAAGTTGAATTATAAGTGGTTATCCGATTGCTTACTTGATTCAAAAAAAATAAGCAAATACTATTAGCTTAAGGAAATACATTCAGAAAAATTTAAGTTTTCTCTAGTGTGTAATTTTAGGACTCGTCATAAAAATTTAAACATAAAACATATTTACATATAATAAATAAAAATGTATAAAATTTAACTGTGTAAAAAGTACTTATTTAAACTATTGCGAGTAAGTCATTACTTTATATTTAGAAACAATGAATACAATAGGCCGTTATTAGGAAGTCATTATTTTATATTATAAAATAATGCAGAAGGTAATGATATATCATTTTTGGTAATGCAGATAGTAATGAGGTGTCATTACCAATATTTTGCTGGGAAGTATTCAGCCAACGAGCTATTTTCGATTTGGCCGAATGTGCGGCGGTCAAATAGAGGCATCTAAAATATGCATACTTTGAGTAAGTTTTCCATTTGCAAGATTTGTGCATTATGCATTAAAATAGCAAATATTCACCAAATACATTTTCTAGTCGAACTGTTCGATGAGACACTTTAAATAGCAATAATTTTTCTAATTTAGACTACTTAGCCCTATTAACACAATGTCCAATTAGCTGTTAACTGGGACTTTAGCTGACACATTTGTTGTTGTTTAGCATATAAATTTTGAATCTAACCTTGGGTTAACTCTAGGTTATAGCGGGGCATTGTGTTATCGGATCTAGAATGTATATTTTTTTCTGAAGAATATATTTTTATAATTAAAACATTTTTATACAACATAATTACTAAGCTTGTGGTTCTGGAAGTACAATTTATTTAGATACCAAAACTTAAATAAATCCTTTAACTTTTTTTGTTTAAGCCAAAACCATCGTCAATTTATAAATATGAACTGTACAGAATCACTTCCACATTGCTCACCAAAAATTTAAAAAATACTGAATCGATTTTTCATTAAATCCACTAAAAATTCATGATCATGATCTCGTAAAAGAATGAATTCCATAAGAAATTCAGAAAATATCAATTGAAATTCTTAAAGTATCACTATTGATTGTAAAATAAAAATTTTAAATTCTATTTAGAATTTGTAATATTTGATCTTAAACCGAACAAAAATAACACTCATTGTAACAATCTTCAGATCAACTAAAAATCTACAATAAAAGTATCACTTAAAATCAGAAAATATCAATTGAAATTCAGAAAATACCAATTGAAATTCTGAAAATATCATTTGAAATTCAGAAAATATAATTGTTGTTCCCAAAATATCAATTTATATGCATATGTTTTTCTGTAATTGAGAAAATATTAATTGAAATTCAGAAAATGTCGATTGAAATTTATAAATCATTAATTAAAATTTAGAAAATACTAATTGAAGTTTAGAAATTATGAATTGAAAGCAGTATTATATTTTCTGAATTTCAATTGATAAAATCCGAATTTTAATTGATATTTTCCGAATCTTAATTGATGATCACTAAATTTCAATAGATATTTTCTGAAATTCAATCGATATTTTTTAATTTCATACGCAAACTCCGAATGACTATTGATACATTCAGAGTCTAAAACAAAGAATTTGAATTTTACTTAATATTTTCTAAATTACAGTTTACAAATGGTGTAGTTTGCAAAAAGTTTTACGAAATTTTACAAAAAGCGGGAATTTGTTGTCCCGCGCGGGACGCGGGACGTCTGGTAACGCTAGTATGGACGTATGGCTTACAGTTATGGGGAACTGCTAACAACTCAAATATCGAGATATAACAACGATACCAAGATAAAAAAAAATAAGGTCAATTGTCAACACTCCAAAGTTTGTATCTAAGAAAACAATACATAATGATCTATTTATTTCTACGGTAAAAGATGAAATCAATAGATTCAGCGTAAAATATCTACAAAAATTAAGTAATCACTGCAACCCATTGGCTATCTCTCTGCTTGATGACACTAAAGAAATTAGAATTCCTGATTTACCATTTCGTCAATAAACTAACTCTTTTCAAAGTGTAAATACTCATTTCTAAAATATTCCTGTAAATACTCATCCATTTGTAAATAATTGTTTAAGTACTGTAAAAAAATCTTTAGTTAATATGTTGTTGCTCTCACTGGAGTTCACCAACTAAATAGTGTAAATATTATTGTATCCAATTTGCTTATTGTCCTTAAATGGATAGATTGTAAATAAATTTATTATGAAAAAAAATAATATCACTTTAACGTTACGTATTATTATTAGGCTGGTTACGCGAAATATACAAAGTGTAACAGGATACCTATTAGGGATACCGATCCCGAAATCCCGATCCCGAAAATCCCGGGATTTTCGGGATTTACGAATCCCGAAATCCCGGGATTGTTCTTGAAAAAATCCCGGGATTTCCGATTTCATTATTTGGCATATTTTATCACTTTTTGTATTTATTTTTATTGTTATATTCGACCTAAATCACTTCAAAATCTAATATCTTATTAAATTTTATTAAAAAAAAACTAATTTCTACTATTCGAAAATAACACAGGCCGACAAAATTTGATGAAATTTTCTAACCAAGAATCAGACTTACTTTTCCGACGGCTTTAGACGTGCTTAATCCGAATCTGACCTAGAAGTGCAAAAATACGTTTTTTGGGTACATTTGAGGTCCTATAACTTCCAGAAATTCATTTTTTTCATAATCGGATTCAGCATGTCTAAAACCTTTGGGAAAGTATAGTCCGATTCTTGGCTAGAAAACCTTGTAACACATTAAATAGATAATATAAACCTAAATAATTTAAAAAATTTTATTCAGCTTTAAAACTATTAAAAACCGTAATTCGGATTTATTCAATCTTTTAACGGACATGTTTTTATTTATTTTATTGATGATTTACTGAAATCTTAACTTCATGCAAAATAATTTTGCCAAATATTAGTGTACCAAAAACAGAAAATTTTTGTTAAAGTATTTAGTAAAACCTAACCATCTACCTTTCTGAAATCAGCAGAGATATGTGCTCAATATTTTATATTAGTACACTTAAAGAATCCAATATTTCACTTAATATTTTTGATGATTTCAGCAGAGAGGTTTGTATGAGCATTCAATTAATTTTAGACAAATATAACTAAAAATTTGTAGACATAGCGGTGTTTTTTGCTACTTTTAATTAAAAAGTTTTTTCTCAGAAGTTTCAGAGATAAATTGTAATTTGTAATTAATTGAATTAACCTTATAAGTATATTACTTATATTTCGAAAATTTAACAATTATTTAGCAAACACGTTCTGCTGATTTCGGTAGTTTTTATGGCGAAACTTTTTTGCTAATTACTAGTAACTTTTTCTGCTATTTTTACGTACTTATTTCTATGGGTGTACTTTCGTTTAAAGCCTGATTCACAATGCTGTAGTACTCCACTCTGAGCTGATTTTGTTTCTTTCTTTTTCGCACATCTATATTTTTTGTATCATGCCATCTGTACTTTAGTCTACTCCACTCTGCGGCGTTGAACACTCCAGCATTGCGAATCCGGATTAATTTGATTATTTTTTTATACTACAAGAAATAAATAAGTAGATTTGTAATGAATTATTTTAATTTGTAGGGTTTATTTCAGCTATTTATTTTTAAAATTAAAAATATAATGAAACATGAAAATCCCGAAACCCCGAAAAATCCCGAAATCCCGAAAAATCCCGGGATCCCGATAAATCCCGAGATCCCGAAAAATCCCGGGATCCCGGGATTTCAATTTTCAAAATCCCGAATCCCGGGATTTGTAAAAACCAGTCCCGTTCGGCATCCCTAATACCTATAGTTCGCTACCCGAAATTGGAGTTGGTCTTCCTAGTGTATTTTTTTTAAATTTATATTTCGAAATTTCTGATAAAATATGGCTCAAAAGTAATGCTGTAATTTTGGTCTACCACAATATCAGTTATTGTACTTTGAAACAAGTCTTTTTTAACTCTTTTACTACCCTTATACACTACAGTGTAAACATCTTTAAAAGAATATATAAAATTTATTAGTGCAAAAAAACTTTATATTTTTCACAAATAAGTTTACTAGGATCTTGGACTTCAAATAAAAATCATTATATGTATAAGCAGTTCAACATGGCAATATGGACGCGATATTTGTTAATGAAGTATAATTTTTTGAATATAATCTCCGTGAAAAGGGGGTTTTGGTGTTTCTCCTAAACTAACGAATATTTAAGGGGCAAAACGGGGCTCATAAGTTTGAAAAAAACGAATTTCGAACGTAATTTTATATCTTACATATTTTTTTCTAATTTGAGGACTCTTAACAAGAATCTGAAGTCAAAATAACGATAGATCCGCAAACAAAAAGTCGGTAGTGAAAGGGTTAAGAAAGGACGTAAAAGGTTAATTTTTTTTAACTACATTTATAAAATATGTCAGGTATTAGACATTAGGGTGTGCCGTCTTGTAAGAACTAAAATTTGTCGATATTGTGCCATCGATTTTTCGATAGCTTTTGGCATGAGGAAAAAAAAGTTATACTACGACATATCACAAAAATCATTCTCAAAGCGTCGATTTTCGACAAAAACTCGTCTAAAAATCAAAAAAAAAAAATATTTTTTTTTTTTTTCGAAAAAATGATATCGCCATCGTTATAAGCGTATATATATATATATATATATAGGATATATTTAAAAAATTTGAAATCGGCGAATACCTATTAAAAAATACCTAATAAAAAAACCTTAGAAATTAACGCGTAAACAAAGATCGTCCAAAACCTCAAGAAAAACATTTTTTTGGAAAAACTGCTATCGCCATCGTTTTTAGCGTACAATTTCACCTTGGAAAGGTAATATTTAAAAAAAAAATGCTAAATCGACCCACCCTATTAGACATACTTTGACCACATATCAAAACAAGAAGTAAAACAAAAATTTACCAACTTTATTCATGACTAGGGCTCGCAAGTTCTTGTATCTACAATAGTGTTTTATGTACACAAAACATGTATTTAAGACCGAAGAATATGCTTCTGAAATATTAAAAATATGTATTTATTTTTGCTTTTTTTAACTGTTTAAAATGAATAACATTACGCTTTATTATTGTCAGAAAGTTAATAAATACATTTTTTTTAGCTATTTTTGTCTTCGTGATAAACAAATTTATAAAATATTTATAAATTTAAAAACTAATTTTTGTTTATAAAGGAAATAAATTGTGCTGAAAAATTTTAAAAAAAATTTGTAAAAATATGCATTTACAGCAAAATATGTTGCAAATTTGTTGGTTCCCAAAGATATTTGGTTAACATTGTTCTGCAGCCAACGACAACAAATATGTATTTACCATGGATGGTAACCGTAACGATTCGGTTATCGATAAGGGTAACGCTATTTTATATTATTTCGGCAACGGTATTTTAAGGGTAACGCTATTTCATTTATTTCGGTATCGGGATTTTAAGGATAACGGTTTATTAGTTATTTCGGTAACGGTACTTTAAGGATAACGGTAGTCAATTATTTCGGTGCATCCCGCTTTTTTTTTACAAGAAAATAAACGAGATTAAAAATAGTACCAATTTATCAACTTAATGTACGAAAAAAACTCAATAAGTCCCATTTCACACAGAGCAACTTTTGTTGCGGCAATTCTTGTCAATTCTCTTTTAAAGTTGCAGCCCAAGGATGGAGACGATGGTACAATTGTACTTTTCTTGATACATTCATTCAAAAAAGTCATATTTAAACCCGCCTTGTTAGCTTCTACGTATTTTGAAAAATTAATAATATGTTACATTGTTCTTTTAGAGATGTTAACTTATCTAAAAAATATAAATATGTATTATTTTGGTACCGTAAATATATATATATATTTGTTCCTATAACTCCTGCAAGGAGCATAGGGCCGCATGTTTCATTAGGGGTCAAAAAAGTACAATTTGTTTGTCTATTTGGTACAAAATCTAAAATCTTATTTTCCATCACTGCTGCAGCCAACTTTGTAAAACAAAACGAATTGCCGAGAACAAGCAATTCCGTACCAATTACCACTCTTCTTTCCCCTCTCTCCCACAAACTCAAGAATTGCGCAACAAAAGTTGCTGTGTGTGAATTACCAAAAGCATAAAATTAAAAATAACGGTAACGGTATTTTAGGGGTAACGACATTTAATTTATTTCGGTAACTGTATTTTAAGGGTATTGATATTTTATTTATTTCGGTATCGGTATTTTAAGGATAACGGTATTGAAGTTATATCGGTAACGGTGTTTTAAAGATAACGGTATTTGGGTTATATCGGTAACGGTATTTTAGGGGTAACGGTAGTCAGTTGAAAGGGTTTTGAATCAATAACGGTATTTTTGCGGTTTTGCCTGCCAACCCTGGTATTTACATGAACTTCCGAACCCTACTCAATACATTACAACATTATTTTTTTAAATATTTTGTCACAAGCGCAGAAAAAGTTTTGGTATCCGTTAAGGGCATTCTGCAAACTTCCAACTTTGTTATTCTTCTTAATGTCCTTTAAAATTTAAAATGCATTATATGCGTTTCTAATTTGTAACAAGGGACAAAAAATCAGTATTTTAATGAGAAGAGTGAAGTAACGTGATCTGTAAAATGGAAGTTCCAATTAAGAAACGAAAAGTTATAATTAATAGGGACAAAATGGGAAAATCTTAATCAGAAATGGCAAATATATTCGTAACAAAACGAAAAAAATCGACAACACAAAATATTATTAATTGCTTTAAAGAAGAAAAAAAAAAATTTAATATAAACCACGAACTGAAAGTCCTCCAAAATTATGTAATAGAGAAGAAAAAAAAATAGAAGCAATAATTCCGAAATATACATTTGCAAATGAAATTAAGATATCTGCAAAGTTAAGGGGGGGTATCGACTCTAGAAAAAAAATTGTTTTCATGTTTTTTTTTATATTTTGTTTGGATGGAGCATACTTTGCTCTATATGCTCCAAAAATTTCATTAATAAATTCGAAGAAATTAAATTTTTACATGTTTTTTTTTGTAAAATATGTTTTAGTCCCAAAGTGGTAAATTGTGTGTAAAATTTGTGTGTAGCACTTTTTGTTTGCATTCTTATTAACTTGTTTTTATTAGAAATCGTATATCTTATAACAGGGCAGAATAAAAAGATAAAAACTACATTAAAAGATGTAAGAGTTGCCGGCAGTTTTCAAAGAAAAGCCAATGACGATTCCTTGATGGATTTTGAAGACACGTCATATGGGGTAGGAGCTGATGGCTTAATATAAGTTATAAAAGTAATCAATATATATAAAAATGGGGAAAAAAATACAAAATAAATTAAAAAATGTACAAAATTATAGCATTTTTCAAAAAAATATGAGTGGCATTATGTATAATAATATATCTACTATCGTTTTTAAGATTATTAGGTTCAATATATCAAATTTCAGTCAAATAAATTTTATATTCCCAAAATTGTTTTTTCTTGCCTTTTTTGGAATTTTCAAGTTGTGTGGCAACTTTGTTTAAAAAAAATTTTTAAAATAAAAATCGGGCCACGACCAGATTATTTATCTGGGATTAAGAATCACTTTACATTTTTATTTTCCAATAATTACAAATATTTTACATATACATATGTGACGCGCAAAATAGAAAGGGACCTAAGGTCCCCTTAGGTCCCCTTAGGTCCCTTTCTCAGGAGGGCATGGGATCGGTCTCATTCGATGCTCAGATGTTGTCTACATCAAAAAAAAAATTGATTTTTTTACCCTTAGGTCCCTTTCTCTATGCGCTGTCACATATATATATAATAACATATATTTTAAACAAAAAAAATAATATAGGATAAATATTGTTATTTGAATTTTTGACAACCGTTTAAATATGTCCCTTAAAATTCTGTTGTTACAGTATTTACCCCCCTTAAAGGAATCTTTCGACAATACTATTTCTACATACACAGTACGTACATCGATCAAAAGGGCCAGGTACAACGATCGTATAAATGAGTGTTGGGGGGTGTTTCGTACGAATCGAGAAAAAATCTAAATTTAACAGTTTTGGGCTCAGACGGACGTGCATTGGTATGGAGAAAAAAATATGAAGAACTTAATCCAAAAAATACGCGTAAAATAGCCACGCACGGAGTTGGTGGTGTCATAGAATGGGAATGTATGTCAGCAACAAGAGTTGGTAATTTCATTATTATCGAAGAAATAATAAATAAAACAGTGCATTTAAATATTCTCTGAAGCAAAGTGCAAAAAATTTAAAATTCGTTATGCTTATAATTTTCAACAGGACAATGATCATAGGTACACTGCTGAGGACGTAGAGATTTGGACTGCGTTTTGTACAATGCTTAAAACCCCTCGGTAAAGTCCCGTTATGTACCCTGTTGAGCACTTGTGGAATCTTTTAGAAAATCTTTTGCGTTGTCATAAAATTTCTAATAAAATTCAGCTCAAGGCTTTTAACTGAATGGCAGCAAATAACTCAAGATTACACAGAAAAATTTGTGCACGCAATGGCAAATCGATTAAATGAATAATAAAATATCTATAAATTTTTTAACATATTTTCTTCTTTACGCAGAGGTACCAAGATATTCTGTGTGAAAAAATATGGAGTTGTTATAAATTCTGAGTTAATTTTCTTTTTATTTTGTATAGTACATGAATAATTTTTTGGTTTGTTATAGTACACCAGTTAATATATGAAATAAAAATAAATATCACTTATTTCCTAACATATTGTTACATTTTTACCTTTTGAAAACGTTGGTTTATCTCCTTTAGATAAACCGGATTCTTTTCTATTGCAATCAAAATAACCAATCTCAATTTAGACACCAATTGTTACATTTTACCTTCAAAAACGTACGTTGATTTATTTCTTTTAAACAAACCTAGCTGGTGCAATTAAAAACAACGAACACACTCAAACACTTTTTGTTTATTATTTATTAATTTATTTATTTAACACTTTATTACTTTACAAACAATTTCACAATAATTTACTCGAGCCCAACTGAACTGTACAAACCCTACTGCGTGACTGACTGACCAAACCTAAGCTGCAGCCCTTTTATACTGTTATGCCTGTGATTGTAGACCGAGCTCGAAAGTTTCAGAGATACCCAGATTATTACCTATGTTTGTAGAACAAACTAGAAGGCACCCAGATTGTTAGCCATGGTTGTAGGACAAACTAGAAGTTTCCAGAAGCACCCAGAGTATTCATAGCGGAGACACCGACCACTTTAGGTGACAATCCTTTCTTTCGTTGAGGGTTAAAAAGTTGAACCAACTGGCCTTCGGTGAAAATAGACTTAACGCCAAACTCTAACCCCTAAATTCATAAACGCTTTGTGAAATTATAGGAGGTTTACTGAGCAAATTTTGTATGAAAATGACGTTTTGTAAACCTGCTATAACTTTACAAAGCATTTATGAATTGAGGGGTAAGTCTCCAGGCAGTCTTAACTCAGTTCCAAATATAATCTTTGCAGGTGTTGGTGAGGTGGAATCGTACACGGCTAACCTGTATGCTAACAGAAATTTAGGTATGTGATCATCTCAATCCTTTTGATGCCTGCTGAGCACTTTTCTCAAATATTTCCCCAGGGTACGATCGTTCAACCTCGCCATCAAATTTCGGATATATTGGTGTTGTCCTTGTTTTTCTTATGCAATATAATTCGCACATTTCCTTAAATATGGCAGACTCAAAATTCGTACCCTGATCGGAATGCAATTCTAATGGAACTTCGTAATGGCACACCCAGTTGTTCGCAAATACGTCTACTGCAGTTATAGCTTCCTGGTTCGGTATGGCATACACTTCTGGCCATTTGCTGAAATAATCCATAACCACTAGAAGATATCTGTTTCCAGCCTCACTGACAGGAAAAGGGCTGGCTACATCCATTGCGAAAACCTGAATTGTTGGATTTATCAGCGGCTTCTTCTTATTGGACCTTTGGCCATTATGCATTCTGGGCAATGGGCTATGCAATCGGCTAAATATTGTTGGCATTCAAGCCAATAGAACCTTAGTTTTGGCTTTTCTAGCGTTTTTGTCACATCAAGATGACCGCCACTGGCACCATTATGGAACTGTTTCATTACTTAGTTTATTTTGAAGGTTGGAACAACAATTAAATCAGTTGCCGCTTTTCTGTCTGCATCTTCCCATGTCCGGTATAAGCAGCCATTTACTAGACACATAGGGTCCAATATGATTTTATCACTGGGCTTTCTGAAGAAATAATTTTCGACAATATGGGGTAATTTCTTTGCGCCGTTGACCAGTCCACGCTGGAGTATATAAGCGTTAGTCGAACATCAATAATGCTACAATGTTTGCACTCCATTTTGCAGGGACGTCGTGAGAGAGCATCGGCATTGTTATGCTTTCTACCTCTTCTGAGCTCTATGCTGAAATTGTAGCTTTGAAGGCGTTCAATCCAACGAGCAAGTTGACCTTCAGAGTTTTTAAATTGTAGTAACCACCGGACTGCGGAATGGTCAGTTCTTAGTGTGAAGTGTTGACTATAGAGATATTTATGGTAGTGTTTTACGCGAGAGCACACCCCCTATTCCATAACCGCTCGCATCACTATGTAGCACAAATTTCTCTCCAGCTATTGGATATGCCAAGACTAGTGCTGTAGATAAGAACTCTTTCAGCTCCTGGATTGAATGCCCTTGTGATTCTTCCCAATGGTAAGGCCGGGACTTTTTGGTCACCTCATGTAAACTTGCAGCCACTCTGGTAAAGTTTGGCACAAATCGTCTGTAGTATGTGCAAAGATCTAGAAAGCTGCGCAGTTCATGAAGATTTTTCGGACGAGGCCAGTCCTTTACTGCCCGTATTTAAACTTCATCGGTCGATATGCCTTCTGCTGTAACGCGAATTTGCAGGTACTTCATTTCTTTCTGGAACAGTGCACATTTCTTTGCATTTAGCTGAAGCCCAGCCGCTGATATACGATTAAGAACTGCTTCTAGGTTTTTGAGATGTTCATCAAAAGTCTTTTCCGTGACTATTATGTCATCAAGGTACCCCAAACAAGTGTTTCATTCTTCTTAACCAAGATGGTTCTATTATTCCGTTTTGCTCCGTTTCATTTATTAGCTCCTTCACTTCGCTTTACTAAGAGGATACTTCTAGGCGCTTGTTTAATTGGCCTCGCTTCGCCGGTATTTATTTCACAATAGCCGTTCTACCATGACTTTGACTTTTTAAGGCGAAGACGGAGGCATATTTCTTTAGCAGCTTTATTTCTATCAGTCGTTGCCAATTCTTCTACCCATTTTCACACATGTTCAGTTAAAAACTCATGTTCTTTGGCTGCGAATGTAGCAGGTTTCGGCTTTCTGTCAAAATTTTTTGCTGCCTTTGCTGGAGCATATTGACCTACGTAGGTGTTTGGTTGACCAATTTTTTGCTGCTGGAGAGATTTATCACTCTTACAGGGACTGTTGCGTCGTTGTTATAAGATCACTTTTTATTTCTTTAGGTTCTACTACCCACAACCGGTTGTCCACACAATTTCCCTCTATATGTGCCCACACTACGGTTTCCGACTGTGGTGTTAGAAATTAAGTGATATGAAGTCACGTTTACGCACTTAAAAATTGGAATCAGTCACGTTATAGCAAACAAATTAGTTTTGAGTCAGATTTATATACAATTAAACTATCGTAATCGGACTAATTATTGATCAGCCAAAACCAGGCTTTGGTAATACCAACGATGGTAACACAGCCAGGCGTTTTTTTCAGAATGCTCAACTTTCTGCTGAAATAACAAAAATAGATTTAGAATTAATAAAAAAGTTGCATACGATATTAACTGTTGTTTCCTGCAGTCAGGAAGTCCACATTGAACGTTTTAGAAACTTCGCTCACAATACTGCCAGGTATTTTGTTGAAAAGTATCCATGGTATTATATGCCAACTATATTGAACAAATTTTTAATTCATGGTCCTGATGTAATAGCATCTGCACTGTTGCCCATTGGACAACTATCTGAGGAAGCACAGGAAGCCAGAAACAAAGATTTTAAATTCTATAGAGAACATTTTTTATGAAAATGAAGTCGAGAAAAGTCTAATGAAGATATACTTAATAGGTTTCTTCTGAGCTCTGATCCGGTTATATCACACATGTCGAAAAAATATGAAAAGAAAAAAACCAATTTGCCGCATTCCGCTCTAGATTTGCTTATACTTCCCTGTAATACTGATAATGAAGATTATGATAAAGATAGTGATAATAATGATGATGACGATGATGATGACAGTGACGATAATGATGATGCAAGTGATGATTAAAGCTAAGCTGATAATTAAGATGATACATTTTATTGATTATAGACATTAAAAAATGAATTTCATATATATTTTTTTTTCTTTTATTAAAAAACAAAATAATTAAATATTTTCAAAACTTTTTCATTATTTTAATTAGTAAGACATAAGATTTCAAAAAAAAAAAATATAAAAAAAATTCTAACCCCATCCCCTGAATTAAGCGTTTTTTTAGACATGATTCAACCCAATGTGCGCCCCGTAGTGCTAACTCGTTTTAGTTTAACGGTGACTCCTGTGATGATTGTTGGTGGGCTTTCTTATTGTTCCGTGGTGACGAAGAAGATCTAGATCGTTTCCTTGGTGCTTTACAATTTCGCTGAAAATGACCGGCTCTACCGCAGTTATAACATTTAGCTTGTAGCTTGTTTCGTTTCTCCTCTAGTGCTTACATAACTGCCTCCTTTATATCGTTGACTATATCTCTCTCTTTCTCAGCGATAACCGCCAGATTTCGCACCTTGTACATTTGCTGCTTAGAAATTATTTTAGCTGTCTCCTGTGCCAGCTCAAAGTAAACAGTTTCTGCAAAAGTTGATTTCTGTGTAGAGCATACCGCATGTTTGACATCGGGATCACGAATGCCATTTACAAACGCCTCAATTTTGAACTGATCTAAGAATGGGTGGTTTTTTACGGGGTATGTCGTCTGCACCAATTGTTCAACTTCCATCGCAAAATCTTGCAGCGTTTCGTTGGCCTTCTGCCCTCTGCTTCGTAATTCCATTCTGTAGATTTCCTTTCTATGTTCAGCACCATACTTTCGTTATAGTGCAGCCATAATGTCGTCAAAATTATTTTTGCAGCTCATTGGTATGCTTTCAAGGACTTCTGCTGCGGTTCCTTTTAAGGCCAAAATAAACTCAATGGCTTTTTCTTTATTTCTCCACACATTTCTGCTAGCCACAGTTTCAAACTCGAACTTGAAAACGCTAAAAGTTGTGCTGCCATCGAAACATGGCGTCTTTATTCTACTAGAGATTTCTGGAATAACACGAACCGATTCACTTTGGCATTGAGATTATTAATTTTAGCCTCTATTTGAATTTCCAGATTATTAATTTTATTCTCTATATCGATCAGCTTCTCGTCAAATTTGCTGACTTTTACCTCAACGCGATCCATTCTTTGGTTTATGAATTCTGTGACTTCTTTCAGTTCCTCATTCGTGGCTCTATAAGTTTCCCGGACTTCCTCGAGAAGTTTCCTGAACACTTTCGTTAATAGTCTTTACCAGTTTTTCTTCCATTTTTCTACAATTTTCTTCCATTTTTCTAGAGTTTTCCATCATAGCGGCGAACATTGCATTAATGTCCATACTGCTTGCCGCTGAACAAGTACATACTTCTATTTCTTCTTTTCCATCAAATACATAAGTATCGATGTCAATGTCAAGCCGCATGAATTCATCTATTAGCCTTTTTTGAAGTTCTGCCTTGTCGGCAGCTCTAACTTACTCAATTCCTGCTTGAGCTGTTCCACTTTAAGCTCTTCAAAATTCATTGCTTTTAGTTGTTTTATTTTGAAATTACCTGGTTATTTTTGTTTTGCAATCCCACTTCTGACACCAATTCTTACGTTTTTACCTTTTGAAAACGTTAGTTTATTTCTTTTCGATAAACCGGATTCTTTTCTATTGCAATCAAAATAACCAATCTCAATTTAGACACCAATTGTTAAGTTTTACCTTCAAATATGTATGTTTACTTCTTTTAAATAAATCTAGTTGGTGCAATTGAAAATAACTAACACACGCATACACTTTTTGTTTATTATTTATTTAACACTTTATTACTTTACAAACAATTTTACAATGGTTTACTAGAACTCAACTGACTGACCAAACCTAAGCTGCAGCCCTTTTATACTGTAATGTCTGTGATTGTATAACGAGCTCGAAATTTCCAGAGACACCCAGATTGGCTGTAGAACAAACTAGGAGGTTCTAGAGGCACACAGATTGTTACTTATGGTTGTAGAACAAACTAGAAGGTTCCAGAAGCACCCAGAGTTTTCATAGCGGAGACACCAACCACTTTATACTTATCCAATACACAAGCCACTGTATTGCTAGCCCAGACACAAACCCCTTTATTCTTAGCCGAGCCACAAACCAATTTACAGTATAACACTTTATAGCATATTGTGGTATACTTAAATGTAGCGTTACCAGATTGACAGGTTTAGTAAATCTGATTTCTCGGGATATTTTTATTCCAAAATACCGGAACTAAACCAATCAAATTTCGTAACAATATTTTTTTTTTATAAATTTTAGAAACTCTTTCATTTTAGTTGTGGTACGTTAGTTTATGTTGCACAATATTTAACAATATTTAAATTTATAAACATATTTTTAAATTTTTATAGCAACTATTCATTATGATTTTCATGGTTTTTTAACATATACTTTAAATATTTTAATTTTGATTTTTTCTTCTAGCAGAGTTGTAGTTTTGTGATAAATATTTTAGAGGAGTCACATTTTCATATATATTTTCCGTCAAAAATGCAACTCTTAAAATATCGAGTAGTAGTTTTAAGTATCGAGTACCAAAAAAAAAAAAAAAAAAATACTCGATACCCACTACTCATATTTTCACCAGCACTACACTGTAAGTTTTTTTTTTTAATAATTTTCAAAACAAATATAGGGAATTTCCAAAAGAGCTTCTGGCATCACTGGTTAAAATTGCACCAATATTATTATGAGTGTTAAATCACTTTGGGATGACCTGTTATATAGTAAATAAAAGTGGTATATATCACGTTTATTACCGGTATTATTGGATCCAGGCGTTGAACTACTGCCATAAACACTATGTTGAGATGGCTGTTGATGTGCCGTTGATGGATTGCACGAATTTCTCGTATGTGCTGCATAAGGTGAGCCTAAAGATAGCGGATCATGAAACATGTATGTATAACTTTCACGTTGCTGTAGACATGGTGTTGGCATCGAACTTAATGACGAAGTCATCGAGCTGCAATTAAAATTGGGTTTTAATATTATTGAAATTTATGGTAAAATGATGTTAAAGTACACAGTGCAATAACAAATTTTAGTCCCTATAGTTCAAACGCAAGAAGAAAGTATACCAACGAAAAGAGATTAACTTATAAATTCAATTTTATGGCATCCTGAAAAGTCTGTCTGTTTTACTAGCGACCACGGCGCGAAGTCAGAAATCAGGTTGCTCCTTTTTATCCAGATTGTTTGTTTCTATCCTGACCAATTTTAAATGTTCCATTTAGAAGTGTCCTCACATTTTCACCCACAACTCATTTAAATAGACAGATATTTCAAGAGAAAATAAAACAAAAATGTAAGACCACTTGGGACGTACACTCTAAGAAATGTTTGCTAATTCACTACTATAAAATGGGTAAAAAGTTGTTTAATTTTACGAAACTTCGGTAAATATAAACAAAAAATGCGTAAATTTTTTTTGTACACACTTTCATACACAATAATAAATACACAAAGTATTTTTAGACATTATGTGTTTACAAATAAACACATTGTGCCTAAAATTACTATTCTTTTGTTAAATAAAATTCTTACGCACAAAGTTGGTAAATATACTATCTTATAGTAGTAATAAATATTCTGACATTTCAAAATTAGAAAAAATTCAAAAATTTTTTTAAATTAAAAAAAATATAAAACCTATTAGTTTTTGTGATACATTTATCCAAACATATTTTCATCTGAAAATATCAATATAACCAAGCAAGAATGGCAATACCAAGAAGATTCCCCGATCATATCGCCTGGAAGAAAACATGTATTGCCGGCAATAATTGCGGAAGTTTCTTTTTTATCTCCAAACTATCGCTGAGAAGGTAAATCTGCTACAATTTTATATCATTTATTGCCAGCAAATTACCATTTGGAAGAAAACCAAGACTTAATATCGCCATACCATCACTAAAGAGAAATATCTTCCAGGTGATAAAAAAAAGATACATATTTTTATATATATCTTGAAGATATTTTTATGACTATAAAAAGAAGATATTGTAGTTTATTTTTATAAAATTTATTTATCTTTGTATATAACTAATTATACGTATTAATAAAATACGTACTTAAAATTAATTTATAATTTTATTTAAAAAAATATTTTTGGGTGATTTAGCTTTAAATAACGCTGTAGTTTATGTTCACATTTTTGCAGGATTTTTAAGAATTTTTTGTGAATTTTAAGCATTTTTGTAGATTTCTACGCATTTTATCCGTACATTTACACGTAAAACATGCTTTTTCACGCACAAGTTTAGTAAATTAACACACAAATTTCGTAATTTCATTTAATTCTTACACACTTTCAATGTAAAATTGCACATTATTTGTGCATCAACTTAAACATGATGTGCGTATTTTTTTCAATTACACACATAGAGTAAATTTACCCAAATTATAGTAGGAGTTCAGTTTCCTACTATAAGTTGGGTAAATTTCAACAGAATTTAATTAGAGTGTAGTTTTAGCAATAGTGTAAAATCATTTTCGTTGGAACCATTGAGACTAAAGGTTATGACCCAAAATTTGTTGCTCAGAATTATAGGTTAAGATGAACTTACGCAAAAAAAATATATTTTTTTCAATTAGTTTTCATTTAATGAATACGTTTCATTGATCTAATGAACGCGTTCTTTGGGGACTTTTCAATGGAAAAAATCATTGTATTAATGAACAAATTCATTAATACTACGCACAAAATTCTATCAGTGTAGGGTGATAATTTGGCATAATTCGACATTTTACAATTTTTTTCCACCCTAAGTTAAGCATTATAATGTTGGCTTTTCATATTTTTTTTTTTTTTAATTAAAAATAACTGTCCATGAAAAAGCGTACTTTAGGAGAAACAAGAAATTTATTCTGGAAGTGACTGTAAATTAAATACATATATAAATTCGGATTTGTCCCAAGAAGTTACTTGCAGTATATTTAACAAAACTAGATTTTGCGATTTTAGAGGATTCTGTAAAATGATCATCGCGTCAGAATCAATGTTTCAAACGCGAAATGAAAGTACACTGTTGCTAAAACAAAACCCTCAAAGTGTTTTGCAAATCTAGCTCGGTTTTTAATTTGATGGCCTCTTGTCTATTTTAGTCACGTTCTCGTCACAAATACGCACTATCAGTTGCTTTTTATCCCTATTATTTGTTATTAGCAGTTTGGTGTTAAAAATTGTCGAAATCTGTTCTATTTTCCTAATTATAACACAATGCACTACACTCCAATTATTTTTTGTTTAAATACACCCAACTTAGTAGGAAACTGAACTCCTACTATAAATATGGTAAATTTACTCCCAGGTGCGTAAATGAAAAAATACACTCAAGTTGCGTATGTTAATTACACACAAAATTTGTAAATTTACATTGAAAATGCGTAAAAAATTTAAAAAAAGGTGTGTAATATTACCATTTTATGCGAAGGTTTACCAAATAAAATAGGTAATGCTGCCCAAAAAAAAAAATAATAAAATTATTTCTAAAATGTTTTATTAACCATAAATGTTATAATATCTTTTACGCCTAATACAAGCATCAGATTATAGGTAGACCTTTCTCTTGTCTTTAGATTGTCAGCACTTTTTCCATTAAAAAGCCACAGATTCTCTGTATTTTTTCCTGTATGAAAATCTTTAGATTTTGAGCATGTTTTTCTAAAAAATGTCTTATTATGAGACCTTTTTTCTATAGAAAAAGATATATTTCTCTAAGAAAAGCCTTATGGCGTTTTCTTTTCTGAAAAAAATGTTGCCTTTTTTCTGCCCTTTTTTTACAAAATGCCTTTTTGTGTATAGTAATAAAAGGTAAACATAGACAAATTTGGTATCAAATTAAAGGTATTTCAGATATCAATCTAAGCGTGTATAAAATATGTCTAATTATTCCCTAATTTTCGTGCAATTTAACAAAATGTTACATTTTTCTATATTTTGGTGTTTTGTTAAATAAGTTGAATATTGTTGGATATTTTTGAAGCATAGTTAAATAGGTCTTTAAAATACCTTTAATTTTATATCTAATATGCCTATTTTTACTTATTATTTCTATGCACAAAAATACATTTTTTAAAAAAAGGGCAGAAAAAAGGCAACACTTTTTTCAGAAAAGAAAACGGCATTAGATTCTGTGTTACTTCTCCTACAGGAAAATCATCAGATTGATATGATTTTTCTGCAAAAGAACTTGTGTTTGTAGACTTTCTTATATGGAAATGTCTCAAATTTGGCAAACTTTTTCAGTACGAAAAAATCCTTAGAAAGTGAGGGATATTCTGTGGGTCTTCCTCAGAATAAGAAGATTTTTCTGTAAGAAAATTTTTTGGAAATCTGGAATTTCTTGTAGGCAGAGTCTTCAGAATCCGGAAAAAGTGCTCAGAATCGCAGCGTTTTTCCTGGTACCTGAGGCCTTTTTTTGAAAAAGTTGTCAGTTTTTTCTGTACTCAAAATGTAAGAATTTTTCTGTATGGAAAGTCCGTAGAATCTGGCGGAAGGAAGCTTCAGCATAATCTGGGGCTTTGTTTTTATAAAAAATTCTCCGTAATTTTCCTATAGACTACTCCTAAAAAGGCTTTGATTAAGCACCAATGCACTACCCATAAACCTTCCTAATTGGCCGGAGTCAAATTCCACAAGCCTGGAATGAAAAAATAATGTGAATAGAATCGGTCTTTAAACACAAACAAAATTAATCATGACTTCTCTCTTGTAGATATTGTACAGACATACCAAAATTATCCGTCCAGCTGAAGCCACCGCAGATAACATTAGCACAAAACAATTTACTTTTAGAACATTTTTTTATATTTAAAAATTTCTTGAATTTTTTCAAATGTCATGTATTTTCATTACTATAATAAGTTAGTAAATTTACAAAATATGTGCGCAAAATTTAAATTTATCAACATAATTAAAAAAACGTACGCACAACTTGTTTAATTATAAACAGATAATGCCTATAATTACATTATTTGTGTATTATTGTAAATGAAAGTATGTACAAAATAATTTTGCGCATTTTTTGTTTATATTTACTCAATATGCGTTATATAAAACAAAAATTTACTCATTTTATAGTAGTGAATTTACAAGCATTTTTTAGAGTGTAGCATAAGTAGGGGGCATCGCCTGAGTGTTAGTCTATCGTAAAAAAAATTAGAAATAGTGAGTAAAAATGTGAGGACACCCGGAAATTTGCGCACAAAATAAAGCATTTTGTACAAACAAACAATCGGAATAAAAATGACTAGAATTTGGCATTACAGTTCACAGTTCATTTCAATCAATTTTATTTTTGAACTAGTGTGTTCTTGTAGTTCACTCGATCAATCGAGAAATTTTTCAGTTGTTCATACACTAATATAAAAGTCTTTAAAAATGTTCCTGAAAAAACTGCTGAATCCAGCAAAATCTGTTAGGCATTACAAAGATACAAACAGCACAAAAAATCTGTTAAATTTACAAAATTTCAGTCTAAGATCATATTGGAATGGCGCACTCCATTGGACATCAAAATAATAATGATGTAATTTACTTTTAATATTTAACCTTTTCGATAATCTATAAAATTGTAATAAAACCCCAGCAAAAAAAGATGCCGAAGCAGTAGAAAAAGCACTATAATTGATGATCTAGATGTACTTCTTTTTTAACATAAACACTATTGATTTTAACATTGAGTTGTCATAGGAGAGGAGTACTCCAACTTCAACATTTTCAGTACTTTTGGAACGAGTGCAAAAAAAACTTTTTTTTTCACCAATTAAAAGCTAAAAAAAATTACATTTTTTTTATTTTACAAAAGTTTTTCATAGCCGCCATCGGGTATTGAACTTGCGACCTCACGATTGCTAGTCTAGCGATCTACCGCTGAGCTATTATTTGATATGAAAGTTGAGTGACAGAAAAACACCACTTTGTTACTGCGAAATATTGTTCCTTATTACACAAGTGTAAAAGGTGCACTCCATTTCAATATTGTTTTCATTACTATTTTTACAGGTGCATAAAAAGCAAATTCTCACCATTTTTTTATATATACATATTTTTAAAAATTAAAAAAATACTGAATTTAAACAAATTAATTATAAATATTAAATACAAAATTAATAGAATAACAAAAAAAAAAATGGAAAAAAATAAAAAAATATTGGTCCCGCCGGGAATCGTACCCGCGACCCTCTGTTTGAAAATCCCAAATGATACGAAAATCACTTTTTACGATCACTTTTACAGCAATTACTCTTTAGAAGCAATACTTAAGTGATTTTTTGAAGTTGTTCAGAATAACTTCTAAAAAATCTGTAAAAATATACTAATGGATACTTGTGAAGTAGTGGAAGAAGTAGTTTGCAAAGCATTACATCCAATTTTTTTGCTGGGACCTTTTAAAACTAATATCGAACAAGGAAATCGCAGAAATAAATTAAAACTTTGTCTAAAAAGTTTTAAAATATAATTTCAATGTTAAAATCAAGTAACAAAACTATGAGATACAGTATTTAAATTGTTTAACACATTTTTTATCAACATATCCTTCTACGAAGTTTTGTCAGAAAATTCGCACGGAATCCATGCTTGGCAGAAAATGGGTAAAACAATATACTCCACACTGAGAGAATTATCATCACTTCAGTAATGAATTTCTTCATAGTTTCAATGAAAATTGTCACTGCAACTCGTCCATTGAAACTTTTCAAAGAATCTATGAAACAGGTTTCATTAAAGTCAATGCTTATGAAAAGTTCATAAAATTAATGAAACTCTTCATAAAATTAATAGGCCACTCGTCCAATGAATAAATCATTCAGCTTCATAAAATGTATGAAGCAATTTCATTGATTATTATTTATTATAGTTGGTTGTTGTCGTTGTTATGCTGGAGTGGATAAATAAAAAGTACTTAGCAAATGCAAAAGGCGTAATAAAATCGTAGCATATTTTACGGATGTACAAAATATATCTAAAGAAAGAATTCATTAAATTAAAGTTTCTTTTTTTTCATAAAAAAAAGTTTCGAAAAAATGAATATGATTTATAAAAAAATTTCATAGACCAAAATTAATTTAAAAAAAAATAAAAATTATAACAGATTATTCTCTCAGAAAATTACGTTATTTTATAAAAAAAATTAAAAAAAAGTAAATACTATTGCACAATTTCATATATGTATATAAAGAACATTTTCATTAAATTTATGGAGATCTAATTTATGAATTTCAATGAATTTGTTTAATGAAATTATGAAATGTTGTGAGAGAAAAGTTATGAAAAATTTCATAATATTAATTAAATATTATATACATAATGCAATTCTTCATTGGTTCTACGAAAAAAATTCTATGAAATTATATCATTAATATCATGAAGGATAATTCTCTTAGTGCATATCACAAACGGATTGCAGAAAAATTTAAATATTAACAAAAAACTATATAAAATTTAGTTTAGAACTTAGAAAAATGTGTTATTAGCCACTCTTAGTTGTAATATTAAACAAGTTTTAAAAACCTTTAGGCCCTTACAGATATTTTGTGTTCTTATAAATACTTTTATAAAATTTTCTGCCTCTGTCTACTATTAATTTCTCTTTTTACTATTAAAAAAATTGTAAAAGGGACAGCTGGTGCAATGATAAACAAATAACACCATTGTGAAAATTCTAAATTTTAATTAAGCAAAGAACTACACAAAATAAAACTTCTATATATAAAAATTAACTGAACGAAGTCAAAAAAAAACTTTTAAATGCAAAAAATATGTGTTTTTGTGCGATTTTTGAGACTAAAACTATACGCATTTTAATTTTTTTCTTTTAAATTGTTTTGGGTTAGAAAGGTGATTTTGTGCGTTCCCGTACTTTTGGGTACTTTTGTCATTTAGATAGATGATTTTGTGCTTACTCTCATTTTATTGAACTTTACACAAAAAGTAAAGGAGCACACTTAACTTAAAATAACGAGTTTTTTAGTTTTATAAGCTTCCCCAGTAAGCAAAAAAAAAAACTGGAAAAATTAAACAAACAATTTAGAACATATTGTTTCCACCACATTGAATTTCTGATAAAACGCGAAAATCGAAATCGCAAATTTCAAAAAAATCTGAAACACGTATTCACTTGAATCGTCTATAGATTATGATAAGTATGTAAGTTTGACATTTCAATCACAAATATCTCCGTACAAAAGAGTCAAACATTTGTTTTCTATAGAATATGCTTGAAAAAAACCTTTCATATGATACCCATATTGAGTATGTTGTCTTCAGCTAAGATGCAAATTTCTTACAAAAACTAAAAAAAATACCATTAAAGGAATTAAATATGCTAAACTCCCAAACGTATCTAACAAATTGTGAAAAATAATCCGTTGTAGGCATGTCCCTATCCGGATTTCATTCTTGCCTAAGGAAATCGTCAGGGGACGACGAACAGTGCTTTGTCCCATAGGCAAAATTAAAAAAAAAAATGTATGCGGAATTCAGTATCTCTTTTTTTGTTAACAACAGAGGGCGCTAAAGTCAAAAAAATTTTGAGTTAAATAGTTAAACGAAAATATAATTTTAACCGCTTTGCAAAAAAAATTAGCAAAAATTCATTTTTAAAGATAATTCTTTGAAACACGGTGGTTTTGTTACTCCCTATATTCGCAATAAGCAGAAATTATTTTAATTGAAAAATTTGTATAGAATAATATTTGGTGGCATCAAAAACTTTAGACATTTTTTGACTGGAAATCTCAAAGTTGCTTCGGCGGAGTACATGGATACAAAAATTTTGGATATACCGCGAACCGTTAAAAAGTTATTAGGTAATCAAATTTGGATTTTTTTTTTAATTCAATGAAAAAGTATTTGAGCTAATTAAAATTCAGCTTTCAATACTCGCTGCTGCATTATAAATTTATTTTTTAGTAATGACAAAATAATTTGTAAGTTTTGTAATATTTATTACAAAGATTTTTTTTTACTAAACATATTTGATTACTAAATAACTTTTTAACGGGTCGCGGCATATCAAAAATTTTTGTACCAATATTCTCAGCAGGGAATACATTTTCATTGTGTGTAATAAAAAAGTAACTTTTTTTAAATTTTTGAAAAAAGTGGATTTTTGGACAACTCTAATGACTATCTGCTGTATTCAGAAAACGCAAAAAAAAATGTTTTTTATATTAATTTTTGTTGTCGAATCTAATGGTAAAGTCAGATTTCCCAGAAATGCAGCCGTTTTTGCTCTGCAGAAAATGGGTCTCCAAATCAGCGTTTTTGGCCGACTTGCGCCAGTGGAAGGAGTTGAAATAAAAAAGAAAAAAAAAAACGCCATTCTATTTTCTATGCAAAAACTTTAAAAAAAGTGATGATATCCGAAAATCAAAGAATTTTTTTTTTTTTGATAAACCCTAATATATATGGGTGATATCAAAAAATGTGATAAAAACCGTGTAACCACCTAATTTCTAATGCATGGATTACCTTTGAGTTACATATTTCGATATATGTATATCAGCGCATTGTCACCTGTTTTACAAAATTTATAGCAATCTGACCAATTTTTGGTTAATACAAAAAATTTGTGACCAATTTTATAGGCCAAATGTAAACTCCGTAACAAGTAACTCATAAGGGTTTTTAACTTTAATAGCTCATATTTTAATAACCAATAAAGCTAAACACTAACTGTAAGAATTTTTACGAAGAGGAAAAATGCCGTTTTTAATATAAATTAATACATTTTACAAACTTTTTCGTATATCTTAGATATCATGTAAGTAATCATCCAGCATAACAGACTTGAAGCTTTTCTGCAGCATGTAACATTCTCGAGATGAAAAAGGACGTCTTTAATAAGATTTGAAAAAATGTTGTAAACTCCGTTCCTAATTTTTACACCAAACTATTTAACGAGTAAGAAAAACAATGTCATATTTGGATTAACCTTGTAGGCATCATGCGATTTTGTTTCGGAAAAAAAATTCAAAGCGTTTCTGAAAGAAAACGAAAAAAGTAACCAAATGTAAACTCCGTAACTGTAAACTCCGTAACCACAATTGTTTGCATCAGATTTCATTCAAATAAATATAGATAAATATTTAAAATATTTTAAAATAACCATAAACAGAGGTGATTCAACTAATATTTATGCGTCAAAAGACGATTCAACTAATAATTTTGCGTCAAATCAAAAAAAGTTATCAGTTTTTTACCCTAAGCTGTTGGAGCGAAAAACGATTGATTTTGCATTTCATTGGTTTTGAATCGATATTTCGAGTCGTTACTGACATTAGTTTGACAAATTAAATTTGTTTCACACAATTTAAGAATTTTTGATCGCGAAATGTTATGTTTTTAATATATTATTTTGTAACTGCGCAACCGATGTTGGGATTTTAAAAAATTTTATTTTTTTGAAAAGCATTTAAAAGGACCAAAAATACAAAATTAAAAAAAAAATAAAAATTTTTTCGCGGAATGAATTGTATTTTTAAAAATTTGATAAACGAAAATTATATATTATTGAAAACCCAAATACGAAAAACTAATAAATTGAAGAAAATTCGTACGTAATTTTTTTTGTTATATCTTTTGCTTGCAAAAATGTAAACTCCGTTACAACAAAAAAATTAAAATTGTGCAAAAAAAGTTATTGCGACAACTTGTAGATGAGATTTTTGGCAATTAGGTTTATAATGACTAAACTTACTGATTCCATTAAGAAAAAACCGAAATATTAACCCTTTTTGCTTCTCACAAAGTTGGCCCAAAAATTTATCACATTTTTTGATTTCAGCCATATATATAAAATTAGATGACATAGTTCATACCATGGTTTAAAAGGTTAGCTACATCGATGTTTTTTCGGTTGTCTTAGACCATTTTAACAAAATTTAGCCCAGTAATATTTAGTGCATTGTACTGTTACACATAAGGTTGCAGGTTCGATCCCCATTGACAGCACCATCACATTGGAAAAAAATATGTATCCCATAGCACTTAACCCCACCGAAGTAAATTAACACTGCTCTACAAAAAAAAGAAAAGGTGAATGATATTGCAGTGGATTTAGGATAATTGGAGGTGCTGATTTCGAATCTGCCACCAGTTGGTTGAAATTAGCTCTAGATTCTGCACATTTCGCGATTTTACTTTTTTCCATTATTCAACCGATTTTTTCAATAAAAAATTTATAATTTAGTAACTATAGCTCCAAAAAGAAAACTAATTCCATGCCCTATTTTTCAAACTTAAGTTTATATCAATAGCCGTATTTTCTAATCACTTGGATATAATAAATCCAAAAAGTAGTTGTAAAAGTGCTCAACAGATGGGGCTAGATTCTCCTAATTTTCTATCCGACACTTATTTCACCCTAATTTTTAATACCGACTTCGATGATGAAGGATTTTAGTTTAACTTTTAAGTTTTAATTATATTTTATATAAAACAGCGATAGACAGTCTGCTTTTCAGTTTTATCACTTCAATTTATATTTTTACACAATTTACAAATTCCATTGCAATATTTAATATTCAAAAATTGGATTTAATTAAATTACTTACAGTAGAGTGAAAAATTTCCATTTCTATTTGAGCTATTTCTCCATGTCCAAGATGGAAAATATGTATTTGGTGAGGTGTAGTTTTTTTTTCTAAACATATTTCATAAAAAAAAAATTAATAAAAACCTTTTATTTGTTAGTTTTTAAATTTATTTGTTTCTCTTTTAATTTTCATTCGTATTTTTTTCTGACATTAAATTAATAGGCTGTTTCATATAATTGTGCTTTTATTGTGTATTCATTAAATCCAGCTTTTTTTGAATTTAATGAATCCCCTTTCTGTATTAAAAATTCTAAATCCAGGTGATTAAAAAAAAACACTAAATATCCCAATTATCCTAAATCCACTGCAAAGTTGTTCAACTTATAAATATTGCCTTATTTTGTAGAGCTGCACAGAGAGAATTTTTCTGGATGTGTTTTAATGAAATTTTTCAGTAAACTAATGAAGTTTTCTTCAGAATGTAAATGAAAAATTTCCTTAATATGATGAAAAAGCTTCATATATTTTATGAATCTACTTTTAATGAAACTTTTTCGTTGAGTGTATGAAAGTTTTAACAAATGAAATGAAATTTTTTAAAACATTTTATGAAAAATTCCATTAATTCAATGAAAAGTTTCAATGGACGAGTTCCAGTGCAACTTCGTTAATTTTATGCAAAAATACATTAATATCATGCAGATAATTCTCTCAGTGTGTGTAATATAACAGGGCCATGAACTAAGCAGCTTCAACAAAGTTGGCCAACTCTTCAACAGATGGCGTGAAATTACTGTTCTAAGATTTAAAATTCAATATTTCGCGCAACTACACTGAAAGAAGTATCCTTCATGATAATAATGATACAATTTCATAGAATTTTTTTTCGTAGATTCACTGAAAAATTTCATTATTTATATAACATTTAATTAATTTTATGAAATTTCTCTCAACTTTTCTTTCATAAAATTTCATTATTTCATAAAAAATTCATTGAATTTCACAAATTAGCTCTTCATATATTTAATAAAAATATACTCTATATATACTATATTGTTCAGTAGTAGGGTAGAGGGGGGATCCGTCGCCACTTTTTTTTTTTAAAGCACTGTCATTTCTTAACCCCTTATTATTTTTCAAAAATTACTTTCAAATTGAAGATCTACATATCTTGGCTTTAATTTCTATGATTTTTATTCTAATTATTTGCATATTTTCTATTACTTTTTCCATGATTTTCAAAGTAACCCAAATCGGCGTAACTGCCCCAAACTTGGGGGTAATTCGCCAAAAGAGCCAGATATAATTTCAACAAAAAAATATTGTTAGTACGACAAAGTTAATGTTTTAATGACTGAAATAAATAATTTAGAATAAGTTCTTTAAGATATATAATTCTTTTTAATCAATAAATCTCCACTACATTAAAAAAATAATTTAAAACTATAATATAACACTATGCGACAGTCAAAATCGGGATTGGATGAAACCAACGGGAAATGTTATATCGGTCAAAAACAAGTTATACGTGTACCGGCGTTTCGCTGGGTCACCCCTAGGAATCGAGATATATCTTTTTTTTTTTGACATAACTCGAGAACCACTAGTCCGATTTTGCTCAAACAATTTTAAAAAAATATTAAAAATAATATATTATTATTACAATTCGTTTAATCTGTTCATATAACGTTTTTCTATATACTCAACAGTTTTGCCGGTAAAAATAAATGTTTGTTACCGCTACCATAAAAATCAATAACCTTTTGTTTTTTTTTAATATTTTAGGCAAAAAATATTTTTTTCTTAATACATTTATTTTTACCGGCAAAACTGTTGAGTATATAGAAAAACGTTATATGAACAGATTAAACGAATTGTAATTTTTAATTTTTTGAGCAAAATCGGACTAGTGGTTCTCGAGTTATGTCAAAAAAAAGACCACCAACGGTCAAATCGATATATCTCGATTCCTAGGGGTGACCCAGCGAAACGCCGGGACACGTATAACTTTTTTTTACCGATATAACTTTCCCCCGTAGTTTGAACCCTTCCCGATCACTGACCCCTACCATTTGTCTCACAGTGTAATGATTCTTCAAAATTACAAAAAACTGAATAATTAATATAAATTTAAGAATAAACACGATTGTTCTAATTTGCTATTAAACATATTTTTTAAAGCAAAAAATCACAAATATCCATTTACTAAGTTGACAAAGGTTATTTTGATGAGATAACGGTTACCAACCTCATGAAATATGTTCTAATTTCCAAATAGTTCCTACACTAATAGAAAAAAGTCTGTCCAAATTTTAGTTAAAACTACTTAAAAAATTACCTGCAGAAAAAGCTGCTGAAACTAGCTGGTTTTTTTTATTTGCTAAATATTAGAAATATAAGAACAGCAAAAATTAAACTGTTAAATGTTATACTTGAGTTAATTTTTAGTTAATATAAAATAAAAACTTACTCACTAAAATCATAAAAAAACTTTCCTGAATAATTAGTAGACTAAAAAGTCATAAAAAGTAGAACATTTTCCAAGTTTTTGTTTTAATGCGAATAAAAATCTACCCTTCTAAAATCAGCAGTCTACTATTGATTTTGGGATAAACTGTTATTTGCATTCAACTAAATTTAACTTAAATAACACTAAAATTTTGTAGATAAGTTTGTTTTTGCTGTTTTTCGTTTACTAATAGTCAGCAAATTTTTTTTTACAGATTTTACCAAGGGAATTTGTCATTTTCAACTAAACTAAAAGGTAATTCAAATATAACAACTATATTGTATTGTAACTTTAGCAGTTTTATTTTTGCTATTCCTATCTTGCTAGTATTTTATAAGTTTTTTTTTTTGCAAGATCCTTTTTAATTAACATTTAATAGCTTTTTCTGCTATTTTTACAGGTTTATTACTATGCGTCTAACCCCCACTAACACAATGTCCTATTATCTACTAACTAGGACTAAATTTTTGTTGAACTGGGTTATATATGACAAATTAATTGAAATCGTGTGTCTTTTGATATAGACGGAAGTCACATGACCTGCCACTTACTTGTAAGTTTCTGCCATAGTTGCAATTGGCTGACTTATTGGTGAATACATTGAATTGAATCCAGAGTTCAGAGATAGCCTTGGAGTTAGCGTTTGTAATGGGGGGCTAACGGAATTTACATGCCCCACACTATTACCGCCATTTCCTTCTGTTAGATTAGTTGATCCGTTGGTACTGTTGGTAGGTACACTGGATGCTGCTACTGTCGCTGGAGTTGATTCATTCGTCGTATTGCTACTATTTGAATTGGGTGTGAGACTAGATGTGTTGCTTTCGACAATTGCTGATGTATTATTAACGCTACTTATTACTGAATTAGTACCACTGGGATTAGTCGCACTTGTTCTACCACTGTGTCCGATGTTATCTACCGAACGTCGTTGAGTCCTTAATTTTTCTTCTCTGCGCCATTTTGCTCGTCTGTTTGAAAACCACACCTATTTTTGTTATAAATACAATTGTTTTTTTATAATTAAACAATCCTCATTAAAAGTAATAACTAAGTGAGTGAAACTAAACTAAAATAAAAATAAAATAAAGTATAGCAAATAAATAACGAATAAATTATGTGATTCAGATCTTCATACGTGGAGCATTTTCCACAATTCTCCCAAATTTATGACAACAAATAATTTAGATCTAATTGAACTTACTGCAAGTATTTTGTCCTATACGAAACTATTAAAACTTTAAATTACATTAAAAAAATAAGTTAGTAGAAAAATTAGTAAAAAAACATTGTATATCAAGTGTTCTAGTTTTCAGGAATTTTTTTTGCTGTAATTGTATTTTCAGCAAAAGTTTTATTTACATTTTTTTAGCACTGAAATTATTTTGAACCAATATTTTACTAATTTGTTTTGCTATCAAAGTTGTGCTAATAAACACATTAGGGCATTTTTTTTGTTTTCCCTTTCGCTTTTTAAAGAAAAAGAGTTTTAGTGATAAGCGATATTTGCCTCTGTGATTTTTACACTCATAGAAAAAAGTTTGTAGAAAAGTTAAAGTACTAACTTAACAAATTTTTAGTTAAAATTTTATTTTTAGTTAATTTCTTTGCTACCTCCACATTACTAGCTTACAAATTTTTTTGCTATTTTTTTTGCTGAATTTAGTTACTAATTTTTAACAATAAATTTGCTAACTTTACAGTATTTTGCTGAATTTTAGTTACTAACTTTTAACAGAAAATTTGCTAATTTTACAAATTTCTTGTAAACTAAACTACCAATTTTGAATCGCTTATAAACAGAATGTTAAATGACTCATACAAATTACTGCATATTTTTAACTCGCCAAAAATAATGCAAAAAGTTTTCAAATAAAGCTAAATTGAAATAGTTGAAAATTTGTCCTACTCATAAAATATCTAAATTATTAAAATTTATGAGAAAAGTTTCTATTTATCGTAATACATTAATTTTCAAAGATCCAGGTTTATTTTGGACGAACCATTTTAATATGAAAATTGTGATTAAAAGTATCTCTGGGGAGCAAGTGGAGTTTACGGGGATGACCCTAATTTTTCCCCCCAATATTGTACTTTTTAAGCTTATTTAAAGAATACGATATTTTTAATCGGCCACACCTTCTTTCCTGTGGGTGGAGCTTTAGAGGTGAAAATGGAAACTCAAATAAATTCGGAAGTACATATCCGATCAGCAAATAAGGTTCTCTGAAATACATTTTGTTATGGTTAACATATTATATCATATTGTCTATAAATATTACCACTTTTACAAAAAATCATTCTTGGGAAATTTTCATTGGCATTGAAATATAATTGACATTACTTTATCTCAATGTCAATGCCAACAAATTTCAACACCATTCAATGGCAATGAAATTTTTTTCAATTTGCATTGATGAAAACAATGGTAATGAAATTTACACATAATTGAAGAAAAAGCATTGTAATATAAAAAAAATATAAGAAATACGCCAATTTTTAATTTTTTTCTTAATTTATTCTTTTATTAAAACATGAAAACAAATACTTCTTTCATCAATTATAAAAGGGCAGTTAGGCATTGAACAATGCCAATTGAAAAAATTTCAATTAATTGACACATTTAATAAACTAGTCCCAAGTATATTTAAATACACATTTATAGCGGTATTCATAAGTTAAAACTAACGACTAACATCCAGTGCACAACTTTTTATACACACAAATTCCCATAAGGGAAAGTTGTGCATTCGTTGTGCAGTCGTTATTTTTAACTTATGAATACAGCTCTTAGTTTTTATTTATTAATTTTCATTTCATTTGCTCCTTTTTACCTTTTTCCAGTCCACTAGTAATCTGCAAAAGTTTTGTTGATTTCAGAAAATTTCAGCAAAAATTTTGTAGATTTAACAGCTTTTTTTGCTATTTTCATTCTACTATTATTTAGCAATTTTTTTGCTGATTTCAGCAAGTTAAATTGTTATTTGCAATTAACAAAAATTTAGCTCAAATATTACTGAAATTCTGTAAATTTAACAGTTTCTTTTGCTGTTTTCATTTTATTAATATTTAGCAAACTGATTCTGCTATATTAGCAGTTTTTTCTGCAGCATCATTTTTAACTAATTTTTAGTAACTTTTTCTGCTATTTTTACGGACTTATTTGTATGAGTGTAGAAATACCTACAGCATTTATATCGCATTTAATGCCAACATGCCAGCGATGTAAGTAACATATATTGATGTACAATTTTGTTTATAATTATTTTGATATATTTTTAATTAACCCTCTAACCGGCCTAAGCTTTTTTGCAATGAAATTTATACCATGTGTTCCTCACGAAAAATAAACAATAAGTTCTTCTACAAAATTTTTTTTCGTTGCCTACTTTAGGCGATACGGGCCAAAACAGTTTAAGGGTGAGTCTCGAAAACTAGCGCATAAAAATTACTAGGCTTAGGCACAAATTATTTCTCTTACCAAGATATAATTGCAATAAAAAAATTACATTTTTTGTGCTGTTACTTAAGAGGATGTAGCGATTTTCGTTTTTTGAAAAATGCGAAATTGAGCGAAAATGCACCAAAACTTTAATATATATTATTCAAACTTATAAGCTCTGCTACCTATACCAAATATATTCTTTTTACCAAATTTCAAAAAAATCCGTCCATTCGCTTTGAAGTTAAGGCGATGTCCTTTAAAGGTGTCCTTATGGAATCCTGTGCGTCCTTGGACCAAAGTAAGGAACTTTTTGAATAGCTTAAGCTCCAGTCTCACTTCGTGGTCACTATCAATTGTTTTAGTGAATTTAAATATGTTTTTAAGATTTTTGGAACTTTTGGTTATTTTAAAATATTTAATTTTTGAAATTTTACGAAATTTTATCTTTGACACTTTCTCGCTTCCAAACCGTGCATTGTATAAATTCTTTACAAAAAATTTTATAAATTTTGTTTTCTGTTGAAAAAGTATAATTTCTTATTATAAAATACCCCTTTGGCGCATTTCTGATCAATTTAATATACCCCGCCTGGAGGCGGGCTTGCCGGTTACAGGGTTAAATCATGTCGACAATGTGGAAGTCTGGACAAGAGATACGGCCACAGACAATAATCGGCTGAGCCGATTTTCAGCTAAAGCCGACAGCAAAATGTAATTATATTTATTTTTTTGAAAATATATAAAATTTGTTTAAATATAATTATCTGAAAAGTAAAATCTTCTTGTTTTTGCGATATTATTGATTTTTAAAGTGTTTTTGCATCAAACTAGCGGTAGCACAACTAAGCGGTTTTATTGATACAATAATCATACAAGTTTGGAGGTCTGAATAGGAAATTTAATTAATTTATTCACTAATATTATACATACATTAAATGGAATAACTGCAAATTTAGCACCGTTCGATTTTTTAATGTATTAATTCTATTGCTACTATAGTTCTTTTTATTAAATCAAATTAATAAAATCAATTTAATGAATCGAACGGATAAAAATTTAATAAATTCCCACTGAGTTAATTCACTACCGAATTAATTCAATTTCGTCAGTATACTAAAAATTTAAATAATTGTCTACCGAATTTATTCAATTTCGTTCAATCACTAAATTAAAAACCCAAAAATACGTGCACTGAATTCAAAAGTGTTTTCTGCCGTTTAGAAAACTTACAAAAATGGCATTACAATGACGTCATTAAACTTTTTTTTAAGTTTTGTACAACATTTTCATTTTACCTAAAACTAGTACACCCAAAATAAAACGTAGTGGCATAGTTATCAAAATTCATAGTTAATTTAGATTTTATTTGAATCAACTACCATAATTAATAACAACTATGTAAAAAGAAAGAAAATCAATTTCCTAGTTACCCTGTTATATGAAATTTTAAATAGTTCAAAAATGGGAAAAACAGAATTTGTAAAATATTTTACAAATCCACAATATAAATTTATGTGCTAATTCATAAAAAAAATTTATTTGGTATTTGAAGCTTGATATAGTTAAAGTACATATTTCGCTTAATAAAGAGTTATTAGAAATAATGATTCATAATCGTATTTTAACTATAAATTAATTTTTCGATTTGATACTGGCAACACTATTGTATGTTTTCTCTCTTCTCTCAAATAAGTCGTAAGTGATGTACAAATTTAGTAAACGATTGACTCGGTAATCGGAAGTGAAAATGTGTTTTCTTAAATTAGAGAACTAATGATGTGCTAAGATAAATTTAAAAGCTATTAAAAATATTTTTTTTTTTTGTTTATAAAGCAAATCAATCGAAATGTGTGTAAAAAAGTAATTTTTTAGAACATATTATTCGAAGCATACAAAATTAATCGAATTTCGAATAATGTTTTGACAGTCTGTACATCACTATTGTTTTGTTTTTCTTTTTAATTTTATTTTTACATATTTTTTGAAATTTTTTCGAAAATGGTCATTGGCTACGCAATTGTTGTAGTTTTTTTTCAGTTTGATGGATGCAAGTTGTTGAAAGCCACACATTCTAGGGATGTGATGGCTTTAATAAATCATTTCATGCCTGAAAATGAAATAATTAATTATTAAATGGTGGCTTCCGCACTCCAAACTTTATAAAAGGTTTAAAGTTAGTGAGTACCACCTATAAACCTTTATTATTTTCTTCATTATTAAGCAAATATGAATACTGTTTTTCACAAATTAGCTTAAAATCCCGCAATAAGACTGTTGTAAAAGTTTATGAATTAGACCATTAAAATTTTAGGTGGTTATTTAAATATCGATTTTCCTCAGTTCGGCCAATATGAAAAGGACCAGATAATTGATTGGTAAGTTTTATAATTCGTTGTAATGAATACATACAATTAATACAATTTATTTTAAAATATACTTCAAGAACTCTTCCGTGGCTGTTTTTTCAAGAGGTATATTGTGTAGATGTCCGATAGAACGATAATAACTCCACTGAAATGAATTTTACCATTTAGTTTTAGAAATTTTCTATGAATATACATAAATCAATTTTGTAAATGCGGCCCTATGCTCCTTGCAGGAGTAAAAGGAACAAATATATATAATAATTATATGTATATATATATATATATATAATTTTGTAAATAACAAATTCATTTGGTAGCAAATAGGAAATTTAATTTTTAAATTAAAGATAATTAAATCTGTAATTTCGATTAATGATTTTAAAATTAAACGCAGTTGACATTTACTACATTCAAAGCTTTTTAAATTTCACTACCGAATAGTTGCGAGTAACTCCGCCCATAATTGATTTATAGATTTTAAATACAATACAATACTTCGGATCAACTATGCCATAGTGAGGGTTATTTCACCTATGAAAATAGTGCTCAACAACTATGTATTTTTTTGGGTGTAGTTTTTGAAAACTACTATCTGTAAAATTCCATACAAATTTTGAATCCAAAACTAAGAGTTTTTAAAAACTACTAGTTTTTTGTTGGGTTTTAAAAATTAAATAAAAACGTTTAACAAATATGTAGGTTCTTTTCAAATTAATTTAATGAAAAAATTGTTATCAGATTGTTAATTTTCTCATCAAATCCGTAAAGATAATAGAATGCAATATAAGAAATTATGTTTTAAAAATTTCCGTACAAATAAAAGAATGAGGAAGCTTTTTCTAATTTTTCTTATGGATATTTGCAATAGTTCGATTTTATAAATCCATTCTTTGCATTTGATGATAAAATTTCCGATTGGGAAATTTTTTTTTAAATAACAAATTTTGATAGATATTTTTTGGAGTTATTTACTTTTTTCTACGTATTTTATTTTAAATAAACAAACATCTGAAAAAGTTTTATGATGATACTCGTGGTGTAATGCCATTTCCATTATGTTTTACAACGCCGTTTACAGAATACAATTCTTTTTCAATCCAATTCCGGTACTGTTTTCATAACCACGATAGTACACTTAAATTTCAGACGGGTACTCTTTTCACCTGTCACAGGAGCGATACTTTGAGAACAGTCCTATTTTCACCGGTTACGGGACAGGTCACCGGTTCGGTATTTTCAGACCGGTCCTGTTTTTACTAGTCATGAGACAGCTCCTTTCAGTCCGGTCCTGTATTCAACGGTCACGAGACAGGTCGCAGGATAGGTTCTTTCAGACCGGTTCTGTTTTCACCGGTCACTGGACCGGTGCTCGCGTCACAACTAACACCAATTTTCCCACAGGGTAGATTCTTTGAATTTTATAACTAGATAACTAAGTACTAATTTTTAAGTTAATTCTTCTATTAAAGGATTATTTTTATAGATAGACTTTTCATAAAAAAGTTCTTAAACGAAAATTATCTCAAAATTTACATATTCGTATTCATTTGTAGATTTTTTTTTAGGAAAACTTGCCATAAAAAATTATTTTACTTCAGTACATCCTAATCTGTTGCATTCTATTTCTCGTATTTCATTATTTTGTGATTTTTTTCATAAAAAAGCTTTTCAGGACCTGAAACAGGGAAGAATTTTTGTTAAATTGCTTTAGAACAGTTTTGAATTTTGGAAAAACTTTGTTTCTATCTTGATTACATTTACATTTTTTTTATTGGTTTCTTAATTGGAAACCAATAAAATTCCTATCAATTCCACCAATGGAATTCCTATCCCCGCTGGAAACCGCGTATCGGAAAGTTTATACCAAATTAATTTACAGAGGGAATTATATTTCAATGTAATCTAAATGATAGCCTAACTTAAATTATATCTTTGTACAATTCTACGGCTATATATATTTAAAAAATATCTGTTTTTTACAGATAAAACATCGAATAGATACTCTGTACCGAACTTGTAAAAATACACAACATTCAAATAGGTATACACTTACATAACACGGCATTATATTATCCGTCATACTAATGGTTACCCAGTCAGAAATCGCCAGTGGTACAAAAAATCAAGCACTGGCATACCACTGGGTAACCACGGTATTAAAAATAAATGACTGGCAGAACACTCATTTGGGAAGCTTTGCCAGCGTTTGCGAAAAGCGTTTTACCAGTATTTGTTTTACAAAAATTTCGGTAGTTTATAAAAAAAACCACTGGCAAAGAATTGGCTTAGAGTGATATGCCAAGGTTTGCAACCAGTGGTTATACAGTGCTACCTAGCCAATGCTACCAGGCGTACAAAAATCAATTCACTGGTAGACCAATGATTTTATAAAAATGCTGACGCTTCGTTAAAAAACGGTTGTATTCGGAAGGTTCCGAGTTCAAATCCGGTTGCAAGCAAAAAATTTTTTTTGGATTTTTTTTAATTTAAAATTTTTTTTGTTTTATAAAATCAATTTTTTTGTTTGTGGGAAAGCTCCTTCAAGACCAACTTTTTTTTTGCCCTCCCAACACTGGCATACTAGTTACATAAAATTGTTTGCCAGTACTAGCATTTTGGCACAGCCAGTAGTTGTCCAGCTATTATCACTCATTTATGTGTTTAGCCATTAAATATTATATGTCTCGTTAGCTCAGTGGGTAGAGCAATCGTCTGTCAATCTAACGGCCTGGGTTCAAATCACGGCAGAACCAAAAAAAAATACATATGAACTTTTTTTAAATTTTATTTTGGAAAATATATTTCCAGACCACCTATTTATTGGTTTTGCCAGCGTTTTGCCAACGTTTAAAAATTTTGTTCCTCCAGTGCTTTTCCGGCGCTTTTTGAACAGCCGGTCCTTTTGTCTAATGATGTTATCATTTTGGGAATGGGAAAGCACTTTTTGCCAGTACTTGTACCACCTGTTAAAGTGCTTTGCCACCGCTTTCCCGTTTGTATTTTTCTGACTGGGTACCTATTTAGTAGCTGTCTTTTATATGGAAAACTATTAAAAAAATATGCCTCATACTAATGCACACATATCTAGTACCTGTCTTTTACATGGAAAATTAGTAAGAAAAATATGCAAAATAGTAATAAAAAAAAATTTAAGAAATACCGCAACCCTTTTACATAAATACATTACAATAAATAGTTAAATATGAAAAAAATTGTCGAATATTAAATATTTAAAACTATTTAAAAAATTAAACAACTCGGTAAAAAATTAAAAGAAAATTTGACTTTTTATGTAAAAATAACTATTAACAGTAATGAAACGATTTTTCTAACGTTTGCCAATTGTTTTCCTTTTCATTAAAAAAAAAAATAGAAGTTTACAAAAATAAATAACTTTAATATGTGACCTTCTTCGAGAAAAGGGACCTAGTGTGTCAAAAAAATGGGTTTGGACTTAAGAGTGGATTCTGGTACCTAAAAGGGTGTAGAATAAGATGAAATGAGTTAGATTTCACCAAATCATAACTAACCATACTAAATCGCATCTTCCAACTGAAGGTGTGTTCAAAGTGATAATGCGTTATGAAACTTTAAATGCGTTCTTCTCAAAACTTCATTTTCACACACTAGGTCCCTTTTCTCGGAGAAGGTCACATAAATATTTTTTATAAATAAAAAAAAAATCGTTTTCGACATCGTTTTTGTCGGTTATTGTTTCATTTCAAAAGTTGTAAAATAATAATATTGTCAGATTAAAATATGTCACATTTTTATTTAATTTGGAATTATCAAACCTTAGATCTTTTACGAATTGAGTTAAATGACAATTTAGATAAGCCATTTTGTAAAAGATTAGAATTATTGACAAAAATTAATGATCCAAGTTGAATGTAATTGGATAAGGACTGAATTAAAAAAAAAATAATTCTCTTTAATATTAAGTTTTAAGAATGAAGCCTATGAATTAATTCTTAACCCGATCAAAAAAACATTATATGTAGCATATGTAGTCATATCTCATTTGATATAGAGCGACATATGATCTTATCCAAGTTCGTCTCAAAATTGGGGTATCCAGTAATATCCAATTAGATCCCTCAAATATATTACAAGATTAAATAAGATCCAAATAGATCTCAAAATTGGGAGATCCAATAATATCCAATAATATCAAATTAAGATCCTGATAGATCCCAAAACATCGCATGGGATTAATTTACATCCAATTAGATGCAAACGGATAAGCTAATTTTGGCAGATCGAATTGGATAATTTGAGATCAAAATTTATCCTATGATATATTTCGAATTCTTTAAATTAAAAAAAAAAATTAAAAATAACACAAAAAATTAAAAAAAACATTATTTAAAAAATATTTATTTCATTAAAAAAAAAAACAAAAAAAATGCCGTCGGCAGGTTTTGAACCCAGGTTGCTGGCGTTGTAGTCGGCCACTTAACTCACTCAGCCAAACCCTGCTATACAACATGACTGACTATATGAAACAACATTGTTCGTATATATATAGATGACTTAGAAAAAATAAATTAATAACATTCTTTCAAAAAAACAAAAATTAAAAATCTTAATGTTTTCCACTGACGGAAATTTTTTGGTGAATAGGATAAAAAAAAATGTTTGTTGAATGGTCAAGGAACCGATTTATATGGCTCAAAAATCTAAATATCAACAGTCTGTATTTGCAAAATTAATAATGGGATAAGAGCAATATACATGTTATTTAAAAGGTAATATAAATGTATTTTAAATAAGGTATGACATATATAAGCTTAGCAATCCTTTGGAAAAAATACTCTTATCCAACACTTTTTCGCAAAATGTTTTGTATGTACAAATATTACAAAAAAAGTTATTTCGCTCTGGAAGAACTCAAATTCAGAACTTTAACGAAATTATTATATATTACGATATCTAATTATATATTTAAAATACTATTAATTGAAAACATAATTTGCAGATGCTGTTGACACAAAATGGTTTAACCTTTTTAAGATCTGTAAAAAAAATATTTATAAGTAAATCAAGTTGAGTTAAAAAAAAGGAAAAAAAAAATTTTTTTTGTGCCCGAGCTGGGATTCGATAATAGTACCTCAGTCACATATATAATTATGTGTGGGGTTATATATGACAATATATAATAACATATTAAAATATGATTAATTCCAAGTTGCAGTAAACATAACTTTCAGGTGCTGTTGGCAGTAAATGGGTTAATTTTTTTAAGATTTGTAAAAAGAATATTTACAAGTAAATTAAATTGAGTTAAAAAAGTTTGTCATATCTCATTATGTATAGCATATATGGTTGATATCTAATTTTATAAAAGACAATATATAAAAATATATGGTTATATAAGGTACCACATAAGAAACATATAATTATATATGGCTATTCATAACAACATATATACTCACATATTATAAGATAAAACAAGATATTACTATATACGACTATATATAAATTTTTTTGATCGGGAAGGAATGGTTTTCTACGAATTAAGCTCAAACTGAATTAATTCTTTCGAAGCTATGCCTTGTATACATTGGTGCCAGACGTAAAGATTTGAAGTCATTTTGGCGATTTTTTTTGTGAAAAATTGCCAAATGACGATTGATGATTTTTTGGCAAAAATTAAATAAGGTTTGACGATTTCTGAAAATTACAGATTTTGTATAAAGGCATGTATTGTTGATCTTTTAATTGGTAAATTAATGTTTTTTGTTAGATTTGAGATCATACAAGTAAATTACAGAGAATAAAAATTTTAAAAATTCGATGAGGCCAGAAGAATAGAATACTTATTTTCGGCTCCCGCTATAGACCCATCTCCAGTATCCATGACTTTATGGGTTAATAATTGATATTCTTCTTATATTGACACCGAAACAAATAAACAAATGTAATCACAACACAATTAGATTAACATCAACGAAATTTTAACAGTGCTATTTTTATCCGCTGTTATTACTAGTTTTACTTTGAACTTTAATTCTTAAAGTATCGCAGCTGGTTCTGTTCAACTCTGATTGTCAGCAGAGATTTAGTGAAGGATAACGAGCCGTGAATTTTAAATTTTAAATGCATATTCTAATTATTTTTAACCTAGAATATAAATCCATGTAAAGGGTATGTAACGGGAGCCGAAATTTTTTTTCAATTTTTATTCTCTGTAATTTATTTGTATGATCTCAAATCTAACAAAAAACATTCATTTCAATTATAGATTCTCAATGAATTTTGGAATTCAAGATTCTAAAAAAACCTATTTATACTAATCGAAAATTGTTCATTAGAACCTATGTTTGAGGTTATTAAAAAAAAACTTTGATGATTTCTGAAAAAAATAGATTTATAAGGGGTATGTTTTGAAATCCAAGATTCTAAAAAAACTGATTTATAAAATTGCAAATCGTTCATTAGAACCTAATTTTTAGGTATACGTAAAGCCTGAGCGAAATATGTATGTTTATAATGAAAAATCACTAACTTAGCATTAAGTCAATTTGTTTAAATTATAGAGCTTTACAAAATATTTTTTCCGGGGGTTTGAACTTTGATACAAACTTGTTATAGAAATGCTTAATTTGTTTTCCAAATTTCTTCATCACATCACACTTTTGATAAAATCGAGGGTGAAAATACAGAAATGCGCTTTTCGGGCTTATTTTTTAGTTATATTTAGAACAATTATGATGTCATGAAAAGTTTTAAAAACAGGTTTCCGTCCAATTCTATAAATCATTTATCAGAATTAAAATCACATAACCATCAAGTGCCCATTAAAATATGGAACATATAGAAGTTTTGTTCGTTTCTGTGGCATCAACGTTCTTCTTTGCAATTCTGTCCAAAACTTCAAATGTTTATCTCTGGGCACGAAAGTTTCCGAACATTGTATGCGCAGTGCCACTTCGCGGCCAAAAAGGTTTGGAGTCAGCCTCAATAGCTTCTCCACCCTTTTGGCATTGGTTTCGTTCCTGAGTTTTTTTTGCTTTACTCGTTCCAGACTTTCTTTCAATTGTTAGGTCCTTGTTGAACTTTTTGACATTCTGGCCATACATACTTCTGTTGCAATTCTTTTATAAGTCGGACAATGGAGTTATAGTTTCACAATCCTTTTTGTGCACTTGTCGTTGATTCTCCATTGAAAACTAATAAACCACTCGAATTTGACAACCTGGTGAATTTTAAAATCGGACATAAATATTTTGACCAAGAAAAATTATTTTAACTAAACGTGGAAAAATTTATTAAGAAAAATGTGTCTTACACTTTTTTACGACGCACTTCTTAATGCCAGACTTCTTCCGACGAGATAAAAAATAAATAAAATAATCATTTAAAAAATGTGGCACCACTTTTTTATTTTATTGTCAAGCTCTCTTCAGGGCTTGACGGCACATTGTGAGCTGAACAATTCTGTTTAGGGGATCTAATATGTATAATACCCCATTCACAAGCAAGTTTTGTAGGCAATTTAGCAATTAGATTTGGAAAATAATCAAAACTGTTCACATACCGTTGAAGGAGTTTTCATTATCTCGTTAATAGCTGTTTGGTTATTTTTGTAAACAAAAAATATTTGCGACCTAACCAAAAATTTCAAAAAACATATATTTTCCACTGCCGGAATAAAATATTTATTAACTTTGGATGAAATACAACTTTAATATTTATATATTAAACTTTTCGAACAGGGATGACTAGTTTAAAGAAGAAACTTTTGAGTTTTTGGTCGGAGGAAGACCGCAGCTATTGAAGATCTGTTTGTATACAATTTGTTGCCCGGAAGGATAATGCAGCTACATTTAACTCAACTGTCAATGAAATATATAATTAATTTCATTTAAAAGCACAATTTGTTTTGTTTTTGTTGATTTCTATTAAACATTAAAATTTATTGTTTCTATTTGTGTTGTTTTTATTTCTTATGTTATAGAGTTATAAAAGTATTAAATATTTGGGTACTGGGTACTCAGTACCGTGTTCTTTTGTCCGAGTACTCAATGCCAAGCGAAACTCCTCAGTACATTCATAGTTCTATTTTTCCAAATATATGAATTATTTTGCCATGAAAATACAATTATATGTAAATACAACTCGTTTAGAAAAGAAGTATGAAAAAACGGAGTATAGAATAGTATGGAGTACTCACCCTACGGGGAATGAGGAGTCAATTGCCCTCCAAGGACCTATCCCGTGACCGGTCAACCGAAGGCATATTACTAAATTAGTACAAATATGAACAAAAGAAAATGAATTAATTTTCTAAGTATTTTCTGATCCGTTATTTTCACTGTTGCTTTTAAAAAAACTTGACCGATACCGAAATAAAAAACAAAATTCGCGGCATATTTTTAAAAATATATTTTATTTATTTTACTCTTTTATTTATTTTTAACTTTGTTTTTTCACGATTTGCTTATTTTAGCTCTTATTTTAAATTTCTATAATGTTTTGCTAAGAAATTTTAAGTTTTGTATTTTCAACGTTTTTTTAATGTTAAAGCTGTTTTAGTTTTAACAATTGGTATTTCATTTAACTTTTCTTTGTACCTTAAGGGGAATTTTTTAAATTTTTATTTATATTATCAGAGGTTTTGAGGTAATTTTCTAATTTTTAATCGATTTTTTAATTTAACTATGGCCAACTCAAAAAACAAGTCAACTGCCATTAAGGGACCTATCCCATGACCGGTCAATCGGGGGCATATTCAAGGCACTTCCACCATATTTGTATGTGTGTTAATGTTGTTTTCTTTTCTATTTTTTTCTTTGCCATGTTTTTTTTATTTGCTGTGTGTGTGTTTGCTTTTTCTTTCTCTTTTTTATTTGAACAGAAACGAAAAACATAACTTAACCATCAGCCAGCCATCACGCATAAGCAACGTTAGCTCAGACAGTAGAGCGTTTGCCTTACGAGCAGAAGGTTGTGTTATCGAGCCCTACTTCAACGCCAAGTAGATTATTTTTAATTCTTAATTTTTTATTAGTTTATTTGAAAAGCTATTTTTAGACACACCACCTTACTGCCACAATGTGTCTAAAATGTGGCAATTGGTCATTTCCAATGACAACGCCATGTTAAAGTGATATGTCTGTTTCAAACAAAAAGACCGATCAGCGACCGGTCTCCGCCCCCTTGGGACCTATCCTGCGTGTCATCTGGGACCGGTCCCTTTCCCCGTAGGGCAGCTAAACAAGTATTGAGTAATCAAAAAGCCATTCTCAAATTTTAAGAGATAATTGACGGGGTTTAATTATTTTGTCAAATTGAAGTGATTATTGATAGAAAATTTGTATGGAGAATCAAGAGATAATACATGAGATAATGCAATAATCATCAAGATAACTGAAACCTCGTTCATGTGAATGGTGTATAAGATACTATAAACACATCCTTCTGCGTTTTTGCTTTACTTTTATATTTTAATTTAATTTCTTTTCTTCTCCGTTTTTCCTATAAAAGTTACGTCAAATTATATAATTTATAGCCTGAGTGCCATGGATTTGTCTACCCAGTGTAGAAACGGTAATGAGATATCATTATTTTTCGGACTAAAAGTAATGACACCGAATTATTTTCTGCATTATTTTAAAACATATGATAATGAGCTACTAATAACTAGATACTTTTTTCATTATTTCAAAACAAAAATAATGCGCTACCAATAATTTATCATTATTTCAAATATAAAGGAATGTTATAGTTTTTTTTAAGTCTTATTTAAGCTCAATATTTTTTGAACACTGGTAACGATATATATCCACTCAGATAAAAAAGTTAGTAAACAAATTTGTAAACAGTTTCCAATTGAACTATACTATTTTTATACTGATTTTTATCAGTTTTGCTATTCTCTTATTACAAATTACGAATTTTTTACTAATTCCCGCTGCTGATTTCAGCAAAACATTTTACTAATTTTTTAAAACCGAGTGCTAAATTTAGCAGAAATATATACTAATTAAAAAAAAATTTTTTTTGGTTTTTTACAATTCTTGTTTAGTTTATATTTGTTACTATTGATATATTCTTAGTTTGGAAATAGCACTTAGAAAATTTTATTGTATCTCCAATGCATAAAAAGGTAATAACTGCAGAACCGTTTGCAATTTTGACTCCAAATTTCAAGTAATTATACGCTTGTTACAATCGAAAGAAAAAGAACTTTTTCTTATAATTTTTTTTTAGATTTTACAGTTTTTTTTATTTTTTAGTACACTTTTTTTATAATTTCAGCAGATTGATTTTAAATTACAGTTTACAAGAATTTACTGAAATTTAGTAGCTGCAACTATTTATTTATACTAATTTCATTGTACTAAAATTATTGATATATAGTAAGTTATTAACTGATTTTAGCAAATCGATTTTCAATTGCAGTTTACAACAATTTTGCTAAAATTTAGTAGCGACTACTAGTTTTGTTGTATTACGGATCAGCAGACATGTGTTGCTAAAATTAGCAAAAAATACCGCTGGGCCCAAAACAGTTAAATTTGTTGAGTGTATGCATTTTTGGATTCCTTGTATGTTAGCACTTTTACATGTGCGCAGCAGGTCATTTATGTTTTAGTCTATGCAATACAAGATATCGAGATAACTCAGATCGTAGAGCGATTGACTGGCAATCTGAGCAAATTTTATTAAAAAAAACTTTACAATAAAAAGATATTTTTTTATTAAACTTATTTTTTTTTTTTGAAAATCTATTATCAGACTCATTATTTTTATAAATACTGGTAAGCTTATAGGTAATGACATATTTTTTGATTTTTCGTATGCTTGTGTGTAAGCATAACTTATTATTTTGCGCGACATCGCTATACAAAATAATAAGAAATGTAATAACAAAAATAACTAGTTACCATAACCAGGTATGTAGTAAGATAACCACATATCTGGTAATGTTTTTCTACACTGGGAACTCATATTCATTTAAAAGCTGTTTTATAAGGCCGAGTTTTTCGGATGTCAGTTAAACTTGGTTTAGTTAAACCGAAAACAAATAATGTCTATCATTTCAGAGTATATTAACAAAAATTTGCCGGAAGAAAGTTTCCTCGTTTATATTTTTAGCCTTTATTGAAATAAAACCAATTACAAAAGCAGTATTCCAGTTACAAACTACGTTAATCTAAGTTTAAAGATAAACCATACCCTAAAAACTGGACCTAAAAGTCGTAAAATACTTTTTATTTATAATAGTCTGTGTTTTTTAATAGAAAGAGAACATCTTTTCTAGAGAGTTGTTCCGATAATTTTTAACTGTTCTCTGATATTGAAAAATCTTATAGTGCACTGAAAAAGTAGTTATGTATTTCAAAAGAAATTGCTTAAGATTGTTGACTGTTGAAATTAAGAATTTTTCATTGAAAAATTAGTGGATCTAATTCATGTGCACGACATAGATCCACAAAATTTTGCGTTTTTGTTTCTAAAAATTGGTCTTACACTCAACCAAAAAATTCTGTAATGGCTACTGAAAATTTTGCTGTTATTACGGGAAATTTAACTGTTTTGAGGCCAGCGGTATTTTTTGCTAATTTTAGCAACACATGTCTGCTGATCTGTAGTACAATAAAATTAGTAGAAAAAATTAGTAGCCGCTACTAAATTTTAGTAAACTTTATGTAAACTGCAATTCAAAATCGATTTGCTAAAATCAGTTAAAAAACTTACTAAATATCATAATTTTAGCACAATGAAATTAGTATAAATAACACTATGCGACAGTCAAAATCGGGATGGGATGAAACCAACGGGAAATGTTATATCGGTCAAAAACAAGTTATACGTGTCCCGGCGTTTCGCTGGGTCACCCCTAGGAATCGAGATATATCTTTTTTTTGACATAACTCGAGAACCACTAGTCCGATTTTGCTCAAACAATTTTAAAAAAATTAAAAATTACAATTCCTTTAATCTGTTCATATAACGTTTTTCTATATACTCAACAGTTTTGCCGGTAAAAATAAATGTTTGTTACCTCTACCATAAAAATCAATAACCTTTTGTTTATTACTTTTTTTTAATATTTTAGGCAAAAAATATTTTTTTCTTCATACATTTATTTTTACCGGCAAAAGTGTTGAGTATATATAAAAACGTTATATGAACAGATTAAAGGAATTGTAATTTTTAAGCAAAATCGGACTAGTGGTTCTCGAGTTATGTCAAAAAAAAGACCACCAAAGGTCAAATCGATATATCTCGATTCCCAGGGGTGACCCAGCGAAACGGCGGGACACGTATAACTTCTTTTTTACCGATATAACTTTCCCCGGTAGTTTGAACCCTTCCCGATCACTGACCCCTACCATTTGTCCCACAGTGTAATTAGTTGCAGCTACTAAATTTCAGTAAATTGTTGTAAACTGTAATTTAAAATCAATATGCTGAAATTAGCAAAAAATTGTACTAAAAAATAAAAAAACTGTAAAATCTAAAAAAAAAATTAATAAAAAAACTTTTTTTCTTTCGATTGTAACAAGCGTATAATTACTTCATCGTACTTGAAATTTGGAGTCAAAATTGCAAACGGTTCTCCAGTTATAACCGTTTTATGCATTGGAGATGCAATAAAATTTTCTGGGTGTTATTTCCAAACTAAGAATATATCAATAGTAACAAATATAAACTAAACAAGAATTGTAAAAAATAAAAAAAAATATTTTTAAATTAGTATATTTTTCTGCTAAATTTAGCATTCGGTTTGGAAAAATTAGTAAAATGTTTTGCTGAAATCAGCAGCGAAAATTAGCAAAAAAAATCCGTAATTTGTAATAAGAGAATATCAAAAATGATTACTAAAAATAAAAATTGTACTAAAAATACGTATAAAAATAGTATAGTGCAACTGTTTACAAACTTTATTATCTGAGTGTACATTCCATACATTTTTTAAAAATAAATGTTGTGATGGTATAGGAAAATGTTGGGAGCAAAAACTGAGCTATTGTTTTAACTTTCCCATCCATGGTGTTAACTGTTTTCTAGAAACATCGTTATATGATAGTGTTCGAAGTAAATGACTGGCTAACTGACTAAATCATTATCATCAGGTGTCATTCGATATTTTTTATATATATACACTGATAGAATTTTCGTTCATACTATTAATGAATCGATTTCATTAATCTATTTTCAACTAACCCGTAAGATATGCTATAATTTTTATAAGGGTTTTGAATTTGCTAATTACTAAAATAGATATGTATATGTTCCAGTAATGAACGCTAGAGTTGCAAACTGAAATTATTTAAATATAAAAGTCCAAATCATGACATCATTTTGTTTTCGCTATTTAGATCAATCGGTATCGCGATAATAGCCGTTTTTTCTAATCACTTGGATTTAATAAATCCAAAAAGTATTTCTAAAAGTGCTCAACAGATGGGGTTCGATTTTTACTATTTTAAAAAAATTTTCTGTCCGACACTTCTTTCACCCTAATTTTTAATACCGAATTCGATGACTTTAACTTTAACTTTTAATTTATAATTATATTTTACATAAAACAGCGATAAACAGTCTGCTTTTCAGTTTTATCACTTCAATTTATATTTTTACACAATTGAAAAATTCCATTGCAATATTTAATATTCACTAATTGGATTTAATTAAATTACTTGCTGTAGAGTGAAAAATTGCCATTTCTATTTGAGCTATTTCTCCATGTCCAAGATAAAAAATATGCATTTGGTGAGGTGTAGTTTTTTTTATAAACATATTTCATAAAAAAAATTTAAGAAAAACCTTTTATTTGTTAGTTTTTAATTTTTTTGTTTCTCTTTTAATTTTTATTCGTATTTTTTTCTGACATTAAATTAATAGGCTGTTTCATATATTTGTGCTTTTATTGTGGATTTATTAAATCCAGCTTTTTTTTGGATTTAATAAATCCATTTTTGGTATGAAAAATTCTAAATCCAGGTGATTAAAAAACACGCTAAATGTTTACATTCTGGTGATTGCGGGTTCAAGTCGAGTTCAGAGAGATGTCAAAAACGTTATAAAAACAAAACAAAAATATATCTACAAATAAAAATTAATAAAATAAAAATAAATAATAAATAAAAAAAGTAAAGCAAAACAAATATATTTTTTTCAATTAGTTTCCATTTAACGAATACGTTTCAATGATTTAATGAACGCGTTCTTTGGGGACTTTTCAATGAAAAAATTATTGGATTAATGAGCAAATTCATTAATACTATGCACAAAATTCTATCAGTGTATATATATATATTTTTTAATTGGGATGTTTTACAAATTTGTGTGCGTACAAATTTCAAACGATTTATTTTAAAAAATAAGGGAGTACATAAACAAAAATTATACGAAACTAAAAAGAAAACAAATAAAAGACAAACCTGAATACGTGCCTCTGGTAAACCTATTTTTTCGGCAAGCCTCTCTCTGGCAAACACGTCTGGATAGTGAGTCCTCTCGAATTCTAAAATATAATTTATTTAAGATGAATGGGGGAATATTTAGTTGATCTCTTATTTTTAAGTAAATGAATGTTCTTTTTAGTTTATTTATATTTAATTTTAAAAATAAACATTTTTTTTACCTTTCTCCAAACTATCAATTTGTTCATTGGTAAATGAAGTTCGATTACGTTGTAATTTGCGTTTTAATCGGAGACGCATTTGAGAGTCTTCATCACCAGAAGAATTATGATCGGAATTTCCATCAGAGGTACTTTCATGGGAATTGGCGTGTGATATGTCACCGGAAAAGATATCTACAATAAAAGTAAAAAATTTTTAAATGAATATTAAACTTATCGTTATGGTAGAGTGCACAAAAAAATCATTTTTACTTTTAAAATAAAGGCATTTAAATGTTCCCTTTGAATATAACTTTTCCGAAAGAAACAAGCAGGTTTCTTTTAAGTACCGAAATCAGTTAAAAAATTACTGTGTTAGAAGTATTTAAATATGCCAGTCAAAAAATACTCTTTTCCCCTTATCTCGAAAATTTAAGGGTACATTGCAACCAATGTTGCCGATTTATCGTCATTTTGACGATTTTTACTATCGAATATAGCCAAATGACGATTTGACGAATTTTTCTTAAATTGCAGCTGACACCGAAAACCGGGTGATTTTAAAATTTTATATTGAGATTCTAGGGTTATAATAATAAAAATATGTGATTTTTGAAGTTCTGAAGATTTTGAACCACATTTTGACGATATTTAAAAACGCAATGACGATTTTGAAGATTTTTTCAAAAATATTTGACGTTTTTTACCCAGTTAACCTGGCAACATTGATTGCAACTTCTCAAACCGGTTTTGTAATATACACAGCTAGAGCTACAACCTACACTAAGTCACTGGAAGAGCGAATTTTCAGTATACCACAGAGTAATTAATTCATTCGAATTCAGACAAATTATGTCAAGCTGCATCCTTCCTACAACAAACGAGTAAAAAAGTTAAAATCGGGCATGCCAACTACATAATGTTTAAATCCAAAATTTGAATGGATTAAAATGGACGTGTGTCAAAATTTTCTACAAAATGATAAAAGAAGAGAAAATCGGAAATGTAGCCCATGTGGACGATAGGTCCAAATATAGACCGATGCTATCTAGACTCAGTACGCTTTATCCTTGGGACCATGTGAGTCAGCGAATCAAATTTCATTAAAACATCTTCGCATTTCCGACCTGCAGCGTGTAAAGAAGCCAATTTTGGGGGGACCTTTATATGTGCACTAGGCCTAAACATGGGACGATTTTAATCAAAATCAATAGGCTTCGTTCTTGGGCCGCCATTTCTTAATATTTGCGACATCGTTAAATCGAAACAAAAAGTCATTACGAGTCGACCGGTATACTAAAAGGTGGGTCAATATATCTTGGTGTTACAAACGTCAGCACAAACTTATTATACCACGTACATAGTGGTGTAGGGTATGAAAATCATTAGAATATAACATTTATTCTACACAGAGAGAATTTTAATGGGCGAGTTTTAATGAAAATTTTCACTAAACTAATGAAGTTTTTTTTACAAAGTGAATGAAACATTTCTTAAATTTTATGGCACAGCTTCATAATTTTTATGGAACTCTTTTTATTAAAACTTTTTCATTGGGTGTATGAAATTTTTAATAATTTTTTCGCTCGATTTTAGATCATATTTATATATTAATATCTCTTTCTGTTTAAATTATTTTTCAAATTAAAGAAATATTCTTTTACAAGTAAATTACAAAGAATAAAAAAATTTGAAAAAATTTTGTTAAATTTTTGACAAAATAAGCATTTTTTGTAAAATGTCCTGGAAAGCAGTCGCTCCAAACACAAACTCGAATTATCATTTTTCCAATTTAATTTTTTTTCTTGAATACCAACTATTATTTGGTACAAATAGTAATCGACATCTCCAAATTAAGCATTTTAAAAAAACTTTAAAATTAATTTAAAAAACACACGTTTTTGAATTTTTTATCAAATTCTTGTGTCATTTCGGATTCTAGGGTAAAGTGGGTTAATGCTATCCGATGAAGTCAAAATTCCATATCTGAAGCATTTTGACCATATTAAATGACCCAGCGAAATATTGGTAATAACACCTCATTACTATCTGCATTACCAAAAATGATATATCATTACCTTTTGCATTATTTTATAATATATTTCCCTAATAACGGCCTATTGTATTCATTGTTTCTAAATATAAAATAATGACTTACTGGTAATAGTTTAAATAAGTACTTTTTACACAGTTAAATTTTATACATTTTTATTTATTATATGTAAATATGTTTTATGTTTAAATTTTTATGACGAGTCCTAAAATTACACCCAAAAAAAAAATTAAATTTTTCTTAATGTATTTCCTTAAGCTAATAGTATTTGCTTAACTCCTTATTTTTAAGAATCAAGTAAGCAATCGGATAACCACTTATAATTTAACTTTTTATAAGCATGTGTGTAACCACTTATTATTCAAAATCTCATAACTAATAAATCGACAAATCGCTATTTTAAGGGACATCCTTAGACATATTAGACCGTACCTCAAAAAAAAAAAAAAGTTCGCCGTACACCCTCCAATAGGAAGTATTTTTGCAAGGCAATTTAAAAAAAAATTATTTTTTTTTGCCGAACTTGGGGATCGGCAAAATGAAAAAAATTTAAAAAGGCAACCCCTACGTTCGGCAACCAATATATAAAAAAATTTTTACTGTGTTTATCGAAAAACTTCCTTAGCAAAAGTTTAATGATTTTTTGCGAGCTTTAATTTTATGTCATTAGGGTAGTACATTAGGGTCGTAGCAACTGAGATCTGGGTATCTATTAGAACGGGATACTTGAGGTCAATGGCCCTTAGAGCAAAACACTGGTCTTCTTGAGAGAAAAACATCGATGTATCATATTTTAAGATTCGACTGTAAATGCCAAAGATATAACGAAAAGGATGGTATACCAGCACTGGTACTGAAACAGTGCTCTTCAACGCTATCGCGTCCATTGGCAACCCTCTTTAGCACGTCGTATCGCATGGGTATCTTTCCATCGTGCTGGAAGGTTGCCAATGTTCAGCCAATCCCCAAAAAGGGTGCGGCTACCAACCCTGAAAATTACCGCCCAATCGCAATCTGCTCTGCGCTCTCGAAGGTCATGGAGAGCATGGCAAACTACCATCTTGTTAATTATCTGGAATCCAATTTGCTTCTTAATGATCGACAGTATGGCTTTCGTAGAGGTCGTTCTACGGGAGACCTGATGGCGTTTCTTTCGGAACGTTGGAGTCGGTCTATTCACAGATTTGGTGAAAGCAATGTGGTTGCGCTGGATATTTCCAAGGCGTTTGATCGTGTGTGGCATAAAGCACTCGTGTCAAAGCTCATTGCTTTTGGTGTTGGTGATGACTTCTCTCGATTTATATCGAGTTTTCTGAGGGATCGCACTATAAGAGTTGTTATAGATGGGGTCTCATCTAATGAGTTTCAGTTGAATGCAGGGGTACCGCAAGGCTCTGTTCTTTCTCCTTCTCTATTTCTTATCTTTCTAAATGACTTCCTCTGTCAGACTTCCAATCCTATCTACTCTTTTGCAGATGACAGCAACATTTGCCATTCATATTCCTTCGATCATAGGCCAAGCCTTGCAGAGATTGGAGGCAGGAGGCAGGAGGCAGATTATGAATGACACACTCAATCAAGACCTTATTACAATCTCTGAGTGGGGTCGCGTGAATAGGGTCGATTTCAATCCACGTAAAACCCAATATTGTTTGCTGACTCATAAAACCGCGGAGCCATCATTGTCATCTGTATACATGGGTGGTATAAATATTAAGGAATCAGAGGCTCTTGATGTTCTGGGCATGAGAATCCAGTGTGATGTCCGTTGGAAAGATCACGTCATTCAAGTGTCGAAAGAGGCATTCAAGTGGCTTGGCTTTCTTAACCGGTGTAAGAACTACTTCACTCCTTCTGATCTCCTTTCTATTTATACCACCTATATCCGGCCGAAGATGGAATACAACTCCCATATATGGGCAGGGGCTTCAAAGTCTATTTTGGAGCTTTTGGACCGTGTACAAAGGAGGGCGTCGGCGCTCATTAATGACAGTAGGGTATCCAGCTCTATTGAATCGTTGGAGCATCGTCGGAATGTGGCTTGTGTAACACTGTTCTATCGTTACTACCATGGGAGGTGTTCTGCTGAGATAAGTGCACTTATCCCGATGCCCCGTGTTTTTGGCCGTAACACGCGCTTGTACAGTAGATCTCATCCGTTTATGGTTGATTGTCCAGTTAGTCGCACAACGTATTATAGAGAGAATTCGTTCATTAGTCGAACTGCCCGTATGTGGAATAAACTCCCCGCAGATGTCTTTCCTGATACTTACAATTTAGGGAAATTCAAGTCAAACGTTCACAAACACTACTCCCTCTTTCCTCCTTCCCATAACCTATTTTCCTGATATCAACACAATGCATTGCATTAGTATGTAAAATGGCGACCCCTACGTTCGGCAAAAAATTCTTTTTTCAAACCTCCTTGCGAAAATACTTCATATTGGAGGGACCCTCAAACAAGTGTTGAGCGAGAGGTACTTGTTAAATTATGGGACAAAATTAATAAAAGCACCTGCTTATTTTAAATGATGGCCAATTTTAAGCAGGAATGAAGAAAAAACATTTTTCAAATCAATATTTTGTTAAATAATTTAAAAATTATAAAAAAAATTGTTTTTTTTTAATAACTTGTTTCATATTTTTTGTCTCTTCTTGGACCCCCTGGAATTCTTCTACGGACCCCCATTTGGCAACCGTGGTTCTAATATATATATATTAAGGTTATGCCTTTTTGATTTTTTTTGCAAATATCAAATTTTACATACCCTAGCCAAAAAGGCCATAAAAAATATTAAGAAACGCAGTCTTACTTTTTCGCTGCTGTCAAAAAAGTTCCCGCACCAAAAGGCTTGAAATTTGGGCTACATGGTTTTAGTAAATATTTCTCCGAAGTTTTAAACAAATGAGACTTACACGATGCTTATTAAAAGCTATTTACCTACGGTAAAAATTACGAAACCTTTTTGGAGGCACTTTTGGATAAATTTTTGTCGTTCTTGCTGCAATCCTGGTTCTTGTGTTAATCCAGGGATTACCGAGATTACCGGGAGAACCGGTATAACCGGCATCTACTTTAGAAATTTTTTTATTTTGCGATATTATTAGTTAAAATAGAACTAAATTTAGATTATTTGTACATTATCTGTATATTTTTACATTTAAGTAAATTTCCACATTATAGATCCGGAAGAGTCCATATTTAGTACAGTTATCACATATGCAGCCAGGATTATTTGCGCCAAATTTGAGATCATTTGGTTCAACGATGTGGAATTCTTGGTCCGGTACCGAATAACTGCACGAAATATGGACTCATTCGGATCTACTATGTGGAAATACGAGCACGGTACCCAAGTTTTTTTTTAATAAAATAATTAATTTTTTCCGGTACCGAACCAAAAATTCCACAGCGTTTATGCATATAATAACTGTACCAAATATGGACTCATTTGGATGTACTATGTGGAAACACGGGTCCGGTACCGAAGTTTTTTTTAAATAAAATTATTAATTTTTTCGGGTACCGGACCAAGAATTCTACATCGTAGAACTGAATGGCCTGAAATTTGGCATGAATAATTCTAGATGCATATATAATAACTGCACCAAAAATGGACTAATTCGGATCTACTATGTGGAAACAGGAGTGCGGTACCAAAATTTTTTTTTAATTATATTATTAATTTTTTCCGGTACCGGACCAACAATTCCACATCTACATCATCCACACCAAGCGAACTGAAATTTCGTGCAAACATTTTCACACGCATTTTGAATAAGTGTACGAAATATTGACTAATTTGGAATTGAGGTATGAAAATGGCGGCCCGGTGTCTGTATAAAAAGTTATGCTTGTATGTATAAAAACATAAAATAAATAATTAAAAATTATATGCATTTACCTACATGTATATCTTATTTTACTAATATAATAGTTTATATAAAAATTCGCTGAAAAATATATAAAATTCGTAATGTGATGACCTGATATACGGGTTTTCCCGCGAATACCGCAAGAACTGGGAATACCGTTAGAACCGGGAACACATCAGGTACCAGGAATACCGGTATTCCCGCCCAGTCAGAAATCGCCAGTGGTACAAAAAATCAAGCACTGGCATACCACTGGGTAACCACGGTGTTAAAAATAAATGACTGGCAGAACACTCATTTGGGACGCTTTGCCAGCGTTTGCAAAAAGCGTTTCACCAGTATTTCTTTTACAAAAATTTCGGGGGTTTATAAAAAAAACCACTGGCATAGAATTGGCTTAGAGTGATATGCCAGGGTTTGCAACCAGTGGTTATCCAGTGCTACCTAGCCAATGCTACTAGTGGTATAAAAATCAATTCACTGGTAGACCAATGATTTTATACAAATGCTGACGCTTTGTTAAAAAAGGTTTGCAGTCAGAAGGTTCCGAGTTCAAATCCGGTTGCAAGGAAAAAATTTTTTTTTGATTTTTTTTAATTTAAATTTTTTTTTGTTTTATAAAATCAATTTTTTGTTTGTGGGAAAGCTCCTTCAAGACCAACTTTTCTTTTGCCCTCCCAACGCTGGCATATTAGTTACAAAAAATTGTTTGCCAGTACTAGCCTTTTGGCACAGCCAGTAGTTGTCCAGCTATTATCACTCATTTATATGTTTAGCCATCAAATATTATATGTCTCGTTAGCTCAGTGGGTAGAGCAATCGTCTGCCAATCTGACGCCCTGGGTTCAAATCACGGCAGGACCAAAAAAATACATATGAACTTTTTTTAAATTTTATTTTGGAAAATATATTTCCAGACCACCTATTTATTGGTTTTGCCAACGTTTAAAAATTTTGTTCCTCCAGTGCTTTTCCGGCGCTTTTTGAACAGCCGGTCCTTTTGTCTAATGATGTTATCATTTTGGGAATGGGAAAGCACTTTTTGCCAATACTTGTACCACCTGTTAAAGTGCTTTGCCACCGCTTTCCCGTTTGTATTTTTCTGACTGGGAGATTTTGTTTGAAAATTTCTTACTTAAGTCAAATTTTGTCAAAAATCTTCTAATTCTTTATATTTAAAACAGTTTTAATAATTCAAAAGTCCAACAAAAAAATGATATTCACGTGGTGTTGGTGGCGGAAAAAAAATTTGGTCCCACTCGTGTGGAACAATTTTTAATACAGTATTTCATCGGTTTATTATTGGTTTTGACCAACTGACCATTTTTGGAAAACTTGAGTTATGAACGGATTAAATATAATGTAAATATCCTGTTTTTAATTCCGAAATACGTTGCTCGAAATCTCGTATCAGATCTGAAATATACAGTATCGATTTTTTTTGGATGTAATAACACTCAGGGGTTGCCACCTATTAACGCAGTGCATTGTGTTGGTATTAGGAAAATAGATCATGGGGAGGAGGAAAGAGGGAGTAGTGTTTGTGAATATTTGATTTAAATTTCTCTACATTGTAAGTAACAGGGATGACTTCTGTGGGGAGTTTATTCCACATACGGCTGGTGCGACTGATAAACGAATTCTCTCTGTAATGCGCTGTGCATTGGAATGTTTGCCGCATTCTAAAATCAAAGAAGTTAATTTAATAAATAATAACTTTGCCATTCAAAATAGGGATATGTCAACCTGTAATATGAATTAAAAATCAAATGCTGCAATTAAAAGTACACAGTCAACACCTTTTTCATGGCAAAATGATTGCTGTGCCCCTACATTAAGCAAACCATACATTTCGCTGCTAATTGTACCCACAAATACGCATTTAACTAAAACAATAACTACAACCACAGCTGCTTACGTTCAAACTATGGCGAAAACTTCAACATCGTAAACAGTAACATTTTCAATATTCTCAACTTTAACCCATCATAGTCTCAGGTATTATGAAACAGTTCTTTACCTCAACCAGAAATATCTACTCTCTTAAAGAACGATAATAATCAAATACACAATAATAACAGTTCTAAAAGAAGTCATTATTATTTGGGGAATTAAATAATCCTAATAATTCAAACGGTAATAAAAAAATAAAACTCAACAACAACCACAAAAACGTTAACAGCATACTGGCTTAGTCAGCCCCTTCAATTAAACATGCGCGGCTCCAGGGGGGATAGGGAAATTCCCCGCCCCCTCAGCAAAATCGAAAAAAAAAGGAAAAGAGGGAAAAAGGAGAGAAAAAAGGATAAAGTGAAAGAAATACAAATTTATTATGTATAATTAGATGAAATATAAAAATTTTTCTTTATTTAAAAAGTTTCAATAGATATTTTAACAAATTCGTTTATAAAACTGATTATTTTGGTTATAAAACAATTAAAGTTTGTGGAGAAATGTAGTTAAAAGATCTAAATTTCAAATTAGATTTTCAAAATTTTATATAGAACAATTTCATTTGAAATTTTTCTAATTTCAAATGACAAAGAGAAATTTCATTCTAAAATTTCGCATTTTCTAATACAAACATCCGATTTTACAGGCGCTTTTCCTACTACTCCGACGAAGGCTATATTGGCTATATTGCACTGGTTACCAATAGCATAGTATACCATAGTAGCCCCACTCATTAAAAAATTGAGAGCTTGTCCCTATCTCTTGTAGTTGTAGTGTTATTAAGAACCATACGTACGGCCATAAAGTCCCTAGTAGGTATGTTTACCACATGCAGGATTGTCTATGAATGCCGGGTGTCTCTGCACGAGATTGCTAGACATTCCCGATTGACACTTTCTGGGTGCCGGGATATGGGGACAATGATGGCAACAATGTTGCGGATGGACTAGCTACGTCAGTGCCAGATGGGCAAATGAGGCAACCTGCTTGGGTACGAGGAGGGTGTGGCCTGCCTATGACCGCCGCCATACTGGGGCGGTCATTGGGTTACCCCGTTCCCACTTGCGCAACTTGCTGGCGGTGGTAACGGGACATGGCACTTTTGGCGCATATATAGATTTCTGCAGGAGCTGTCACGATGAGGAAGAGGAGGAGACTACATTACATCTGCTGTGCCAGTGTCCGGCATTTGCGACCTTACGGACCTGTCTGCTGCTGACGTTGGCAGGATAAGTATGTTCATCAGGAGATCCAACTGGTTGGGTTCGGACCCTGATGTGGTCACCTAACGGCTTTACAGATACCACAACGGGAACACGATTTAGAAGGAACCTAACCTAAAATCGACTTAAGTTAAAATTTTGGTTGGCAGTATGCTTTGACTTGGTTTATTTTTGGAGGATTCTAATTGGTTAATTTATTTTCAATCAATGAAAATATTTGAAAATATAAATATTTTTGTAGCATTTCCATACACAATCTGAACAAAGCTGTATGTTTAAAAATAAAGTCGACTTTACAATTAAAATACTCTTTTAGAGTAAGGGTAAAAAAATTTAAATTTTATTTGGAAGTTTTTTCATTAAAAATAGCAGAACCGAATTTCTAATCTAATTTTCTAAATTTGAAACGGAAAATTCTAATATCTTTTAGAATTTTCTAAATTTGAAATAATCCGAATTTCTCTTCAAATTTTCTCCCTTGAAATTCTCCAAATTTAATCCGGAAATATATGATGGAGTTAATTTTTAGTTTTCTCCAAAGAATCGTATTGAACTTATTCCAGTCAGTCCTTTTGGAAATCCTGAGCATACATATGTCTTGGCATTATATACGGATCATGTACCGTAATTGCATCCTAGGAGGTCTGCGAAACATTCCGAAAAAATACTTCAAAAACAATAATTTTTTAAGAATTAGAAGTTCTTACTTGAAATTTATGACTGGAATATAAAAAAAATCAGCCTCCCATAAAAAAAACGAGAATATAAACAAAAATAATAAAAAAAATTTTAAAACTTTTTAGGAAATAAAAACTTTTTGCAGTTAAAAAGGAAACTCTGATTTAAATCCTTTTAATCATCCTAATCTTATTTTGAGGACTTTTCGGACTGCGTCGACATTTTTCGTAAAATTTAATAACATACTTGTTTTTATTGCTCCTATAGGAGAACGTTCTATATATTTAAAACCAACCAAACTAATCCAAATTTTGATTTACCAAATTGTCTATATCTATTGAATGGCTTAAGTCACAAGAGTTATTGTGGTATAATTTTAAAGGATGTGAAATCGTTATTTAACCCATTTTTCGCCAATTTTTACTATTCGTAACTTGCTAATGAAATGTTTTTTTATTTAATTTATTTTTTGAATCAATTACAATATTATGGGTCCTGCTTCTTTTATGATATACTCAGTATAAAAACGCTTTTTATTTAATATCTTGTATACACACAAAAAAATACTATAGGGAATATTGCATTGGCTGGCATAGGTAGCCTATTTTTGTTTGATATTAATTGAAATATTTTTATTACCTATATCAATAGGTAATTCATACCTAAAGATTTCACCAATTGGCAATGTAAATTCTACATTCAAAAAAGGCAACTCTTCGAAAAATTAAATTTCTTTTGTTTGTTTATTTCAGTGTCATTGAATATTTTTATGTACACGTGTATATTTTGATAAAAGATATTTTTTTATAATATTAAAATTACTTTTGGAACTTTATCTAATAAATTAATTGGAGAAACAAATTGCTGATGATAAATTTCATCCCCCAATTAATGAAATGCCCAGCAAAAAAAGTCATTACAAGAAAGTTATTTTAAAAGCACTCCGAATAGCATCAACTGATTGTGGAGTAGTTACAATTTAGCTCTAACACTGATTTATTTTACACGTGATGTCCCATGTTGTCAGTAGTTCAATTTAAGCATTTTGTTATTAATTTAAGAGTGATTACATGATGTTAATAAAGTATGGTTTTTAGGTATTCATTTTCATCACTTCAATACGAGTACATTTTGTTTGCATTTTTAGAGTGATTTAGAAGTACTCTTTATAATATATAATATAATACATTTTTAAAAGTAATTTAAATGTGCTTTTTATAATGTCTGAAATAGCATACTTTAGAGGCAATTTTAATGTTTAGCCTTTACAGAACCCATTTCTGAACCTATTGTGTAACAAAAGCTTCAATTTATTATTATTTGTAGGACAATATTAAGGAAAAACTTCTTTTGCAACTAAATCAATTCGATTAAGTCAAAATTAGACAAAACCAAAATTTTTTTAATTTTTATTCAACAGTTTTTTTTTTTTTTTTTGAATAAGTTTGTAACATGTTTACTTCAGTCTTTAAATTCAAAAAAGATACGATATTGAATTAAATAAGATTAATACACTAAGGCCGAGTTTTTGGGATGTCAGTTAAACTTGGTTTAGTTAAACCGAAAACTAATTATATCAGCCATTTCAAGTTTATTAACAAAAATTTGCCCGAACAACTTTTTATCGTTTAGAATTTATGTCTTCATTGAAAGAAAATAAAATAGATTTTAGAAGCAGTATTTGAGTTATAAACTAAGTTTAAAGATTATCTACATCCTAAAAGCTGGGCCTAAAAGTTATATGTCACCCTCTGATTAATTTTCTCAAAAACATTACTCAAGGAATTTTCAGAATATTACAGCGTACCTACTAGAAAACTATTTTTTCATATATTTTTTTTTCATTTTAACAAGTAAAGGAAAGAAAGCATCGACATTTTACAACTCTACAATAATAAGGCCATCATTATAAATTTGCTGAAGCCGCAGATCTATGATTGAAATTTTAGCTTTAAATTCATTAAAGAATCCGAGAACCGTTCGAGGAGAGTTTTTCCCCAAACATATTTCGAAGACGAATACCATGTCGTCATTTGAATTTTGTAAGTCAACCATCGTTAGCTTAAAATCAACGTGTTCATTAAACGATGCATTCCAATACTATAATTTGCAATCGTGATTAGTTGAATTCTTATGTTGAAAAAGTTCATTTAGCAAAATTTTAACTTTAATTAAAATTTGGAACTTTAATGGACATTTTAAAGTTGACGGCAGTTATTTTTTTAAATCTATTTTTGAGTTGAAGAAATAATATATTTTTTGTCACTATAGAATTATTTATTTAGTTTTTACGACTTTTAAGGCGCAATAGCAATTACAGCATATCGACATTTAAAGCAGGTGACATTTATAGAACTTTTTGTGTATAAACAAAGGTAAGGGACCAACCTCTGTTAACGAACCTCTGGATTGGTCTATTTTAAACGATAAAATATGTTAACATTGCAACAAATTTTATTAACATATTTCTTTGGTGCACGGTGCAAAAGCACGCAATCGACTTCATAGAGCCTTAACAATACATTTTAATTGTTAGCTTTTATATATTTGCATTTTGTGAAAAGAAGAATTCATATTTGGGTCATAGTCCAGGAGATTCAATGGGATCCAATTCTATATTTCCTTCCCTTTTTCAATGGGAACTGTAATTGCAATATTTTTTAAAATATGTACGAATAATTTAAAAATATGTAAATAATCGTAAATTAATAAAGTAAAAATTAAAATAGTTAATAAAATTAACTATTTTGTTTTTTTAGAAATAAAAAATGGAATCTCTAATAAATTCGTAATTTACAAACAAATGCATTTACAAAGAAAAAAAAAAAAAACAACATTATATATACATTTTTGAAAGTCCTTTTAAAGCACATACATTCGAAACAGAAAAAGAGCACTTATTGTAACCAATTTAAAAGTTGTTCGTTTCGAATGACTTATACATATTTTAGCTGGGTGATGTAATAACGATAAGTTTTGTTGAAAATAATGTTTGGTGACTGGTTAATTTTCATTTTCTTTGCAGTACCTATATTCGATTTTTATGTTTTATGGATGCTGTTATAGTGAATAAGTTGTGTATTTATTCACGAAAGATAAATTAAAGCTGAAATTGATAAGTTCTGGTAATATTTTAAACCGCAGGCTGAAAACATCGTCGCAATACTAGTGTTAATCAAAAGAAGGATAAGAAGTTTCACTGTCTTTTGGTTTTCTTTAACAATTTTGATTATCGGTCAGCCACTTGTTATTGTATGTAGTTTAGTTTTTATTTTTAATTACTAAAATGTAATTACAGCAACAAAATTTTCTTTATGTTATGGTTTGCCGATTTTTGTACTTGTTTAAATCGTGGTAAATATACGCATAATTTTACCTAAAAGCAATGAAATATTGGCAAAAAATAAGTACAAATTAACCATTTCTTCAATTTCTAATCCAGCAAAAAATTTGAGTCAAACAGAAATTACCTATTTTTTATGGCAATATTGCCGTAAAACAAAGCAAACTATATGTTTTCTTTGAAAATAGGTGATATCACCCTATAATTTTAGGCAATATTATCTATATTTTTTTTGTGTGTACATATTCTGCAAATAGTGATTACAATCTCCACTAATTTTCCGGAAAATTGGAAAATTCACTGACTTAAAAATTTTTAATTATCTTAATTAGACCCAGAATAGCTTTGATAATTTTTTTTATCAAAATCTGTCGACTGGAACTAGTAGTAATAAATTTTCACAATTTTCAAAGTTTAATTAAATGAAATCTGCGATTTAAATCTCCATATATCGAAAAGTGGATTCTTTAAAATTTCTGAAAAAATATATTTTGTTCCTCAATATTTTATTTTTGTCTTTGCTAAATCTTAAAATGATAATCTTATGGGCTCCTTAATTTTTCATACAAATGCTGAAAAATTGAACTGTTTGTTTTTTTTTTTTTTTTAATTAAATATTATGTATTATGATCTAGAATTTCACACTTTTGTGACTCAGGAACCAAAAGGAGTACCAAACTGATATTTGACAGTGTCATTGACAAAAAACTAAGAAATAATACAAAAATATTAAAAAGCTAAGATAAAGGAACCGGAATCGCGGATTAAGCAAAAAAGCTTTAGACATTTGATAAAGATTAATGGTTAAAGATCATTTCAAAATAGTAACTATTCACGTAGCTCAATCATGGCTTCAATAATAAAAAGATAGAAACAATTAATTCATTGTAAAAAAATTCTCAAAAATTTTAATTTTTTTTTTTTTGATAAATCAGGAATTATCAAATTAAAGGATGAGTTGAGGACCAACTTTAAACACGATTTCATAAGCTCCCAATTATGTTAGGAAAGTTTTTAGTAAATTTGATAATTTTCCCCAAATTGAATACCAATTTTTGAGGGTTATCTTAGCTACACTCTAATAAATTTTTATTTAAGTTTACCCCATTTATAGTAGGTAACTTTATACCTACTATAATGTCAGTAAAATTACTCTATGGGTGTAAATTTAAAATTGTACGCACATTGTGTGTAATATGCGTACACACAATGTGTGTAAAATTATATTTCTAGTGCTTACATTTGCACTACCCAAATGATTTATTCTCAATTATAAAACATGGAATAAAAAACTATTTAATGCATTTTAGCACATTTTTATTATAAAAAAGTTTTTCTATATTTTATTAACCCTAGAACACTTTATACGTTAACGCTAATCATTAGTCGAACCGACGAACATATATATATTACCGATTTTTTAGATATCTACAATAAAAACAATAAATAATACTAAATAATTATTTAAATCAGACATATTCGCATAAATCATAAATATTCGCATAGGGTAGAGGGGGATCCTTCGCCAGTGGAGCAAATACATTAATCCCATTTTTCTCCCATGTTAACCTAGAGTCTTGACATGCAATAAAATGATAGCAAGCAATTGTCAAAATGCTCTCATCTCAAGTGAAGACACTCAATTTCAATTTTATTGCAATATCATGATATCGCTGACATGCCATCGGATCTTGCAATGATGCCAGAGATCAAATGTCACTTTTAGTTTTCATTTTAATTTTGTAATAAAAAAACAACAAAAAATTTGGTAAAAAGGAATGGAAAAGTGTTTAGTTTTTTATTATTTGTCGGCAAACATTAATGTTTCATAAAATTTGGTGTTTTTCGAAGAAAAATCTATGATATTTCTTATCCATGAAATGGTCAAGTGTTCTCCACCATTCTGCAATTGAGATCATTTTGACGTTTCGCTGCAATGGTTTTGACATTTTATATCATATAATTTATTGCATTTGAAGACACCGGGTAAGGGAGATAAAAAGTTGGAAAAAATATATTTTGTGCATTTTTCAATTGCCTTTCCTTGACATCCACTTTGACGAATTTATATCACATGTGGTCGCAGATAGACGTGTTTTTGTGTTTTTTGGGGTGCCAAAAAATAATTGAAAGCAACTACATTTTGCAATAACTTCCTCAAATCGTGTGATAAAAAATAATTTTTCATTATGTTAGATCTATGATCCTGAGCTTTCATAAAATAATAATTTGATTTTAATAAATGCTTTAAAAGTGTGAAAAAAATATTAATTTTATGTTAGTGCCTGCCTCTGGGGCACAATCACCAGATGGCCCCTGGAGCTACGAACAGTTGGTGCTTCCCTGCCTAAAATGCTCTATAAGACTTTTCTATTTGTTTAAAATATTTTCAATAGTAAATTAGTACAATCATGTTCATTCTTAAATTTATATTAATCATTCAGTTTTTTGAAATTTTGAAGAATCGTTATATTATAGTTATAAATTATTTTTTTTAATGTAGTGGAGATTTATTGATTAAAAAGAATCATATACCTTAAAGAACTTATTCTAAATTATTTATTTCAGTTATTAAAACATTGACTATGCCGTATTAACAATATTTTTTTGTTGAAATTCTTTCTAGCTCTTTTGGCGAATATCCCCCAGGTTTGGGGCAGTTACGTCGATTTGGGTTACTTTGGAAATCATAAAAAAAGTAATAGAAAATATGCAAATAATTAGAATAAAAATCATAGAAATTAAAGCCAAGATATGTAGATCTTCAATTTGAAAGTAATTTTTGAAAAATAATTAGGGGTTAAGAAATGACAGTGCTTTGTAAAAAAAAGTGGCGAAGGATCCCCCCTCTACTCTACATTAGAGTTGGTAAAAATTGTACATACCATATATTACAAAATATTAACCTATGACTATTAATTAGTATTATTTGTAGTTATATGGCAGACATTTTCAATCCTTTTTTGTACTTCCAACGAGTCTAATTCATCTGAATATTTAGATTTTTCTTTGGGAATAAGGCTTTGGAAATTCAGATTTTCCTATTCGAAACATTTTTTAAATCTAACAGTTTTTCTTTGAAGAAATGAACTAACCATCGGATCGGTTTTCTATAGGAAAAGTCACCAACCCATTAGAAAAAGTCTTTACAATCTGCTGTTCTTTCTGTAAAAAGTCTTCAAAAACTCTTGGTTATTTTTTTTACCTTAAAAATTCCTGAATATCTATATTTTTCTAAAGGAAATGAATCTAGAGGTTTTAACAGGAAAAAATTTGGAGATTTAGATGGTAATTGGGATACAGTCATCAAAATTTGATGACTTTTATATAGAAAATAATTCTCAGAATCAAACAGTTTTTTCTGTTGAAATTAGTTTTCCGAATCGGATAGGTTTAGGGAAAAAATACTCAGAATCTGAATCCTTTTACTATAAGAAATTATTTTGTACAGGAAAAATTCTTCAGAATCAGATGACCTTAAAATATTTTACCTACTTCCGAAATAGCGTTCCTTAAAGATTTTTATGTATAGAGTCAAAAAACAATAATAAAAAAACTAATGTGGGTATACCTTAAGGATTGAAAGGGGCATACTGAGAGTCGAGAAAAGTCTCAATATAATATCCAATATACAGAAGTCCGAAATATTTTTTATACTTAAATCTAAAATTAATGTGCGTTATTACAGCATGATCAGTGTTCCTTTTGCCACATTTCTGTCTTCGGCTGATCTTAATGATCTTTCTGGTTAATATCGCAGCTACCTTCCTAATAACATAACAAATTTATTTAAAATTTCTTGAAGCCTGCATCTTTGTTGTTGCCATAGTTTTGAATAAGAAGATACCATAAACAAATTTTTTGCAACCAATTACTACAAGGAATACATTAGAAGATACATATTACAAATTTAATTATAACATTTTAAACTGCATGTCTTTGTCTGTCTAAATTCAAATTTGAATACTTTTAATTCGAAACCCTAGATTAACAAAATCCAGTTGAAACCTTTTTTCCACTTTTATTTTTGTTAATAAAAGCGCTATTCTCTTCCTTTCGATAATTACAAATATATTACAATTTTTTCAGTATTTTATTATTTATATTTTGTAATTGCGCATTTTATGCCTAATATAAAACACGCTAGGGAACATGCTCGACGGAACAAAAAATATCAATAAATTTTGTAAACACGAATTGCACGATCTCAACACGCACACACACACAAACGCACTCACACATTCACAAAAAAATTCTCTCTTTTTTAAGAATGTTCCCTAGTGTGTGGGCAGCTTAAACAACAAAAGTTTATAATATAGGAAACTACTATATTTCGTGTGTATTTTTGTAAAATAAATGCGTAAACAATATTTGTGCACATTTTGTGCCTAAACTTAGACATTTTGGGTAACTTTACAAAAAAATTTACCTACATTATAAAAGTAATATTACATGCACTTTTTAGAGTGTATAAAAGGTAAGAGTGCGGAATTTTCCGTTGTTGATTTGATGATTTCAGCCAAAAGTTTCTGAGTTATTTAATATAAACTTTTTTGGGCATTGTTAACCCATCTTTGTTGGAAGTCAAATACATTATTAAAGTTGAACTTTCGAAGTAAATTTTGATGAAAAATATAACTTAAAAATTTTCGTTGGACTTTATATTGTCTTTTATATTTACCTATCTATGAAAGAGTGTTGCTCATAAATAAATCGTTAGCCCTTGTGCTGCGGAGACCAAAAACGTCCAACAAGTTTTTTTGTGAAAATTTTGTTTTTTAAACAAACGTTATCCAACTAAAAAAAGTCGAATACACTGGTGGCACCATCTACCAGGTAATGGCGTAGCGATGAAAATCTCATATTTTAATAATAGATTGTGTAAAATTTAACAAATATATGTATTATTTTAACAACGCATTGTGAAATTTAAACTCAATTTTTATTAATCCGGAGAAGTACAGTCGAAACTATATTTTTAAGCCAACCACCGCCGATGCGTTTGCTGCTGTAAAATTCAATCGCCGCTAACCATTTTGCTCATTAGCCGCCGCCAGCCGACATAATGGACCGGCTTGTAACTCTGCTGCATACACCTTTTACAGCGACACTTTTGTAAAACATAAACTTCGTTAAGTATCACTGTGAAATGAATAAGTTTTTATAATGCCTGGCCAGTTGTGTAACAATCATCCGCCGTATATGTAATGTGTATAACTGAATGCACGCATATATATCGTTTATACCTGTCACTGTCATACAAAGATTTGTATGAAGTAATGTCACCCTAATTGGTTGTTTTGAGAGGTGTGTCTCACAACATGAATAGTGTATTAATGCAAGCAAAGTAAAAAGTCTACCAACCAACGCAAAGAAGCTTCACCCCTGTTTGTTTGTGAACACTTTATAAGGAAAATTATGTTTGGTTGGTTGATTAGTTTTTTATGTGTGTGTATGTATCGTAACGTATCCCTTAAATTACAAAGTATCGATTTTAAATACTAACACCTAATTTGCCTGTTTGAAAAGGTTAGTTAACCTGTGCGGAATCACTTTCAATGATTTTTTTTGTTGAAATTTGAACTATTTTAATAATTTTCACATATATTTATTAATATATTTTATGTATGTCGTCCTAACCCAGTTTTATTAATATGTCTTTAAAGCCACTTTAAAGAATTGTCAAAAATTCAAATAGAAACCTACTCGATAATAAATCCCTTGGTAATGTGGTTAAGGTGTGGAAAAAATAGTTATATTTCACGAGCTTCACAATCCTACAAATATGCCATTATGAAAATAAATATGGTCTACCTAAAACAAAAATCCCCAAAAAAGATTTGTTACCTCTAGATCGCCGTTGAAATTTCAAAGTTTTATATTATTTTGAATTAATTAAAAAATGGGAAAAATTTAATATATGTAAGTATTGTGATCGCTACGCAGCAAATCTAATATAGGTTTAGGACTTTTGTTAACAATAAAATTATAACCAGCTTAATAATAGCGAAATACTACAAAAAATTAAATTTTAAGTTCATTTGCAAGGATATCTGTTATCGTTTTTAAATTAAAATCAATGTCATATATAATGAAAGTCCTTGGTAAGTAGATTGTTAAAATATAACTAGTTTGAATGACAACGTTTTCAGGTAGTCAATAAAATACTCGTACCTCAGAAAAACTGAATTTTTTTTTTTGAATTTCCAAAAACAGTTGGATTTTTATTTACATCTTTTGTGGAGACCGCGAATTTCAACTTTCATGTTTTTTTTTTTACTACTTTAATATTGGTATTAGCATGCATATTAACTGGTAATATATCAAACAATTTTACCCTTGCATTACTTCGGATACCAAATTCAGAAGCTTGAATGTTCTATTGGTTTAAGCAATTCGTTTTTTTATAAAAATTTACAACCCGGGTGAAAATTATCATATATACTCATATAATGATATACTTGGTTGTATGTATGATCCTATACACACATCTTCATATATGAATTCTTGCATTGTTGCATGCATGATAATATATATCACGTACGTCCATATATGGAGCCATACAGATTTATTTTTTTTTTACTTGATTCATATTCTACCGAATTAAGATCCGTGTGAACGATATTAAGTTACACTGAACCAAAAACAGCTGTGAAATCAAATGAAATCCATATTAAATTGACGAATGGGGGTGATCACTATAAAACTAACAAAACGCGTCCATCAATTTAATGCATTGTTTAGTAGATTTATATTTTGACGTTTAACTATTTTATGTGGTGTTATTTTGACAAAATATCGTCAAATGTATTAACAAGAATTAGTTGTATTAACAATTATATTCAATCAAATTGCATAATGATTTTGTTGTTTTACCAATGCATTTTATTCAATTCAACAATGCATTTTATTTAATTACCCAGCTAAAAATCGACAAATATGCATCCATACAGGTTAAATGTATGTATGTTCATTAGAGTGGGCCGAACTTTGCCGAATTGCGAATTTCAAAAACGGGGGGTGCGGAAAAGTTGCGTATGCGTCCAGTAAACAGTAAAAAATAAAAATTTTGAAAATCGGTTCACGTTCAAGGTCCCCGCAAAGCGGTTGAAATTTCGAAATTTCGGAAAGTTTAAAAAAAATCCTTAAATTTTTTAAAAAAATATTTGTTGTTGTGATATATTATTTCTAATAAATTATAGTTCGCTGAATCCAAAAAAAATAAAATTTTTTTAATCGGCCGAAGGGGTTTTGAAATATTGCTACTTGAATTTTGCAAAGACGATTTTTCATTTTTCAGTCGAGCTTTCAAAAAGTTAGTCTAAAAATGTTTTTAATTTTTTTCATTTTTAAATCTACTATCTCTATAAAATTATCTTCTATTTGAGTGTAAAAAAGTTGAAAAATGTTGAAGGGTATTTCAAGGACGCTGCGACAAATGTTGTAAAAATTTTCAGAGTCAAAAGTGATTGTTTTTTGTGATCACTGTTTTTTTATTAAGTGATCAGAGATTTTATCCATTTCTTGTTTTGGATCAACATAAAATAACATTTTTATGACTGGTCCATCTTTTTTAATAATTTTGGGTATTTTGATAATAAATATAAATTAGCGTGATCGGATCTCGAGATTTGGGACACAATGCTCGAAAAGTATCCTTTTTTTGTCCACACAATGTTCGAAAAGTATCCTACTTTACATTTTTTGTTGTATTAAAAGATTATTTTAGAATAAAATTAAATACCTAATAGCTTTTTTTATAAAAGTTTTGAAAAATATTTTATACATTAATAAGTCGAGGCATGTTGCATACCATTGATATGGTGTTTCAAGTAGCTTTCCAACGACATATATTTTTATTCTGGTCCGATAAGTTTTGAGTGGAGAACTAAGCCATTGAATATTGTTATAGATCATTTTCAGCTCCATAAATCGGGAACTATGAGCCTCCAACAAAAAAGAAGTGCATTGCCGGGCTAATCATTAAAATTTTAATTAAAATAAAAAAAAACTTAACATATTTAAAAAAAAATTTATAAGTACAAAGAAAATTCCCATATTTGAGAAGAATTGATCTACACCCGTGTTCAAAATGACAAAGTGTATGCTAATTAACTTGCTGCTAACTTTTTTACACACAAATTCCCATAAGGGGAATATGCTTTTTGATTTTGTAAATCTTGCTGCCCTCCAATACAAATTTTTTTTTTATCGTTTAAATTCAGTCTTATCGTATTGTATTAACTTATATCCAATTTGATCGGGACAAAACTCGGATATAAGTTGATCATTTGATATAACTTTGTATCCTTGTAAATATAATTATATCCGATTTGATACAATTTAATAAAACCATTTTTCGGATGAAATTATATTCAGTTACATATTGGAAATATATCCATTCATACATACTTTTATATAAACTTTTTTACTCGGGATGTTACTAGGTAGAAGTCTCATCGGTGGACATGCCCTCGTTAAAATAATGGGTTTTGCAATAGAAAAGTAATAACTTAGCTCGTCATTGCGAAACCTTTATTTTTACAATCAAAACTTATAAAACTTTAAACTATAAAAGTTTTTGTTAAACATATATAAATTTCAATTTGTATAAATAAAAAAAAAACAACTCATTACTTTAAAGTAACTTTTAACCTAGGGGTACTGAGTAAGAATAACATATAATAAGTTAAGAATTATATCGATGGACTTGCCTTTGCTAAAATAGCAGCTTTTATAATAGATAAGTAAGAGGTTACCTGCCTTTATTTCTTCTTACAAAACTCACTACCAGGTAATATAAGGTTTTATTTGGAAGATACTGATTCCGAAAATCGATAATTTTCCTTTCAATATAAATTAAAAAATTTCATAAGATTTTTTTAAAACTCGCCTTTTTGGACACATTTTTAAAATTAAAAAATTGTATTGACTTTATAAAGAAACTATGCTGCATACCATGATATAACCATACTAGGTAGATGCTAGAGGCCAGTATGAATGTTTTGCAAGACATTCACAAAACATTTTCTTATACAACACCAAAATATTTTTTTTGTTTTCTGTTTTATTTATTTATTTATTTTTTTGTAATGATCTGAATTTTAACATCTTGTAAATAACTACAAATGGTCAATTTTTGTTATATTTAGTATTAAAAATCGTCAAATCTCTCATCAGCGCATGCAAGAGAATGTTTTGTAAGACATTCATTCAGCCCTCTAGTAGATGCATTAGAACAACAAACACAACAAACAACAACAAAAAATGTAATTGGCTACTCTTGATACATAGCGAAAGCATGCGAAAAAATCCCTCAACTGTCATAATAAAACCCTGAACTGTCAAACTCTCCCTAATGCATCTACCTAGTATGGTTGTATCATGCTGCATACGGTTTTTTTAATAACACAGTGCGACAAATAAAGACTTTTTGAAAAATGTACGGACTTGGCAGTATATGTTCGATTCTACTACCAAAGGAAAAGTGCAAAAAAATATTTGTTTGGCATAAAATGTTATAAACATTTGTTCAACGGATCTTAGCTACATTATTACCAAATATATTTAAGCGCTATAAAACCAAATCTGAATTCTTACAATCTTTTGAGGCCCATAAAAATATTGGCCACCAAAATCCCCAAACCGAGTATAGGGTTTTACTAAACCGAAAAAATTTCTCAATTGCTCAGTTAAAGATATCCTATTTGTTGTATCGTGCTAACAGAAATCATTGGTAAAAGTTAAATTGATAAAAATATAACATTTGACAATAGCACGATACAACATGTTTACGTAGGTTTAGTGTACTATGTTTGTGTGTGGTAACAGATAGAAAACCCAATAGGAAATCGTTGTTAAAGACAAATAAACATTTTAACAACTCTGTTTTTTGTTAGGACGATACAACAGATAGCACACCCCTTGTGAACAACCTAATTAATTTAATAAACTACTTCCCAATTTTTAACTTATACGCTCAAAATAAACCCAATTTTTATAAATTCGATATCTTTGGGTGTATGTATCTGTTGAAAAACTTAGAAAATTTGCATTTTAGCCGACGTTAGCCGATTAGCCGCCGCCAGTCGACACTATTTTTTAAGCCAGCCGCCGCCGATGCATTTGCGGCTCATCTCTAAAAATCAATCGCCGCCGACCAGTTTAGCCATTAGCCGCCGCCAGCCGACAGAATGGACCGGCTTGTATTTCTGCTGAGCAACTAATATTTGGTTCACAATGTCTTTTACTTTTTTGTTCTAACAAGTTATAAAAACATTATTCGTGTGAAAAATTTTTAAAATCTGAGTGTATGCTGAGAATGAAAGAAGACAAAATATGGAATACATTCATTAACAGTGGGTCTCATGCTGTAGGTTTAACTTTAACTTAACTATAAACAGAAGAAAATGTCAAAAAATTTTGTACAAAGTAACAACAAATTTTTGGGTTAACTATTAGGTAACGCTTAAACCTGCAGTATGAGATCCACCGTAAGGGTATGACAATTTTGTTTAATTTTTGTTTATTTTAAATAAATAGTGATATTATTACAAACAATTCGATATCGTTTTTTTTATTGACAACTAATTTAAAATTAATAAAAATGCATATTAACTACAATATTAATTGCAATTGGTCTATATGACGCGTTTGAAAAAAACAACACTTTACTAAAAAAATAAAAATGCCCTATTGGCAGTCCGTCTCCGATATACACAAATTGACTGCACTTGAAAGTAAAAACCATACGTCAGTGTGGCAACATTTGCGAAAAAGGTGACAAGGAGGAGATAATAAGATAAACCAAAAAATCTAAAGTAGAATGTTTGTCTGTCTGTTTGATCACTTCTGAGAGTAAAAACAATAACAGAAAGCTGAATAGGAAAGAAAACTATGAATTAGCCACAGTATAAGCAAGGCCTTACATAGGTGATACGGCTAAGCTGTCGAACTCTAGTATAGTTACGTTTGTAATGTAGGAGTTCATGGGTTTGATTCTACAGCCGACAGGTTGTTGAGAAAATTATCATATAGAGACAATCTGACAATAAAATATAAACAATAATACAATTTAGTGGAAAATCACTGATGAAGCCTGTCCATAAAAAAGGCAGAAACTGAATCTAGTCTGATTTGTAAATTAATAATGTGTTTATAACTTTTGAAAAAATGTTTATTCTTCTTCTTAACCTCAAACCTACTATCCATGTGAAAATCGAAATATATATGAACATACATGATCATGCATTAACTAGTATATGATCATGCATGGGCATTAGGGTGGCATTGAAATGTATGGAGCAATTTGAACTTTGGATTATCGCTTAGGTCTGCTCGGATTATCGTGACACTTGGTCTAAATATCATATGGTGAAAATTTGAGCTAATTTGGATAACTCTAAGCCGTGGACCCTAGGGGTCAAAGTTCAGATTTTACGAATTACTGTATTTTTACCTACACCCAAAAAATTCCATAGTAGGATAGTCAACAAAATTCATAGTTGGTATAAAATAAATTTAAAATGACTATGTATATGTAATTACAAATAACTATATTTTTAGATAAAAATATTAATGTTATAATCACCATGTGTATTCAAATTTAAATAGAAACCGTCAGAAATATTTTTATTACAACAAAACCTAAAATTTGAAAAAAATTTATTCATTTAAAACTAAAATGCAAATAATTTTAAAGAAATTTTATTGTGCTAATCCAAAATTAAAGGTAAAGCCATAGAGAATTTGAAATATTGAGTTAATTCCTAATCGAATTTTTTTCCTCCAGGCCATAATAACGTATGTATCACCAAATGTAACAAAAAAATTTCAAGGGAGAAAAAGGAATTTATGGAGCATGTTTTCAAATTTTATTATTTAAATTATTTTGCAATTATTAATAAAAGTATAAAAACTTAAGGTCTGTGGTCTCTTTATATGAACAAATAAGATGAAATGAAAAGATTTATGGTTTATATTAACGATTTATAAATTGTTCGTAGTTAATATACACTACGTTGCAAATTTCTGTTACATTAACTACATAATCGTTGCCAGCCACTTTCTCATAGTTGAATTTTATATCTAAATAGAACCTAGTTATCTTCTACCATTTCAAACCCACCATGACATAGTGAGGGTTATTTCACCTATGGCATAGTTGGAAAAGTAGTGATCAGCAACTACGTATTTTTTAGGGTGTAATTTAATTGTAGAAATACTTATATTTCAAAGCATCCTGCTAAAAAGTTGTAAAATTATTGTAATTAATATTCTAAATTACAATATGAATTTTTTATGAAAAAATTAACCCTTCGGTGATACCGGGGTCAAAATGACCCATTTTTTAAACACGATTTAAAACCCTTATTGTCGAAATACGATTAAATAGCAACTATTTTTTATTATAGTCTGACATTTTTTTATAATAATTTATGAACAAATTAACCCTTTTGTGCCACCCGGGTCAAAATGTCTCATTTTTTAAACACGATTTGAAACCCTTGTTGTCCAAATACGATTACTAAGCAACTATTTTTAATTATAGTCTGAAATTTTTTTTTTTTAATTTATAAAAAAATTAACCCTTTTGTGTCACCCGGGTCAAAATTACCCAGTTTTAAACACGATTTAAAACCCTTTCTATCCAAATACGATTAATAAGCAACTATTTTTAAACTAACATCTAAAGATTAAAAGGCCGCCCAGGGTGCATGATAGGTATTGATGCAAAGTTAAAAAAAAGGGAAGAAAACCATGAAAAACGTCAACAAGCATTTGAACTTAGAAGACAATAGCTTCTGGAAGCTCCATCAACCTCAAAAGGTAAATATATATTTAAAAGTATACCCATTTTAACCAAACTGCATCCATATAAAAATCGAAAGATTTCATCTCACCGAAAATTCGGTTGTGAAAACCGAATTTACAAGGTTGCGGTAACCATTGAAAATCGGTTGCGGCAGCCAAATTTGTTATAAGATAAGTTCCAGAGATGCAGTTCATTTACTAGTTGCTGTTCTGGATGCAGTTGGGCTCAGCTCATCCGAATTTATTATAAACCGTAATTCGATTCGTCAGCAAAGGCATGCGTTGCGCAAAGCAAAGAGCACAAACATTGTATCAACGTTTAAACAAAACTCCCAACCTTTAACAATCCACTGGGATACAAAACTTTTACCTAGCGTAACAGGAAAATCCGAAGACCGTCTCTCAATAATAGCAACTGCTCCAAAGACAGAACAAATATTAAATATTCCCGATATACTATCGGGAACTGGCCTAGAAATTGCATCTGCAGTCTACGACACTCTTGAAGACCACAATATTTTAGACAAAACCGAGGCCTTTGTATTTGATACAACAGCGTCAAACACAGGCAAATTTAGAGGAGCCTGCAGTATTTTAGAAAAGCGAATCGGACGAGACATTTTATTCCTTGGCTGCAGACATCACATTTTGGAAATTGTGTTAGCAGGTGTATTCGAGAAAGAAATGGGCGTTTCAACTGGCCCTGAAATCACTATATTCAAAAAATTTAAAAAGCATTGGCCCAAAATAGATCAAAACTAAATTTCGACGGGATTTACTTATCCACGTTTTAAAACTATTTTAGGTGATGAAAGTGATTAGATTTTAAGCTTCGCAATGCAAAAGATTAGAGTGGACTTTCCACGGAGTGATTACCAAGAGTTTCTTGAGTTAATTATAATCTTTTTGGGTGGAGTTCCTCCCCGTGGACTAAAAATCAAAGCCAGGAGCTATGCACCATGCTAGGTGGATGGCCAAAGTTATTTACTCTTTAAAAATTTTAATTTTTCGGGATCAATGCCCTGAAATAACCGAATCAGAAATAAATGGTTTACTTGAAATTGCTGGCTTTATTATTAAGTGTTACTCCAGATTCTGGTTCAATGCAGACAAAGCAGAACAAGCGCCTGTAAATGATTTAGAATTTTTAAGAAAATTAGAAAGCTACAAAACTATTAATATAAATATAGCAGAAAAGGCTATATCTAAATTTATCAATCACTTATATTATTTAAATGAAGGATGTGTGGGATTCGCTTTATTCGATGATAGAATTGACTGCGAAGCGAAAGCCAAGTTATCTGAAAAGATGTGCTTGAGTTATTTTGAAGAAGAAAATAATGAAGAAGGTGAAGAAATTTTAAAAAAGCTACTTATCAAGAAGGAAAATCTAAAAGAATTCATTGACAGAGACAATTCATTTATTCTAAATGACTTGTTCTCTAAAAATACTAAAAGGCTTTTGAATAGGTTCGATATTCCAACAGATTTTTTAGAAAGAGACTCAAGTACTTGGAATGATTTGGAAGAGTATAGAAAAGGAAAGGAAATTATTCAAAACTTAAAAATTGTAAATGTAAATTGTAAATAAAACTAGTTCAAGATTACCACGAAAAAATTACAAAAGATGAAGAGCAGAGGCAATATTTATTTAAAGTAATACAAAATGTTATTAATATTTCATTCGAAATTATTAATTTGGTTTTATGTATGTTTTAATTTTTCAGGTTGTACAAAATTATAGACAACAATATTCAAAAGAAGGAAATTTAAAGGACTTAAGAAATGATTATTATTAAATAATGAGTATTTTCAAATTTTATTTTTCAAAAATTAACAAAAAATCACATTAATTTTTCAAAATATCACACTTGTTTTTCAAAAAATAGCAAATGTAATTAAAAAAGCCCCATTTAAAATTCAAAAACATCATTTGTAATTTAAAAGAATTCCAATTGTTATTAAAACAAGTGAAATGGTGTAAAAATTATAATAATTTTTATTGTCTTTAAGTGTATTTGAAAAAAATTTAATTTAAAAACTTAATAATTTATTTAAAATAATTATTAAAATAATTTTCAATATGCAAATCTAAAAATTTTTGTTTTGTTATTTGAGATCTTATGGCTCAGAACTATTAGTATTTGAACTCTGAACTACTTTTTACGTGTTTTTGGATATACTACATTTTTTTCTAAAAATGGGTCATTTTGGCACCCATGGAACTAAAGGGTTAATTTTTTTTTATATATATATTTAAAATTGGTATTTAATGCATTAATTAGAGCAATTTTACTAATGTTTTCAAGATTCTAAAAATGGGTCATTTTGGCACCCATGGCACTAAAGGGTTAATTTTTTATTATATGTATTTAAAATTGGTATTTAATGCATTAATTAGAGCAATTTTACTAATGTTTTCAAGATTCTAAAAATGGGTCATTTTGGCACCCATGGCACTAAAGGGTTAATTTTTTTTTAAATATATTTAAAATTGGTATTTATTGCATTAATTAGAGCAATTTTACTAATGCTTTCAAGATTTAAAAAAAAAATTCGATTTCTTCAAGCAATTACAGCTAGATATACATTTGTTCGAAAATCTGAACTTTGACCCCTAGGGTCCACGCCTTAGAGTGGTCCGATTTCGCTCAAATTTTCTTCGGATCCGAAATTTGAGGGTACATGACCGTACATATTCATATATGACCATATATGCTCATATATGATTCATGTATGCTCATATATGATCATATATGGTCGTATTATTTTTGTATAGACTAACACTCAGGGGATGCCCCCTACTAATGCAGTGCATTGTGTTGATATCAGGAAAATAGGTTGTGGGAAGGAGGAAAGAGGGAGTAGTGTTTGTGGACATTTGATTTGAATTTCCCTACATTGAAACTATCAGGGAAGACATTCGCGGGGAGTTTATTCCACATACGGGTGGTTCGACTAATGAACGAATTTTCCCTACAATGCGCTGTGCGATCCACTGGACAATCGACTACAAACGGATGAGATCTACTAGATAAGCGTGTGTTCCGAGCAAAAACATGGGACCTAGGAATAAGTTCACTTATTTCGTTAGAACACTTCCCATGGTAATATCGATAGAACAGTGTTACACAACCCACATTCCGTCGATGCTCCAATGAATCAATAGAGCTGGATACCCAACTGTCATTGATAAGCGCCTTCGCCCTCCTTTAGACACGGTCCAGAAGCTCCAAAATATACTTTGAAGCCCATATATGGGAGTTGTATTCCATCTTCGGTCGGATATAGGTGGTATAAATAGTAAGGAGATCAGAGGGAATGAAATATTTACGACACCGGTTAAGAAAACCAAGACACTTGAATGCTTCTTTCGACACTTGTACAACATGATTTTTCCAGCGAACATCACGTTGGATTCTCATGCCCAGAACATCAAGAGCTCCAGATTCCTAAATATTGATACCACACATGTGGGCAGCTGACGTTGATGATCCTATGACCCTATGGGTCAGCAAACAACATTGGGTCTTGCGTGCATTAAAATCGACCCTTTTCCTACGACCCCACTCGGAGATTGTCAATAGATCATGACTGTGTGTGTCATTCATAATCTACCTTTTGCCCCCAACCTCCGCAAGGCTTGGTCTATGATCGAAGGAATATCAATGATAAATGTTGCTGTCATCTGCGATAGAGTAGATAGGATTTGAAGTTTGAACAAGAAAGTCGTTTAGAAAGATAAGAAAGAGAGTAGGAGAAAGAACGGGGCCTTGCGGTACCCATGCATTTAACTGAAACTCATTGGATGAGACCCCATCTTTAACAACTCCTATAGTACGATCCCTGAGAAAGCTCGATATGAATCGACAGAAGTCATTACCAACACCAAAAGCAATAAGCTTGGACACTAGTGCTTTTTGCCACACACGATCGAACGCCTTGGAAATATCCAAAGCAACTACTTTACTTTCACCAAATCTGTGAATGGACCGACTCCAACGCTCCGAAAGAAGCGCCATCAGATCTCCCGTTGAATGGGATAAGTGAGTTTGACTCCAGATAATTAACAAGATGGTAGTTAACCATGCTCTCCTCCTTCGAGAGCGCAGAGCATATTGCAATTGGGCGGTAATTTTCAGGGTTAGCCGCACCCTTTTTTGGAATTGGCTGAACATTGGCAATTTTCCAACACGATGGAAAGATAGCCGTACGGTATGACGTGCTCGAGAGGGTTGCCAATGGACGCGATAGCGTCGAAGAGTACTGTTTACAGTACCAGTGCTGGAATGCCATCCGGGCCCGATGACTTACTTACGTCGAGATTCGTGAGAACTCTTCTACTACAAAGAATTGCCTCAATTATTGAGAACACTTTATGTCAGGAGCAATCATGATTCAGACCCGGAAGATCATGTGCGGATCACATTAATACCATTCGCATCCTCATTGACCAGTCACAAGAGCACAATTCCTATCTATATATGTTGTTTGTAGATTTCGAGCGACCGTTTGACACTGTCTTTAGACCAGCAATCTAGGCGGCTCTTAGAAGTAAAGGTGTTCCCGATAAAATTGTTGACCGTATCGGGAACTGTATGATGGTGCCAAATGTACAGTAAAGTTTGATGGACTGGAAGGTCGGTCGTTCATGCATAGTGCAGGTGTCAGGGAATAATGTGTTTTGTCTCCAATATTATTCCTTGGGGTAATGGAGCAAACAAATATCGAAGCTAGAAATGGTATACGTTAGAACTTGCAGGAACGCCTAAATGACATCGACTATGCGGATAATATATGTTTAATGGCGCACCGATTCGATGACATTGAACAGAGGCTTATAAGTCTTGACAGGAACGCAAGAAAAGTTGGTCTTAAGATAAACGTCAGCAAGACTAAACTGACGAGAATTCGTACTAAAAATATAACCCCTCTGTCATTAAATGGATCCATAACCAAGGACTTTGACTTTCTGCTACCTTGGCAGTCGTATAACAAAGGATATTGGTTCTGGTAGAGATATCGAAAGACCGCATTAACAAAGCCAGAGTCTCATTCCACGCGCTTTATAAAATATGGCGTGCAAATAACAACTCGCGACCCACAAAACTTAGAATCTTCAACTGTAGTGTAAAATCGGTTTTGGCCTATTGATACTCCATTTGGAGCACAACGAAAACCACTCATAACAACCTACAAACTTTTGTAAACCACTGCCTCAGACAAATCTGCCAAATATTCTAGCCCCGCTGGGTAACCAATGAACAGCTGCTATGTTATGCTAATTGTGAACCGATTGAGACCGAGATCAAACGTCGAAAATGGTCTTGGATTGGCCATATATTACGCAGGCCTATAAATGAAATACCTAGAGCCGCTCTTGACTGGAATCCCCAAGGCCACCGACAACCGGGTCGCCCATGTAACACACGGTTGAGGGTGGTGAGAAAAGAGGACAAAAAGCGTAACACGACGTGGAATCATATCAAGTCTTTAGCCAATGATCGAAGAGAATTTGTAGATGCCCTTTGTTCAACATGAACTTCTATATAAAATAATATTTCAATGATGTATAAACTGGTTTTGTAATACACTCAGCTAGAAATATTTTAGCCCTCTAAAAAGGGGCCAAAAAAGTCCCTTTAATTGAAGAGTTAGAGGGTAAGAAAGTTACATAAAAATGTTCCTCGTAGTATTTTACATAAGTTCGCTGAACACATCCTAACACAACCTAAAATGGAAGATTCCTAAGCCGATTCACAATAAACATTTGCAAAAGGGGGTAATACAGTTTACAGAACTTTGTTATTTTTTTTTTTTTTGTTGTACACGCAAAAAAAAACAGTATTTTTACACTGTTCGAAGCGAACTTTGTAACTTTTTTATATAGAGTTCTCCGGGTTTATAAAAGTGAAGTATACCGTCAATACAGTGGTTAAAATTATGAATTTATAATCCTAGTCAAACCAACATAGTTCACGAACTATACACAAAGTTCTCTTGTGCATTATAATATTGAGTTATGTGTTATATCTATTCACTAGTTTTTTTATTCCATACAATAAACTTAGGTAATCTGCAGATAAAACTGTACAATAGAGTGTCTCTTAAAAATAGATTTGTCATTACACACCCCCAGTTTTATTGGAAATGGTCCCAAATGGAAGAAATCGATTTTTTTTTTGGAAAACGTTAACCCGTGCCGAAAGTTGGACGAAAATGGCCTATTTTGGTAAAAAGGTGTATTACATTAAAAATTCCCAAAATTTGAAATTTCTAAAAAAATATTTTTTATTCCATTTATTCATTTAATATAGTCAAAATGATTCAGACATGGAATTTTGACTTCATCGGAAAATTATGAAAGATGTTATTATGTAAATTTCCTAGTTGGGCGTTTTTGGCCAAAAGTATAAAAATTAACCCCATCTGGATCACGTTACATAAAATAATTATTTTTATCCAGTTGAGATTTTTTTTATCAATTTAATGGCTTTACAATCTCGTAGTCATAATTAATATTAAGTTTCATGGGCCTTTTCTGATCCCAGGCCACTAAGGGTTTAATATTTTTTAATCAAATGTAAAGATAATTATATTCTAACCAAATTTAAGTGTTGTTTTTCTGAAAACTGTGTAAAATTTGATGAAAACATTAAACTTTTGTTAAATTTTTGACAAAAATGAGCAATTTTTGTAAAATGTCCTGGAAAGCAGTCGCTCCAAACACAAACTCGAATTATCATTTTTCCAATTTATTTTTTTTCTTTAATATCAACTATTATGTGGTACAAATAGCAATCGACATCTCCAAATTAGGCATTTTAAAAAATCTTTAAAATTAATTTTAAAAAAACACGTTTTTGCATTTTTATAAAATTTGTGGGTCAGTTTGGATTCCAGACTAAAGTGGGTTAATGATATCCGATGAAGTCAAAATTCCACGTCTGAATTATTTTGACTATATTAAATGAATAAATGGAATAAAAAATAATTTTTTACGAAATTTCGAATTTTGAGAATTTTTAATAATAATACAATTATTTTCCAAAATGGGCCATTTTCGTCCAACTTTCAGCACGGGTTAACGTTTTCCAAAAAAAAATCGATTTCTTCCATTTGGGACCATTTCCAATTAAACTGGAATGAACGAAAATAGACAAATCGCTATTTTAAGGGACAGTCTACCCAGCAAAATCTTTCATTACCAAATAAGTAGTTATATAATAGAAATTCATAGCTCCACACAACTTATTTTTTGGCGTCTAAACTCATTATTTTTGTTTGGCGTGGTCGTTTTTATAAGTAGTCACGCTTACCCGCTCGCTTACGAAAAAATGAGAAGTAAGTAGTTATGAGATTCTGAATAATAAGTGGTTACAAACAGGCTTACAAAAAGTTGAATCATAAGTGGTTATCCGACTGCTTACTTGATTTTAAAAATAAGGAGTTACACAAAAACTATTAGCTCCAGAAAATACATTCAGAGAAATTAAAGTTTTTGCTAGTGTGTAATTTTAGAACTCGTCATAATAATTTTAACACAAAACATATTTACATATGTATAATAAATAAAAATCTATAAAATTTAACTTTATAAAAAGTGCTTATTTAAACTATTGCGAGTAAGTCATTATTTTATATTTAAAAGTAATGACTACAATAGGCCGTTATTAGCAAGTCATTGTGTTATATTACAAAATAATGCAAAAGGTAATGATATATCATTATTGGTAATGCAGACAGCAATGAGGTGTCATTACCAATATTTTGCTGGGTAGTGTACAACATACCAAAATATAACTTCGTAGTTACCATTGTAAGACATGGTTACTTTTGACTACTCGATACTTTTCAATTGAGTACACTATACCAGTCAATACTTTCTTCCTTCATAAAAATCCATTTCATTTTTTGTTTTATTAAAAAGAGTGTTGTATGTTTCTGTGTAATTTTAATGGTAAAATTACGTATTTGTGTGCAAAAATACAATCCTAAAAGTATTGAGTAGTTACTTTATAGCATTAAGTACCCTAAAAAGTAGTCAGAATTCTCAGTACCCAATAATTTTACAGCATTAGTGTTTTTTTATTTAATCAACGTTTTGTTTGTAGAACTTATCTTATAATTCCCATACTTTTTTTTTTGATAACTAGTTTCCATATATATTTTCACATTCCCATACAAACTGTTAGTGAACGGAACGGAAATCACTTATACATCAAAAAGAAGGGTTTTATACAAAGTCGACAAATATTTGCCAGCTGTGTGTGTGTGGAATAAGTAAAACGAAAACATTTGAAAATTACAAACTAGAAACAAAAAATAAAATTTAAATATTTTTTTCTTATAGTTAAAACAAAAAAACATCAAATGTTTTTTGTTTTTTATTAAAAGAAAAAATTTTAATTTGCCTAAGTTTTAAGTATAAATGTCATTACATTTTTTTTATATTTATTTACTTTTATAAAAAGCCCTATAATGCGTCGTTAAAACTTTTGTAGTTGTATAATATATAATAAACTTAGGCAATTTATACATTAAAATTAGTTGCTTAAACACCTTTTTTCTTTGCGTGTACAATGTCATATATTTTTATGACTACATATATAGGTTTTTATAAATATTTGATTTGGAATTTAAAATTTGTCTTACACCGAAAAAATTGTTTCCCAAATATTAGGTCATTTGAACTAAATTTAAAGAAATTTGGGAATGATTTGGCTCCAAGGAAATTTTAACTTAAATCGAGTACACAATTTTCTTAAAAAAAAGTTAAAACAATTAACTTAAATTAAGTACATTTTTTCTGAGATTTAGTAAATACTGTTTTAATTTTTCTGAAAATTTTATTAAAATTTAGTATGTATTTTACTAAAATTTAGTATAAACTTGTTCTTAAATTTAGTATACATGTCTTAAAATCAAGTCAATTGTTCTTAAATTTAAAGAGGCTTTGAACTTGTGCTAACGCAGAATAAACTTATTTTGAGTTCATATGTTATGCTCGTATTAAGAATATCCAAAAAAAACCATGCAAAAAATTGCAGGTATTATTTATTAATTTTTAATTCTCATTAGGTATAAATATTCAAATATATAAGTATTTTAGTTTCACTACCAAAAATCTAAGTAATCAATTACATATATGTTTTTTACGAAAGTATTGACGAAAATAATTTTAATATTTTTTTCGTTAATATAAATTTGTGTGAAATTTATTACTTAAATTTTCTTCACAACACTAAAATACTTATATGTATAATACAAACTACAAACCAAATAAGAATTCCATAGGTTATAAAATATTTTCAGGAATACGAAAGAAAATCTTTACTAGAATTTAACTTGGTTTAAAGAAGTTAAAATGTTTAAACTAAATTTAAGGAAGTTCATTATTTGAATTTAGTTTTTCATACAATTTTAAATTTCATAATTTTTAGTTCAACCAAATTTAAGATTTTTAACTAAAAATAAATACATTTTTCAACAGTTTTAAGAAATTTTAACCTAATTCAAGAAAATAAATTTAAGGAAAACGTTTTATTATTTTTGAGTTAATACGAATTTTGGATAAACTAAAATCAAATAAAATTTGCATTATTTGAAAGCAATTTTACTTATTGGAAAGAAATTTAACTCATTTTTATTAATAACTCATATACATTGTTTTAATAAAGTGAAACCTTAATTTTAGTTCATACAATTTTTTGAGTGTAATAATATTCGATTTGTGTTCGCATTAAAAAATAAACGCCCGAGTAAAAACGTTTATATATAATAATATATAATGTTATATACCCATATATGTTTTTGTACGCCAGAGTACCGAACATAAGTATATGTATCCATATATAATTTTTTCCTTCTCAAAAAATTGTAATATGATGTCATATTTATTTGCATCTTATTACATATCGACCAATATGTATTTGTATATTGCATATACAGTTAGATACGGTTAATATAATTTTATATGACGTTATATATACCTATTTTGTACATAACCTAAAATAATATTTATTTTTATATGATGGCATATTTAAAAAAACACAATTTCGTTTTGGATGTAATTGTATATAACCCCATTTAAAGTCACAGAAGAAAATTTGTCAATCGTATTTGGATATAATTATATATTACATCAAACACTACACATTTTCTGTCTCATTTTGTAAAAATCATATAAAGGGACTTTTGACAAAACAATTTAAAATTTTTGTCGACAATATAACTTCTGAATTCGCATATTTCTGTGTGTTACTTATATTTTCTACATTTTATACACTAAAATATGTGAAAACTCTAAAATCAACTTTATTTTCGAAATTTCATTAATATCCGTTTGACAAAGAACTTATTTCATTTGCAGCATTTTGAGTCTTCACTATAGTGTATTTTCCGTGCACAATTTTAAAAAGAAAGTAATAAATTGTAACATTTATTTTCTTAAATCATTTGGACAAAACAAATTATTTTACCTTAAGCTCTTAAAGTTCTATAAAATCTAAAACTTGCTTTTCTAAAACAACAAAAGTCGAAATGAATTACAAAATATCAAACAATTGATTCTAAGTTTTTTTTAAAAATTTTTCAAGAGACTATTAAAAATAAAATTTGCAATGCAAAGATATTGGCCCGTAATCATAGTCATAGAAAAAGTATACTTTAAGAGTTCTAAAGTGTACTTTTGTAAAAAGTATACTTTAGATCTACTATAAGTAGACAATGAAAAATATACTTTAATCGTTAAAGTGTGTTTTGAATTTAAAACTAGCTGAAGTTGGTTTTAACTAATTTAACAAAACCTAAAATCAGCTGTTGTTCTCCAAATAAATTTGTGAGAAAAGAAAAATGTTTGAAATGCAAAACATTGAAAGGGATTTTGCAATAACTGAAGATTTAAATGGAGGAAGAAAACCCAAAATATACAATTTCACGATCGTTGCCAGCAGAAAGCATAGCACCCCGAATCGCTTTCCAAGAATTTTTCTTTTTAGCGATCATTGAGGCGTCGTTGCCCTTGTTTTCTATTATATCCAAATGATTATTGATGCACTCCCGAAGGAATTCTTTTTCAGCGGTACCCCAGTTCGCCTCCCGCTCCCTTGGCTTTTTCAGCTCCTGTAAAAAAGTTGTAATGTATTCATCGCAATAAAAAAATGTATTCATCGCAATAAATGAAAAATATAATAAAATTTTACTTTTTCAGGATTTCCCATTGCAAATGACTTTACTAAACTTTTCTGTTTTCTTTTTGTGTTGATAAAAAAAAATCACCTGATCAGTGTTGGCACTTGCTTATATTTTACTACAAAGTGTATGCAAACATTTTGTACTTTTGTTGTGACACCCATTTAAAGCCGGTTCAACTTAAAACTGACTTTATTTTCGACTATAATAGCAAAATAGATAATAACATGTTTTTAAATTAAAGTCATTTTTAAAAAAAAGTCGACTTTAGTGCGGGACTATGATTACGGGCCATTCTCTATAATTTTTTTTATAACACAAGCTTTTAAACTTTGTTAGAAAATTTATAGAAACAGTTTAAAGCAACATTAAAGGTGTTTGTGCTTTTCTGTAACATATTCTTTTGTCAAAATCCAAAAAAATTTAATAATTTTCATAAAGTTTAATGTTAAAGCTAAAAAATCATGAACTTTTCGCGACTTAGGTCTTACAAAAATACGCACTCTCAGGTAATTATTTCTGCAAATATTTAAGATTTCAGTAAAATTTTAGTGCATAAACCGGGTACAACAATATATGATTTTCTATATGTTTATACCAGCTCAGCTATAATTTTATACCACTATATAAAATCTGACCAAATTGTATCGCGCCATTATTCGGATACATTTATATCTGATATTATCAAATTATAACTGAATTGATGCAAACTTACGCAATTATATGGGCCCATTTCTCGGATAAAATTGTATAAAGACATATGTTAAATTACATATGACTATATAAAGCCCCATATCAATATTTTTTAATCGGGTGGTTAAGATACTAATAATTTGAAATTTTATTAGCAAATATAAACAATTTTTAATTTTCCGCTTATACGTAATAATATTGTCTGTTGACAAGGTACTCTATTTCCATTTATACATGTAATGGAAATAGAGTACTTTTCGGTTATAGTTAGGGTTGCCATATCGCAAAAGTCTAATAACTTGACACTTCGCAAAAAATAACTGGTATAAAAAAAAAACTTGACAATAAAAAAAATTTAATGTGCATATGTGTGCAGTAGGGTGATTCTTAGTACAAAAATTTATACTTTTTGAATACACTCGCCATTTTATTAAGATTCATAAAAAAAAAAATCATTTTTTTTGGTATTTTTGGGGACAAACTCGATAGTGCTACCAGCCATTGAAGTTTGGACATATGGGTTAAGTGGGCCAAATAATAAAAAAACAAAACTGACGAAATTGATTAGTGTTTTATTTTTTTTTTTGTAGCATTTATTCCTGTATAATAAGAAGAAAAAGATGAAGTCTGCAAGAAGTCGTTGACATTTTCAAACTTTAGGCCAAAAAATATATAAACTTTCCATAGTTTTCGAATCGTCAATTTGAAATTTTAACATATATTTTCTGAAACGTAGAAAACCAAAACTTTTTTTTTTTATAAATTTATTAAATGGATGATATATATTCAAAATAAAATAGCACTTAAGGTTTTTCTTGTCCCAGTAAAATTATTGTTTACCGATTTTTAAGGAAAACCGTCTTTCGTAAATCTCTACTCACGCTCTCAAAACCAAAGATATACCTTAACCGCCATTTTATTTTAATAATATATCAACAATTTAAGAAATTTATGAAAAAAAAGTTTTGGTTTTTACGTTTCAGAAAAGAAAATATGCTAAAATTTTAAAATGGCGTTGCGAGAATTATGAAAAATTTATATATTTCTTTGGGCCTAAAGTTTGAAAGTTTCAACGACTTCTTGCAGAATCCATCTTTCTTTTCTTATTGTTTAGAAATAAATGCTACTCAAAAAAATTAAAACACTAATAAATTTCATCAGTTTTGTAATTTGCATGTTTTTTTAACTACTGATACGACAAAAATTTAATTTAACTTGACAAAATAAATTTGACCTTGGCACTTGAAAAGACCTATATTAACTTGACAATCAAGGCCATGTGGCAACCCTAGTTATAGTCCATTTAGCGATATAGTCCAAATTATACGCTTTAAATGTTTCTTAAAAGGCAATTTTACGCAAAATATTAACGATGTGGTCCATTAGCGATATAATCATATGCCATGCAACTGTGATTACAAAAAGTAAAATCATATTTTTTCAAAAGTGGATTTATTAAATCCAAAAAAAAGGTCGATTTATTTATCTCGGTTTACACATAACAATAAAACCACAAATATATGAAACATCCTGTTCGTGAATGTCAGAGAAAATACCAATGAAAGTGAAAAGAGAAATTAAAAATTTTAAAACTAATAAACAAAAGCTTTTTCTTTAAATATTTTGTATTAAATATGTTTAGAAAAAAACTACACTTCACCAAATACTCCCTCTTGGACAAGGGGAAATAGCTGAAATTGAAATGATAATTTTTCACTCTACTATAGGTAATTTAATTACATCGAATTGGTCAATATTAAATATTTCAGTGGATTATTTTAATTGTGCAGAAATATAAACTGAAGTGATGAGTCTTAACCCTCTAATGCTCTTTCTACTGATTACAATAATATTTAAACCATATATTTGGCGTTGAAAATCTACTGTGGAACAAATATCGAAATTTTAATTTATCCCTTTATTTAAGCGATATAGCACAAAAAAGGTTGAAGACGTATCTAGAAACCCAGTTTTTTTTTTTTGTTTTTTTTTTTATAAAGAAAAGCAACACTCAGGAAATTCTTCCTATTAATTAACGTGTTGCTTCCTTTGGAAAGGGGATAGAGAAGAAGTGAAAGGTGGTGAAAGATGAAGGGCTTCAAATATGCCAACACTGTAATTGAGCGAGATGTTGAATTTTTAGAACAGTTGTTGTGCGCCATCTGATGTTGGTGGTGGTTGTCAAATAATTTCGGTTTTTGCTATAAATAACACTATCAGTAAAATAAAATTACGTACCGAAAATTGTTCATCAATTGTTGTTATTTCAGAAGTTAAGGCGATTTTAGATTTTTGAAAATTACGAAATTTGGCACCAAACATAAAAAAATTTTGACGAAATTATTTCCGCTTACTACTACCTTTCAGTATATAATCTGTGTTTAATTTTAAAAAAATCTGTTGGCTAGTTTTTGAGTTAGAAAAATATTCGTAAGACGTATCCTGGCGTTATCCTGTGAGTGAGTCCTGGAGGAAAAGAGAAGAAAGAGTGTAAATGTATTTTTGGCGATTTTTCAAATATTTTGTTCTGTTTTAAAAAGTTGATTTTTTCAAATTTACTAAATTTTCACTTTACATGCTTCTGGCTTGAAAATCATTCGTTATACAAAAAAGTTTGATGGTAATTAAGTTTTCTATGGATATAATACAACTTGTTTAACAAAATATTGTTAAAGCAAAAACTATTTAAAATCTGAAGACCGCTTTTTGGCGGCCTTGGGCATTAGACGGTTAAAAGACCGACTGTTTCTATAAAATATAATAAAGAGCTTAAAGTTACAATAAAATTAGGGTGAAAGAAGTGTCGGATAGGAAAATTATGTTAAGGTAGGTAGAAGCTAACTCTATCTACTTTTTGAATTAGTAAATCAAAGTGATTAAAAAATGCGGTTATAGCCACAATACCAAAAAATTTCAAAATTGCTCTGAAATCCAAAAATTTTTAAGTTGTAAATTATTTTGAATTTTTAAATGCGGAATCGGAAGCGCCAACTAAAGCTTTTTAAACATGGTTCATTCTTCAACTTTTCCACAGCCATAAAGCTGACTAAAGGTTATATGGCATATGGGGGCATTTTTTTCGATTCACAGTTTAGTCTGGAGACATTTGATTAGTTTGGGACTGTCCTCAAACTCTATCTAGGTCTAGCGAATAGTATGATAACACTTTTGACTAATATAGAGCATACGAGTAGTTTGGGCACATTTTTGGATATGTCCCCGAACTATGCGCTTTAAATACATATCTTAATATAAGTACAAAAAGTCTCTGTATGTATGTTGGATTGGTGCTCCGATATATTTGTGAAAAATTTTTTCCCGGCATGCCCACTTTTTTCAATATATCTAAAATTCCTTTTTACTATTGTGGTTGACACTAGAGATATGTAGCTTTGAAAAGATATCAATAACTTGTAGCCAGATAGTCTCAGAATACAAGGTGAGCTCGAAGTCGAAAATTAAAATTTTTGTTTTTTTAAGATTTTTTTTTAATTTTTTGGTTTTATTCTTTTAATTTTAAAAATTCAATTTGAAATACACAGAGAATTATTTTGTATTTTTGGATTGGCCATAGTTTAAAGAAAGACAGAAAATTAAATTTTTTAAAAATGTTATCCCATTCAGGAGCGATAGTTAATTAATATTAAAGCTTTAGTTCCATTTTTCTCAGATACGGGACATAGTAAAACGCCAAAAATAGCATACGAATAATTCTCAGCCATAGGTCTATGTCTTCAAAAAGTTTTGTTAGAAAATCTACAGCGGTTCAATTTTGGTCGTGAAAGGGTTAATTCATTTTAGAGGGCTAAAATGCCTTTATTTAAAGGTGCATATCATTTATGTCACCAGAAGTTTTAATAGTTTTCGTATAAAAATTATTAATAAAATTATTTTTCTTTCATTTAAAGAAAAAAAAACTAAAAGTATTAAATTAAATTAAAAAAAGTCATTTTGGAAACACTGTATGTCAGAGAGATTTTAAATTACATTTGTCTAGCTTTTTAAGGGTATTGGAATCAATGGTTTCCACACTCTCTTTTGACAAATGTGTATTGTGCTTCATGCTTAAAATGTCAGAACTTGTGTTTTCTTACGAAAAACCTTTTGTCGACGCCGACCAACCACATTTGAAGGGTCTTGGAATCATTTGTAATAAAACTGTTAAAGATTATCAGACCAGGGTTGCCACATTCTCTTTTGACAAATATTTATTGTGCAATTCATACTTAAAATGTCAAAACTCGTGTTTTCTTACTAAAAAAAACCCTTTGTCGGCCCCGACCAACCATATAAACCGTTCAACCCACTTTGTAGTGTTGTAATTAATTGCGAACAAATTCAATTTGAGAAATCAAATAACGACAACCTTTATTTTTTGTTTCATTATCCTACATCGTTATGTTGTTTGTATACATTATTTATGGATGGATAACGATCCCAATTTTAAACCTTTATAATTTTGGAAACCGAATACACGAGTAAGTAAAACTGAGTAAAACAAACAACACTCATGCCAAATAAAAGGATAAATATAATTCTATTGTCATATAGAAATAGACTAATAACACGTTAGATATTACATAGAGAAGACGTAAATTAAATACACCGGCTTTATCTTTATTTCAGTTCTATCTTATTAACGTTAACTCTTTCTTTCAGCTACCCTTAACAAAAACAGTCAGTAGCGATTAAAGCCGGAGGCCAAGTAAAATCGCCTTTTTACAAAATAATGCCTTTGCCGAAGACATCACTTAACAATGACATTGAGTTTCTTGCAGTATGCGCTGTGGCTTTTACCTGTTGGAACCACAATGTCGGATGGTTTTCCGCAGATGATGTTACTAACTTTTCCAGCATCGTCCAATATTGAGCACCATTAATGGAATCTGCGACAGTGGCTCGTATGAATAAAAAATAGATATTACTAATAGGGGGAAATACAGGGTTTTTAAGCAATTACTTCACAAATATAGTCTGCTTGGGAGTAGACTAGAAATTTAATTTTTTAATTTTCGTTTACATTTCATGCTATTCTACCAGCCAATTGGTAAATTTGGAGTTAAAAGCCATTCCTAAGCCCAAAGTAATTACTTCGAAGTAATTGCTAAGTTTTATTCATATGACCCAGTGTCTTCACACTTCATTAAACATCTTATATTTGCATCAGTGTGTGAGGTACGTCGCGCAGTGCCCATATAACGAATAGACAAAAGTAGAAGGTTATCATAGATAAATGAAATGAAAAAATCGATTTTTATTTTTTGGTGCCGAAAGCTGGACGAAAATGACCCATTTTGGAAAAAAGTGTACTACTATTAAAAATTACCAAAATTCGAAATTAAGAAAAAAAAAATATTTTTTATTTCATTTATTCATTTAATATAGTCAAAATGACTCAGACATGGTATTTTGACTTCATAGGATATCATTAACCCACTTTAGCCTGGAATACAAAATGACTCACGATTTTGATAAAAATTGAAAAACGTGTTTTTTTAAATTAATTTTAAAGATTTTTTAAAATGCCTAATTTGTAGATGTCGATTGCTATTTGTACCACATAATAGGTGATATTAAAGAAAAAATAAATAATTGGAAAAATGATAATTCGAGTTTGTGTTTGGAGCGACTACTTTCCAGGACATTTTACAAAAATTAAAAATTGCTCATTTTGTCAAAAATTTAACAAAATTTTAATGTTTTCATGAAATTTACACAGTTTTCGGGAAAATATCACTTAAATTTAGTTAAACTATAATTATCTTTACATTTGTTTAAAAAATATTTAATCCTTAGTGGCCCGGGGTCAGAAAAGACACATGAAACTTAATATTAATTATAACTACGATATTGTAAAGCCACTAAGTTGATAAAAAAATCTCAACTGGATAAAAATAATTATTTTATGTAACATGATCCATATGGGGTTAATTTTTATACTGTTGGCCAAAAACGCCCCACTAGAAAAATTTCAGAATAACACCTTCCATAATTTTCGGAAAAATAGCACTTTAAATGAATAAAAAAAAGTTTTACACTTCACAAAAAAGACCTACTAGGAAATTTACAGAATACCATTTTTCAGATATTTATTAAATTGGATATGCGAGAAATGAAGTGGAAAATTTTTTTATCGCATATCCCAATTTAATAAAAATCTGATAAATATTATTGTGGAAATTTCCTAGTGGGTCTTTTTTTTTTGTGAAGTGACAAAATTTTTCCTCCTACGGAGTATTAACACACCCCAATAATACAAATAGGCCAGGTATTGTAAAGCTTCCGATTGATCCATTTCTATAAAACATTGATTCCTGGGAATCGCTCTCGGACATACCTCATGTGAATAATAGAAGCGTGTACATTCATCCAAAACTTGCAAACATTTTGTCCGTTTTGCTCTATCTCGTTTAGTTTCCGAGATACAGGCCATTTTTTAAAATGGCGATTTTTATAAAATAGCCCGTTTCTCGAAAACTAAGTGGGATAGAGCAAAACGGACAAAATTTTTACTCCTATGGAGTATTAACTCACAACAGTAATACAAATAGGCTATGTCTTGTGAAGCTTTCGATTGATCCATGAAACACGATGAAACAGTCACGATGAGCCTCGTGACTGTTTTATAGAATTGGATCAATCGGAAGCTTTACAAAGACATGGCCTATTTGTATTATTCGGGTGAGTTAATACTCCGTAGGAGCAAACATTTTATTCGTTTTGCAAGAATATTAAACATTTGCTGTCGATAAATGTGAATACACGTCTACTGGAAAAAGTTACTTACTTCATAAATATTACAATTTTCAAAGTCGATAATTGTCTACATATACAAAAAGTATTGTTTAAGTTGACGACTAAGGTCCAGTAACTTATTAAAAACAAACAGAGTTAAACTATAACCACAGATAAGTATTTCTATATAAATTTGACATTCATAACTATGGTTAAGCAAATGTTCATTACATTTAAAATATTATGTATCTAAATATTTAAAAACAAATAAAATTTCACTTGAAAACAGGACCACTACGAACAGTTCATTAAATTCAACATATTCTATTGTTTTTGACTGTTAATAAAATGAACCACACATTAGTCAAAACAACTAACAAAAATTACTTACAGATATACTTTTTTTTAACAAAATGACAATAAAATAAATGTTGCGAATTTTTAGTATTTTATGTTGTTTGTTTTTTATAATGACTAGGGCAAGGAATTTCATGCACTTAAAAATGGAAAATATGCGCCTAAAATATGCAGTTAAAAAAGAAAAATATGCATTAAAAATATAAGAAATATGCGGTAAAAAATTATTTTTGCATTATTTTTGCACTTTAAAAGTTAAAAATATATTTAAGTTTTTTATTTTGCAAACAGAAACAGAACTCGAAGGTTTTGCATAGGTCAATAAGTTTTTAAGAATGTTTATTTTGAATGAAAATATGAAAACATATTCATTTTTTATATTTTTTTTACAAAATAAGAAATGCTCCTAAAAATTAAAAATATGCACAAATATACATTAAAAAACACAAAATATGCATTAAATATGCATTTAAAGTCAAAATTTGCAAAAATATGACTTTTTGACAAAATATGCAAAAATATGCAACTACAAATCAATGCCATTTTGTTCTAAATTTGATGATTCGGATAATTATTTAGTCCATATTAGTTTTGGACTATCTAGAATACACATGCATTTTCTTGGAATTCTTTGCCCTAATAATGACTTACGAACGAATGATATTTTCACTTAAATCGACAAAACGGAAATACTACTTAAACAACTAACAAATTCTAATTCCACAAGTTCCCTGAGTATAAATTTTTACAACCAGGGCTGAGCTCTTTTCGAAATTCATTATTAAATAACATGCAATATAATTTCTTACTCGTATTTTAATCGGTTAAAGTATTTTTTAAAAACCTAATTATTTTTTGGAAACATCTTGAAAAATCGCGGTTTCAGTTTCAATTTAAACCGAACAGCAAACTCTACTACTGATATCTCTCATTTTCTCATTTCTATTTATTTATTTATGCGATAATTCAACTAATAAAAAATACGGAAAGCAAAAAAGAAAAAATCTGAACAATAGTCCTCCTTTTTCCATTACTCAATTACCAAATTTATAGGTTTATTTAATCATCGCAAGCCAAATTGTTTTAATTATATTGGCAGTAGCAAATTTGTAACAAAACATATTCTATATAAATACAAAAAAAAACAAAATTATCACAGATGTTGTGCATATAACAAATATGTAGTACTATTGCAGTCAGTATCTGCACACTACATTGCATCGATAATATATGGGAAGTTAATTTGATGACTTCGATTAACATCATCATTATTAAAGGCCATTCAGTTAATTATAAATGACAAGAACAAGAAAATGTTGTAAACAAAACATACAAACAGAACATACACAAAAAAACATATCATAGCTGTCATCAAATGCTTGGCCAACAAAATGTATAGATTTGTTTGTTTGTATGTCATTGATAAATTGTCCATGAAATTCAACCAACCATTCGAACAATCAACAACAGCAGCATAAAAATAAAGTAAGAGTGTTGTACTCAGCCGGGACGAATTTTGTATACCCTTCACGATTGTACGCACTTTTACAAAATAAGTACGTATTTAAAATGAATAGTGGGTGGAGTAAAAAATTAATATGCCATAATAGAAAAAATATCACCAACCAAATACTTAAAATTTGAGTAATTTTTTTAATTTTAGAAGCTTTACAATGGGACGTAGCCAAAAAGGCTGGAAAAGTAACTCAGTGTGGACAGAAAAGGTAGTTTTAAAATATCACCGGAGTGTCTCTATCCATTTTAATCTCTCTCAAACCTTTTTGTTTTTTATTTGTTCGCGAAAGCGGACACTTGTTTTGAAAGCCATATGAAAACATGTTGCTTGAGAGCGGGTTTAGCTGTGAAAACGCTGGCAAAAATGTTGAAATTGAGACGTTTTGCAAAGATTTGTTAGAGAACGCAACGAGTTCCTAGTATTGCCAAAAAAGTGAGATTAAAAACGTCATCCGTGTAACTATACATGGGCGCGTGTCACGAGGTGGTCGGGAGTCATGTGACTCATGCCTGGTTATAAGAGATAGTTATTATGATCACGTGCTTGCTGCGTGAGCGTGAGTAGGAATAAATAACTTGTTTGTGATTCGTGCGCAAGTTAAGTTTTTTCGTCATATGATATTTTTAGTAATTTTTACTGTTTTTCGTGAGAAGTTCGTGATCGTGAGTGAATTTTTACTGCAATCACATAAGCGCGCGTGAGGGGAAAAAATTATCGTGCGTCAAATATCGCTCACGCAATAACAAATTTTAATTTGGTCGGCCGAGATGATTGCAAAACCAAAGAGGACCATGGAATGTTTAGTCTCTCTAGTATATAATGTATAATCTGTAAAACACCTTCTAATTTAATTACATAATTTTCACTTAAATACAATTAGTTTTCTGCTGCAATGATCAGCCGTATTAGAACTAATTTTGCATGCTTATTTTCAGTAATATGTATTTCTCAATTTTAAAAACTTTCTTGCTAATTTAAACCACAATTGTTTTCAAATCATTCTAGTGTCGCCGGTATCAATCGCATATATAGATGGCGCGAAAAATCTGTATCACGAAAAAATAGGTTTTAGGCAAAAGTCGCATATATTACACAAAATAAATGTGGGCCAGACACGGACCAGATCAAGAGAATAAAAATACTCCAGTTTTAAGAGCAAATTAGCAACACTTTTTAAAGAATTTAGCAAACCGTGATTCAAAATTTCATGGAAATTGCTGCATGCGCAAATATAGGTACTATTTTCTATAAACTAAAATCAAAGAGTATATATTTTCTGGAGGGACTGCACATCTTATGGTGTTCTTTGCTTTTGCAGTCATACTTGGATAAAAATTAATAAAGATATATGATGAAAAAACTTTAATTTACGCACGAATCACTCACGACTTATTTTTTCGTACTCATCCTCACGCAGGAATCATGGGGTATAATAACTACTACTGACGATTACACTTGAGTCACATGACTCACGAACACTTCGTGTCACGCTCCCATCTCTAGTTAAAAACGTTTTTAATATTACTTTATTAGCAACATTGCGAATTCCTCTCAATTTATTCGTTTTTCTCTATATTTTCAAAGCTAAACCCACACTTTTAGTTGTCAAAAAAATGCCCGAGTTCGTAAACGAATAAACAAAAATATAGGTTTGAGGAAAACTGAGATGGATAGCAGTCCTCTCAAAAAATAATAGTTTTCAACATTTTTAAGAATTTTTAGTGACATACCAATATTTCGATATGTTACAAACGGAATATCAAAATTAATATAATACTCAAGCTATGGCGGAAGACATAAAAATAAGGGTAATTTTATAATGATTGTAACATCCTTACAAAAGGGGTATAGAATTTAATTTTTTTTTATGTAAGACAAAATATTTGGAAACATTTTATAAAACTTACTAACCCGGTCTTGGAGGGATTCAAAGTCTTTTGCCTTAAAACCTAAAAAATTAAGATTTGAAAAAGATTAATATATGACTCTGACTGTCCGAGTAAACGAAATTATATATAATCATATGTGGCATATATTACAATATATAATTAGACATGTCGTTATGTATAAGCATATATATTTATATATGACGTCTTTTTCGAAAAATTTTCCTTATATTATGCCATATATAATTTCATCTAATTAGATATCGGCCTTTATAATTATATATGATTATATATTACATAGCATGGCTTATCTTATTGCATATATAGTTGTATATAGAGCTATATCTTAATATATATGGCGGCATTTTAGGAATATAAAATTATATATGGTATCATTTAAAAAATATATAACTATATATGGTGCCAGTTAAACTATATATTATCATATATAGTGGCATTTAAACAATATATGGTCATATATGGTACCTCATGAACAAAATCTTTAATACAGTTGCAGATATGATAATATATGCTACTAAATATAGTGCCATATATATTTATATATGGTGTTATTTAAGCAATATATTAGCATATATGGTGCCATTTAAACCATATATTATTAGGTTAGGTTGAATGGGAGCCCGCCAGAACGGCGCGTTCACTCGGAGGCCATAAGGCCCATTGCGATTCCCTTAAACTCCCCCTCATCCACATGGAGAGAAATACCACGACCTATGTGAAAATTGAAATATATATGAGCATACATTATCATACATTGGCTCGTATGTGATCATGCATGGGCATAGATAGTCATATACGTACATGCATAGTTCAATGTATGACCATACATGATCTCATATATTTCCATATACCTTTGGATCCGAAATTTGAGGGTATATGGAGGTATATGGCCATATATGATCATATATGAGCATACATGAATCATATGTGAGCATATATGGTCATATATGAACATGCATGGTCATATACCCTCAAATTTCGGATCCAAAGATATATGGAAATATATGAGATCATGTATGGTCATACATTGAACTATGCATGTACGTATATGACTATGTATGCCCATGCATGATTACATACGAGCCAATGTATGATCACGTATGCTCATATATATTTCGATTTTCACATGGGGACTCGAAGAAATCTAAAACCATCCCGATCCTCTCAAAAAATTCGCAAGACCAAACAGGGAAACATCGCGTAGACTGTCCAGATCGTCGAAGAACCTGCATACCAGATATCTGAGTCGCCGCTCCTTCAGTTCCGGACATTCGCAAAGCAGATGATGCACTGTCTCCTCCTCCTCGTCCCCACAGCCCCTGCAGTAGTCCGCCTGGGTGTAACCCCAACGCACAGCAATTCAGCCAATCGCGCAGTGTCCCGTTAGGACTCCTACCAGCATTCCGATCGTCCGCCTGCCAAAACCAAGAAGACTCTTTGTCCTCCCCAGATCAGGCAGTGGCCATAGAGTCCGAGATATCCTACAATTGGTCAAGGTTGTCCACCTTGCCCTCGTCTCCCTATCCGATATATCCCCTATTACACCGAATAGCTCCACCAGAGGAACCAGGACCTCCATTTGTACAGGGTCCTCGACCGACTCAGAGCCATTCCTCGCACACTCGTCAGCCAGCTCGTTCTCCGCAACCCCAGCGTGTCCAGGGACCCACGCCAGCCTTACCGAGTGCCGACGAATACGGTCGAGGGATTCAAGGATTCCAGGGCTTTCAAAGCAGCAAGACTGTCCGCAAATATGCTAATGGATGATGGATCCAAATCCCGTTCCATTATCATCCGTGCGGCCACGTCAATTGCATACACTTCCGCCTGGAACACGCTACAATCGCCCGAGAGCCGTATGGATATTCGAAGGTCTAGTTCGCCGGAGTAAACTCCCGACCCTGTCCCCATGTCCGTCTTGGAACCGTCCGTGAACACTGAGATATCACCACTCCGAATAACGGAGTCAGATGCCCAGTCTTCCCTGGTCGGTACAATCATATATTATTATATATGGTGCCATTTAAACAATATATGGCCATATATGGTATCTCATGATCAAAATTTTTAATACAGTTCCAGATATGATAATATATATATATATTTGTTCCTTTTACTCCTGCAAGGAGCATATGATACTATATATAGTGCCATATATATTTATATATGGTGTTATTTAAGTAATATATTACTATATATGGTGCCATATATCATATATGGTGCCACTTCAACAATATATGCTCATATATGGGACCTCATGAACAACATTTTTAATACAGTTCCAGATATAATATATTCTACTATATATAGTGCAATATATATTGATATATGGTATCATTTAAACAATATATTACCATATGTGGTGACATTTAAACCACACATTATGATATATGGTGCCATTTCAACAATATATGGTCATATATGGTACCTTATGAACAACATTTTTAATACAGTTGCAGATATGATAATATATGCTAACATATATTGTATAGTACCATATACTTTGATATATCGTATCATTTAAACAACCCCAGTAAAAATAGTTACATATAGTCATATGTATGCATAGCGCATGGTACGGGGACATTTTTTCGATCAAGTGTTTAGTATGGAGACATTTGGTTAGTTTGGGGACTGTCCTCAAACTCTTCCTAGGTCCTGCGCATAGTATCAAGATATTTCTGACTCATATACAGCATAGTTTGGGCACATTTTTGGCCATGTCTCCAAACTATGCGCACCATATACATATATATATATATATATATATATAAAATTACTAATATATATATTTTTTTTTTTCATTTATAAATTCATCTTTATTTACAATTACAGATATCATTTTTCGAGAATTCGATTTCGAGATAGATATTACAACGACTTATATTTATAATCACAGATATTGTATATTATTATGTTATATCTCAATATTTTTAAAGGAAAAATAGGAAAACCTTTATATGACAAAAAGAAAAAATTCCAAATATCATTAGAAAATATATATGTATACCGTTGAATTATCCACAAGTAATTATAGTCATATATGTGATTAAAATTGTATCAGGTCAAAAATCAGATACAATTTCATCTGATTAACCCATAATTTAATCAGGTGAGATCTAAACTGATACAATTAGATAAAAACTGATAAACAACTGATACAATTTTATCGGGCCATTTTTGGGATCAAATGGTACATGAATGACTCTTAGTTATATATTACACTCAAAAAAAAAAGTTAGTAAAGTCAGCAAAAAATGTTGCTGTGTCAGCAAATTTTTAGTCAGGAGCGTGCTTGCAAAAAAGTTGGTAATTTCAGCAAAAGGTTTGCTGAAAATCAGCGAGCTGATTTTTACCAAAAAAATAGTAATCTTCAGCAAAAGTTTTGCTAACACTTAGTCGACTGCAAATGAAAAAAATCCTTGCTAAAATCACTGAACTTTTTGCTGAATATTAGTAGACTGAAAAAAACTCAAAAAAACTTGTAGAGAAATTTTACTTTAGTTAATTTATTTGCTGAAAATTTAAATATAGAATATGTGTAGATTTGTTTTTCTTTTTTTGTCATTTCCGTTTCCAGACAAGCTGTGACATCTACATCTTGTCTATCTGGTCTTGTGGTCCACGCTATGAATGCGGTTATCAGCACAATTTTTGTAGCAAAATAAATTAGTAAAACATTACTTCAAAATTAGTTTAGTGCTAAAAATATATAACTAAAATTTTTGCTGAAAACGGAATTTCAGCAAAAAAAAATTGCTGAAAACTAGTACACTTGATATACAAGACGTTTTACTAATTTTTCTACTAACTTATTTTTTTTCAGTGTACCACATAAAGCTCCATATTATTTTTTTTAATAGGGAACATACCATATATAGTGCCATTTAAACAATATATTGTCATATATGATGCCATTTAAACAATATGTGGTCATATGTGGTAACTCAACTACAATTAGGGTATTCAATCGATTAATCGTTATTCGATTAATCGAACAATTTTCCTCGAAAATTGTTCGAATAATTTAAAATTTCCAAATTTCGAATAACGAATAATTCGAATAATTACATTCGATTAATCGAAATTGGTAGAAAATTACAAAAATGTTTAAAAAATATAAATTTTTTATTAAAGTAAATGTGCTAAAATCTCAAAATTTTTTTAAAAAATTGTGGTAAATAATTTGCTGTAGGCTTGTACATATCCGGATTTCATTCTGGCCTAAGAAAATAATTAAGAGACGACCTTTTAGAATTTCTAGAAATATTTGTTAGCTTCAACTCAATGACAATTTCATGTTTTCAAGTAGGAGCGTTAATAAACGTCTTAAATCCCAAAGAAAAAACAAAAACAGCATAAAATTATCACAGTTTGCTTTGTCATCTTCCAAATTACTACTCTGTTGTTGTGACTTATCTAGTAAAGTAGTGGTATCTATTTATGTATAATAAATTTTTAATTATTTTTTACGACTTTTTAAACATTGATATTAAACGAAAGCAATACTAATTGTTGTAATTAATGGTATTCAGTATTATTAATTATAACACTATGCGACAGTCAAAATCGGGATGGGATGAAACCAACGGGAAATGTTATATCGGTCAAAAACAAGTTATACGTGTCCCGGCGTTTCGCTGGGTCACCCCTAGGAATCGAGATATATTTTTTTTTTTTTTTTTGAGATAACTCGAGAACCACTATTCCGATTTTGCTCAAACAATTTTAAAAAAATTAAAAATTACAATTCCTTTAATCTGTTCATATAACGTTTTTCTATATACTCAACAGTTTTGCCTGTAAAAATAAATGTTTGTTACCGCTACCATAAAAATCAATAACCTTTTATTTATTACTGTTTTTTAATATTTTAGGCAAAAAATATTTTTTTTTTCATACATTTATTTTTACCGGCAAAACTGTTGAGTATATAGAAAAACGTTATATGAACAGATTAAAGGAATTGTAATTTTTAATTTTTTTAAAATTGTTTGAGCAAAATCGGACTAGTGGTTCTCGAGTTATGTCAAAAAAAAAGACCACCAAAGGTCAAATCGATATATCTCGATTCCTAGGGGTGACCCAGCGAAACGCCAGGACACGTATAACTTCTTTTTTACCGATATAACTTTCCCCGGTAGTTTGAACCCTTCCCGATCACTGACCCCTACCATTTGTCTCACAGTGTAATTAATGCTTCATGTAATAAAGCTTGTTTAGTGAGCACTCTAAATTGATAAAATAAAAGGATGGAGGTACGGAAACGTAGAGGAAAAATCAATTCTTATCAGAATTCCTCTCTACATTTACGTTTTTATGTATTCAATGCATACGAAAGAGATACAAATTAATGTACGGGGTCTTATATTTTTCTTTAACTTTTTAACTCATTGCGGTGTGGTTCTCCCCTATTTGGATAAATTTTTAATATGTGAAAGAGGGGACAGAAAAAATAAAAATAATGCCAAAATCTGATCTCAATTATTAAATTTTTTTATTTTTATGAATTTCAGAAGAGTTACTGAATTTATTTTTGTTCCTTTTTTAAATAAAATAATTAAAAACACAACAAGTGTATGTATATTATTTTACAGAAATTTTTTTCGATTAATCGATTAATTTTAAAATTTTCGATTAACCGGTTAAGAAAAAAACCCGAATAATTATTTGCACGATTAATCGATTAAAATAAAAAGCCGATTAATTTATCATATTTACAAGAAATTGATGCCAAGATATTGGTAAAATTATAAATTAAGTAGATTATTCGAGTAAACTATGCAAAGACTTTGCAGAAAAATTTGAAAATTTGGTAAACACCCAGGTAGAAATTGCAGACGTTGCAACAAAAATTTTACTGGGAGAGCACTGTTTTTTACGAAATGCCGGTACTATTTAAAACGTGCTTTGCCAGTACTGTTTTCTGAAAAATAACGAGCTTTTTTTAATTTATTAAAATTAAAATTTTTATTAATTTTACGTATTTTTACATATATTACACAATTATTTATGTAAGAGAGACATCCATTATTTTCTTGTGAAGTTTCAAAAAAAGAATACATTAAAAATCTGTGATGTACACTAAAAGGACAGTAAAGTACCAGCAAACTACTAAATTTGTTATTAAATGTACTGGGATAATACCACAAAAATAAAATCCCAAGCATGCGCCAACGTTGAGAAATAACTACGGCCAAGCGTTTATTGGTGTTATCATTTCCACAACATGCCAGTACAGTGGAAGTTGAAAATCCGACGCATTGCCAGTACATGTACTACCTTCTCCAATACCGGGCCGACATTGTGCCGTTTGTATTTTTCTACCTGGGCAATATTAAGTTTTTGAGTAATTCATGCGAAAAATCAAGTTTGTTTGTTATTTTAACGGTTTATTCTTCCAAGCGAAATTCAATTTCTGAAACCTAATTTTGGCCAGGACTGTAAGTTTGAATTCTTCCTTGAAAACATTTGACAAAAATAACCAAATAACTTTGTTGCAGTAATTACACGATTTAGTGGGCAAGGTTGTCGCAACGAATCTGTTTTAAAATCTGCTTACAAAATACTGAGCGAGCGCAATTGTACGTAATGGTTGCCTTCATATCCCAGTGTAGAAAATCATTACCAGATATGTGGTTATGTAACTACATACTTGGTAATGGTAACTAGTTACTTTTGTTATTACATTTCTTATTACCTTTTTTATGGCGATGTTGCGAAAAATAATGAGTTATGGTTACACACCAGCATACGAAAAATCAAAAAATATATCGTTACCTATGTGCTTACCGGTACTGACAAAAATAATGACTCTAAAAATAGATTTTCAAAAAAAAAAAGAAATATATAAAAAAAAATATTTTTTATTATATTTTTTTTAAATAAAATTTGCTGGTACGGGAATCGATCCTGGGTCTACAGATTGCCAGTCAATAGCTCTACCATCTGAGCTATATCGACATGTAATATTTAATAGATAAAAACATAATTGACCTGCTGCACACAAGTATGCTTACTCGCCAACATACAAAAAATCAAAAAATATGTGGTTACAAATATCCTTACCAGTGTTTAATAATAAGGTTTTTAGAGAACGATAATTAATCTTTTTTTTCATTTCTCATTTCTTTATTTTTTATAAAGTCTATGGATAACAATGATCCTTACAGACTACTCGCTAAAAATAAAATTAGAAAATTAATACAAATTATTTAAGTAAAGTTTAAACATATCTTTTGAATAACTAAAATCTAAAATAGTATTATTCTCTAATTTATTAAAATTTTTTAAGCAATTGTGGATTGATGTAGCACTTGATGTTGATCTAACGGCTTTTTCTGAAAAAACTGAATAGGACGGATTCTAATGTCAGAGGTCCACAACTCAGGTTTAAACAGATTTTCATACAATTCAGCTGAAATTCCAAGTTTAAAATTAACAAATTTTAAATCAGACAACGAAGCATCTTTTTCTACAAGTTTATAACATGTCATGCGGGACTTAACAATATTAAGAAGTTTTGCCACATATGATAAAATGTTTTCTTTTGAAACTGTTGGCTTAAATGACGACAAGTGGATCCATTTCATTTTTTGTACCACATCCAATTCAGAATTATCACTATCACCAGTTATGTTATTATGTTTTTTAGGTTTTTTCTTCCTATTTGTAACATTACTCCAATTTGATGAACTTTGAGCATCAATTACGTTATTTAGATTAAAAACCTTCAAATTAGCAATACAGTAACTAACAGATCCATTTAAATTAACAGAGGAATTTGAGTTAAGAGGTACTTTAATTACATCAGAAACTTTAACAGCAGAAGCTTTAATAGCAATATCATTAACAACAGCAGCATATTTAACAGCAGAAGCTTTATTGTTAGTACCCATTAAAGCTTTTGTACTTACAGAAGGCAACTCATGATCAAGTGTAACATTAGCAGTAGCAGGCGGTTTTCATCGCCTTTTTCGAAAATTAACATTTTGTATCGAAAATGTTAGCCTTTACAGACATGTGTAATTCATATGGTAACATTTTTCGATACAAATTATGAAGAGAGTGCTTTACCAGAGGTTGGGTGAGTTGGTACCTCTTTTAATTATATGCTCGTTGGCAGTAGTACGAACAGTGTTTATATTTTTGTATACAGCTTTGGCATAATAGGATCCCGAAGGATCCCATTAAAATTTAGTTTAATATTTTTTAATTAATAAAGTTTATTGTGATTTGATTAAATAACAAAAGTAGAATGAATATTATTTTATATTTTGAAAGCATATACAATGGAATAAAGTTTAAAACTATGTTCCAAAAATACGACGATTATGTAGGGAAGGAGTCCCTACAGGCATAAACAGAAGCTGTTTTTGTTGATTGTAAAACATCAGCAAAAGGCAAACTAGAGCTTAAACCTGTTTTGAGCGCGGGTAAACTACGATGATTCTTGTTGTTATTATTATTATCCAAAAAATTTGTAACAACATCAGATTGCAAATTAGAGTCAGTTTGTTTAATAAGAGCATCATCCGAATAGGAGTTATTATCATGTAAATTAAAGGCAGATTGAGAAGTAACATTTGTACATCTATATTTAACGTTCCTTAAGAGATCGATTACCACCAATTTTAACTCTTTAACTTCAATAGACAAAGCAGAAACCATTGAAATTAACGCATTAGAAGAAATTAAACATTTATTAGAATTGAATACAATGTTTTTATTAGAAATTAATGGTTTTAAAACGTATTCATCTTTAAAATTTATACAAATATTATGAAAGTGGCGTTTACAAACAGCACAAGTAATTAATTCTTGCTGTGAAATATTATGAAAACAGAACGAACAGATCAAATCTAGATCCGACATTGTAAACGCGTCTTACTCAATCAAGAGTAAACTGTTAAATTTTAAATCGGTATAAGTCGGCTACTAACGTCTGGATCGATTTGGCTCTTTTATGTTAGTAATAGTTCGAATACGATTTTTAGAGCCAAAATATTTGAAGTGTCCCGCAAAATTGGAAAATTCGTGAGAAAATATAAGTTTCTTCTATTGGATTTTTGTATGAACTCAAGACCATAACTAACGATTCTAACTATGGATATGCGTAATTCTTTTTTGTTATGGTCCTGAAGAAGTTTTAAATTCGGACAATTTGTAAAAATCATAATTTTTGTTTTTTCACAATTTGTTAAATAAGTTTTGGGATTTTAGCACATTTAATTCCTTTAATTTAATTTATGTATATTAGACGGACTCACGAAAAAAGTGCCCCCCTCAAAATAAACCTTGGTTTGTTTTATGATGATTCCCAAAATATTTCGGGTCTAGCAATGCGATCTCACGAGCTGGACCATTTTTAAAAAAGGTCTTTTTTTAGTTTTTGTAAGAAATTTGCATCTCAGCTGAAGACAACATACTCAATATGGGTACCATATGAAAGGGTTTTTAGAGGCGCGTCCAGCGGTATATATAACATGTTCAAGCACATCCTGACATGTCCTATTTTCGAGGATATTCTATAAAAAAACAAATTTTTTACTCTTTTTTACAAAGATATTTGTGATTGAAATGTCAAATTTACATATCATAATCTATAGACGATTTAAGTTAACACGTATTTCAAATTTTTGAAATTCGCGATTTTTCGCGTTTTATCAGAAATTCAATGTGGTGGAAACAATTTGTTCTAAATAGGGCAATATGGATACCAAAACTTTTCTTTTGACAAGTAAATCATCGCGGAGTGGATATAGTTTAGAATTTTGGAAATTTAATAAATTTTTCACGGTACTCTGGACCAAATTTTAATAAAAATTTAGAGCTACCCCAATTCAATAAAAAAATATTATGAAATTCTTTTTAAGTTTATTATTAATAAAAAATAAAATAAATAAAATTTTATAATACGTTTTTCGCGAAAAAAAGAAATTCCGCCAAAAAAAACCCGTGTTGGGGTTTTTCTGTTAAGTTGTATTTTTATCCTTAGATCTACTAGAAACTGAATTTAAATTATTATTAAAAAATTTTAAAAAAAATTTTTCGCGAAAAAAATGTTAATCCGTCAAAAAAACTCGTGATGGAATTTTTTCTGTTAAGTTGCATTTTTATCTTACATCAACTACATATCGAATTCAAATGCAAATTGCAGTAAATCAAAAATTTAAAAAATATTTGGTCCAGAGCATCGTGCAAAATGTATGAAATCTGCAAAATGCCAAACTATATCCACTTAGTAATGATTTACTTGTCAAAAGAAAAGTTTTGGTATCCATATTTCCCTATTTAGAACATATTGTTTCCACCATATTGAAATTCTGATAAAACGCGGAAAATCGCGAATTTCAAAAAATCTGAAACACGTGTTCACTTAAATCGTCTATAGATTATGATATTGAAGTTTGACATTTCAATCACAAATATCTCCGTACAAAAGAGTGAAAATTTAGTTTTTTTTAAAGAATATCCTTGAAAATAGGACATATCAGGATATGCTTGAATATGTTATATACACCGCTGGACGCGCCTCTAAAAAACCTTTCATATGATACCCATATTGAGTATGTTGTCTTCAGATAAGATGCAAATTTCTTACAAAAAATAAAAAAAGACCTTTTTTAAAAATGGTCCAGCTTGTGAGATCTCATTGCTAGACCTGAAATATTTGGGAATCATCATAAAACAAACCAAGGTTTATTTTGAGGAGGACACTTTTTTTTACTTTTTTTCTCTCCATATAAGGTGACTCGCTCTAATGTATATGCATCAAATTTAAAAGTTACTCACACTTTAGAAAACATATTAAGTATTTTCTGTTATTGGTTATACGTGAATGGATGTCACTACATTGCTAGATCTGTCAAAATAACAGAGTAGTGTTTTGCAAGACGACAAAGCAAATTGTGGTAAAATTTTTTGTTGTTTTTCTTTGATATTTTAAGTGCTTAATAACGCTCCTAGACGAGAACAAGAATTTCTCATTGATTTTGTAATTTAACTTAAATATTTCTAGAAATTCTAAAAACGCCGTCCCCTGACGATTTCCTTAGGTAAGAATGAAATCCGGATAGGGACATGCCTTCAACAGATTATTTTCACAATTTGTTAAATAAGTTTTGGGATTTTAGCACATTTAATTTCTTTAATGCGATATGTAATTTCATCTAAATTTCAAATCTATAAAAACAATAAAAAATGTTTAAATACCTCTCCAATATTGAGCCATAAAATATTTTCCGTAGGTCAGGAGTCTAAAAAAGAACGGCCCATTTTTCAGAAACCCAATTTGATGGAGCTCTTTTGACTTCATATTCGTGTTGACACACAAAAAATTATTAACCTAAATTATTTCATATAAATATTTAGCCTTGTATTCAGAAAAATGTTTTGAATTTTATTAAAGTTTAATAAAACAAATTAACATGCAAAACAACAACAAAAATCGTTCAATTAGCCTCTAATAAGACAAACAGTTTTTTGTGAATAACCATGTAAATATCTGAATTGTTCGTAAATTGTTCGTGTGTTAATCGTACACAACCGTTAGTAATTTATACTATCATTTGCGTGATAGGTGCAAAATCAATAAAAATATTAATTGATATTATGGGTTGCTTTTCATTTCCTATGCTTTGGTTTTTCCGTTGACTGTATAATTGAAACTACATGCAATTGCTAGCATAAAAAATGCAACGCTACGCTAAATCATCTAAGTATGCTTTGATTTGATTTGTGAAAATTGTATCATCTTTCATTAATTTGAAAAATAATTTAAACAGAAAGTGATATTAATTTATGATCTAAAATCAAACTAAAGAAAAAAGAAAATTAATTTTACCAAATAAAAGGTCAACTATACATACCCCTCATTAAAAAATAATTAAAAGTTTTAAATTTTACCAACATGTTTTTATTTGCTTTGCCCGACTTCACGAACAAATAAAAAGAGCAAAGATTGAGGGAGACGTACAGGTATAGAAGCTCACTGGTTAAAGATATAAACATACACATATTTTATTAATGCGTAGAGTCTTTAATAACGTTTTTTTACAATAACTTCAAATTTTGAGGGTGCGATAAAATATTTACACATGGTTTTGTTACCTACTCAACCAGAGCTACACCCACACTAAGTTATTTTACAAGAGTAATATCACTATAGCACAGTGTTATTGGTGTTAAAAATAAAACAGATTATATTGCTGTTCGTTTAACAAGTTGTCATGGTTATCATATTTACCACGCTTCTGTAGTTCTTCTCTGGTTATCTGGCCTGGTAAGGTTGTGCTGGCAGGTGTTGGAGGTAGGGCTAAATGAGCAGTTGTCGTGTTGCCGGGATACCACGCCCAACCCCCAGATTGTCCATTAAACATTCGTAGCTTTTCATATACGGATTCACTTTGTTGTTGAGCTTGTTGTTCTTTTTGCGATGCCAAATTTCTTAAAACACGGTTAATGGATGACACCTGAAAATAAAAACAAAAACAAAAATCATAAGCAAATAAACTTCCCAAGTAAAAGCGTTCATATATGACAACATCTTTTTTAATACAATAATACAAATTAATATACGTTATATGGACAGAAAAAAAGTAACAAAACTATACCTTGGTTTGCTTTATGATGAGGCCCAAAATATTTCGGGTCTAGTAGTCGCATCTCACAAGCTGGACGGTTTTCAGTTTTTGGACGAATTTTACATTTTATCTGAAGATAACATACGCAGTATGGGTATCATGTGAAAGGTTTTTTCAAGGCGCGTCCAACGGTATATGGGAGAGAATTTATGAACGGCCCATTTTAAAAATATAAAGTTGTCCGATTTTAATAAAAATTTTTTAAATATTAACATTGTGACAGGTATTCTAAATGCAGAATTTGAGCTCATTTGAATAAATATTTTTTCGATTTTAGGCCTCCAAATTTTTGACTTATTTAAAAACACTGTTTTCTAAATTGTTAAAAATTACATTTAAACCTCTTTAAAAGTACACAGATAAAAATCGATCGTTATAGTATTTTTCACGGCCTTTGTAATTTCTGCTACATACATCGGTTACTTTAAAAGGATTATGTCTGACCTAGAAATTCAAGATCGAAAAATATAAATGACTATATCTTAGAAACTATTTAGTTTCTTTTTAATTTTTATAACTACCCAGCCAGTGATATAAAAAATCAAGCACCGGCATACCACTGGGTAACCGCGGTGTTAAAAATAAATGATTGGGAGAACACTAATTTGGGACGCTTTGCAGCGTTTGTAAAAAGCGGTTTTCCAGTATTTGTTTTACAAAAATTTCAGTGATTTATAAAAAAAATATTTAGAAAGAATGGGCTTAGAGTGATGTGCCAACGTTTGCAACCAGTGGTTAGCTACCTAATCAGAAATTACCAGTGGTACAAAAATCAATTCACTGGTAGAGCAATAATTTTATAAACAGGATGACGCTTCGTTAGAAAAATGCTTGTAGTCAGAAGGTTCCAAGTTCAAATCCGGTTGCAAACAAACAATGTTTATTTTCTTTAATTTAAAATTTTTTTTGTTTTATAAAATAAATTTTTTTGTTTGTGGAAAATCTTATTTAAGACCAACTTGGTTTTCCCTACGCTGGCAAATTAGTTCAAAAAACTTTTTGCCAGTGCTAGCATTGTAGCGCAACCAGTAGTTGTCCAGCTGTTATCATTGAGTTATTTTTTTTTTTTTTACAATAGACTCAGGGGATGCCCCCTACTAATGCAATACATTGTGTTGATATCAGGAAAATATGTCATGGGAAGGACGAATTAGGGATTAGTGTTTGTGAACGTTTGACTTGAGTTTCTCTAAATTGTCAGTATCAGGAAAGACATCTGCGGGGAGTTTATTCCAAATATGGGCGGTTCGACTAATGAACGAATTCTCTCTATAATGCGTTGTGCGACTAACTGGACAATCGACCACAAACGGGTGAGATCGACTAGAAAAGCGCATGTTACGGACAAAAACACGGGGCCTCGGGATAAGTGCACTTATCTCAGCAGAACACTTCCCAAGGTAGTAACGATAGAACAGTGTTACACAACCCACATTACGACGATGCTCCAACGAGTCAATAGAGCTGGATCCCCTACAGTCATTAATGAGCGCCGACGCCCTCCTTTGTACACGGTCCAAAAGCTCCAAAATAGACTTTAAAGCTATATTCTTATATTCTTAGCCACCAAATACTATATCTCTCGATAGATCAGTGGGTTCAAATCACGGCGGGACCAAAAAAACTACATATGAACTTTTTTTAAATTGTATTTTGGAAAATATATTTCCAGACCACCTATATATTGGTTTTGCCAGCTTTTTTCCAACGTTGACAATTTTGTTTCCCCAGTGCTTTTCCTTCGCTTTTTGAACAATAGGTCCTTTTATCTAATGATGTTATCATTTTGGGAATGAGAAAGCACTTTTTCCAGTACTTGCACCACCTGTTAAAGTGTTTTGCCATCGCTCTCCCTTTTGTACTTTTCTGACTGGGTAGCCATTTAGAAAGCTTTACATATTTTCTTCAAATACACGAAAAAAATTGGGTAAAAGTAAATGAATTTAAAAAAGACCTATGAAGATATATCCGCTTATTGACACCAAAAACGATTCATTTATTCATGTAATACCCAGTAGCAAAAAATACTAATTCAGAACCAGTTATGTACTAGTTTATTTGAACCAGGCAACTAGTACGAGTTCTACCGCCTCTCCATACAAACAACTGTAGAATTTAACATAGAGATGTCATAGGGATGGGGACAATTGTCCCCAAACTCCCACTTTGGTACTAGTTGTAGAACTAGTTTGAAAATTACAATTTAAGGACGAAAAATAGGCAGCAAAACTGGTACTAATGTGACACTCGCGGAACCAGTTCCGAAGTGACTCTTTGGAAATAGTACTGTACCAGTTGGTAAAGATCTAGATTATATACGTAGATAAAAAACAAACACTTTTTCTTTGACGAAACGTAGATTAGACTGATAGTTTCCTTACGGAGATAATTAGGTCCATTTACCAAACGAAATCTAAAATATTTTGTGTTTATGATTTCTAATCACAATAAAAAATTTTAGTGTTTATTCGCAACTTCAGACTATATTACTAACAACAAAAGTAAACAAAACTAGAATTTCAAAACTCCTATTTAAATTTAATCTTTCGAAATAGTCTCGCATTGTTTCAATCAAACTAATAGGTACACAAATGGTTAAAAATTGTTTTAAGAATAAAAACAGGGAGCTGTACTGGTACTTATAAGAAATTTACCAAACTAGTTCCGGAGTGACTCTTCGGTACCAGTACTGTACCAGTTGATTTGCACCTCAAAGGCAATTTACAGTAAAAAAATTGGGTGTTTATTTGCAAACTCTGGTGTTCTATTAAATACAAATATAAACGAAATGAGAATTTCAAATTTTGCATTTTAATTTCTTTTACAGTCCCTACATAGATCGTATTTAAATAGTACACAACTGGTTCAAAATTGTTATTTTGAGAACTAGTTTTGTACTATCTAGTTTAAAAACTAGTACTTTTTAGAACTAGTTCGACCATTTGCTATTGGGTATATTCAAAATGTTCTCATTTTTCACAAAAAAAGACCCACTAGGAAATTTACAGAATAACATTCTCAGATTTTTATTAAATTGGGATATTCGATAGAGGACACAAAACTAACGAGAAACCGCAATTCTCTATAGCACCAGTCTTATTTTTAAGAGTTAAAGAGGTTGTGTCAAAAGTGTCCGTATACTAATAGCAATTTCAGTTTTGTAATCGTATTAGATTCTAATTAAAAGCTTTTGTTTATTATGCATTTATTGCTTTCTATTTGGAGAGACGTTATTCTGAAAATTTCCAAGTACGTTTTTTTTGTCGAAAAGTAAAAACATTAACCCTATATAGATCAAGTTACACAAAATAATAATTTTTATCAAGTGGAAAAAAGATTTTTTTGATCCATTTGAAGTGATATTTTCCCGAAAATTATGAAACGTGTTATTCTGTAAATTTCCTAGTGGGTCGGTTCTGGCAAAATTGTAAAAATTAACCCCATATGGAACATATATTTAAAAAATCTTTAAAATTATTTAAAAGAAAACCGCATTTTTGCATTTTTATCAAATTCGTGGGTCATTTTGGATTTCAGACTAAAGTGGGTTAATGATATCCGATGAAATCAAAACTTCATGTCTGAATCGTTGTGACTATATTAAATGAATAAATGAAGCAAAATACTAGAGTTGATTTATAGGAAGAAGAAGAATAAAACATTTTTATTGACAAATTTAACAGGCACAAGGGAATCACCAGACTGCCGCAGTTTCGTCTCACCCAAAGACTCGTCAGTGGTTAGTTTATGTGTCAACTGATCAAAGTAATTTTTTTAATTGTTAATTTGTCTATATATGAAAAACTTTTTGTGTATTGCCATGACCGGGGATTGAACTGGCAGCCCTCTGCACAGGCTATGACTCGTAGCATCGCCTCTTAACAAGTTACACCACGGTCGGCATAGCGCTGAGTGTGGCTAATTGAAGTTTTTTCAATCACAGCCTATACAATGTATGTTTTGTAATTAGAACAGCCAGAATTAACTAATACTTGAGCAATTTATTTTTCAATTAGAATGTTTCCTCTCTTAATCCTTTTGTTTTTTCTCCTTTTTCACAAGTAATTATCACATTATGATGCGCTTAATAAATTTTCCAAAATTTATAATTTTGGGAATTTTTAATAATAATACACTTTTTTTACAAAATGCCCGCAACTCGGCACGGATTAACGTTTTCCAAAAAAAAATCTATTTTGTTAATTTGGGACCATTTGTAAAAAATTTGGGGGATATGCGTGTCGAAAATCGATCAAACACTTTATAAGGGACACCCTAGTGTACATGCATGAACATACATGAGCACGCATGATCAGACATGCAGATATTACCTCAAATTTCGTTAATGCACACGTATGATCATATATGATTCACTTATAGAGATTTATGTAACCATGTATGGTCATGAATGCATGTTTATGGCCATGCATGAACATACATTTAACTTGTATGGGTGCATATTAGACCGACTCACGAAAAAAAGTAAAAAATGTGAGATCTCATTCATAGACCCGAAATATTTTGGGAATCATCATAAAACAAACCATTTTTAGCATATTTAATTCCTTTGATGCAAACCAAGGTTTATTTTGAGGGGGGCACTTTTCTTGATTTTTTTCTGTCCATATAAGGTGAGTCGGTCTAGTGCATATACATTAGACCGACTCACGAAAAAAGTAAAAAAGTGCCCCCCTCAAAATAAACCTTGGTTTGTTTTATAATGATTCCCAAAATATTTCAGGTCTAGCAACGAGATCTCACGAGCTGAACCATTTCTAAAAAAGGTATTTTTTTTAGTTTCTGTAAATTTGCATCTTAGCTGAAGACAACATACTCATATCTACAGCGGTATATATATTATGTTCAAGCATATCCTGGCATTTTCTATTTTCAAGGATATTCTATAAAAAAACAAATTTTTCACTCTTTTGCACGGAGATATTTGTGATTGAAATGTCAAACTTACATATCATAATCTATAGACGATTTAAGTGAACACGTGTTTCAGATTTTTTTGAAATTCGCGATTTTTCGCGTTTTATCAGAAATTCAATATGGTGGAAACAATATGTTCTAAATAGGGCAATATAGATACCAAAACTTTTCTTTAAATATTTTATTTAATAATAAACCTACACCCAAAATATTATATAGTGGCATAGTAAACAAAATCCATAGTCAATTTGAATTTTATATAAATCCACTATTATAATCAGTAATAACCAGGGCAAGTTTAAATGGGTCAAATAAAGTTGAAATTGGCAGGCAAAATGGCACGAAAAAATAGTAAAATTGGCACAAAAAACGCAAAAATGGCACGCCTATTCCAAAACTTTTAAAGGATAATAGTTGATTTAGTGTTTTTCTAAAAATGGCCAAAAACTACTAGTTTTCGCTTAGTCTAAACACACTATAAGGGATTTTTGGATTGACGATTTTTTGAAGATTTCTCATTCCTAAAATGACGATTTTAACGAATTTTTCTCCTAAAATTGACGATTTTTCAACAAAAAGGGTTGGCAGCACTGCCCTTAAGGAACGTTAAATATGGATGTGCAAATGTTACTTCTCAATCTGCCTTTAATTTACATGCTAATAACTCCTATTCGGATGATGATCTTATTAAACAAACTGACTCTAATTTGCAGTCTGATGTTGTTGCAAATTTTTTGGATAATAATAATAATAACAACAAGAATCTTTGTAGTTTACCCGCGCTCAAAACAGGTTTAAGCTCTGGTTTGCATTTTGCTGATGTTTTACAATCAACAAAAACAGCTTCTGTTGATGCCAATGCTGTAAACAAAAATACTGCTAATGTTACACTTGATCATGAGTTGCCTTCTGTAAGTACAAAAGCGTTAATGGTTACTAGCAGTAAAGCCTCTGCTGTTAAGGCTACTACTGCTGTTAAAGCTGCTGCTGCTGTTAATGATACTGCTATTAAAGCTTCTGCTGTTAGTGCTTCTGATGTAATTGAAGTTTTTAATCTAAATAACGTAATTGATGCTCAAAGTTCATTAAATTGGAGTAATGTTACAAATAGGAAGAAAAAACCTAAAAAACATAAGTTCATAACTGGTGATAGTGATAATTCTGAATTGGATGTGGTACCAAAAATGAAATGGATCCACTTGTCGTCATTTAAGCCATCAGTTTCAGAAGAAAACATTTTATCATATGTGGCAAAACATCTTAATATTGCTAAGTCCCGCATGACATGTTATAAACTTGTAAAAAAAAGATGCTTCGTTGTCTGATTTAAAATTTGTTAATTTTAAACTTGGAATTTCAGCTGAATTGTATGAAAATCTGTTTAAACCTGAGCTGTGGACCTCTGACATTAGAATCAGTTTTTTCAGAAAAAGCCGTTAGATCAAAATCAGGTGTAACATTCAAACCGCAATTGCTTAAAAATTTACTACCAAAATGTCTCTGGTATGAGGACTAAGTCATTATTTACTGCTTTTACATCATAATGTGATTAATACATATCTACGCTCCACCGAGAGCTTTTAGAAATAGTAATAAATTCTTTGATTTTAAAATTCTCTTAAATAATTTTCTAAGATATTCTAATAATTTTAATATGATAGTCTGTAGGGATTATTTTGTATCCATAGACTTAAATAAATAAATAATTTAGCGAGTAGTCTGTAAGGATCATTATTATCCATAGACTTTAAATAAATAAAATAAATAAAGAAATGAAAGAAATGATGATGATGGCACGCTACATGTCGTAAGTCAAAGATATTTTAATGATATTTGGTGCACTGATTCACACAGGCTCATGGAAAAAGCTTACTGATTTTATTTAGAATTGGGCCATGGTTAGACCCATTTTTCATATGGCATTTTCGCATGCTACTTGTCGCAAATATTAGGATATTTTGATGAAATTTGGTACACCCCCCAAAATTTAATTTTTCGCACACTACAGGTCGCAAATACAAAGATATTTTAATGAAATATGGTACGCTCAATCACATTCATACTGCTACGTTTTTGCGTTTTAAATACGTTGGTTTACTTCCTTTAAATAAACCGGGTTCTTTTCTATTGCAATGAAAATCACCAATCCCACCGCTGTTACCAATTGTTACTTTTTACCTTATAAAACGTTAGTTTATCTTCTTTAGATAAACCGGGTTGGTGCTCTTTGCACACACTATTTTCTTTATTTTGAGCTTACACTGTATAACATACACACATGTTTACTAACGATTTTTAATATAAACATTTTCTAAAGCCCGACTTAATTACACAGTCGTTAATAATAAACTAACTTGGCGCAAATTAACTCCACAAACGGCAATGCGCGACTTCCCCTTCCTTCGTAACGTGCAGTCTTTTATAGTTCAACGGTCGTGAAAGTAGAACATGGTATAAAATTCCAGCGCTTCTAAAATTATAACACTTATGTTATTCATTACATAGCGCCCAACTACGTAACATTATACTGATTATACTTGAAGGCAGTGCTGCCAGTTTGAACGGTTTAGTAAATCCCGTCTCTTGGAATATTTTGTTTCCAAAATTCCAGAATCTTCCATACTAGTCGAATTCAATTTTGTAACAATATTTGGACCTATCTCCCATATTGACTATAAGTATCTCCAATTTTCACTTAAATACACCTAACATTAGGTAATATCCAAATTACGTACCATTATTCTATTTCTTATCATTTTAAAGACAAATTTGGACACTATTTATAGTTACTTCACTTTTTGCAATTTTTTTTTCTCCAAATTTTTCAAACAAATTGTGGTTAAGATTCTTTAGTGATGGGTGGAGATCAGTTTTACATTTTCGAAAATAAACCTGATACTATGTACAACTTTGTATTGACTACGTTTTGCATTGGTCAAACAGATTTTGGATAAGAGAACCAAACCAATCATTGATTCAAGTAGTGATTCATATCTAGGGTGACCATTCGTACTGATTTGATCAGTACATGTACTGATTTTTGGTCACGTGTACTGATGAAAAAGTAGTGTACTGATTTGTACTGATTTTTTAAAATTTGTACTGATTGTACTGATTTTTAGCATTTAAAAAAATATTACATTTTTAGTAAAAAAAAAATCCAAAATGCAGGTACATACAATGTAGGTTTTTTTTATAGGATAAATTTTTGTGAATGTGAGAGTTTTTCTCTAGCAGAAAGCATTCAAAATGATTTTTCCACATGTAAATTTCTAAATCTAATATGTAGTTTCATACACAGAGAAGATTCGTGGTGACAACCGAATTTATCAAATGGTTCCATTGCGATAATAGAAAATCAGTTGATACAACAGTTATTTGACTGCGATAAAAATATCTTAATTATCCCGTTAACAGAATGATTCTGTTTTCTAAATGTAGGAAACGATATCAAAAGCTGAAGATTTTTCCGTACAAAAATCCTTAAAATCTAAAGAAATATATGTGGGTATTTCCATTGAAAAATTTTCGAGTCTGTGGGATTTTCAATAGAAAAAAGTACACAAAACCTTAAGATTTTCATTTTTGAAAACGTTACGTGTTTTTGTAGTAAAACGTAGCCAAAATGTGAAGTTTTTCTATTTCAGAAATCATGCAGAAAATAGCAAAGAGAAAAAAGATTTGTTCTGACAGCTAAATTTGTAGCCAATCGATTGGTTAGTTTGTATCTACAGAAAATTAGTTTAGAAAATGCAATTTGCTCGTGACAACAGAAATTCGTTGGCCTGAATAAAAATTCGAAAGAAATAACGTTCACACTATCCTGGGGTCATATTTGACTCCATTCGTAGCATGACTATATTTCATCAATCTGTTACAAAAAAAAATAGAAAAGAAATGGTAACAGATCATTGAAATTTCTAAATAATGGGTCCGTTTCCTGTTCTTACAAAACTGGTTTTTGTCATGCGAAAAAATTTTTGTCTTGGGGTCTGTATAGGGAGAAATGTGTAAGCTTTTTTAGGATGATATGATGGTTTAAAATTTGTACTGATTTGAAGTCAGAAAAAAATGGTCACCCTATGCATATCCCAACAGGTCCGACTGAAGATAAACACCTTACTCTACTAGTTTACAACTATGTGGGCCTGGTTTCAAGATATATAATAAATTTCATTCTTGTTTAATTTGTTTACAAATGCCCACTTATACATTGAATTACATAATAAGCTCAACATAAAGTCTTCCTCGAATGTTATCACAAAGATCTTGACTAGAGACTTTGAAAATTCTGTTTTCTGTGGGTTCACCAAATGAAATAAAAGAAATTTGTAGTAATTCATTTGGCCACACAAGTCAAGTGGATGACAACTACATTAGGCTTGTCCTTAAAAACACAAAATATGGAGACAATAAGTTTTTTGATTAAGATTCATGAAAAAGTAATGCGATAATTTTTTCAAAATTTTCGTCGTTCCCAGACATAGAAAATTTTGCCGATTTTTTTCAGTAGAAAACTATGCTTGTGCGTAAAATTTGTATGTTGTGTTGTATTTGTAGTATTTAATTTAAGAGCTATCTTATTTTGAATGTAGAGAAGAAAGTCATGCTTTAAAACTTGGATGCCCTTTTTTTGTTGAAGGTCAAAGGTCAACACAGTTGAAATAAAAATTTGTATTTGTTTGCAAAACATTTATCAAAAAATTTTATTTTACTACAAAAACATTTTGCAAATACTACAGCTAACTTTGAAAATTTAAGGCCATATTCGTGATCTGCGTCCCGAAGTCTACTAGACTGACACCGCAACCCCTATGCTTCAGTTTTTTTTATTTTGTAGTGTGTGATTAATGCTTTACAAATAATGCAAAATTTTAAAAATTTTTTTTGGCATATTTTTTCCTGAGAAATTAGAATAAAAAATTTAATATTGTTTTTTGTTTTGTAATTTTTATACAAAAACTATTTTTAATACAACTGTCCATTTAAAAAATCAGTAAAATTTTTAGTCTCTAATAGCGACTCTAAAACTTTTTCGAAAATTTTAAAAAAATTTGAGAATTTTTTTCATAAATCTTAACCTAAAACTGGGTTGTCCCGTCAGAAATTCCACATTGTTTATTAAGAACGACCCTAATATATATATTGCATGCGTTTAATATCATTAATCATTTACATATAAATTGTCACTTTTATGTATTAATAACGGAATGTACAACATACACTGAATGGCACGTGTCACCGCGTGTTAAACAGAACACTACGATTGAAATTTACAGTGCTGATGAACGTCAACTTCAAACAGCAGCAGCAGTACCTTTAAGCACCCTTAACCTAACAAAAAAAAAAAAAAATGTACAACATTGAGACATATAACTTCAAAGGACATCAAAGAAACAATTCACCAATGGAGAACAAAATGCTTTCATTTTTGAAAAACATTATATAACTGGTCGTCCAAATAACAACACACACACATTTATAATTACACCACCCACACATAAAACTCTAAATATACTAAATTAAGACATACAAAACGTTAAAACGATTGTAACTGTCTTAGCTCATAACAAAAGTATTTCTGCAAGTTGTCGTCAATTACAATTAAACAAAAATCTTAATTTATTATTGTTGTTTTTCAAAAGGAGCATGTTGCCGAGTCGTTGAACAGGAAAGGGCTGCGATTCATTAATATATAAAAGAACCGATAAATTATTAACAGTGTATTTTTATAAAAATTAAAGAATTTCGAAAACAAAACCGTTTGTAGACGATAACGTAACAAAGTGGGTTTTTATAACACATACGAATTTATTCTTTAACTCTTACGTTATTTTTCGTTCAAAAAAAGCTAGTTTTAATTTATTTGAAAATTAAATTAAAATAAAACAAACAAAAAAATAAAATGTTTGCAACAATCGCGCTTTACTTTGAAAGTGATAATGAAAGTCAACGATTGTGCCGAAGAAGACTCCGGGACTCTACAAATGTTCTTGAAATTCCAGAGAAGAGGTAAGTTTAATTTATTTTTAATTTGTTGGTTGTTTCAATTTGTATTATTAGATTCGAATTAACAGAGAAGTGTTCCTGGCTTTGCTGGAGGAAATGGAATCACATATGAAAACCTCTTACAGATCAACTCATATACCATCAATTAACAAGTTAGCAATATTTCCTACATTTCTTGCAACTGGAAGTTACCAAGCATCTATTGGTAATGAATATGTTTCGGAAGTATCAAAAGCTTTAATCGAATGCTTGGACATTTTTGAAAATGTGATTTGTAATAAATGGATTTTTACAATGCTGTTGGGATTCCGGGAATTGTAGGCTGCGTCGATAGAACACACGTCCCCGGCGATGATATTATAATCGAAAAGATTTCTACAGCATCAACGTAATGCTAGTAAGTAGGAAGAATATTCTTTGCAATAAAATCAGTTTATGGCACGATAAAATTTAACCAACAGTTAAATACAGAATTTATATTGGAAACAACAACAAAATCAGATGTTATAATTGGGCTATGTTAGCTAAAAAAGTAAATGACTACGTTAGCATGCCTTATGGAACAAATTGAGTTTGGGTGCAATACTCCAATTTTTTCGGTCCATTTGAAAGGCTATTGAAATATCTCTTATATAATCTAAACATGTTATATATTTATCAACCCCTTGCAAGCAGGGTCTGATTTTTAAAATTTGTGGTGTTCCATACCCTAAGAAAATTAAGTTAGTAACAATCAAGTGCAATTGCAATTAAAAAAGTGTACACTCCAATTTCATTTAAAATGAACTTATTTACTTTCAGCTTTTTAATTAACACGAACAGTTAAAAGCAATTCCAATCTTAGTTAATGTAAAGTGAATACTTTTTAATTGCAATTGCAGTTGATTTTACTGACATAACTCTCGGAGTGTAAAAGACAATGATAAAATACATATGTGACAGCGCATAGAGAAAGGGACCTAAGGGTAAAAAATCAATTTTTTTTTTTGATGTGGACAACATCTGAGCATCGAATGAGACCGATCCCATGCCCTCCTGAGAAAGGGACCTAAGGGGACCGTAGGTCCCTTTCTATTTTGCACGTCACATATGTACATATATTGAAAATAAGAAAACAGTTAACACTAATTACACAATTTTCAGATTTGTGATAATAACATGGTAATTACTTATGTGGATGCCAGACACCCAGGCGCCAATGATGGCGCCTTTATTTGGGAACAAAGTGTAGCTAATCTTTATTTTAAGTCCAATTACATATGTGAGAGGAAAACAAAGTACTTGCCTTCTAGGCAAAAAAATAACAGAAAAAAGAACTTTAAAGAAATCAAAAATTCACAAGTAAAAGTATTCGTACACTTGAAATATGTATGAAAAAAAACTAAATAAAACAAAATATTGTTACAGTTAATAACTTGTCGGATATCCCTTACGATTAAGGACTTCTTCACGGCGATTTGGCATTGATTTAAGCAACTTTAATATTTCTTCATTGCTAATTTTGCCCCACTCATCCATTATGACGTTTTCCAGCATTTCCTTGGAGGTTATTTTGTGTTGGCGGATTCTGCGCTCCAATAAATCCCATAAATGCTCAATTGAGTTGAGATCAGGTGATTTCAATTGAGGGGGTGATTTCAATTGATTTTTGGTGCTGTATAGCAAACAAAGCTTGACATTTTGCGCAATATGTTTAGGATCATTATCCTGTTGGAACCAAAAGTCTTCTCCAAGGTCAAATTTTTGAGCGCTTTGCTTTAAATTTTGTTTCAAAATCTTTACACATCTATTATAGATTCTATAAATACGAGATTACCAACACGAAATTGTATCTATTCAAATATTGTTTTGTGTTCGTTTATACCCATGCAAAAATGTTTATTCAATTTAATTCGTAAAATGGATTCATTTGATTTTTTTATGTATTTTTGATAATTTGTATGTATTTATTTATATGTATATGAGTTACTTCATTTAAATATGATCATAAGCATTCATATCCCTACGGGAAATTTTAACAAATTTAATTTCCCGTTGGGATGTTACACCATATAAGCAATATCTGAATATACATATAAAAAAAGGAGTAAACCATAATAAAACTATATCCAATTGAATAAATTTGATTAATTTTGAATAAAATTATTTTTTCATGGGTACGAGTATTAAATTTGAATAATCCCTTTTCCGGATTAAATTTTACATAATTAGTTTGATATCAAACAAAAAAACTATGATACCGAATAAATTTTTTTCACGGGTATATTAATCTTTTTATACGGTTTTTAAAATTTCGTATATTGGTAACAAAATTTACAACTTTTAACTGTAATTTTTACATATGTGACAGCTAGGGTTTGGGATTTCCCGGACTTTTTTATTTCCCGGGAAACGGGAATAAAAAAATTTGATTCCAGGGAATTCCCGGGAATCCCGGGAAATATTTTTGAACAAAATTGTTAATGAAAACCACCTATATAAGTAATTTTTGTTAAAAAAAAAAACACTATTTCAGTACAAATTCAGCCTGTGTAGTGAGAATTCAAAGTAAAAATATCAGAATGTTGAACATTTGATTTCACATAAATTACTCTAAGCACTGCCAAATGAATTGCATGATTCCAGCAGAAAGCACCCACTACTGGACTGTCGGAAACAAACCGTTTCATCACATTTGGCTCATTAGATATGGTGGCCACAATGTTATTTTCCAAAGACAATTAAAACTCTTCTAGTCTTATTTCTACAATTCTTCTTATTTCATCAGCATTACATCTTCCTGATATATAAACCAACCCCAGGTTATGTGTTTTCTGATATTCTTGTCCATTCATCTAAGATTATAGTAAATCTCCTATTGTTAGAAATATTGGCCGATATTTCTTTTATCATGATATCTTTTACATGATTGTAGTAATTTAATATGTTCTTTACATCGGTTTCATTTTTTGGCAATGCCAGGTTTTTATTATAAAAAATTTCTCGAATAAACGAAGATCTAGTTATGGTGCGGATTGACATTCCGTCGATTGCGGTTAATTTGGATACTATTTCAGAAAATGTTTGCCCTAACATAAAACGTTCAATGCCTATTCAGCTTACACTTTTTCCTCGGGTACTTTGCTAATTTTAGCTGGAACGTTATTCTTGTTGTTGTTTTCTTCAAGAGGAGTTGCATGACCATCAATTTTATTTTTTTTTTGTGAACCAAATTTAGAAGTCGGATAACCAAATTTAGATACATCCGTTAACCATTAGTCTTTTAGGGCAAATATTGCACTGCGCTGCATTGTCCTTTTTTGTGAAGTTTTCCATACTCCTGACATTTTATTCTTTAATATAAAAGAATATATTAGTTTGAAAGCAGGTGTATTAAAATAAAGTAAACTTACTTGAAAATATCACAATTATTAATGAAAACGTTACTTATAAAATTATTGGAGTATTTTAAATTTAAAGTCGACTTTATTTTTAATCATACGGTTTTGTTCATTTTGTGTATGAAAACCTTACAAAAATATTTATATTTTCCAACATTTGATTTTGAAATTAAACAATCAGAATGCTCCAAAAATAAACCAAGTCAAGGTATACTGCCAGCCAATATTTTAACTAAAGTCGACTTTAACCAAAATATATATTTGAAAAAATTTGGATAGTAAGGGCGATTATTTGTAGAAACAACTTTTTTTTTCATATTTCTCTTAAACATGTCACCAAGTTTTTAGGTTTTACTACTTAAATTTTGAATAAGTTACGCGAAAAATCTTTATTAGTTGAAATATTCCTATTTCCTTGGCAAAGAGTTTTTTGTGTGTCAAATAAATTGATTCCCTTTTAAAAGATTTTAACAATGACATTTTTGGTTTGGTATTTAAAATGTTTTTTATGACTAAAATTAAAAAATCCTATTCCAAACAAAAAAAATTTTTAAAATTTAATATTTTTTAAATTTCCCGTTTTCCCGGGAAAAATATATTATTTTCCCGGGAATTCCCGACAAACTTTTCCCGGGAATTCCCGCCCGGGAATTCCCGAACCCCAAACCCTAGTGACAGCGCATAGAGAAAGGGACCTAAGTGTAAAAAAATCAATTTTTTTTTTTGATGTGGACAACATCTGAGCTTCGAATGAGACCGATCCCATGCCCCAAAAGTGTTCCCTCCCAGAGATATGCGTCATCCTCGTCATCAGGGAAGCGATAAAGTAAATCTACTTCTTCGAATTCGTCCACCATTTCATCCTAAAACAAACAGTAAGAATGTTATCAGTTTTAAATTATTTTCGCGAATAACATAATAAGGTTATGTGAAAAAATTTTCGTATTAACAGAGTGATATTCACGATTTAAAAGAATTATAAATGAGTATTTATTATAATTCACAATTAATAATTTCAGAATATAAAGCTGCATTCGAAAAACCGCGAGCAAAATTGATATCAAACTCATGGAAACAGCGCGCTAGGTAGAAAACAGTAAAAACCAACTACACAAAACAAGAGGTAGGGACGAGCTACGCGCGTTTTCAAGGTTGACCAACACGTTCCTGACATCATGAGATGTGTCGCTTTCAAATGAGACCAATACCAACACGCTCAGTGATGGTACACCAGGGATGATAAATGGGATTTCTAAAATAGTACTAACGAGCTTTAAAAATAGTACTTTTTTGACCTCTATAGTACCAAACATTTTTTTCATTTAATTTTTTTATCATCATCAATTAACAAATAAAAACTCATAAAAAATAAAGGTTTCTTTTATACTATCTAACTCATACAGCAATAGAAAAACGTAAAAATTTTAGTTAAAACTATTAAAAGTTAGTTAAAAATTACGTTGCATAAAAAAATTCTATCAGATTACTTTTGTAAAATATTAGTAAGATAAGTACAGAAAAAACCAAACTGTTAAATACATATACAAAATTTTAGTTATATTTGAATAAATTTTTGTTAACAGAAAATAACAATTTAAGCTGCTAAAATTAGTAATAAATAATAATTAGTAGACTAAAAATATCCAAAAAATTTTAAATGTAGAAAGCTTTTTTTCTATTTTTTTTAATACGAATAAAAATCTAGCAACCATTCCGTTACTACATACGTATTTTAATACAAAAAAAGGGAAAGAATATTTTTTATGTTTAACTTGAATTTTCAATAGTAACATCTAATATTTTAAATATTTTCAACATAAGTATTTTTTATTTAAAACTCCGATATTTGAAAACACAATAATATCTCTGAAAATTAAAAAGCACAAAAAATTTAATAATCGAAAAATGTGTAAATAGCAAGGTTGGTTACCGAAACGAATAACGGTAAGGATAACGGTAACGGTATCGAATTTCGTTTGTTTCGGTAACAGTAAAGGTAACGGTATTTACGACCGATTCGGTAACGGTATACCGTTATCGAAACAGCAATACCGGTAAGTACCGGTATTAAAAATTGTGTTAAAAATATATAAAAAAAAGTAAAAACATTGCATATTCTTATTTTGAAGTCCTAAAAATACAGATTATAACCTACAAATTCAATGCTGGTAGTTCTAAAACTTAAAATCATTGTCTATAATTTTTTTTTGTAAAAATAACTCAAGATTATAAAATAAAAAAGTTACAAAATCGGCATTTTTATATAAATTAATAAATACCGGTAAAATACCGGTAACAACCCATAAAAATAACTGTATCGGTAACGACAACGGTATTGGGCATTTTTTTTAGAGGTATTGGAAACGGTAACGGTATTCAATTTGATACGGTATTTTAGCGATAACGGTATTATAACGATAACGGTAACCAACCTTGGTAAATAGTACTAAATGAGTCAGAGGAGTATCATAGTACTTTTAAGGTTCCAATAGTACCACAAAAAGTACTATAGTACTAACTTTATCATCCCTGTGGTACACCAAAGATACACGTATTTAAATCTTTAAAATGGCTCTCCTGAACAAAACCGGTTTTTACCCTTAGGTCCCTTTCTATTTTGCGCGTCACATATTGAGATAAGTACTATGTATGTCAAATGACGTACATGAAAAGTCGCTTGGTGTTCTTATATGGTTTAAAAATAACTGCATTTGAGAACTGGTAATTTTGTGCATTGAAAATGGTGCTGAAAATTTGGTGGTGATAAGGTGAAAAAACTTAAATTATTTATGCAATTTTTAAAATTATTTTTATTCAATTAATCGAATAATTTTAAGAAAATTAATCCTTGATCGTTCGATTAAAATTTGGTTAATAGTTTTTGACAACTCTAATACGAATGAAGAAAATTAAAAAATAGGTAAACGAAGGTACTATATCTATCACTTACTGGCTGGCAAAACTAATAAATTAAAAAAGCTAAAATGTATAGAAAAATAATTAAAGTTTTTAAATGTTTTGCATTTTATATAATATAAATTTAAAAAATAAAAAATACAAATATAATAATTTCTTTTTTTTCAAGTTTTTATAGCTTTGTATATTTTCTTCTTCTCAGCAATATATATTAGGGTTCGTCAAAAAAAATTTTTTTTCTTTGATTTTCGGATATCATTACTTTTTTTTAAAGATTTTGCATAGAAAAAAAGAATGGCGTTTTTTTTCTTTTTTATTTCAACTCCTTCCACTGGCGCAAGTCGGCCAAAAACGCTGATTTGGAGACCCATTTGCTGCAGAGCAAAAACGGCTGCATTTCTGGGAAATCTGATTTTACCACTCGATTCGACAGCAAAAATTAATATAAAAACATTTTTTTGCGTTTTCTGAATACAGCAGATAGTCATTAGAGTGCTCCAAAAATCCACTTTTTTCAAAAATTTCAAAAAAGTTAGATTTTTATTACGCACAATGAAAATGTATTCCTTGCTGAGAATATTGGTACAAAAATTTTTGATATACCGCGACCCGTTAAAAAGTTATTTAGTAATCAAATATATTTAGTAAAAATAAATCTTTGTAATAAATATTACAAAACTTACAAATTATTTTGTCATTACTAAAAAATAAATTTATAATGCAGCAGCGAGTATTGAAAGCTGCATTTTAATTAGCTCAAATAATTTTTCATTGAATTTACAAAAAAAATCAAAATTTGATTAGCTAATAACTTTTTAACGGTGCGCGGTATATCCAAAATTTTGGTACCCATGTACTCCGCCGGAAATACATTTTCATTGTGTGTAATAAAAAAATTACTTTTTAGAAGTTTTTGAAAAAAGTGGATTTTCGAACCACTCTAATTGCTATCTGATGTATTTTGAAAATGCAAAAAAAAAGTTTTGTATATTAAATTTTGTTTTAGAATCGAATGGTAAAATCAGATTACCTATAAATGCAGCTGTTTTTGCTCTGGAGGAAAAGGGTCTTAAAATTAGCGTTTTTGGCCGACTTGCGCCAGTGGAAGGAGTTGAAATAAAAAAGAAAAAAAGCCATTCTTTTTTTCTATGCAAAAACTTTAAAAAAAGTGATGGTATCCGAAAATCATATTTTTGTGAGTAACTCTATTATACATAGATCCTATATTCTACTATGAAAAAGAAGTCCAATTAATTGTTCATGTGGATGGAATGGATTTATTTGAGAAGTCAAAAAGAGGATTTTGGTCTTCGGTGGGGTTAAGTGATATGGGAACACCGAAAGTGGACGCTGCGATATGTATGAGGGATAGAATAATCACACATCAATCAACAGGTTGAATGTTATTCTGACCCAATAAACCAAATGATATCGTCACGATATCGAAATGATATCACCTAGGTGATATTTATTATCATATATGATAATTACTTGTGATACGAAAACGATAGAATTTTTGTTCTAAAATGTACCTTTCGTAAGTATATCGTAATTCCAAGGAATTATGATACCGTTTTCGCTATCGAAATTCCCTGCAATAACGATAATAAAATCGCCAAAATCTGGTCCAGCATCGAATCACTATCGTTATTCCAGGCGATTTCGATATCGCAAATGATATCATATATAGCAAGACCGGAATTCTTTTAAAACTAGCTGAAATGAAGTTATAATGAAAAATTGATAATGAAATCGACATATTCAAAAGAAAAGTCGAACTCACCTAGATTTTACAACTAAATATAATTGTCCAATAAAAAGGAGTGTAAATAGCGAAACGAAGTAAAAATTGCAAGTTTTTATAAATTTTATTTGTTTCTGAAAACTGTTTGAATTTTTGTAAATGACGAATATTTTGAAGTATACTTTATTATTAACCCTTATCGACAACGATATTATAATCTTATCGTAATATGATATCGTTTTCGGATATTTAAGGTGATAACGATTTCGCTATCGTATCGTTCTTTGGTTTATTGGGGATACATGAAATCTCATAAAAAATTAATTAAATTTAAATTTTTATTCTTATTTTTATAATAATTTAATATTATATACTTGTCTGTTTTCCTAATTTATTTGTTCTTTTTTTTCTAAATTGTTATTTTTATTTTTCTAAGTAAATGAAATAAATTTTTTTGTTGACTTTTTTATGCGCTTTTTTATGACTTTTATTGCTTTGATTTGAATTCGTGCGCTTTTTTTAAATTTAGTAGTTCTTATATGAAGCTAGTGTATCGTTTTATGCGGATTTTTTCGGAAGGAATCAATCGCATAAAACGAGCTTTGAGTGTATACTAATATTATGCTAAAAGTTATTTTTTAGTAAAACAATTTGGTATTATCATTTTACAAATTACAGAATTTTTTATTAATTTGCTAATCTTTTTTATTTTTTTATGATCGTCAGACGGGCAAATTTTACTTAAATTTTTTTTGCTATTTTTACTACGTCAGACGGGCAAATTTTACTTAAATTTTTTTTGCTATTTTTACTCATGTTTGATTATTGAGCTATTTTTTTAACTCTAATTTTTGGACTAAAATATAACTTTTTTTAATTGTTGTACTTTATAATGGCATTTCTTAGCTTTTTTCCTCTTAAAAAGCTTTTTTCCCCCAATAAAACTGATTTGTTCTCTAAATTTTTTATTATTTTTTTAAAACGTTATATTTTTACCAAGCTAAAATAAAAGCTTTTCTAATATTTCTTTGCCACAAATAAATTAATTTTGGCAAATTTTCTATATATATTTTATTTGATCAAATTTTGTCATCCACATTCGTTCACTCGGGGAAAAAAGTTATCATACACTCAAAAAATTTGTTGGTAGAATCTACTGTACAATTACCGAATTTTTTTTTTAACGTACGATTTCATTCACTATTTATACTGTTACGAAATTATTGAGATTTTCAAAGTTTATATTTGAATAATGCCTTCGGACTCTTTCTACAATTATTACTCGACGAACTCATTTTGAATGTGTAGGAAAATATTGTGATTTAAATATAAACTTTGCAAATCGCAATAATTTCGGAAAAAAAAAATCAATAGTGAATGAAATCTGATGTTTATAGAAAAAAAATTTCTGTAATAGTACAGTAGATTTTTAGTACAGTAAAATATTTTTTGTTCTTTTTAAGTCTAAATTTAATTACAAAATGTTCTAAAAGTGCACACAATTTGTTAATACAATATATATATATACAAATTTTGGACTTTTTTCTTTCCAAATTAGCTTTGATATTTAAAATCGGACTTCGTCTTATATTTAAACCTTAAACAATTTTTAAATTTTTATTTGAGAAACTATATTTAGAAAAATGATTGAGATATTGATACACACTTAAGTTTGAAAAATAGGGCACGAAATTAAGCTTAAACTGTGTAAAGCGTTTTCTTTCCGAAGCTATAGTAACTAAATTATAAATTTTTTACTGAAAAAATTAGCTGAAAAAAAAATTCAATTGTGCAAAAGTAAGAGCCAACTTGAATAAACTGGTTGCAGATTCGAAATCAGCACTCCGCAATTATCATAAATCCACTACAATAACATTCATCTTTTTTTTTTATAGAGCAGTGTAATTAAAAAATGTTGGTTTTTAATTTTTATTCAAAAAATAAAAATTGTTTTTTCGACCTTTTTATTGATTAATTTGAAATTTATTAATTCAATTCGAGGCCGATTTCCTTATTATGAGTTAACATAATAAGTACTTTTTTCAAAAACTGCTATTTTTCTTCATCAGGATATTCTCCTAACAAATACTTCACAGAGTTTTTGCTTTCAAAAACCTCTAACACTTTCAGGAATGAAAAGACAATGCAATGCAAATTGAAACATCAAAATTTCACTACTAGACTACGTTTAATATGAAATTTTGATGTTTCAATTTGCATTGCACTATTGCCACCACTTTCTAAAGAAAACTGGAAAAGGGGACTTGGAAAATCCCCGAAACGATCGTCTTTTCATTCCTGAAATTGTTAGAGGTTTTTGAAAGCAAAAACTCTGTGAAGTATTTGTTAGGAGAATATCCTAATTTTTAAACAAAATTTTTAAACGTTGGCAAAACGCTGGCAAAACCAATAAATAGGTGGTCTGGAAATATATTTTCCAAAATAAAATTTAAAAAAAGTTCATATGTATTTTTTTGGTCTTGCCGTGATTTGAACCCAGGCCGTCAGATTGGCAGACGATTGCTCTACCCACTGAGCTAACGAGACATGTAATATTTGATGGCTAAACACATAAATGAGTGATAATAGCTGGACAACTACTGGCTGTGCCAAAATGCTAGTACTGGCAAACAATTTTTTGTAACTAGTAGGCCAGTGTTGGGAGGGCAAAAGAAAAGTGGGTCCTGAAGGAGCTTTCCCACAAACAAAAAAAATTGATTTTATAAAACAAAAAAATTTTTAATTAAAAAAAATCCAAAAAAAAATTTTTGCTTGCAACCGGATTTGAACTCGGAACCTTCTGACTACAAACATTTTTTAACGAAGCGTCAGCATTTTTATAAAATCATTGGTCTACCAGTGAATTGATTTTTGTACGCCTGGTGGCATTTGCTAGGTAGACTGGATAACCACTGGTTGCAAGCCTTGGCATATCACTCTAAGCCAATTCTTTGCCAGTGGTTTTTTTTATAAACCACCGAAATTTTTGTAAAACAAATACTGGTAAAACGCTTTTTGCAAACGCTGGCAAAGCGTCCCAAATGAGTGTTCTGCCAGTCACTTATTTTTAATACCGTGGTTACCCAGTGGTATGCCAGTGCTTGATTTTTTGTACCACTGGCGATTTCTGACTGGGTCATTTATGTGTTTAGCCATTAAATATTATATGTCTCGTTAGCTCAGTGGGTAGAGCAATCGTCTGCCAATCTGACGGCCTGGGTTCAAATCACGGCAGGGTCAAAAAAATACATATGAACTTTTTTTAATTTTAATTTGGAAAATATATTTCCAGACCACCTATTTATTGGTTTTGCCAGCGTTTTGTCAACGTTTAAAAATTTTGTTCCTCCAGTGCTTTTCCGGCGCTATTTGAACAGCCGGTCCTTTTGTCTAATGATGTTATCATTTTGGGAATGGGAAAGCACTTTTTGCCAATACTTGTACCACCTGTTAAAGTGCTTTGCCACCGCTTTCCCGTTTGTATTTTTCTGACTGGGAGTGTTTAAGAATTCCGACCTTCTTTAGCACTAATTTAAAACGAGTTAGCAAAACACAATAGAAAAAAATAATTATTTTCTGAGTACGTGGAACTTATAGTATACAAAAATATTTATGTAGTAGATTATTTCAATAAATTTTAAAATTTGGACCCGAATTTCTTGATTAAATGGCCTGCGACACATCAGTTGCCTGGGGAAATTGTTATAACTCGGCTGATTTTTAACCGATTTAAGTTTTTATTGCTTTATTACAAAGAGAATTCACTCTAAATTACGATTCTTTAGTGTTTTTGATTCGAATTAGTTTTAAAATATTAATGTTTTCGAGAAAATGCACAAAAAGTCATATTTTCCCCTTGTAATCCGTGCTCCAAACTTCAGGGCCGATGCGGCACGTCTTCCCGATGTCCGATCATCCTAATTTTTTGGGGGAAGTGGTTTTACACCCAAATAAATATTTCCAGGGGTTAGCACGGTCAAAAACTCAAAATTTATTTTCCTCCATACAAGCTTGGAGCACTCTAATTTATATATATTAAAGTACGTCATAAAAATTTGATTTTGGAATATCATCACTTTTTTTTTAAGGTTTTGCATAGAAAAAAAGAATGGCGTTTTTTATTTCAACTCCACTTTCCACTGGCGCAAGTCGGCCAAAAACGCTGATTTTAAGACCCTTTTCCTCCAGAGCAAAAACAGCTGCATTTATAGAAAATTCGATTCTACCACAAAATTACCATTCGATTCTACAACAAAATTTAATACAAAAAACTTAATTTTTTTTTTCATTTTCAAAATACACCAGATAGCCATTAGAGTGGTTCGAAAATACATTTTTTTCAAAAACTTTTAAAAAGTTACTTTCTTATTACACACAATGAAAATGTATTTCCCGCTGAGTACATGGGTACAAAAATTTTCGATATACCGCGAACCGTTAAAAAGTTATTAGCTAATCAAATTTGGATTTTAATTCATTGAAAAATTATTTGAGCTAATTAAAATGCAGCTTTCAATACTCGCTTCCGCATTATAAATTTGTTTTTTAGTAAAGACAAAATAATTTGTAAGTTTTGTAATATTTATTGCAAAGATTTATTTTTACTAAATATATTTGATTACTAAATAACTTTTTAACGGGTCGCGGTATATCAAAAATTTTTGTACCAATATTCTCAGCAAGGAATACATTTTCATTGTGCGTAATAAAAATCTAACTTTTTTGAAATTTTTGAAAAAAGTGGATTTTTGGAGCACTCTAATGACTATCTGCTGTATTCAGAAAACGCAAAAAAATGTTTTTATATTAATTTTTGCTGTCGAATCGAGTGGTAAAATCAGATTTCCCAGAAATGCAGCCGTTTTTGCTCTGCAAAAAATGGGTCTCCAAATCAGCGTTTTTGGCCGACTTGCGACAGTGGAAGGAGTTGAAATAAAAAACGCCATTCTTTTTTGGCAATATGAAGTATTTTTGCAAGTAGGTTTGAAAATTCTTTTATTTTTTTGCCGAACGTAGGGGTCGCCATTTTATATTTTTGTACAGTCGGATCTTAAAGTATGATACATCGATGTTTTCCTCTCGAGGGACCAGTATTTTGCTCTAAGGGCCATTAACCTCAAGTATCCCGTTCTAGTAGTTACCCACCAGATCTCAGTTGCTACCACCCTAAAAATCATCAAACTTTTGCTAAGGAAGTTTTTCGATAAACCCAGTACACACTTTTTATATTTTGGTTGCCGAACGTAGAGGTCTCCTATTTAATTTGTTTTCATTGGATTTAACCTTTATAGCAAAACACAGGTCTCCTCGAGGCAAAAAAATTGATATAACACACTTTAAAATCTGACTTTAAATGCCGAAAAATTAAAAAAGGCAAAAAAAAATTTTTTTTTGGAATTTCCTTGCAAAAATACTTCATATTGCAGGGTGTACGGCGAACTTTTTTTTGCGGTATTGGCATAAACATGCATTTTTTTCTCTCAGAGTGTTAAGCAGTAAAAATTATTTTTTTCACGAAGTGACAAAGTTACTTTTTTATATAATATAATGTAATGTAGAAATAGTATGTAGTAAGTATTGTTGTTAACTGAATGAAGGCATGTGTCAAATAAAGCCATGTTCAGTTAGATGTTTTGGGTTTGGGATAATGCAATTAATTTTATTGTAAAACATGATATTATTTGATGAAAGCAAGTTACCTAAAGTTTACTTTGTTGTCGGAATGGTGGCTTAAATAAAGAAGTAGTTGTTGGTATAACATTCTTACAAATGCAAACAAAACTATTTAAAAAAAGTCTTAATAAAAGGGTACGTATGGAAACATAACCTTAACAATATGCATACAATATTTGTATATGAAACATGATGGGATACGTTTGGCAAATATCAGTTTTAACTTTTCTATTGATTTTTCAAATCATCATTCTCAGAAAGAAACCCTTATGAAAGTAAACACTTTTGGGTCGTAAAATAACGAACGAACAAGTTTAATTAAGTCTGTCAAATAATAAAATTTCACAAATTAGTTGTTTAATTTTCATTAGGAATATCAAAATCATTCACAAACAAATTCATAGACCAGTGAGTTTACAAAACCACCCCAGTATAATTTTAAGATGAGTTTTGTAAAAATAAAAATTTTCGCCGCATTCATTGTTATGGGTATTGCCATCACATCACTAGAACACAATAGAAAAAATTGCACAACATATGGCATTAAACCGTATTTAACTTTAATGCTCTTACAATACCTATTGTTAGTCAAAAAAAAAAAAAAAACTATTGAGGGAATGTATCACATAGTATATACTTCTATCTGCAATAATAAGAAGTGTTGCGTACACGATGCGTTGAGGTATTTAGCTTACAGAATACCTTTTATCACGCCCATTGTTAACCCAACAATCCGCTATATTACAAAAAGAATTCAACCGCAGAAGAAAATAACTATAATAATGCGAAAACTTATTAAAATAGCATACAATGCATGAGTTTTCATATAATTTTATTTTATGAAATTTATTAATTTAAGCTATGATATGCATTATCTTTATGGATAAAGTAAAGCGAAGGATCGTAGCCAATTCAGACATTTAAAAATTGCATACAATAATTGCGTAACCCTCTGATGAAAATTTTTTGTTGTTTTAAGTATTTATCTTTTGAAAACCAAATTTTCCAACCGATTTTCCCCAAAAATGTCTCGTAGTCAAAGGAAAATTATATTTTTTCATCATATTTTCTTGAATCAAACTTTTGGTTACCCCGTTAAAAGTCGATTATTGAGCGGCGTTAGTTGTAACATCCAGAACCAAAATCAAAAATGTCATATCGCACAAAAGGCTGGCATATTGTCCAAAAATAAATACCCGAGTAAAAAAGTTTTGATATAATCATATATTATTTTATGTAATTGCTTATAGTAACTTATAGTTACATATGGCCACATATGCTTTTAAATTCAAGCAGATATACTTTTATATAGTCACATGTTAGATATTTTTTCCTCAAAGGTTTTAATATGGAGACATATGTGATTTTATATTATTACATACTGGCATACATATAATTGCATATGCTATATATAAGTACATAAAATAAGATATTACAGATATAATTACATATACGTTTATATATAATTTAGTATGACACTATACATAATAATATAAAACTATATGTGGAGCCATATAAGAAATATTTCATAATGTGTGTTACATATGATTATATATTGACAAATAAGAACCTATATATAAATTAATATGGTTCCATATCTACAATATTTCACAATTTCTTTAATATATAACAATACAACGTTCTTTATAAAATCATCTATAATTATATATCATCCCACATAAGCAATTATTTCAAAGTGATTTCATATAAAAATATATAAGGTCCATATAAAACCGTATTATATTATATGTGGTTCTATGTTAACAATGATTTTGAACTAGTTTTGGATTTAGTAATTACTAGGGATTGGCGCGTGACTAGAAATGTTCGTGAGTCACGTTATTCACACGTGATCGTGAGTAATAATTACTATACTCAAGTGATTCGTGCGTGAGTCTGAGAATATATAATTCGTACTTGATTCGTGTGTGAGTTTATTTTTTGCATCATATATTTTTAGTTATTTTTACTATTTTGTAATATTTTACTATTTTTTTACTATTTTTCTTACTATTTTTCTTATATCTTGGTTGTATAACATAATCCTATTAACATTCAAATTTCAGTCTTGTTAACTTTATTTTAAAATTACTAAAAATAAAGAAAATTTTGTTCATGTTTAATGCACGGTCATGGTAAATCTGGATAAAAGTAATGGAAGATTTATCGAAATTATAGGATCTCCAGCAGACCTTTGGGTTAATCATTATATTTGGAAATTAATTACTTATGTGACGTATTCTTTTTATACTTATCCACGCCTATCCAACCTATCCCAGTCAGTTTTTTCTACAATATTTTAACAAAAAACACTTTAATTCTAAATGTAATTGAAATCACTTTCAATTACAATTAATTGCAATTGAACATTTTCAATTACAGTTACATGAAATGTAATTGAGTTTTTTTTTTAATATCAATTACATTTATTTGCAACTGTAATTGAAATCCCCCAGGTCTGATCTCCAGATATTGCATATCTTTTTTATTTAAAAAAATAATTTTTGTATATTGTTAGATGTGGTCATATATAATATGATCAAAAGTATAAGGTCAATATTTAGATATAATTGTATCCAACTATGTCCACTTTTATAACATTTTATATAATTTTATACAAAAAGATATAATTTGATGTAATTGGATGAGGACAAAATTCGGATACAATTGTATCGAATTGCATAAAATTGTATCAAATTGTACCAAATTGTATACAATTGTATACAATTCGATACAATAAGATAAAATAAGATGTTCTCATTTTTCGGATATAATTATATCTAATTACATAAAAGATTATATATAATTAAATATAACTTCATATGGCTCCATATAATTTTTTTTTACTTGGGTATACTAAAATGTCATATTGCTCAAACGTCATCTCGGGTAACACACGTTCTATATTTCCCCTGACCAGTTTTTGCAAATACTGCATCCTTCAATCTTGTCAGCCTGAGATTTTGTGTTTTGAAAAATTAAATTTGAAATATAATTTTTATTCATTCAGAAAACTAACTTTTTACAAGATATTTTAAAATATTAATTTTTTGTCGAAATCAAATAGCAGCTGGCCAAGTTTCTGAAGTTCCCATAAATAAAATAGACGCAAAATCCAATTTCGAAAAGTGTTACGTAAAAAAAATTTTAAGCTATTTGGTTTCCATAGAAACGGTTTTTTTTGTAAAAATGCTGAATAATTATGTGTGCTAGGCATTATCAAAGAGGTTAGAAAATAAACAGAATGAAATCCTCTCCTTTACTGAGCAAAAATTTATAAAATGTGGCTGCAAGGAGGAAACTACTTCAATTGATAAGTGGCTATTTTTTATTGCTAATACTTATAGTTAATACTTATATAATTTAAACATAAAATTGATAAATTAACCTTCGGTTTTCCTTAAAAAATTACCGATTTTCTGTGCGTAGGCACAAGCTATTACTATAGGATGATAACTTGGCATAGGGTTGCCATTTCCATTTTGGGAAAAAGAGGACGTCAACCTCAAAAAGGAGGACATTTGCCTTAAAAAAGAGGACACATTTTTTTTAAATAAATTAGTTTTACAGAAATCAACAACCCGATAAAATATACAAATAAATATTTATTTTATAAATAAAACAATTTTTATTCCCACTAAAAAAAATTCACAAAAAACAAAAAAATCATTCTGAACTTTAAATAAGTGGTACATAAATAGAAAAAAAAACAACGATTAACCAATTCATTGCATACATTTTCAAGAATGTACATTTCTATAATTTCTTGATACGAATTGTAAAGGGTTTCAGGATTGTTTTTCAATGCTTTCAATTTGAATTAGTATATTACTGTCGCATTTCTTCAAATATTCATAAAACTCTTGAAAGATCCTATCAAAACTTTATTTGACTCTAATAATATCAGAAATATAACTAGAAATCGTTTCTGGATTCAATTTTTTTCTGGCGTCAACTGAATAAAAAAAAAAACTTCACAAAAAAGATAAAAAATCATTCTAAACTTAAAATTTGTAGTACATGAATAAAAAAGCAACGATTAACAAATTTATTGCATACATTTTCGGGAATGTAAATTTTTATAATTGCTTCATACAAAATATCAAGAGTTTCGTGAATATTTTTCAATGCTTCCAATTTGAATTAATATATTATATTACTGTCACATTTCTTCAAATATATATAAAACTCTTGACAATTCATATCAAAATTATATTTGACTCTAACAATAACAGAAATAGTTTCTAGATCCAATTTATTTCTTTTTGGCATCCACTGCGCCTTGATTAAAGAAAATATGCGTTCTACGTTTGCCTTATGTGCTGGTAAGAAAAAAATAAAACCCAACAAGTTTTTTCACTTAATTTTTTAATAAAAAAAATCGCACCAAAACTTGTTATCAGTCAGGTTATTTGAATTTAAATTTTTTATATAATTTTTCAGAATAAGGAATTCATTAAAGAAATTTTCATCATTAAAAGCAATGTTAATTTTTTTTAATTCAACAGTTGGCTCACTGCTGTTAAGCTTCAGATTTGGCAATTAAAGTAAGTGATGCCAAGTCCATTAAAATAACAGCGACAAAACAGCGATGCCAACAATTCAAAAAAAAGTTATGGAGAAAAGCACAAAAAGTAGGACAACCCCGGACACCTACTGAAAAAGAAGGAGGACTGCCTCGGACGCCCGGCGAAAAGAGGACGGATGGCAACCCTAACTTGGCATAACTCCATATTTTATAATTTTGTTTCCACCCGAAGTTAAGCATTCTAATGTTGGCTTTTTATAATTTTTTTAAAACTAAAATTTTTAGCTATCCATGAAAAAGCGTACTTTAGCAGAAACAAGAAATTTATTCTGGTAGTGATTGAAAATTAAATACATATGTAAATTCGGATTTGTCCCAATAAGCTTCCTGCAGTATATTAAACAAAAATAGTAAAACGAAACCCTCAAAGGGTTTTGGAAATCTAGCTCGGATTTTAATTTGATGGCCTCTTGAAACTTGTGTCTATTTTAATCATGTTCACGTCACAATGGCGTACTACCAGTTGTCTATTTTTATTCAAATTGTTTGTTATTAGCAGTTTGGTGTTAAAAATTGTCGAAATCGGTTTAGAAATTGTGAACACATCAGGAAATTTCCATAATGGAAACATTTTGTACAAACAAAGAAACAATCGATATAAAAATGACTAGAATTGAGCATTATAGTTCACAATCCATTTCAATCAATTTTATTTTGGAACTAGTGTGTTCTTCTAGTTCACTCATTCATTCAAGAAATTTTTTCAATTGTTCATACACTAACCCCCCGTTTCCACATGCAAGTAAATGGTTGCAAGTTGAGAATACGTATTATCAGCGAAAATTTCGAAAAATACCGAAAAAACATAAAAATTTTACATGTGTCCATGTTCATTTTTAAAATGTCGTTGAAGGCATAGGTTGTCACTAAATAGCACTCCAGTATTGCCAAGTATTCAATATTCTAACAAAGCTGGGAAAAAATTTTGTTCTTAACAATTTTTTTTTTCAAAAACTTATAAAATTGATATTTTAAATTACCATTAAGATATGCAATTGTGTTATTTTTACTTTTTTTTACAAATAAATACAAAATCAGTTGCATTACAACTTTTACTTTACCAAATACTAGTAAATTAATAGAAAACAATACTAGGCAACACTGTTTTCTTTGTTCTGTCATTTCACTTGCCGCAAGTATCAAAAATCCACTGTCTTCAAAATTTACTTGCAAGTTGAGCCGCAAGTCGTATAAGTGTGATAGTATTAGTGAAAAAGTGTGAGTGTATTGAGTTTTTCGAACTTGCACTTGCATGTGGAAACGGGGGGTAATATCAAAGTCTTTAAAATTTTTTCCTGAAAAAACAAATGAACACAGCAGAATCTGTCTGCTAAACATTAGAAAGATACAAACACACAGAGGGAATTTTGCTGGACGAGATCTAATGAAAATTGTCAGTAAACTAATGAAGTTTTCTTCGCGAAGTAAATGAAACTTTCTTAAATTCGATGAAAAAGCTTCATATATTTTATGAATCCAGTTTTAGCTAAACTTTTTCATTGACTGTGTGAAATTTTAAATAAATAAAATGAATTTTTTCACAACATTTTATGAAAAATTCCATTAATTCAATGAAAAGTTTCAATAGACGAGTTCCAGTGCAACTTCATTGGTTTCATGCAAGAATTCATTAATATCATGCAGATAATTCTCTCAGTGCAGCAAGAAAAAATCTGTTAAATTTACAAAATTTCAGCTATATTTTAGTTAACCGAAAATGACAATTTACCCTGCTAAAATCTGCAAAAATTTACCTAGATATTAGTCAACCAAACCCTTACAAACAATTTTAAATTTTTATTTTTTTTTTTGATTTTCTTAATGCGAATAAAAATCTACACTGCAGAAAGCAGTCTACTATTTTCTAGCAAATATTTCTGTTTATTGTAGCAGGAAAAACCGTTATTTGTATTCAACTCATTTAATTTAAAGATAAATTAACTTTTGAATATATAACAATTTCTTTACTGCTTTTTATCTACTAATATTCAGCAACATATTTTTACAGGATTTTTTTTAATCAGTGTAAGATTATATTATATCAATGGTTTGTTTGATAATTCCGAATAAAATAAAAGAACCGAAAAGAACAGTTGAAACTTAATTTATTCGTGAATGCGAGAGAGTTCCTTACTCTAAAAGTGAGCAACATGTTTGGAGTTTAGCGCCACACAGATATTTTAAGAGGCGACCTCCATTGTAAATGATATTAATAATGATGTAAAAAAAAATAATGATATAATATATAAAATCGTAACAAACCCTTTTAAAACTAATAACGAACAAGGAAACCGGACAAATAAATTAAAAAAGTGTGAAAATATAATTTCACTGTTAAAATCATATAACAAAACTTTGAGACACAGTATTTAAATTGTTTAACCCATCTACTAACATGTCTACTTTTAAGAGCCTGCCTACTTTTAAGAGCCCATATTTTTTGATAGGAAGGCGAAATAACAATGCAGTAAAAAGCATGTGATAGTTTGAGGCCTTGATAAAACTGCAATTTAAAAAAATTACTAAAATTTTGTTTACAGGGTTGCCATATAATGATTTTAAAAAATATTGCCAAAGAAATTATTAAAATTTTTTGCAATTTTTCACAGAAGTTTATATTATCAAAATATAAAAACTAAGTTTTTTTATAAAATATTAACGCTTTAAGTGCGTACAAAGCTTAAAGTTTTCAATTTGAATTTATTACACCACCACTTGAGAGCATGACCAAGATATAAAAAATACAAAAATGCTTTCTGCGAAAGCGACTTATCCTTCTACCAAGTTTTGTCAGAAAATTAGCACTGAATCCATGCTTGGAAAAAAATGGCTAAAACAACAAATCTCCATATCTAAACCGATTGCAGAAAAATTTAAATACTGACAAAAAACTAATATTTGTGAAAATTGAAATCACTTAGAAATCAAATTACACTTGAAATATATAATTTAGTTTTGAACTTAGAAAATACTTTAAAAATTAAACTTTCTGTCATTTAAATTATATTTTGCACCGTATCTTTTTTTTATGATGAATGACAGTTATGCATAGTTGATCTTATATTTGGTAATTGAATGTTTTAGGTCGATTTTAGATCATAAATTATTATCTCTTTCTGTTTCATTTATTTTTCAAATTAAAAAAAAATTATACAAAAAGATGATAGTTGTTACAAGTAAATTACAAAGAATAAAAAATTTGAAAGAATTCGATAAGGGAAGCAAGACAGAATACGTATTTTCGGCTTTCGCTACAAATGATCTACTTATGCTAAAGTTGAAAACTTTAATATTCTTTTATGGTTATTACCCATTTTTAACTGTAATAATTAAAAAGTTTAAAAAACCTTTACCCATTTGCGCTCTTACAGATATTTTTATAAAATTGTTTGCCCCTGACTATTTTATAAAAAAAAATCTATATAGAAACTTTCTTTCTTTCTTTATCAGTATCAGGCAATTAATAAAAAAAATTTGTCTTTTAATTTTGCTGCTGAATTATCGCATAAAAGCTCTGTTCCTTTATGTTACCGCGGGAACCATTCTTACCAAAAGGCGTCTTGTACTCGAAAATTGGGTAAATGAGAGCGCTCAAGAGACTGTATTTGCGTTTCTCTTTTTACTTTTAACTTCGGAAAATTGTAAAAGGGATACCTGGTGCAATAATAAACAAATAACACCATTATAAAAAATTTTAATTAAGTAAAGAAATACGCAAATTAAAACTTCTATATACAAAAATTAACTGAGCAAAGTAAAAAAAACTTTTAAATAAATAAAATATGTGTATCCGTGCGATTTTTTAGACTAAAACTAAAGGCATTTTCATTTTTTCTTTTAACCCTTTGGCACGGGAATTTTAATGGCGGGGAATTTTCCGACCAAATTTCGTGGCAATGTAGATCTAGGCCCAAGAAATATTGTTTATTACTTTTATGGCTTTGCAGCACCCCCTAGCGGAGATATTTGAAATTAAAGTTCAAACATTAACATGCTGCCAGCCCCCAGCGGGTTAAAATTTTTTTAAAATTTTAATTTTATATTTTTTCTATTACTAATCTCTACACAAAATCTCTTGAGTTTTTGAATTTTATTCATCACACAATTTTTGAGACTAAAAGTTAGCCTTTCTTTTAACTTTTAACTTCCAACACATTCTCTGCAGCGTTGAAGATCACAAGACAAAACGCACTCTACTGATCCCATGTTATTTTGAAATTTCACAGCCTGCATAAAATATTAATAAGAACAAAATAACGAACCGATAACAGTAAATGAATAGCGCTTTGGTTAAAATTCAAATCAGTGACGAGTTGATAAAGTTGACGTACATTATAATGTAAGCCACTCGCCAAAGGGTTAAGTAAAGTTTTGGGCTAGAAAAGTGACTTTGTGCGTTCCCGTACTTTTGGGCAATTTTGTCATTTAGAGAGAGGATTTTTTGCTTACTCTCATTTTACTGAACTTTACACAAAAATTGAAGTAGCACAAAGTTTTGCAAAGTTTTAGATTTTTTTGTGTAAAGATTTTCTTTAAGTTAATAATCACGTTTGAAACAAGTCTTTTAATTTTTTTGTCTTGGAGATCGTAAAGCTTCAGAACTTTTCCGTGATACCAGGAACATTTTAACTGCCAATGATACTGTTATGACTCGTGAATTGCTTTACAAGTTGCCACAGCAGATTCAATTGCAATTGGTAGGTACTCGTATCTGGTATTTCCCAAAGTACTGATTACAGAGTTATGCTAGCTGATAGAATATATGAGATTTGTTCAGGACCACAGGTAAGTAAATATAGTACAGGAAAGTTCTGATGTTTGTCTTGAAGGTTCTTTAAAACAATTGGCTCAATTAACTTCAAATTAATGTCAATGATTAAAAAAAATTACTTTAGAGGTTATTTTTTATATTTATTTTTCACATTCGAGATCCTATCAACTAGATATTACAACAACAAATAATTTGGGATCATATGATATTAAATTATTTTTCTCTTGGTGTTTAATAATTTTAAAAGTAAAATAGAGCGACACCTATATATGAATAAACTTAAACTAAAAATAAAAACAATAAATACAATTCAGATATTGTAAGAAAATATACATGTCCTGTGTTATGTACTTTATTTTCTTACATTTCTTGTCAATGGATAAATAAAGTTTCCAATTTTGTCCAAAAACTTGAGACTAATACTGCATTTAGACTGAGCAAAAACTACCTAGTTTTTGCCCGTTGCTAGTTTTAACTTGTCAAAACGCATGCATAAAAAACAAACAAAAACCAGCTTTGTACAAAAACTAGGTAGTCTTTGCTCAGTCTAAATTCAATATAAGATTAGAGAATTTCGTTTAAAGACAATAATTGTATATTATACACAGGCGCGGATACATGGGGGGCTATGAGGGCTAAAGGCCCCCACTTCTTGGATTCAAGAAGGATTATTTTTGTTCAGGAAACATGACAGATTCTACATTTTTTCAGTAGATAATTTTTAAAAAAATTTTTTATAATGAGCTTCTTTTTATAGAATTATTGTTGAAACTATTAACCATTTTTTTTCAATTGAACAAATTTTTTGATTCATTTTACTTAAGAATCAATATTTATTGTCAAAACAAAGATCGGTTTCAAACGAAATTACTTACTTATGAAAACAAAATTAAAACAAGTTTTTTTTATTATTATTTTCTTAGAATTTTTCCAAGTCGGACTTTAAAGTTTTTTTTTTTTGTTTTGAAATTTAAATGCACTACTATTAAAATCTCTTAAATGAACTTCTTAATTAATTTTTTTAATTCCATGGTCTAAGGATCACCATCTCAACCAGGGGTATGGCATCACCAAAAAAATTAATAATAAAAATATTTTTATAACTAGATGGCACTTTGTTCAAAAAATTGACAATTTTCTTTTTTTATTTAAATTTAAATAATAACAAACAACAAAGCAAAAAAAAAACAAACGAATATTTCAAACTTTATTATTTGAATATATTCCGCGTTGTTTTTTCCTTATTTTGAGAAGTTTTCAGCAGTTTTTAGGTTTTAAAATATAGGCTCAGCTGATACTAAACGGATACTAAATAGTTGCTCAGGTAATACTAAATTTCAGCGCGCTCTATCGGTGAGTAGTATTAGTTTTGATTTCCTATCTCTATAATTGTCATTAAAAATATCAGATTTGGAGTCATATTTTCATTAAAAAAATCAAACATCTAAGCAAAAATTACCCCATTTAAAATTTTTTAATTCTTTTTCGTATTATTTCAAAGAAATTGCAGACAAATTGAATATCAGTTGCATATTTTCTGGTGTTTTAAAAGTTTTTTTCTTGTGAAAATTGTATCATCTTTCTTTAATTTGAAAAATAATTTAAACAGGAAGTGATAGTAATTTATGATCTAGAGTCAGACTAGTAAAAAAACATTCATTAACCAAATAAAAGACCAACTATATACCCCTCATTCAATTTTTTTTATTCGAAATAAACTGGTGTTTTTAAAAACTTTTAGTTTTTTATTAAAAATTTGTATTGAATTTGACAAGTAAATGGAAGTAGTTTTTAAAAACTACTATTTTTTGGTTAATTGTAAATGTAGTATTTAAAATTTTGCTTAAAACTAATGAAGTTTCATTGGAATTTGTTCATCGAATCTTTTCATTGAATTAATAGAATTTTTCACAAAATATTGTGAAAATTTGCATTTTATATATTAAAAGTATCAAACACTCAATGAAAAAGTTTCCAAAAAGATATGAAGCTTTTTCATCAATTCTAATAAATTTTTGTTTTTTATTCATAAGTTTAATCAAAAATCTCATTAAAATTCGTCGAGCAGAATTCTCTCTGTGTAGAGGTAATCAGTGTTTTTTTTTTGCAGTTACCGCGATTGACATGCCCTTGCTAAAATAATAGGTACGTTTTAGGTATAATAGAAAAGTAAGAGGTTACATATCTTAACTTCTTCTTACAAAACTCATTACCGGGAGCTCTACCACATATCCGAATTTAATTAGGGTTGGAAGGAACCCATCAGGATAATTTCCTCATCAGTTATTTACTTTTGCAAAATTTAAAATATTTTTTCAAGATGAAAACCTTTCAAATGTTAGGACATGCTTCTTGTAAAATAATTTTTTTATTTAAAAGTTGCAATAATTATGGCCAGTTTATAGTCAAAACAAAGATTGATATTTTCTTATAGTCGTACATTTTGTTCTCAGATCGTTTTCTTCTTAAATATTTCTTAAATAAGAAATTTCCAAAGACTCTAGTTCTGACTATAAAACTGTTGTATTCAAAAAACTCTTTCACACTGAAACATTTTTTAAATTCTAGGTTTGATATGAAAGTTGTAGGATTTGGGATAGTTTTTCTTATAAAACTATAACAGGCACTGCAAAAAATTTTACAACTTAGGGAATATTCCTTTGACCTTGGTAAAGAAAGGGTTAACGTTGTCAGAGTTTTACAAAATTTTCGAAAAACAATCTTTTGTATCAGAGTTAAAAGAAATCAGAAGTGATTTTGTTACAGCTAGCTAAAAACACAAAACTTAATACTATAATCTAAATTATTGGTCAAAATCAAACTTTTCTCTAAAATTTTCAAATTTATAACGCCGTCACTGTTAAGTTAAAAGAGGGATATGTGTAATATTCTGTAGAATTATTCTCTAAGATGTATTTAATAAACTTCTATGCGTTGTTAATTTTTTTTATATTTTGTTGAACAAAATTTTAAAAAACTCAAAACTAGAGTTTTGTAAATTTATAAAAAAAGAAATCCCATCTTTGGCCATACCTAGGACTAGGTTATCATAACCCAAGAGAGCCAAAATTTATATCTGCATATATTGTAAGTTTTTGAAAGAAGTATTTCAGTTTTTACAATTTTCATAATTTCTCTGATTTTAACTCTACAATGGTCTGAGGAAATTGTAATTACTTATTACGAAAAATATAATTCAGTCTAGATTATGATTCTATTTACACTTTTAAGAGCCAGTATTTTCAAAAAATGCCAAAAAAGAAAGTGTTTTATCGCCTTGTTAATCGTATTTCAAATTTCAGGGCCGATGCGGCAATTGTTCCCGTTATACGATCACCTTAATTTTTTGCACGGGTATTTTTATACCTAGAGGCACATCTAAATTGGGAGGTCCAATGATATCTTTGGGGATAAACCTAGATCTAATTTGATCCGAAAAATGGCGGATCGAATTAGATCCAGCTATATATTTGTGGATAAAATTAGATCTAATTTGATCTCAATTTTGGCAGATCGAATTAGATCCAGCAATATATTTGTGGATAAACTTAGATCTAATTTGATCCAAAAAAGTGGCAGATCGAATTAGATCCAGCAATATATTTGGGGATAAACTTAGATCTAATTTGATCCGAAAAATGGCACATCGAATTAGATCCAGCAATATATTTGGAAATAAACTTAGATATAAATTGATCTGAAAAATGGCAGATCAAATTAGATCCAGCAATATATTTGGGGATAAACTTAGATCTAATTTGATTCGAAAAATGGCAGATCGAAAAAATAGGTTAATCTAATTATATAAAATTAGATTTAATACAAAAAGTTACATTTTAATTGATACCATTAGACAAAAATAACCCAATAAACCATGAAACGATACAGTATCGTTAACGAATTCATATTATTCATATTTGCTATCGTTTATGGTACAAAAATATGAACTCGTAATGATATCATAATTTTTAAAAATAATGATAAAGTTGCTGAAAAAGTGACATTTGCTTGTTCTAATTTAATCGTTAAAGATATCATATATACTTCTTTATTTCGATATCGTTAATGATATCATATTTTCATCGAATAGTGATAAAATAACGACAAAAATGTTGCAATATGACGAAAATATTATCGCATTGCCTGATATTTTCGATATCATAACGATATCATTATTTCATGAAAAAACGATATCATTAATGAATGTGTACTTTTCTTCACAGTACCTATTACTTATGAATGGTTAATGATATCATTCTCGGACAAACGTTTAGTTTTTTGGGAATTCATTCAGATATCGCTCAAATTGCATTAAACGGTCCATTCTATTGAAATTATTTCTTGATTATCATTATGTCACATCCATCGGATCGTATTTCATCATATTAGATCCAAGGTGGATCTAAATTACTGCAGTACGATCCACCATTTTTCGAATAAAATTTTATTTTGGCCGGTATCAAAAAAAGATATGATTGTATGTTGTACTTCCATAATTTTTTTACTATGGTATCCACAGAAATGACAGATAAAAATAGATCCCGCATTATATTTGGGTACTACATAAGATCTCCATTTATTTGGGATTAAATAATATCCCAGACAGATATTGAAAACAGTTCAAAAAATAATACACTGACAGAGCACTGATTTTATAAAAATTACAATTATGTTGTTTATAAGGGGTGTGCTATCTGTTGTATCGTTGTATCGTCCTAACAAAAAACAGAGTTGTTATTTATTTGTGTTTAACAACGATTTTCTATTCAGTTTTTTATCTGTTAGCACACTCAAACAGAGGACACTAAACATACGTTAAAATTTTGTATCGTGCTATTCTCAAATGTTGAATTTTTCAATTTAATTTTTAACGACTCTGTTTTTTGTTAGAACGATACAACAAATAGCACACCCCTTGTGAAAACCCTTAATATTTTGTTAAAATAAGGTTTAAACTCAGAAGGTCTCGGGTTCGATACCGTTCACGGCTATGCATTTTTTTTATAAAATGAGTTTCTTTTTATAAAATTATAATTTTATTTTCTATAAATGTTTTTATAGAATTATATTTTTTTTTATTAAATTGAATTTTTTTTAAAAAATAATTTTATTTACATCTTTTTAACGCTCTACACCATTTCCAATTGTATCAATTTTTTTTAAGATTTATCAATTGTATTTCAGAAATAATCAATTGAATTTCAGTTTTATCAATTGTATTTCAGAACTTATCAATTATTTTTCAGATTTATGAATTGTATTTCAGAACTAGTCAATTGAGTTTCAGTTTTATCAATTGTATTTCAGAAATTATTAACTGTATTTCCGAAACTCACAACTGTATTTCAGAAATTATCAAACTGAATTTCAGAAATTATCAATTGTATTTCAGAAATTATGAAATGTATTTAATAAATTTTTCTCTATTAACTATGAAATACAATCAACAAATTCTGAAAAAGATTTGATTATTTCTGAAATACAATTAATAATTTCTGAAATACAATTATAATTTCTGAAATACAATTAATAGCTTCTGAAATACAGTTAATATTGTAGTTTCTGATGTGTTACCATATATGACAATATATTGTTTAAATGGCACCATATATGAAAATATATTGTTTAAATGGCACCATACATGGTATGTTGTTTAAATGATATGATATGATCTGGAACTGTATAAAAAATGTTCCCAGTCAGAAATCGCCAGTGGTACAAAAAATAAAGCACTGGCATACCACTGGGCCCTATGTTCCACTGGGAATTAAAGGATTAAATATATATACCACTGGGTAACCATGGTGTTAAAAATAAATGACTGGCATAACACTCATTTGGGACGCTTTGCCAGCGTTTCCACAAAGCGTTTTACCAGTATTTGTTTTACAAAAATTTCGGTGGTTTATAAAAAAAACCACTGGCAAAGAATTGGCTTAGAGTGATATGCCAAGGTTTGCAACCAGTGGTTATCCAGTGCTACCTAGCCAATGCTACCAGGCATACAAAAATCAATTTACTGGTAGACCATCAAAATGCTGACGCTTCGTAAAAAAATGTTTGTAGTCAGAAGATTCCGAGTTCAAATCCGGTTGGAAGCAAAAAATTTTTTTTGGTTTTTTTTTTAATTTAAAATTTTTTTTGTTTTATAAAATCAATTTTTTTGTTTATGGGAAAGCTCCTTCAAGACCAACTTTTTTTTAGCCCTCCCAACACTGGCATACTAGTTACAAAAAATTCTTTCCCAGTACTAGCATTTTGTCACAGCCAGTAGTTGTCCAGCTATTATCACTCATTTATGTGTTTAGCCATCGAATATTACATGTCTCGTTAGCTCAGTGGGTAGAGCAATCGTCTGCCAATCTGAGGGCCTGGGTTCAAATCACGGCAGGACCAAAAAAATACATATGAACTTTTTTTAAATTTTAGTTTGAAAAATATATTTCCAGACCACCTATTTATTGGTTTTGCCAGCGTTTTGCCAACGTTTAAAAATTTTGTTCCTCCAGTGCTTTTCCGGCGCTTTTTTAACAGCCGGTCCTTTTGTCTAATGATGTTATCATTTTGGGAATGGGAAAGCACTTTTTGCCAGTACTTGTACCACTTGCTAAAGTGTTTTGCCACCGCTTTCCCGTTTGTATTTTTCTGACTGGGTTGTTCATGAGGTACCATATATGAGCATATATTGTTGAAATGGCACCATATATGATAATATATTATTTAAATGGCATTATATATAGTAATATATGGTTTAAATGGCACCATATATGGTAATATATTGTATAAATGGCACCATATACAAATATATATGGCACTATATATAGTATCATATATTATCATTTTTGGAACTGTATTGAAAATTTTGATCATGAGGTACTATATATGACCATATACTGTTTAAATGGCACCATATATATTGCTTAAAAAACACCATATATAAATATATATTGCACCATATATAGTAGCATATAGTATCATATCTGCAACTGTATTAAAGATTTTGTTCATGAGGTACCATATATGACCATATATTGTTTAAATGCCACCATATATGATAATTTCTATTTTAACTGGCACCATATATAGTTATATATTGTTTAAGGGATACCATATATAATTATATATTGCTAAAATACCACCATATATATTAAGATATGGCTCTATATATAACTATATATTATTATTATTATTATTATTATTATTATTATTATTATTATTATTATTATTATTATTATTATTATTATTCTTTATTCAGTCTATGGAACATCATTTCCTTACAGACTATGATTAAACTATAAAATAATTATAAATAGTAATTATTATTATACATGTTTTAAGATATAGGCTTTTGAAAGAACAAGAACGGACGCACTTTTACATTAGTAGGCCACAAGGAAGGCTGAAATAGATTATCATATAATTCAGCGGAGATCCCAATTTTAAAAGAAACACTCCTCAATGTGTTCTGCTCAATTTCCTTTTTAACCAATTTAAAACATTTTAGATGGGTCTTGGAAATATTAGCACCTTTTGCAACATAACTCAGGATTTGTTCTGCTGTTACGCTGGGCTTAAATGAAAAAATATGCACCCATTTTTGATTAGCAATAACTTCTAAGTCTTTGGAATTATTATCTCCAAACACCACAGGCTTACGTTGCTTTTTTTTGTAGTTAACATTAGTCCATCCAGCATTGTTAACTGGGATATTACTTTCTGCTTGAGAGTATGCAATTGAAGCTGAGCTAACAGTATTGTCAGAGTTTTGGAAACAACAAATGCTAGCTCTTCGTTTAGAATTTAAAACGGCATTTGGCTCAGTAGCAGCAATAACATCATTTGGTTTAATTGTAGCAATAACATCATCATCATCATGTAAAGAAAGACAAAGACTAGCTCTACGTATTCGCATATTAGAATTTAAAACATTTTTACTTGGTTCAGTAGTATCAACAACATCTTTACGAAAAGCATAATTAGCAGAACTTGAAGAAAAGGAATCACTCAGAGTTGAACAACCTTTTTGTTGTAAATCATTATTTTTTGAATTTAAGCTTGACTCAGCATGTATGTTTTTATTTTTAATGGAGGCACTCTCAACTGCATTGTTGTTGTATATACAGGCATTGAAAAACTTTTTTAATTCTCTTACTTCATTTGACAAAATTGTTATTATAGCAATTAAATTATTAGATCCTTTAGCGCATTTATTGCAGTTATAAAGAATATTATTTGATGAAATTAAAACATTAAAATCACGATCACTATTGATACCAGAGCACCCTTTATGGAATAGACCACTGCATGTTATGCATCTAATAAATATACTACCAACAGCTCTAAAGCAACTAACACAATCAGTATTAGACTGCATTAGGAAGAAAAAATAAAAATGAACTTGTTTAAACGACAATCACTACTGATCAGCCATGCTATGTAATATATAATCATAAATACCATATCTAATATTATAAAGGCCGATATCTAATTAGATGAAATTATATCTGGCATAATATAAGGAAAAAATTTGGAAAAAGACGTCATATATAATTATATATGGATATACATAACAACATGTCTAATTATATATTGTAATATATGCCACATATGATTATATATAATTTTTTTTACTCGGGTTATTTTTATTATGAGAACGAAATTTATAGCTTATTTAAATTCTACCACTCATGTAAATATGAGCATTATTTGTATTACTAAGCATTTAAATGTGCGTTTTCAAACACTTTTAGATAAATTTAGGCACAAAAATTGGTACATTTACATCACTGAAGAAAATGTTCTGAAAATTTTATACATTCATTTATTTTAAGAGTACACATATTGTGTGTATGAATATTACACACAATGTGTGTATCATTTGGAATTTACGCACAGAGTAATTTTACTGACATTATAGTAGGTAAAAAGTTACCTACTATAAATAGGGTAGATTTCAACAAAAATTTATTAGAGTGTAACCAAACAAATTTGAGATTTTTGCTTAGAAAAAATAGTTAAAATTTGGAGATGCCAAAATTCAGAATTTTTCCAGCAAAATTTTATATCCGAAGTGAAGCAGGGTTATGGTTCGGTGACTGTATGAGGGTGTATGGCATCCAGTGGTGTAGGTAACTTGGTTTTCATAGAGAGCACTGTGAATAAAACATATTGTGAATGAGGGGTATATATAGTTGGTCTTTTTATTTGGTAAATGAAAGTTTTTTAGTTTGACTCTAGATCATATATTAATACCACTTTCTGTTTAAATTATTTTTCAAATTAAAGAAAGATGATACAATAGTCTCATATGCATACCCTGGTTTTTGCACTACAACTAATTTTGGACGACCTTTCACAAATTTCGTCCTGCATCGAAGGTCGTCCACGATTAAATTCGTTATACCAGCGATCCACAGTTGCAAAGGATGGACCTTAATCACCAATAGTTGAATTTAATTTGCCTATGTACTCTTGTCTAGATAGTATACATAGAAAATCGTTATAAATCAGTGGCCGAAAATTTTCACGTTTTAATTCCATTTTTTTGTTAACACACAACTTTAACTTTTATGTAAACACAAATAATGCTCAAATAACAAAAAGTTCTAAGCGAGGTTATGGTCAATAATGTTAAACTTTCTTGTGGAAATGCGCATTAGGTTTTTCTTGCTTTTTTAAGAAACGAAAAGGTAGAAATTAATTTTCTTTTTATACAACTATTTGTTTACTTCATAGTGAAATTGTAAAATAACTATTTTATTAAAATTAATTTTTTTGCGTTATTTATATGGAAAAATCTTGAAATTGGGTGTGACATTCGTGTGCACGCACTTGGTTTAAATAATAAAAAACGACAAATTTAATTATTAAATACTTTTCTTTTGCATATATTTTTATTTAGGAGTAGGGAATGCAAAATCCCGCACTTTTTGATTTCCCGGGAAAGCGGGAAATTTATCTTGAATTCCCGGGATCCCGGGATCCCGTAAGGGAAATTAATTAGAAAGTTTTTATAATAATTTAAAAATTTTTATAAATAAAATGTCTTAAAAACCTCAAATTTTCATGATCGTGAAAATGCTCAGGTGGTTTTCTTGGAATTTTCGTAGTAGAAAAGAATTAATTTTATATTAGAAATTATATAAGTCTAATTATATATTTTTAAAAATGGAATAAATTGAACCTAATTTTTATACTAAAAAATTTCTCCATAAAAAAAAATAAATAAATAAAAAAATTAATATAGAAGTTAATTTTAGAAAATTGAAAAAAAATTTTAAAAATTATGGAAACAAATTTTAACTTGCTTGAAAATTATTAAAAATCAATGGACATATTTTTCTTTATTTTTGTACAGAATAAGTGCGTTTCAAAATTTTTTTACAAACACTGTTTGAGTGGTCTTAAAACTAATCAGTGTGTTCGTTTATTCGAAAATGTTACTAGTTTCACTCTGGTTACTTTTTGAATTTTTCCAGTTGTGTTAAAAGTAGATAAGTGTAATAAGTATACGAACAAGCATATTACTACTATTACTATTTTTAAAAGGTTGGAAAATTTTGCATAAGAAAATTTGAAACAATTAACTTTATTATTTTAAATTGCATTTATTGAAATCCCGGGATTCCCGGTTCAAATTCCCGGGAATGCGGGAACTGAAAAATGCTTAATTTCCCGGAAATCCCGGGATGCATTCCCTATTTAGGAGGATTTGAAATTTACAAATAAAATTGAAATTAAATGAGGGGTATGTATAGTTGATCTTTTATTTTGGTAAATTAATGTTTTTAGTTCGATTCTAGATCATAAATTAAAATCTATCTCTGTTCAAATTATTTTTCCAATTAAAGAAAGACGATACAATTTTTACAAGTAAATAACAAAGAATAAAAAAGAAAGAATTCGATAAGGCCAGCAAGAGAGAATACGTATTTTCGGCTTTCACTAAAAAGCCATCATAAGTGTCGTTTGCCTTGATGGGTTAAGTATTGATAATCGTCTACTTATGCTTAAGTTGAAAACAAGTACAATATGTTAACAAATCAACTACAATATGTTAACAAATCAACTACACTTACATCAACGAAATCTAACAATGCTGTTTTTGTCCTTTTTGTTTTTAAAGTAACGCAATAAATTGATTTTATTTTTTTCTGAAGCTATAAAATACTAAAACCTGGCTGATTCCCTTAAAAAGCATAGTTAAGCTATATTTAGGATTAAAAACGTTTATAAATTAATCCAGTTATGCCGTCTTTTAAATATTGAAGGTGGTTGTGACGAGGACTGAACGCGGATATTGTATAAATGTTGCAACATTTGTCCAAAAACAATGATTTTTTCCGTTTCAAAACTTACTTTTAGTATAGTTTTAATACAAAATTTGACTAAATCCAATAAATTCTGTAGTTAAAAAAACGAAACATATTCTTTCGAATTCTTAGCAAAAAAGGGCAATAGTTTTTTATGATATAAATAAATTTAAAAAAAACTTAAATTGGCATATCAACGCTTTCGTTCGCATGAGAATTCCCGCAACAATTTCACGACCCAATCTAAAATAATCCTGAAGCTCATGATCATGGTAGAAGTTGCAAAGACAGTAAAAAACACCCTGATTCAAGTATGCTTATTGCAAAATAAGGGCCTAAAAACAAAAAATGTTAACATTCTTTCATTTATGGAGACTTCGTTAGGAATTTTTGCTTGTCCCGAAAGTTAATCCTTACGGAGGTTGGTTAAACCTACTTTAATTCTAAATTTTTCCACTTTTATTGATGAATTTTAGAAAAAATGCAAGAACTATTCTGCACGCTTACTTCAAAATGCAGTTTATTCCTTACAAATGCCAATTTCTTGTGGTTTCATATCAAAATTCTCAAAACCGTAGGAGATATATTTACAGTTAATATCCAGCTTAACTTAACTTATTTATAATAAGTAAGTACCAAATATTTAATAAGGCTTAAGTAGAACACAACTTGTTTATTTTAATCTTCATATTTAGTCAAAGATTTAGAGAAGTTCTTCTCTATTTGATTTTATAGACTTCCTCAAGGAGCTTCTTTAAAAAGGTTAAAACAAATCGATTTACAATCCTTAATATGCTTGCAAAAAGGAAATAGCATTCTGCCTTAAATAATTAAATACAAAAATCCTATCTAAATTATATATTACGCACGCGAAATCTATTTTTTCGTTACTGCGTGCAAACGAATGTCTCACTAAAAGTCATTAAAAAACTAGACAAAATTGCGATTCCCTTATAGTTGTTTTTGTTTTGGAAAGCCTACTAAATAAAGTAAATAAAAACCAAAAATAAAAATTTTTATTTTGGTTTAAAAAGAAAATAGAACAGCATATTTAAACTATTTCTTTGTGCATGCAAACAAATGTCTCAGACTGTAGATAGGTACTCTCTTACGAAAACTAACCGAAGAATGACTTTTGTAAAAAATATGTACCAAAGTGTAATTGAATTGGAAAGGAATCAGCGGCAAAATGTATCACCTTCAAGCTGGCCATACACTTGCAATATTATTAACCATTTTTAACTAATTTTTAGTAGTTTTAACTAAATTTTTTTACAGAGTTTTTTCTATTAGTGCACACATCACCGAATAATGTATAAAGTAATGTGTAGCCGCAGGGGCTACACACTGATGAATTTTACAGGTTACTTAAACCTAAAAATAGGTTTCCATAAAAAATAAATAATGAATAGGTCAATGCAGTGTGCATTTTATAAAACTAGATCACTCCCAGACCTGGCATATTTGTTATTTATACCAATTTACACCTTTTTTGCTTTAATACATATTTCCCAAAATGATTTAATCAAAATTTATCGTTTTTTTTAGTATACCTTCATTTCCATTTCGTGTCGTTTGTATTTTAAAAGAGCAAGCCCAACATTTTGGTTGGATCTTTTTTTAAAACTTAAGAGCTTTAATATTTTCAGCAGCGCTTTTGTAATCATGCTCAATTAAAAAGGCTTTTTTTTCTTGTGACCTGGCTCATATTATGTGCATCTCCTCTTATGTAGGCTCCGAGCTTTTTGAATATAAAGAGCTAAATTTCCAACCCTGAATGACAGTTTTAGTTAGTAACATTTTTTTAATACTTTTTTAATAAATTAACAAATACATGTAACCATAGTATACTATAGTAGCCCCACTCATTAAAAAATTGAGAGCTTGACCCTATCTCATGTAGTTGTAGTGGTATTAAGAACCGTATGTACAAGTAAAATTACAAACACTACTTCATTTTTTCAAATGACAGAAAATAAGTAAAGCTACTATATTATACTATGCATGTAACTACGAGTATCCAAAAAAATAATGGTACGGGTAATGGTATTTGCAAAAATGTTTAAGGGTATCGGTAACCGTATTTAATTTAAAACGGTAATTTAGCGATAACGGTATTATTATGATAACTGTAACCAACCTTGTTCTAAAGACCGTATTAAAAGTAAATACTTATATACAAAACCAGACTTAAAATTGTATTTGATGGACTGATTGTTTCGAATTAGGTCAAGATAAATTTTTTAGAGCCAGCCACATTGAAATATCTTCATGTACTTAATCTTAAGACTATTTAAAATATATTTGCAGGTATACAAAACCATTTTGTCAGGTAACTATTTTACTAATATAAAAATGCCACATCTTTGAATGAAATGACATAGAATTTGTAAAATAGTTTAAGTAACCCACAATGCTTTAAGCATCCTATCCTTTATTATAGCAGAGCATGAAATAATTACTGTCAGCATCAACAGAAACTATACACGTTGGTTTATTTTCTTTACAATTTTCTTATCACTCTCTTACAATGCTACTTTATTTAACTTTTTTTTATTTACATATTTTTGCCTATCTTAATTTATAAAAAAAAAAACAACAGCAGTAACAAAAATCATACAACAAAAGCAAAAAAAAAATCGTCATAGAAGAAACTGTACAACTTGTGCATCAATTATAATAAAGAATTTTAATAGTAAAAAATTACTGTTATTTTTAGTGATTTGTTTCATTATCACATTCTAGATAATAGGCCTATTTTTAGTCACTGGATTTATTTTCGGATTTATTTTATTTTGTGAAAAAATCCACATTTTATTTTATAATTTTCAAAATTTTATATATTTCTCCAAACCTAACATTTATTCCCTAATGTAATATGAAAAAAATTTAAATTTTGCGAAAATGCAATTTCTGGAATAAAATGAAGCTAAATCCAAAACGGATTTCATTATTTTTTAAATCCATTTTGGATTTAGCTTATTTCAATTCCTGTGTTCACATTTTTACAAAATTTAATGACATTGCACATTATATATTAAAAAACAAAATATGCATTTTTAAACAAAAATCCAGTGATTAAAAAAAGGCCTAATAGTTAATAATTATAATGATTACTAAATGTTTTGATGTCGTTACGATCAGTTCAAAGCGGAAGATTTCTGCGTAACCAAGTTTTATTTGAAAATGGGTAACCAAACCTCCGTGGATGTTTGTGAACTTGTGGTAAAATAAATCTGGAAGGCCAAACATAATAAATGGGACTAAAATACGATCCATTGTATCACAAGTGCAAAAAAATCCTATTGAAAGCACAATAAGTAGAGCACTACCTACACTGATAGAATTTTGTGCATAGTATTAATGAATTTGTTCATTAATCCAATGATTTTCTTCATTGAAAAGTCCCCAAAGAACGCGTTCATTAAATCAATGAAACGTATTCATTAAATGAAAACTAATTGAAAAAAATATATTTTTTTTTCGTTACTTTTTTGTTTATTATTTATTTTTATTAATTTTTATTTGTACACATATTTCTTTTTTGTTTTTATACCATTTTTGACATCTCCATGAACTCGACTTGAACCCGCAATCTCCAGAATGTAAACATTACCGCATTACCGATTGATCTAAATAGCCAAAACAAAATGATGCCATTATTTGAAGTTCTATATTTAAATATTTTCATTCTATCAGTGTACGCACAAACTTCTTTCGTGTACTCAACGCGACATAGCAAACAGCTGGCCAACCGACAAAAATCAAAAATAAAAAGCTGTCACCATTCTTATTGAAATTGGTAATTTAAAACATGCCCAGCAAAAACATGGTAATGACAGGTCATTACCATACGGATTACCAAGTAATGATGGGTCATTACCTTTTACATTACTTTAAAATACAAAATAATGACTTACCGATAATAAGTTATATAAGTACTTATATATTCGTGCAAAGTAATCACTTACTGGTAATTGATTAAATAAGTACTGATTAATTCTTTTTTAATATTAATATTTTATTTATAAATTTGTTTTGAACTAAATAGGAAATTTTCCAAGGTAAAAAGTTTTATTTTGCCAATATGACCAACTATTTTACAATGTAGGGTAACCACTTATTTCCTAACTTCTGAGTAACCACGTATTCTATATTTGTGAGTAACTACTTATTCTTTCACTATGGGTAACTCGTTATTCGGAGAGGGTAATGACCACCCATGAATTTTTGGACATCGCGAACAAAAGTAATGTTGCGAGTAAACAGCCTGGTAAGTAGTGAAAGCCTTTGTGTGCTACTTACTCGCTTAATTACTCGGTAATGTCTGTTTTTGCTGGGTGCATTTAAGTAACTTGTTCTCAAAACAACGACCCTTCTTGATACAAATGTTTTTGTCGCCACCAGAGGTAGCTAAAGTCGAGAAATTTTCTTTGTAAACGGTATTAAAAAAATATAAATGTTTACAGTTTTACAAGAATAATTATAAAAAATTAATTTTTAAGATAAACAATTTTTGGGTTCGGGTCGAAATCCTGTGTATCGCAAAATCCTGTTTTCAAAATCCTGCTTTTCGTAATACTGTTTTACAAAATACTGTATAACACAATACTGTTTTGCAAAATCCTGTTTTACTGGGCGGCGAAAATTTTTGTAAAAATAAAGCAAAAAAGCGCGCGCTTTTACAAAAACATTAAAAGAGTTATAAGAAAAAGGTGTGAATTAAGCCATACAGGCTACCTAAAGTGAATTGCAAAAAATCTTGTACTAATTTAAGTTTATAAATGCATTGAAATTAATTTTTTGTTAAATGTTTTTGTTAATTTTTGAAAATTATATACTTTTGTTGAAGTTATTTTTAATAAAATAAATTTTGTAAACCAAGATTTTTACTTCACAGAATTTTGCAAAACAGTATTGTGAAATCCAGTATTTTGCAAAACAGTATTAAGAAAAGCAGGATTTTTAAAATTTTTTTGAACAGTATTTTGCATAACAGTATTATATACGTATCCAAAAAATTTTGAACTGAGTGCAATAATAGAGAGTAGTAGTGGCTGGGAAAGTTTAAAATGGCGCAAAAATAGTTGAAATTGGCACGCTTATTCCAAAAATTTTAAAGTATAATAGTTGATTTAAGTATTTTTCTGAATGTTTTTAACAAAAATACAATAATGAAGGAATTTACCGTTGAACCGTTCCCATCGAAATTGTCGGATGCAAAGAACCGGTTGTAGAACAACTTGTACTTGCATGCAACCTGTTCTGATTTGTGTTCTATCATCGGTGATTTTTGTTTGAGTTTGTCCAAAAAGCAACAGGTTCTTTTCCTCCAAACTAGAACAGGTTGCTTTGTAACCAGTTATAGAACTGGTTCTCGGACAGTGAAGCCTTCCATTTTGGCTTCCAGGAATCAGTTCTACAACCTGTTCTACAGAACCGGTGGTAAAAACACCTGTTCTAGAACAGATTCAGAGGTAACCATATCAAAAAAATGTTGCTGGGTTAAAGTGCATTCGCCGTATATTAGTATGATTTTAAAAAAATTTGGAGTTTTATTACATATTAAAAAAATATCGTTTTTTTGTAAATTTTTTCCAAATTTTTTTTACAAAGATTGAGGTTTTACTGAATTTTATATCATTATATCCTACACCACTACGTGGAGAGGGTATTATAAGTTTGTGCTGATGTTCGTAACACCAAAAAATATTGGTCCTAGACCCACCTTATAGTATACCGATCGGCTCAGAATTTTTTTTTTTTATTTCGATTTAACGATGTCCGTCTGTCCGTCCGTCTGTCTGTCCATGCACTTGTGCGCACTCTACAGGTCGCAAATATTAAGATCTTTTGACGGAATTTGGACACCGACTTATATCGCCTATTGATTTTGGTTAAAATCGGTCCATGTTTAGACCTAGTGACCATATAAGGGTACCCTCCAAAATTGTCGTTTTTACACGCTACAGATCGCAAATACGAAGATATTTCAATGAAATTTGGTTCGCTGACTCACATACTCCCAAGAAAAAAAGCCTATTGATTCTAGATAGGATCGGTCCATATTTGGACCTATCGCCCATATGGGCTATATTTTCGATTTTCTCTTCTTTTATGATTTTATACAAAATTTTGACACAAGTCCGTTTTAACCCATTCAAATTTCGGATCCAAACATTAGTTGGCTTTAAGTCAGACTGGTGTAGGGTATTCTATAGTCGGCATGCCCGACTTTAACCTTTTTACTCGTTTTTTTAATGAAAAGACTAATAAAATAGACAAAATGGCTTTTTTTGGCAAGGATTTGTATAAATGGCATTTTTTCAAAATAAGTGAATAAATGGCAAAAATGGCATTTAATGACATATGCCAAAAAAAACTTGCCCTGCTTATAAGTATTTTATGTTAAAATTATTTCCCTGATGATCATATTCGATGAAATAGAGAAACATTGGTGAATAAATGAATACTTAATTAACAAAAACACAAAACAGCTGGAGGTTGCTCACACATTTATCTTATTGAAAATTCTAAGAATTTTTTTATAAAAAATTCAGGTTTTCAGTTTGTTAATACACCTATCGTAGGGGAATTTCAATACTTTGGTGGTTGATATGTACTGAAAACAGTTACTTCCCGAAACAATTTGGCTAATTCATTAAAAGCGAATTTCTAACATTTTGACCGTAATTCCGTAAAACAAATAATTTTAAAATACTTCCATAATCAGCTTTAAAATTGATTCACAATTTTTATAAACAGGGCAAGGACGTTAATTCGCTAACTATCGTTTTTTACGTACATAAAATATTCCAGGAAAAAAAATTGGAAGTAATGCCTTACAACTACTTCTTTCACTGCTTCACAAGTTTCCGTTAGCATATTTATTTATTTTTTTTTATTTATTTATTTATTTATTTATTTATTTATTTATTTATTTATTTATTTATTTATTTATTTATTTATTTATTTATTTATTTATTTATTTATTTATTTATTTATTTATTTATTTATTTATTTATTTATTTATTTATTTATTTATTTATTTATTTATTTATTTATTTATTTATTTATTTATTTATTTATTTATTTATTTATTTATTTATTTATTTATTTATTTATTTATTTATTTATTTATTTATTTATTTATTTATTTATTTATATGCTGTTCCATACACAAGACTAAGAGTCTCATATTACAGTATAGAACTGAGTCTGTGGAAAAATAAAAATCGTTAAAATTAGAAATTTTTAACTTATAAACTAATTACAATTGATAAATATTGATTTTACTGCTTTTTTAGAAGTTATTCTGAACAACTTCAAAGAATCACTTATTTCATTGCTTCCAAAGTATCCGTTAGTATATTTTTACAGCTTTTTTAGAATTACTTTTGAACAACATCCAAAAAATCACTTAACTATTGCTTCTAAAGAGTAATTTCTCTAAAATTGATCCTAAAAAGTGATTTTGGTATCATTTGGCATTTCAAAACAGAGAGTCGCGAGTTCTATTCCCGGCGGGACCAATATTTTTTTTTACTAATTTTTTTTTATTTTATTAATTTTTTTTAATATTTATAATTAGTTTGTTTAAATTCAATATTTTTTAATTTTTCAATTCCCAGTTAAAAATCGACATACATATATGGATCCATAAGGGTTGAATGTATGTATAAATCTCCATACATGCATCATATATGTCCACACATATGCATTAACGAAATTTGAAATAATATCTACAAATGTGTACATGCATGAACATACATGAGCACGCATGAACATGCATGATAATAGAGATTTCATTAATGCACAGGTATGGTCATATATGATTCATGTATGAAAATTTATGTAACCACGTGTGGTCAGGAATGCATGTTTATTGCCATGCATGAACATACTTTAACCTGTATAGATGCATATAGGCAATTGAGAAGTCAATTGCCCTCCAAGGACCTATTCCGTTACGGGTCAACCAAAGGCATATTACTAAATTAGAACAAATATGAACCGAAGAGAATGAATTAATTTTCTAAGTATATTCTGATTCGTTACTTTCACTGTTGCTTTTAAAAAAAATTGACCGATACCGAAATAAAAAACAAAATTCGCGGCATATTTTTAAAAATATTTTGGTATTTATTTTATTCTTTTATTTATTTTTAACTTCATTTTTTTTACAATTTGCTTATTTTAGCTCTTATTTTAAATGTTCATAATTTTATGCTAAGACGTTTTAAGTTTTGTATTTTCAACGTTTTTTAATGTTAAAGCTGTTTTAGTTTTAACAATTGATACTTCATTTAATTTTCTTTTTAACTTAAGGGGAATTTTAAAAATTTTTATTTATGTTATCAGAGTTTTTGAGGTAATTTTCTAATTCTACTATTTTTGCGTTCAGTATGAATCAGTGTTGCCAAGTTAGGGGTTTTCCCCCCAGATTTAGGGGGTTTTCAACCGCTTAGGGGGAATTTTAGGTGGTATCAATGTGTTAGAGCGAAATTTGGGGGGTAAGAAAATCATTGTAGGGGTATTTTTGCCTTGAAAAAAATTAATTTTTGAGTCCGATGATTGGTTTTGTCAAATTGTTGATAGTTTTTCATATAAATTTTTATTTTCTTTTAGCTTACATATTTTTGAAGTTTAAAAATTTTAGACTGTGACTAGGAAAGCAAAAAAAACCAGCTAAAATATAAAGAAGTTTTTTATTTTAACAACAAAAAAATCAATTATTTTCATTTATTAAAAATAATTTCAAACAAAAACCTATAAAATTGTTGGATTTTTGGAAAATTAATTTTAGGGGTATGTTTTTAGTGGTAGAGCAAATTTAGGGAGTTTTTTTTGTACAATTTAGGGGGATTTGTAAAAGAAGACTTGGCAACACTGGTATGAATGAGGTATAAGTTAACAAAGATATTTTTTTAATACAGCTAGCATTGAAAAATATAATGGAAAATTGTTTCCAAATATTAACGATGCGTCATCATTTATTTTGCTTTAAAATGGATAGTCAACAAAAAGTGCTTGAAAATATAATAGGAATTTTTAATGAAAATCCGAAAATCCTAAAAAAATATCCAGAAATCAGGCCAGTGGAGATATATTGGGCATTGGTAAAAAAAATAGATGAAGAGTACAAAGCAAGTCTCAGTAAACGTGAACATTTTTTATCGTAAATGGAGTTTGTCAAGCAAGAAGAAAGTTGGTATTACAGCAAAAGTTGAAATTTTCATACAAAACAATTAGTATATCTTAATAATTAACAAAATGTAAATTCAAATTAAATTCCTTTCAATAAAATGGTATTTTTATTTAAATATGACGTATAGTTCAAAAGTTTTTGCGATTAATTCGTGCTTAAGTTATTTCGTGCGCAAGCCTTATAGAAATATAAGAATTGATTCCGTCTCTCTATTATAAATTTGTAAAAAAAAAAAAATCTTCCATAGTTCCTTAAACTATAAATAAAAAATGTATTGAGTGAATCTTAACGAAACTCATGGACCAATTTATAAAAATCATGAAGAGAATTCCCTTAGCTTAAGCACGCCAAGCAATAAGGAATTCATTCATTAGAAAAAAAAAAACTTTGAGTGAATTTATTCCTTAGAATCTCTGTATACTATAATACGCATTTTTGTTCCTTATCTTTAGCTGCTGTCATCACAGATAGCATCACTTATTTGCCGCTTCGTTGCACTGTTTAAGATTCTATAAGTATCCAGCTGTGCTGCGGTTGGGGTTGAAATACACAAAAATTGAGGCAACCCCTGATTTTATTATCTCTTGTATGTTTTTATTTACTTAAGTTTCTTGTTATTGTTTTATTTTTCTAATTTGTTGTTGTATTGCAGAAACAGCACTTCAAAGCCAGATTTGTTAAAAATTCAATTACAATGCAATTTATTTAGCTTTTTTCCATTACCTACATAATCTGTTTATATAATTTTTGTGGTTATATTTTGGGAACCAATCCTTATTATTGAAACAATATTATAAACAAATTAGATATATAACCAAGTTAGAAAACATTTCTCTATAGGATGCCGTTAACATCGTTTACGCATAACCAAATTTAACTTAAGATGAATGATATTTTGGTTAAAATTTAAAAATAGATTTTTTTTTTTGTTTTTTAATAAACTGATTTAATAACATCCTAGTATTTTGAACTTAAGCGCAAGATAGAAAAGACCTACTTGACAAATCGACTCTAAGATCTTCAGAAAGCAATAGAGTAAGAAAGACATATTTTGAACTAGAAATCTAAAATTTCGAATAATCGCAATTTGAAAAATTAGTTCCAATTTTCACATTTATACCCAGCAAAAAAAGAGATGCCGAAGCAGTAGAAAAAGCACTACACTTGATGATCTAGATGTAATTCTTTTTTAACATAAACAATAATGATTTTAACATTGATTTGTCATAGGATAGAAGTACTCCCACTTCAAAATTTTTTCAGTAGTTTTTGAACGAGTGCAAAAAGTTTAAAAAAAATCTTCACAAAAAAAATTATATTTTTTTTATTTTACAAAAGTTTTTTTATTGCCGCCACCGGGTATCGAACTTGTGACCTCACGATTGCCGGTCTAGCGCTCTACCGCTGAGCTATTCTTTGATATGAAAGTTGACTGGCATAAAAACACCATTTTGTTACTGCGAGATATTGTTCCTTATTCTCTTCAATTAAAGTACTTATTAAACAATTGTAAAAGGTGCACTCCAATTCAATATTGTTTTTTTTATATATTTTATATATACATATTTTTAAAAATTAAAAAAAAAAAAAAATATTGAATTTAAACAAATTAATTAAAAATATTAAAAAAAAAATAAGAGAATAAAAAAAATTAAAAATAAAAAAATACTGGTCCCGCTGGGAATCGAACTGTTTGGAAATGCCAAATGATACCAAAATCATTTCTTACGATCACTTTTAAAGCAATTACTCTTTAGAAGCAATAGTGTTAAGTGTTTTTTTGGAAGTTGTTCAGAAGTAGTTCTAAAAAAGCTAAAAAAATATACTAACGGATAATTTGGAAGCAATGAAAGAAGTGATTTTTTGAAGTTGTTGAGAATAACTTCTAAAGAAGAAGTAAAAATACACTAACGGGTACTTGTGAAGTATTGAAAGAAGTAGTTTGTAAAGCATTACTTGCAATTTTTTTGCTGTAGTTAAAGAAATTTGTCTAGGCTGTTTATTTATTTATTAAAGTCAACATTTGAAAGCCTTACAGACTTTAATATTAGAAAATTTTATTATTTAAATAAGTTAAAATAAATACAAAAATAAATACGTATTCGTGAATTAGATTTGGTTTTTCAAAGAAAATTCAGTTACTTAAAAGCTTCTTCACGAACAGAGTATTGCATAATGCTAGTTCCCCTTTCGCGACTCATATAAATGCAAACCAAATATTTATTGAACTGGTTGGCAAAGTCATACTTCTTGCTGAATTACTCGCGGGAAATATTTGTTTCTGCGTTGGTAGAAGTCGTTTTACAGCAGACAAATTTGGTTAAACCAAAGGGGTTGCTGTAGATATTTCTAGGGAGTTTGATCGTATGTACCAAAAAGCACTCGTATTATCCCAACAAACATTAAGGCAGCCTTAAAGAAATTTTCTAATTTATATTTGATATCAAACAAATATTTCAAGTATTTTTCTTTATCACAAAATAAAGCCTAAGTCAAATTTAAGACGAACTATTTAAAGAAACCATTGGAATTTATTGTATAAATTAATTAATTAATTATTATACACAGATAAAAATAGTTTGTAAATATTTTGTAATTAAACTTTTTGTAAACACAATTAAACTTTTATTTAATTGAAATAATAAAAAATTTCTCATTTATAGGATTTTCTTTAGAAGTTTTTTTGAAGGATTTTCATGAAAAAATTTTTTTTTGTTTCAAAACAGTCTTATCCAACACTTTTTCACAAGCTGTTTTGTTGGTATTAAAAGTAGGAGTAATGAAAATAGGAATATTACAAAAATTTTATGTATAAATATTACAAGAAAATATTTTCGGCCTGGAAGAACTCAAATTCTGAACTTTAATGAAATTATTATATATTACGATATCTAATTATATATTTAAAATACGTTAATTGAAAACATAATTTGCAGATGCTGTTGACACAAAATGGTTTAATGTTTTTAAGAACTGTAAAAAAAATATTTATATGTAAATCAAATTGAGTTAAAAAAAAGTGAATAAAAAAAAAATTTTTTTTTGTGCCCGAGCTGGGTTTCGATAATAGGACCTCAGTCACATATACAGTTATGTGTGGGGTTATATATGACAATGGCGGGTCGATTTATTTTTCACTAATTTCCCTACGATTTCCGTATTCTATGGGTTATTCCATGAAAATTTGCCAAAGGAACCATACCTCTATCGTTAAAATCGAGTCCCCTACTTTTTGTTGGTAGATTTTTTTCCCAAATTGACGTTCGTATGAAATATTACCTACACGTTCACATCCATAACTCAAAAACTCTCAATCGCCAGTAGGCGCGTTGGAAAGGTGAGCTCATTTTGATCAATTTACAAAAAAAAATCTCCAAAATTGGTCCAACGGTTCAAAAGTTACGGGCATTTTTGTCCAAATTTTGGAGCATTTTTCCATAAGGGACATAAGAAATAAATAACTTTTTCCTATAACACTGTTTCTATAATGATGTAACCAGCACCATCTAGACACTTCTGGCAACACTACTTAATTGTGTTTACTTTAATAAATTTTGTGTTTAAATAAAGTTAAAGTAAATCAATTTCAAGGACTTATTAAATCAAGGACTTATTATTTTAACAATATTTTAACAGCGATTATAAAAGGATAATCGTAACAATATTTAATTCTTTTAGTGACGGTTTAAAAAATGGATTCAGAGCCTGGTTCATCGCAAAATCCAACAGATACCCAACGCAGTAGTTTGCAACATTTGGTCTCTCATGATGTTTTTTCTTTTGGCGTGGCCTGTGAATTACCTGATATTAATCTGTCAACTAAACGAGATATATTGAAGTTCTATTTTTTCTTGGCCGAACGTTCAAAAGCCCAAGCAAAATGTTTTCGTATAAAAGATTTACTCCCCAAGTAGCAGACAGATTGTTAGAAATTTGGAATCAACTTAATATTGAACTTATACTCAAAGGTAGCATCATTAGAAAATTGAATAACATGCTTGACGCATATAGTAATGCAGATAAACAACGAGTAAAACGCGCAACAGAATTCAAAAAATTCGTAGAATCAACAAACCAATTATTCAACATTGGAAAATGTAAATGCAACTTGAAAGAAAACGACTGCTCATGTGGATCTATCCCAGAAAACTTAAAAGATTTCATGCGCTATCAATATAATGACAGAATACAAACGATACCGGAACACGATAATGGAAGTGAAGAGACGATACCAACGGCTATACCAACAATCTCAGTGAGCAACGATCCTACATACGAACCACATTATGACGAAATGGAAGTTGATGTGAGAGGAGGTTCAGAATTAGTTCTACCACCACAAACATACACTCCCAGATACAATACTAAAAACTATGCAATGATGTGTGACAGATTTGGTGTGCATGATAGGATGGGATCAGCATTGGCAACAGCTCTGATGGAAGACCTGGGCGTAAAAGATGGTCATGACAATCTTGTCATCATGGATAAAAGTAAACTTCGTAGAGAAAGAGAAAAATGGAGACAAGACGCACTTCGTAAGCGGTATGATGGCTCGAATTTGATATCATTTTCATTCGACGGCAGGAAAAATGATGCTCTAACTGTAGAAAAAATTGATGAGAAATTGCATCCAAGGATGGTTAAAGAACCTCATCTAGTTGTTTTGAGGGAACCAAAATCTCAATTGATAGGCTACACAAAACTAGAAAGTGAAACTGCGGCAAGCAAAGTCAACAAATTGATCGAATTCTTCCAAGAAAAACAATTGTCTCTAGATTAATTAATTGCCATATGCGCTGATGGTGAACCAACAAATACTGGCGTACACGGTGGAATTTTGCGACTATTCGAAAAACAGTTAAAGAGACCACTGCACTGGTTTGTGTGTCTTCTGCACTTTAACGAGCTGCCGTTTAGACATTTGTTTGACACTTTAGACAAATCAACCACCACTGGACCACGATCAACTACCGGAAAGTTGAGCTCAAAAATTGCTGATTGTGAAAATCTTCCGGTATGTAATTTTTATAGCTGATTCTTTACCATTTTTTATTCTATTTTTTAGCTTTTATGTTTTCTTTTCAGGTGGTAACCGATTTTGAGGAAATCGCTTTGGAAAATATGCCTCCTGGTGATTTAAATCCAGAAGAATTATCTACTGATTCGAGGTACTTGATGTTAATGGCCAATGCAATTTCTAATGGTGTGGTTCCTGCGGATTTGTCTCACATAAAACCAGGGCCAATTGCACATTCTCGTTGGCTCACCAAAGCCAATAGATTATTACGGTTGTATGTGACAACTAATAATCCAACTGAAAATTTAAAAATTCTGGCTAACTATATAATAAAAGTATACACGCTAATGTATTTCAATATTAAGTATTATAGCTCTGCCGCATACGGTAGTACATTACTTTTTAAATTTATTACTTGGACACGATTTTTACCACCGAATTTACTTGGAGTTGTAAATACAGTAATTCAAGATAATCCATATTTTGCACACTCAGAAAATATCTTGCTATCTATGTTATTTGATAATAGAATGGAAAAACGAAACATTGCTATAAAGAAGATTTTACATTACCGAAGAGATATTGTCGACCCAACGGAACTTAGAGTTTATAAAAAATCTCTTATAAACTTTAATTGTACGGAATATACAAATATGATTGATTTAAATGACGATACCATTTTATTCGAACCACCGTTTACGCAAAGTTATTCGTATGAACATTTGGAGGGATATTTAAATTACGAAGTGCCACCGTTCGATGATCCACAAATTCCTTTACACATTCAAGGAACGGAAAGACATGTCCAATTGCTGGCTGCCACTGCTAAACGAGTTGCAGGAAAGAATGTAGAAGGCGCTATGGCGACGACATTAGAGAGCCGTACGAAAACACCCAGACTTGAAAGCAAACAAAACTTTCAGAAAAAATAATGGTTTTTTTCACATTTTGTCTTTTACTACACTCAAACTGAATATTTTTTTTTGATAATAGGTTGATAGATACTTTATTGGCTCGTATGAATAAAAAATAGATATTACTAATAGGGGGAAATACAGGGTTTTTTAAGCAAATACTTCACAAATCTAGTCTGCTTGGGAGTAGACTAGAAATTTAATTTTTTAATTTTCGTTTACATTTCATGCTATTCTACCAGCCAATTGGTAAATTTGGAGTTAAACGCCATTCCTAAGCCCAAAGTAATTACTTCGAAGTAATTGCTAAGTTTTATTCATATGACCCATTATCTCTTAATTTGAATTTTTGTACAAAAAAAAATAAAAAGGGAAAAAAAAACAAAAATTTGGTTTTATGTGTTATTTTGTTTTAGCAATATCGCATGAATTAATCAACCGAATTCGATAAATTTGGGCTTAAACTCTTCGTTTTGAATTGTAAATTGAATAAAATAATGGATTGAGCCAAAAAAATGGCCATGAAAGTAATATTCTTGGACAAAATCATGAAAATAATGGAAAAATGCTCCAAAATTTGGACAAAAATGCCCGTAACTTTTGAACCGTTGGACCAATGTTGGAGATTTTTTTTTGTAAATTGATCAAAATGAGCTCACCTTTCCAACGCGCCTACTGGCGATTAAACCCGATCGATAGTTTTTGAGTTATGGATGTGAACGTGTAGGTAATATTTCATACGAACGTCAATTTGGGAAAAAATCTACCAACAAAAAGTAGGGGACTCGATTTTAACGATAGAGGTATGGTTCCTTCGGCAAATTTTCATGGAATAACCCATAGAATACGGAAATCATAGGGAAATTGGTGAATTTTTTCACTCCCTACAAATCACTCCCTACATATTAAAATATTATTAATCCTAAATTGTAGTAAACATAGTAAACATATTGTAGTAAACATGTTGAACTCCTTATACATATAATAATTTTTATTTGAAGGCCAAGAGCCTAATAATTTTATAATTATTTTAAATATGCGTACACGGTAGTGTACAAGAGTAGTGAAATAGTTAAGTATAATTATATATATGGAAGATACGAAATAATATAGTACTATATACAGTTGTGGACTCGAATTTAAGTCAATTCAAGTTTTTTCTAATTTTATTGTTGTTGCCTTTATTTTTAAAGATCAAAATAGTGGCTAAATTCGCCATGAAATGCTTTTTAAATTTTAATATGAAATGCTTTTTACTATAACTTAAAAAAAATCTTGACTGATTTATTATATTGTGGTAAGAAAAGCATAAAACTATTCACTTTAAAATTTCAGTGCTGTTAACTTTATTAAAAATCGCTAAAAACAAATAAAAATTTGGTCATGTTTAAAGTGCTGCACTTTTAAGTCTGACGAAATTTCGAAAAAAAAAATATTTTTTATTTCATTTATTCATTTAATATAGTCTAAAGGGTTTAGATATGAAATTTTGGCTTCATCGGATATGATTAACCCACTTTAGCCTGGAATCCAAAGTGACCCAGGAATTTGATAAAAATGCAAAAACGTGTTTTTTTTAATTCATTTTAAATATTTTTTAAAATGCCTAATTTGCAGATGTCGATTTTCATTTGTACCACATAATAGTTGATATTACAGAAAAAAAATAAATAAATTGGAAAAATGATAATTCGAGCGACTGCTTTCCAGGACATTTTATAAAAACTGCTTATTTTGTCACAAATTTAACAAAATTTCCAAAAAAAAAATAGATTTCTTCCATTTGGGACCATTTCGAATAAAACTGGGTCTGTAATGAACGAAAATCTACAAATTGTTAATTTAAGGGACATCCAAATATACACTCAGATAAAAAAGTTTGTAAAAAAATTTGTAAACAGTTGTCAATCGCACTATACTATTTTTATACTGATTTTTAGTACAATTTTTATTTTTAGTAATAATTTTTGCTATTCTCTTATTACAAATTACGGATTTTTTTTTACTAATTTTCGCTGCTAATTTCAGAAAAACATTTTACTAATTTTTCAAAACCGAGTGCAGAAAAATATACTAATTTAAAAATATTTTTTTTTTTATTTTTTACAATTCTTGTTTAGTTTATATTTGTTACTATTGATATATTCTTAGTTTAGAAATAACACCCATAAACTTTTATTGCATCTCCAATGCATAAAACGGCAATAACTGGAAAACCGTTTCCAATTTTGACTCCAAATTTCAAGTACGATGAAGTAATTATACGCTTGTTACAATAGAAAGAAAAAAAAATTTTTTTTTTAGATTTTACAGTTTTTTTATTTTTTAGTACAATTTTTTGCTAATTTCAGCAGATTGATTTTAAATTACAGTTTACAGCAATTTACTGAAATTTAGTAGCTGCAACTAATTATTTATACTAATTTCATTGTACTAAAATTATGACATTTAGTAAGTTTTTTAACTGATTTTAGCAAATCGATTTTGAATTGCAGTTTACATAAATTTTACTAAAATTAAGTAGCGGCTACTAATTTTTTCTACTAATTTTATTGTACTATAGATCAGCAGAAATGTGTTGCTAAAATTAGCAAAAAATACCGCTGGCCTCAAAACAGTTAAATTTCCCGTAATAACAGCCAAATTTTCAGAAGCCATTACATACTTTTTTGTTTGAGTGCACATATATGGGTGATATCAAAAAATGTGATAAAAACCATGTAACCAGCTAATTTTTAATGCATGTATTACATTTGAGTTATATATTTCGATATATATCAGTGCATTGTCACCTGTTTTACAAAATTTATAACAATCTGACCATTTTTTGGTTAATATAAAATTTGTGACCAATTTTATAGGCCAAATGTAAACTCCGTAACCAGCAACTCATAAGGTTTTTCAACTTTAATAGATTATATTTTAATAACGAATGAAGATAAACACTAACTGTAAGAATATGTATGAAGAGGAAAAGTTCCGCTTTTAACAAAAATTAATACATCTTACAAAATTTTTCGCATATCTATGCTAACACGACTTCAACTCTGTAAATATTTTTCGTCAAAATTTTTGATAAAAATGCATACACCAGAATTTTGAAGTTATCTATTAATTAAATTGCGAAAAGTATAATGTTATTTATACTCAAATGATCGTTGGACTGTAAATAGTCATCTAGTATAACAGACTTAAACTTTTTCTGCAGCATGTAACATTCTCGAGATGAAAAAGGGTGTCTTTAATAAGATTTGAAAAAATTTTGTAAACTCCGTTCCTAATTTGTACACCAAACTATTTAACAAGTGAGAAAAACAATTGCATATTTGGATTCACCTTGTAGGCATCATACGATTTTGTTTCGGAAAGCAAATTCTGACAAAGCGTTCCTGAAAGAAAACGAAAAAAGTAACCAAATGTAAACTCCGTAACCAAAATTGTTTGCATCAGATTGCCTTCACAAAAGTAGGTAAATGTTTAAAATATTAAAAAAAAAAACCATAAACAGAGGTGATTCAACTAATATTTATGCGTCAAAAGATGATTCAACTAATAATTTTGCGTCAAATCAATAAAAGTTTTCAGTTTTTTAATCTAAACTGCTGGAGCGAAAAACGATTGATTTTGCATTTCATTGGTTTGAAATCGATATCTCGAGCCATTACAGACATTAGTTTGACAAATTAAAATTGTTTCACGCAATTTAAGAATTTTTTGATCGCGAAATGTTATGTTTTTAATGCATTATTTTGTAACTTCGCAACCGCTGATTCGATTTTAAAAATTTTATATTTTTGAAAAGCATTTAAAAGGGCCAAAAATACAAAATTGAAAAAAAAAACAAAAAATTTTTTCGCGGAATGAATTGTATTTTTATTTGCGAAACCGCCAATTCGATAAAAACAAATTGTATATTATTGAAAAGCATGTTGAAAACCCAAAAATGAAAAAGTAATAAATTTAAAAAAATTCGTACACAATTTTTTTTTTTTGTTATATCTTTTGCTTGTGGAAATGTAAACTCAGTTACCACAAAAAGATTAAAATTGTGCAAAAGAAGTTATTGCGACAACTTGTAGAAGAGATTTTTTGCAATTAGGTTTATAATGACTAAACTTACTGAGTCCATTAAGAAAAAACCGAAATATTAACACTTTTTGCGTCTCACAAATTTGGCCCAAAAACTGATCACATTTTTTGATTTCACCCATATATATACTGCAACATATACAGTAGTTTTGACACAAACAACTTTTGCACGAATTTTTGTGCAGATAAGCGAAACACGTTGCTCAGTCAAATTGTTTACCTGCCTTAATGTGCAGTAGACCGTACCTCAAAAAAAAGTTCGCCGTAAACAGTCCAATTTAATTACTTTGGCAAGGAGGTTTCAAAAAAATTTTTTGCCGAACGTAGGGGTCGCCATTTTACATTTTTCGTTATATCTTTGGAATTTACAGTCGGATCTCTCGAGGGGACCAATGCTCTAAAGGCCATTGACCTCAAGTATCCCGTTCTAGTATTTACCCATCAGATCTCAGTTGCTACCATCATAATGTACTACCCTAATGTCAGAAAATTAAAGCTTGCAAAAAATCATTAAAGCTTTGCTAAGGAAGTTGTTGGATAAATCCAGCAGACATTTTTTTATTTTTTTGTTGCCGAACGTAGGGGTCGCATTTTTAAATTTTTTTCATTGAATTTTTCCTTTATAGGAAATTACTGGTCTCCTCGAAGCAAAAAAATCGATATATCACACTTTAAAATCCGACTTTAAATCCCGAAGCTATAACGAAAAATTGAAAAAGGCGTAGGGTTCGCGCACTTTTTTTTGCCTGTAAGGCAAATGTACACGTTTATTATCCCTATTCAATAGTCTTAATTACTGCGGTATGCAATTAAAAAGCTGTAAAAAGGTTCTTAAATGTTTTTATTGATTTTTTTTTTCCTGCTTAGTTGAAAAAAATGGTAAGATAACCATACTCACACTGGGTATATTATCACTATTGCATACTTGTTCCGACAGCAATCGATCCCTTATTTCCCACGCGAAAATGCTTGGACATTCTCTTTTATAATCTGCTATTTTTTGTACGACTGGTGTGGTGGCAACTCGAGGCTTAGAACCACCTATGGCACGAGGTTTAATTGACCCAGTTTCATAATATCTGAAAATAAAGAATAATTGCAGGAAAATTTAGTTTTAAACAAATCGCAGTGTTGTTCGTATTCAGGTTAACCAAAACTTTTAGTAATTCACAATAACACTACAGTCATAGAAATAAGTGAGTAAAATTAGCAGAAAAAGTTGCTAAAAATTATTTAAAAACAAGTATGTAGAAGCATTATACCGAATTATTGCCTACTTATATGCTTATATTATTATTGTTATTATTATTATTATTATTATTATTATTATTATTATTATTATTATTATTATTTGTCTGCTACAAATAATTATAACAGATTATTTTTCACAACTTGTATTTAAAATACGTTTGGGATTTTAGCATATTTAATTCCTTTAATGCAATTAATGTATGTCCCGATAAAAATGAAAATAAAGAACTAATATGCAAGTGCTTGTGCAAATTTGAATGTTACTGACACTTTAGAAAACATTGTTTTCTATAGGGGTTTATACATGAAATGTCACTACATTGCTAGATCTGTCAAAACAACAGAGTAGTATATTGGAAGATGACAAAAAAGTTGTGGTAAATTCTTGTTGTTTTTGTTTTTTCTTTGATATTTTGAATGTTCAATAACGCTCCTAGAAGAGAATAAGAAATTCTCATTGAGTTTGTAATTTAACTTAACAAATATTTCCAGAAGTTCTAAAAACATCGTCCCCTGACGAGTTCCTTAGGCAAGAATGAAATCCAGATAGGGACATGCCTCCAACAGATTATTTTTCACAATTTGTAAAATACGTTTTGGGATTTTAGCATATTTAATTCCTTTAATAAAAAACATTAAACTACAAAAATTATATTGATATGAAAAATTATTTTGGATGTCATAAAAATTTTTGTGGTGAAACTTTTGAGCTAAAAAAATGTTGTGGTGAACAAAAGTTTTGAGGTGAAAAAAGGTAGAATAAACAAAAAAATTTTCAAGTTTGATTAGTAAGTTTTCTGATATTTGCAGCTATAAAAATTTCTTTTTTGCATTAACCGTTTCACTACCGACTTTTTGTTTGCGGATGTATCGCTATTTTGACTTAAGATTCTTGTTAAGAGTCCCCGAATTAGAAAAAAATCCAATCCACCAAAAATTACGTGCGAAATCGATTTTATGAAACTTTTTAGCCCCATTTTAACCATTAAGCATTTGAGTAGCCGAAAATCCTTTGGTTGGTTTTCTTCTCGTCATAAAGCGAAGCTATATGCCAAATTTCAATTATCTATCTTCAGTAGTTTAGCAGAAACACCAAAACCACCTTTTCTCGGACATATGATATATTCAAAAAAAATTATGGGTCGATTACCGATAGCAACCGAACCTCAGTGGCCTTGCCAGTTGCCAAAAAGATATTACGTATGGCAACTGGCAACTGAAGCTGTCAATTTCAGTTGCCAAACAGTGATTATATTGGCAACCACGAAGTGTAAGTATTTGTATTGTAAAATTATACAAAGATTTCGTTCGTTAATTGTACGATTTCTTTTAAAATCACTGACAACGTAGATTGGGCCATTTCCAGATAAAAGTCGTTGCCGTGAGATTTTTGGAAACATCTTTGAGCAAAAAGTTTGAGCTGTGAAAATAATGTTAGAACAAGTGCAGTTTACGGGCATAGCCCCAATTTTTTTTATGTGCTTTTTGAGCTGATTTCAAAAATATAAATATTTTTTGTCGGACAAGCCTACTTTCGAGTGGGGGGGGGGGGGGCTTTAAGGTTGAAAATTTAAATTGGAATAAGTCCGGAGAAACTTATTCGATAAGGACAAAATGCACAACAACTGAAAGGTCTGTAAAATGCCTTTTTAATAAGGTCCAATATGACCCCAAATATTATTAACCAATTGTGGATTAAATATTTTTGATTTTTTTCATTGACTTTTTGCATGGCTTTTTCTTAGGGGTTTTTTTCTATGTGATCGGCAATTTAGTGGCTTCGCTGAGTAAAGTTTTTCTGTGTTGCCGGCCTTCGACCGGTCTTAGGGGTTTTCTCCTTTGTGAGAAAATATAAACAACAGCCTCGGTGTAACAAAAAGAACTAAAAGACTGTTTAAAATCTGAAGACCGCCTTTTGGCGGCCTTGGGCATTAGAGGGTTAATTTACAAGGATATCTCTTATCCTTTTTAAAATTAAAGTCAGTGTCATATATAAAGTACTTCGTAAGTAAATTTCACAAGTGTGACTAATTGGATTCTTCGATGAAACCGTTTACACGTAGGAAAATATATTTTCATAGATTTCCAGCCAGAAATTGATGATGGTATAAAAAACTAAGTACTCTCAAAGCATTGTTTATACCAAACATAAAACGTTTTGAGAATGTTTGGAAAATACCATCTATAAAATGCTTTGATAACGCTTTTTAACAAATTTTACAACTGTTGATTAAGAGAAATATTGTATGTGTTTTAGTACTAAAAATTATTTTTATTACTTTTGTAATGTTTTGTTGCAATTATTTCAAGGTTGGTTACCGAAACGAATAACGGTAAGGGTAACGGTAACGGTATCAGATTTCGTTTGTTTAGGTAACGGTAAAGGTAACGGTATTTAAGACTGTTTCGGTAACGGTATACCGTTATCGAAACAGCAATACCGGTACGTACCGGTATTAAAAATTATGTTAAAAACATATAAAAACAAGTAAAAACATGGCATATTTTTAATTTTAAGTACTGCAAATACAGATTTTAAGCTATAAATTCAATACTGGTAGTTTTAAGAAGTAAAATTAGTATCTATAAATTTTTTGCAAAAAAAAAACACTCAAGATTATAAAATAAAAAATAAAAAAATTGTAATTTTTATATAAAATAATAAATACCGGTAAAATACCGGTAACTACCCATAAAAATAACGGTATCGGTAACGATAACGGTATTTAGAAATTTTTTTAGAGGTATCGATAACGGTAACGGTATTCAATTTGAAACGGTATTTTAGCGATAACGGTATTATAACGATAACGGTAACCAACCTTGAATTATTTATGTAAAAGAGAAATAGCAATTGATTCGTTATAAAATGTTGTAGGAATGCATTTAACTAAAGTTTGACAGTTACTACATGACAGTTGTTTGTGTAGTAATCAGTAGTTGTTATTTTTAACAGTAACTACAGTTGTTTTTCTATAGAAAATAGTAAAACAACTTTTATGACAGTTATTTAAGAAAACAACTAACAAAAAGTACTGTAATTTCGTAACAGTTGTTTAAATCAGTTATTTTTAATATCATAATAAACAACGACCAAAACAGTATTTCTACAGTAAACAGTAGTTTTTGTTAATTATTTAAAAAGTAAAAAATTTCGTTGAATTTTAAAAATTCTTGTTTAGTTTATATTTGTTATTATTGATATATTTCTAGTTTGCAAATGAATCAGAAACTTGTATCTCCAATGCATAAAAGCATAATAACTGGAGAACGGTGTGGAATTTTTACTTCAAATTCTAAATAGGTTGAAGTAATGACACATATTTTTGTAATCAATCGAAACAATAATTTTTTTTTTAATTAAAATATATAAAATATATAAAAACAGTAGTTTTTACCGATTTTGTCAGTTGTTTTGAAATTTTTGTAGTAAAAATTTATCAGTTAATTTTACGACATTGGTTGTTATTTTTAATGCATTTTTTAATTATTTTTCAACAGTTAAAAATAACAAAAGTTTTAGTTATTTTAAAGGTAAATACCTTTGTCGCCTTTTTAAATACATATACCTTTGTTTTAACTGTCATTTTCAGTAGATTCTACCGACAAACTTTTGTGAGTGTAGGGAATGTAAAATCCCGCACTTTTTGATTTCCCGGGAAATTTATCTTGAATTCTTGGGATCCCGGGATCCCGCAAGGGACATAAATTAGAAAATATTTTATAGTAATTGAAAAAATTTTATTAATAAAATTTCTTAAAGACCTCAAATTTTCATGATCGTGAAAAAGCCAGATGGCTTTTTTTGGAATTTTCGTAGTGGGAAAGAATTAATTTTATATTACAAATTATATAAGTCTAATTATATATGCATTTTTAAAAATTGAATAAATTAAAACTAATTTTTAGACTAAAACCGTAAAAAAATAAATAAAAAAATTAATACAGAAAATAATTTTAGATCATTGGAAAAATTTTTAAAAATGATGGGAACAAATTCTAACCTACTTGAAAATTTTTAAAAATCAATGTACAAATTTGTCTTTAATTCTGTACAGAATAAGTGCGATTCAAAATTTTTTATACAAACACTATTTAGTTGAGTTTTAGTGCCTGTTAAAATGGTTAAATCAAGTACACAAATTAATCAGTTACACAAATTAATTACTACAATTTTGTAAGTAAATGAGCAAGCCTAATGTAAGATTTTTACTATTTTCAAAACGTTGGAAAATTTGTCATAAATAAATTTGAAATAATTAACTTTATTATTTTAAACAGCATTTTTTGAAATCCCGGGATTCCCGGTCCAAATTGCCGGGAATGCGGGAACAGAAAAGTGCCAAATTTCCCGGGAATCCCGGGATGCATTCCCTAATTCCACCATATGTATACCTGTTTTCATCTAAATTTGTTACATTATATAAACCGATTTCCTTTGATTAGATCGGGTAGTTAAAAAAATTTTTAGTTTCCTTGCAAATGTTGCATTTCAAATGCATATCACTGTATTTGTGTTTCGTATGTTTTGTACTAAAAATTTCTTTCACAATCATAATGTTCAGGATGAATAGATGTAATTCGAAATCCATAAATGTTTACGAAAGAAAAAACTCTAGACTTTCCACAGAGAATAGTTGCTGCCAGAGCTTCGAAGAATTAATTCCCTAATTCCCTTTTTTTGAACTGAATTTATATTCTGGGAATGAATTCCCTGACCAAACTTAAGGAATTGAATGAATTCCTTTTTTTTTCATTCGATTTATCTGAAAGGAATTCATTAATTTTTTTCTAATGCCTTCATAAAATTTTATGAATTCATTCAACACGGAATTCATTCAATTCTAGTTAATTCAAGTTTTGGTAAGGGAATTCATTGAATTCGAGTTAATTCAACTTTTGGTCAAGGAATTCATTCAATTTTAGTTAATTCAACTTTTGGTCAAGGAATTCATTCAATTCTAGTTAATTCAACTTTAGGGTCAAGGAATTCATTCAAGTTAATTTAACTTTTGGTCAAAGAATTCGTTCAATTCTAGTTAATTCAACTTTTAGTCAAGGAATTCATTCAATTTCAGTTAATTCAACTTTTAGTCAAGGAATTAAATTTATTTCGTTTAATTCCCTAAGGAATTAAATTTTTTTCGTTTAATTCCCTGAATTAAGTTTTCAATTCCTTGGGAATTAAACAAAAATTTAATTCCTAGGGAATTGAACGAAATAAATTTAATTCCTTGACTAAAAGTTGAATTAACTAGAATTGAATGAATTCCTTGACCTAAAGTTGAACTTGAATGAATTCCTTGACCAGAGGTTGAATTAAGTGCACAGTTGAATAAATTCCTGAGACAAAAGTTGAATTAACTAGAATTGAATGAAATCCTTGACTTCAAATTGAATTAAATAGTGTTGAATGAATTCTTTAGTGAATGAATTATTTAATTTTAATTCTTTACGCTTTGGTCAGGGAATTCTTTAAATTCATTCACAGGAATTAATTCCTGCTTATGTCTTATTGATGAATTCATTCCTTGAATTAAAGAATTGAATTAAATTTTTGGGAATTCATTCCAAAAAGGAATTAATTCTTTAAAGCTCTGGTCGCTGCTCTTATTGAGAGAATATACTAATGGAAAATTATTTGGGGAAGTGGTATTAAAAACATGCAATTTCCTTTGTATATGTGAAATGGAATTAGTTGCCGATTTTACAATAGATTTAGCAAAACCTAAGCTATTTTCAAAATCAAATGCTGAAAATTGTGATATAGGCGCCCCATATTATTTACGTCATTTGAAATATGTATTAGATTATGAATATTCATTGTCACTGAGCTTGAGCCATAAAAATGTGGCTGGCATAAGGTCCACAATTTTCTTAAAATCTTAAATTATTAAAAATTAGATTACTTAACTAAGTTTGAGGCAAAAAAAAATATTTATACCTTCATTAGTTAAAAACTAGGCCTCCAAAACAAGTATTCTTCCAGCAATTTCCTAGACGAATGCGGTTTGAATTTCCATAATAGAGACCAATCAAAAATGGCTTGGCCTTTTTCCATTATGGACCAAAAGTTCTTTTTCGATTTTTCAAACACATCCATTCCATCTACATGAATTATAATTTTCTTTTCATTATAATAAAGATTGGAATCAAAAGTGATATCAGATTAGATATTGAAAATTTCCCAAAGTATCGTCTAAACCTAGCATCACTTTAGAATCGCCGCTCAAAGTAGAAGTTCCTAATAAAGTTTTAGAACATTTCGGAAGAGATGTATGTATAACATTCAGATCTCATTACCATTAATATTTCGTCTATAGAGGTTTGTGTAAGAGTTTTGATTTTCCTTACAACCCAATTTTTCAGTTTCTGCTCAATATGACCACATGTAAATGTGCTTAAATCTCTATTAGATTCCTCAGGAATAAATTCATCCGAACTTGTTTCTCCCGGTGTGCTTAAACTGGAACTACCAACGTCCTCATCATCTGAATCTAAATTTTCATCTACTACTTCTTCATCAAACACTTCACTTTTAACTATTTCATTGTCGTCAGAACCCTACACCACCAAAAAATTTAACACATCTACATTTCTCTTAATATCCTATAATTTTTTAACTTAATCATTGACAACTAATTTAAGTTCTAATAAAATATATAAAAAAAATAAATGTTTTCAAGTACTAAGAAATTACTTTATTTTTTGTATTTAGAGTACTGGAAAATTGCTCTACTTTTCGTTTTTAAAATTCTCGAAAGACAATCCACTTTTGTATTAATACACTTTAAAATCACTTTATTTTTAGTTTTTCTAATGTTTTGAAAACGTTCTATAAACAAAAATTAGAACGCTTTAAAATCACTTTATCTTTTGCTTTTGCAACGTTTCTAAAATACTCTAAATACAAACATGAGACCGTAAATCATTGTTATCATTTTAGTGTTCTGAGAACACTATAAATCCCAAAAATATATTGCTTTGATAACGCTTCAACCACCATACAAAGTGCTTTCAGAACGCTTTTATGTTTGTCAATTTCTGGCTGGGTATCTCAAAAAACTTGAGTTTTTTTGAATTTTTAAAATCCGCGAATATTTTATAAGCCACAAATTTTTTTTGTATACCCGTATGAAAATGGTCATATATGATGATATATGACCAAATATATGGGTTCATATATGATTCCATATATGCTCTGATCCGTAATTTGAGAGTTTATGACCGTATATGATCATATATGGACCTATATGAGTTCATATATGTTCATATATAAAAATATGATTTTTTTTTCAACAAAAACTTTAAAGAAATTGATAGTTTAAGTAAATTATTAACAATAACATAAATTTGTTTTGATTGAAATAGACATAAATTACTGCACTTCAACTGTACGATACTGGCGACGGGTCACAACATTGATGGCTTATGCGGTAGGTTGAACAGTTATCTTCATGATCTTACGAATTTCTTCACTGGAAGGAATATGCAGCTCTCCCCTGCAAAATCCTCGGCGACTCTTTTTACCACTTGGATGAAAGAAGCAAGGCTGGAACTGAATGTAGTAGTCGATGGCGTGCGAATTCCGACACTTAACTACCCCAAAATTCTTGGGGTTACATTCGACAGCCTGTTCATGTCCTCAGCGCACACCACTGCAATTTGCAACAAGATGCAGAGTAGGAACAAGGTCCTCAAGTCGCTAGCCGGCAGCTCTTGGGCTACGGACAAAGAAACCTTGTTGGCAACCTACAAAACAATTGGTCGGTCAGTGGTTAATTGTGCTGCGCCAGTGTGGTCGCCTAGAGTCAGCGATACCCAGTGGAGAAAGCTCCAAACCTGCCAAAATTCTGCCCTAAGGACAATTACTAGATGCCTGCAAATGTCCTCGGTTCAACATCTTCACGAGGATACGAAGGTCTTAAAGGTAAAGGAACACTGCCAAATGCTGTCGAAGCAGTTCCTGCTGGGATGTCATCGGAGGAACCACCCGAATCACCATCTTACGGAGGTGGATCCCCCCACCGAGGCATGTCAGAAAGGACCTTCGTATCTTTGAGGGCACGGTCCAGCGTTACATAAGAGATCCGCTGGACAAAGCATCCTATAGGGCAGTTATAAATGATATTCATCGAGACACGGTAAATGACGCCATCAATTCTTACCAGATGAATATCGTTCTTGGAGGTCGTCCCCCACCTATTGCGGAGAACGAGGAGAGGACTCTCCCACGATCTACAAGAGTTCTCCTCGCGCAATTGCGTTCGGGATGGTGTTTACGCCTTAATTCATATTGGTCTCGGATCGAGCCCACCATCCCGAACACATTTCCCGCATGCCAGAGAGGTCCCCATGACGTAAACCACCTCTTTGGCTGCATGGCAAACCCGACTCACCTAGATCCCACGTCACTATGGACCCACCCGGTTGAGGCGGCCGGTTCCTGGGTCTGGATCTAGCTGAGTCAGCAGAACAGGAAGAAGAAGAAGATTAATTATATTGATATCATATATGCTTACATATTTTATTGTAGGAGGCGTTGCTACAACAACAACAACAACTGCACTTCAAGTAGAGATTATTCGACAACTTCCCAGCTGTATCTCATATTTTTTCAATTGTATTTCAAAATGTATCAAGTTTTTATAGATTATAATAGGATACTCTGCCCGAGTAAAAAAAATAATATGATGTCATATGTAATGATATCTTATTTAATATAACTGAAGATATGTTATGATCCGAAAAATGGTGGATAAAATTATATCGGATAAGATCTAAATATATTAAATCATATAGAATCTTATCCGGATTTTGACCCGATATAATCATATCTAATTTGATGAAGAAAGACATAATTATATAACGCATTATAATTCAGGCTCAAAACAAAAACTATTTAAAAGTACTAAAAAAATAACACCCTTAAGCTAAGAATTCAAAATTTAAATAAAACTTGAATGTGTAAATTCATAAATGTTTTATAAAATTTAGGAGGTTTACAAAACAAATTTCCATACAAAATTTGTTTCATAAGCCTCCTATAACTTTATAAAGCATTTATGAATTTACACATAAGTATTTAGAAGTAGTTGTACATAATTGTAACCAAGCATTTTAAGCTTTCTCATATAAACTTGTATTCTACCTGTAAACTGTGTAAACCTGGTATGTTTATGAGTTTAATGTCAAATTCCATACATAAAAAATATGGCTTGTATTTATACAAGGTTTACAAGAAATTTAGGAGTTATAATGAGTACGCTTTTATATTTTGAAATCATTAATGTCCGACCGAACAGTTCGGCCTGAAAATGTATTTGGTTGTTATTTGGTATGTTGAAGAATTAGGGATAAATTTTGCTTATGGAAAAATGTTTGTTGGGTCGATTAGAGTGCTTTTACGGCAGTTAACTTTACGGCTAAACTACCGTGTTTTCTTTAAATCTGATACTCAAAATCGAATTAGATCGGCTCAACAAATATTTTAGCAGTATGAAAGTTTCTCCCTAATGCTTTCAAATAACAGAAAATCGACGAATTATCACTTTTTGGCCGAACTGTTCGGTCGGATACTAGAAATCATACATAGTACATACATACGTAAATATATCTCAGAAAAACATAGACTTTTTTTTACATTGCGCCATTTTTAATTATATATGACGCTGTATTAAAATTGTCATAGCATATGTAACTAAATATGGTATATATTAATATATATGGGTACATGTATATTTAAACTGATCTATATATGACATCATATAAAAAATTTTTGAAAAACTCAAAGCTATACATAATTATATCCACAAAGATATAGTGCCACATTTGACTATATATAAACATATTAGTCCATATTAATTTATATAATTTCCTATATAATTTTTTTTACTCGGGTGGACATATTCTTCAATATTGCTTGCAACTGCCAGCTATATAGTAAATTTTAATACAATTGTTGGAAATGAAATTAAGAGATTTGTATTGTTTTAATTTGTTGGCCCCCGAAATTTTGAAATAAATCTAGTATACGAACAATGAAGATGATCTGATATCAAATTAATAAAAATCAGTTTACAAAATTATTTCAAATATTTAATTTTGCACAAAAGATTATTTTTCTATTTGGAAATTAAGAAGAGATTGGTATTTTCTCAAAATTTGAACACAAATTTGTGAAATTTTTGGTAAAAAGTGGCAAGCATCTTAAAACACAAGCCTATTAATAAATCTAAATGAAAATACTGAAATATTTCGCAATATATAAAGTAGCCTTACTGCCAATTTTTTATTCAAGGTTAGGGATATAAATAAGTATCTATATTTTTAAGTTCCAAATCAAATTAGTTTTATAAACCCAAAAAATTATAATTTTCTATTGAGTCGTTGCCGAGATATTTAAACACCAATATACTGCTAGTAAGTGCGCTATAATTTTGAGCAGTGGTTTATTTATGTATTCTTTGATTTATATTTAAGGTGATTTAAAATTTTCAAGCTTTGTTAACTGTTTGTCTAAAAAATTTTACTTTTTAGTCAAAATTTAAAGTTTTCCCCAAAGAGTTTGTGAAATGCAGTACGTTGTTTAAAATTAACCACAAATAAATGGAATAACTTATAATTTTTTCAGGGTTGGTAGGAAATATCGCTAAAACTCTTTCTGCAGTGGCGGTTCCAGTTTTTGATTTCAAGGGAGGGGGGGGGGGGGGGCAGGAAATTTAAAAATCTTGTTTATTACTCATACGTCACGTATAATCAATAGGGTTGCTGTATCAGCCGAAACATGTATACCTTCGTAACCACCTATTAACCCATTTTTGCCCACCTATCACTCCCCTGAGTATTTTGGGACCACCCATGTATTTATGACTAAAAAATGTATGTTACATTTTACAAAATCCGAAATTCGGTTTAGACAGAAATTGAGTAATTTTACGGAAGTAACGAAAACCTTTTACAATTTTTTTAAAAAAACGATTATAGGCCAGAACTAAGAATTAATTTCTTTTAAAATTTGACTTCAGTAAACAATTTTCAAACAAAATTTCATACCCGAGTAAAAAAATAATATGGTGTCATATGTAATGATGTATTATTTAACATAATTGGAGATATGCTATGATCCGAAAAATGGTGGATAAAATTATATCGGATAAGATCTAAATATATTGAATCATATAGAATCTTATCCGGATTTTGACCCGATATAATCATATCTAATTTGATGTAGAGAGACATAATTATATAACGCTTTATATTTCAGCCTCAAAACAAAAACTAATAAAAAGTACTTAAAAATAGCATAAGAATTCTAAATTTAAATAAAACTTTAATGTGTAAATTCATAAATGTTTTATAAAATTATAGGATGTCAACTGAAGAGTAGAGTGATGCCTACGAAACAATTGTATTGTCTATCATGAAAATGATCAACCCTTTTTGAAACAACAAATAAAATCTAATATGACAATATCATATTAGAATTTGGACTTGAGGTAGAAGAATATTTTAACTAAATATATGAAAATATAGAAAGTCCGAAAAAACAATTTTTGTATTTTGAATTTTGAAAATTAAGATAATTGTTGAAAATAAACATACCACGGCTAAAATCTCATTCAAATATTTATTTTGTTTTGATTTTAAAGTTAGTTGTTTTTATAAAATGTATTGACAACGAACATACATATAAATAGTACCCAAAAGGTACTTTTATGTAATTGTTGCTTTCAAAAAGGAGTTGATTTATAGCTGGTTTTACCAAATCAGACAGTTCATATACGAAAGTACAAAATTCTCGTCCCGTTGATTTTTTGTACGTTATGTAATGTCTCGGTTTGAGTAAGAAAGTTATCATTTTCTTATTGCGGACAACTGAAGAGTAGAGTTATGCCTACGAAACAATTGTATTGTCTATCATGAAAATGATCAACCCTTTTTGAAACAACAAATAAAATCTAATATGACAATATCATATTAGAATTTGGACTTGAGGTAGAAGAATATTCTAACTAAATATAGAAACTATAGGAGGTTTACAAAACAAATTTTCCATACAAAAATTTTCCATAAGCTTCCTATAACTTTATAAAGCATTTATGAATTTGCACATAAGTATTTAGAAGTAGTTGTATATAATTGTAACCAAGCATTTTAAGCCTTCTCATATAAACTTGTATTCTACCCGTAAACTGTGTAAACCTGGTATGTTTATGAGTTTAATGTCAAATTCCATACATAAAGGTTTACAATGAATTTAGGAGTTATAATATATTTTGAAAGCATACATACATAAATAACATATATCTCAGAAAAACATAGAATTTTTTTACATTGCGCTATACTTAAACATATCTAAAACAACTTAGAAAAAAAATTAACATTGAGCTATATAACACTTTATATGTTTACCGATAAAGCAATTTTTAATTATATATGACGCTGTATTAGAATTGTCATAGCATATGTAACTAAATATGGTATATATCAATATATATGGGGACATATATATTTATACTGATCTATATATGACATCATATAAGAAATTTTTGAAAAACTCAAAGCGATACATTATTATATCCGCACAGATATAGTATCACACTTGACTATATATAAACATATTAGTCCATATTAAATTACATAATTTCCTATATAACTATTTTTAGTCGGGTACTTTTATTTTAACAAATCTATCTGTCCTCTATCTTCTTTTCAAAGAAAGCAGCATATTAATTAGGGAAAGTCAGTCACGTTTGCTGCTCATAACTGGTCGGTCATACAAGCGCAACGGTTCATAAGAGGTTAATCACAACTGGGTCGATTGTCGACCAACGACAGCAAAAGTCGTCACGATTAATTTAAATTCAGCGACAATCGACCGTCGACATTTGTTGACGTTTAGAAAAAAAGGAAAGCAAAACAAGAATATTGTTGTATTTATTTCACCACAATTCTTCACCAATTCAATTGGTCTTTCACTAATTCTTGTTGATTTATATTTTATTGTATTTAATTTTGCTTTTTTGCCGTAAATTATGTATTTTAAATTTCAATTGTATTTCTTCTGCCAAAAAAAATAATTTTTTTGTAAACAAAGTACGAAATTTTGCAGCTCTAATACGAAGTTCTAACAACTCTGTTCTAATGGCAATCTTTAATTAGTTAAAAATATGGCAACAATTTGACAAATATTTTAAGTGTGTATTAGTGTGTCGTCACGAAAATAGAATAGATTCTATTCCGACGACAAATCGCCGGACGACATGACGACATTTTGCTTCCCATACAAAATATATGAAAAAGCAACTCTCGTTGTCGTTGTCGACCCAGTTCTGATTTATCTCTAAGAGTGATAAACAGTAAAACAATTAAAAAGCAAATAATTATTTTCGTGTGTAACATAAACAAAAGATGTATCAATTAATGTATTTATGATATAAAAAGCTACAGAATAGTAAATATATTCTCATGCCAATAATATGATAAACTGTACATAATTTTTCTCCAGTGACAAAAAATATATTGACTAATAACAGTATGAAAACGAATAAGGTGATGAAATGAATTAAAAAAGAGAATTGGAATTAAAAATAAGCTGCTAAACACTCTACTTACAATAAACGAAAACCAAAAAACAAATAAACAAGTACATAAACAGAGAGATATAAATGAGAAAAAGAGAATTTAAAATAGAAAATGGATTTCGTGCACTTCGTGATTTCTTTGCTCAGCATAATCGACCAAATGTGTCCACAATCGGAAGAATTGTGCGCAAATTTTAGCAAACCGGGTCTGTAGGAAATGTGAAAATACCTGTGCACGCTCAAAAGGGGCGGTTTATGGGCTGGCGGGGTCATCGGGCCGTACTTCTTCGAAAATGAGGTCGGCCTAGCAGTTACCATGAATGGTTTTCGCTATCGCGAGATGATAACGGACTTCTTGTGGCCATAAATTGAAGATATGGATCTGGACGATATGTGCTTCAAACAGAATGGTGCCTCACAGCCAACGAAACAATGGCTCTTTTGCGCGAAAAAATTCAATGGCCGTGTTATATTACATCGTGGCGATGTTAATTGGACACCACGATCATGTGATTTGACACCGTTGGACTTCTTTCCTTGGGGATATTTAAAAGAAAAAGTGTACGTCAATAAGCCAAGAATAATTCAAGAGCTAAAAGATGAGATAATTCGGCACATTAACGACATTGAACCTCAATTATATCTCAGAGTCATTGAAAATATAGACCATCGGATAGAGGTATGCCACCGAGGCTGTGGCAAGCATTTGGCCGATATTTTGTTTCACACATAATTGTCATAGATCCTTCTATCATAATAAAAAATATTTAAATAATTTTCTGAAAACTTTTTTTTTTATTTACAATTAATATCGTGCGTTTTGGTTGGACCACCCTTTATCTTGGCTATTGTAGTTTCTTAATAAAATTAAACTTCTCATTAGCAGTCTACCAGGATTTTGAAGGGGCAAATCAATAAAAGATTCTCTTTCTTTTGCAGATAATCTAAATACCGATTGTTTTACACTATGAAACGAAAAACAAAAGACAAAATTAAAATTTACTCAAAACAATTGTACTCAATTTGATTATTTACAATCCAGGAAATGAAATAATAAATATGAAACATATATATCAGATGTGGGCACTTAAATGGCTTGAAGGCCCAAATTTGGGTTTTCAAAAACTTACGGAGGGCCGCACCAATTAATACGTTACTCAACAAGATTTTTTTTCGTACAGCCTACTGTTAAAATTACTCAAAGTATTTTGGTTTTCTAAGCCCGGCTCTAAAGTCAAAAAAGGTCCATTGAATAGCCTTCGAGCTGTGGGTCTTCCTCTTTTTATCCCCTCACCCAGCCAAATACTCTATGAGTCAATATTGGGGAGAAGTACATCAAAATCTTTTGTATTTTTACGATTTTTTATATTTTTGATGCAAAATAATTTAAAAATATAGGCACGGACTCAATAAATGTTTTTAAAATATTTTCCCCTTTTCAAAAATATAGTTTTCGTTATTTCAAAAAGTTTTGTTTAAGATTCTCAGCAGCTTTTCAAATATTTGCAAATTTTGATTTTGATTTTTTGTTTTATTTAGTCGAAAAACTGGACAATGGAAAAAATTCACCTGGATTTTAAAATAATAACTGGACAATTTCAAAATGCACTTATAGTTGAAAAAAGTAAAATTTTATTTAAATTTTTTTTTTTCAAAAATAAAAAATAATATTAACATAAAAAACAAGGAAACGCAACAATTAAAATTAACTATTTTTTCCACATATATTTTATTTTTATTTGCAGAATTTACTAACTCTTTGCTTTGGTTGTAAGCAAAACATTTAAAAACATTTTGCAACTTTCTTCAGAATTGATTCTTATTAAAATTTCAGCCTTTATTGGGTCGAAAGACATTTTATTCCTTTCTTGTGAGTATAGATTATTTAAAATACTAAAAGTTCTTTCACAAAACCCATTGCTAATTGGTATGGAAAAAACAAACGAGATCAATTTATATAGATCTCGTACTTTATTTTTATCGCATGTTTTTTTTTTTAAATGGACCATATCTTATCAATTGGAATATCTTTCGGCAAATTATCAAAGGTGTCTCTTGCAGGTAGCAGAAGTCAGTGTACAACATGTAGTTGTCAATTAAATTTGATATTTGTAAAACTTTTGGAATCTCGGATAAGTTATCGTACGATAAAAGAGATTGTTTTAAATTTAAAACAGAAATTTTATTGCAAAGTGATGCGTCTCAGCAATCATATCGTTGCTCCAAGTACCAGAATTTCTTAAAAATTTAATTGCTTCTAAATTAAAAGTTTTTATTTCGAGATATGATATGAAATTTTTTTTAAATAATTGCAACTTTGCTTCCATAAAACTCATCTGTTAACCGCTGTTTAAGGTAATTCAAAAGATTACTGTGCAGTTCTACAATATTACAGGAATCACTTTCTAGGGCTAATACTGCTGAATATTAATTTAATTGAATGAGGGGTATTGTATAGTTGATGTTTTATTTGGTAAATTAATGTTTTTTAGTTTGACTCTAGATCATAAATTAATATAACTTTCTGTTTTAAATTATTTTTCAAATTACAGAAAGATGATACAATTTTCACAAGTAAATTAAGAATAAAAAATTTTTAAAGAATTCGATAAGGCCAGAATACGTATTTTCGCCTTTCGCTACCAAGCCATCATCAGTGTCGTTTGCCTCGACGGGTTAATAATTGATAATCGTTTACTTATGTGAAAGTTGAAAGCAAATCGAATATGTTAAAAACTCAACTTAGACTAACATCAACGAAATCTAACAATGCTATTTTTATCCTTTGTTATTATTACTCTTTTTTTGCTTTGAACCTTAATTCTTAAGGTATCTCAGCTGGTTCTATTCAACTCTGTGTATGATAACCACAGGTTTTTGAATTACAACGAACCGTGAAATTTAAATTTAAATGTACACAGAACGTATTTACAAAAATCCAATTAAATTTTTAAACACCTTTCTTATACCAAATTTGTAAATACAAAAAAAAATCTTTTTAAAAAGGCACCAACAAAGAAATATGTAAATCCAAAAAAATTTTCTTTTTTTTTGTAACTTTGAATTTTTATTTTTAAACTATTTTTATATGAAAGATAACAATTTAGAAACGAGTTACAAATATTTCAAACAAAAAAATTGTTGGGAATAAAATTTCAATTTAAAAGAAAATGTGATTGCTTTTACAAATTCCCATTGTTGGTGCCTACTGCTTTTTCTGTGTATGTTATTTAAATTATATTTTGCACCGTGTCATGTGTCTTTAAGATGAAAATATAATTTATAAAATAATTATTTTTCAAAATTAAAGAAATTATTTTTTAACTCGACATATTATATTTTAACTGTTAACTGGACAAGATCCAAAATAACTGGACAATTCAGGCCATTCCAGGCAATTCGGCAACCCTAATCACAAGACTGGTAACCCAGCCAGAAAATTCGAATACTTTTATGAGGGTTCTTATTCAGAAAGTCAAAAATTATTCAAACAAAGCACATGTTTTTTTAAATTTTAAACCTATTTGTCAAAAATTGCTCATTTTTTGGACGAAAGTAATAGTTTTAGTAAAATGAGTCATAAAAGGCACAAACATTTGAGGAAAATTTTTAAATCCAAAGATGATTCAGAAACAACTCGGAAAAGTAAATAAATTTTAATATTTTGTGAACAATTCAAAAATAACTCAAAAAAGACAAATTTTTTAGCCTAAAAATTTTTGAAAATGTTTCTTTGAGTCATTTTTGAATCAGAAAAGAAAGCTCTTTTGGATGCACCACTTTCATACAAGTGAAAGTTTAATAATATATTTTTAGCACTTTTCTGATTCATTTTTGGGCTTATTTGCTGGCTGGGAGCTCTAGAAAAAATAAATTATGAAAACTTTATTCAATAGTTGAATATCATATTAAAAATCGGGTTAAGGCGGAATTGTTTGTTTTAAAAACGGGATAAAAATTCAGACACAAGCCTTTAAAAAGCAGTATAATACCGTCAAAAGCGAGATAATTAGTCAGGTTAAGTACACTAATAGAAAAAAGCTGGAATCAGCAACAAATTTTGCTAAATATTAGTAGAATAAAAAAAGATTTTAAGTTGTTTTAAGAGAATAAAGATTAGCAGTCTACTATTTTTCAACATATGTATATTTCTGTTGATTTTAGCAGGATGACTATTATCATATTTAACAGTTTATTTTTGATCTTCTAATCTTACCAATATTCAGCAAAAATTGGCAAAAATTTGTTCACAAAATCACTTTAAAATAGTAAACCTGATAAAATAGCAGAAAAAGCTACTAATTGTTTTTCTATTTTAATAGGTATGTATATGAATAAAATTTTATTATGTCTAACTGTTTTACCAAATTTAAGTGCTTCAAGGCCAATTCTCAAAAATAGATTTTAGAGAACTTTACGAGGTCCGTAGAACAGCTTTTAACATTTCTAAAATATAAGGAGTCTCTTATTTTTTTTAGGTAATTTCCTAAAAAAAATAAGAGACTCCTAAATACTTCTACGTCATATTGAAACATAAAGTATTTTTCCCAAGCTTAAGGTTTAAATGAAGAAGGAAGTTTTCACTTAATATTCGTATGAGGGAGTCGAAAATACTTTAAAATATTTCAGAGGAAGTCTGAAGTATTTGTTGATCGGTGTAATTTTTTTGAGGCTCCACTGGATGTTTATTTTGTTAGCGCTGTTTTCTATATTATGCTATGTATATTTTTGAATTCTGACTTTATTTTTTTTTAATTTAAATAATTTTTTTTTTAAATTAAAAAAAATGTTTTGATTTTTTTAAAATTAATGAAGGGCCGCACGAAATTGGTTGACGAAATTGGTGGGGCCGCATTTGCCCATGTATGATATATGTATATAATAAAAAAAACTCTTCAAGGCTTAATAAAATAAAAAAATTATTTAGGAAATTGATTAAAAAAATTAAATAAATAGTTTACCGGAAAGTAAAACATCACAAATTTATAATATTTATAAATATTATCAATTTACTTACTTGTAAACTAAAAATATAGTTTAAAAACTTTTATTATTATTATTTTTATATTAAAGACACACTAATTGAGTTTAATTATAATGAGCACATATGTTTGATATAAAAAATGCTTGTATATTTAAATTATTGATAATTATAATAACTATGTATTTACATTTAATCGGACCTAAGACCTCAGATGCTATGGTCCCCCTTTTTTCGAAGTTACCGTATAATATTAAGTGTAAGCTAACTATGTAATAAATAAATTAGGGAAAGTGCGACAAATTTGGACCTTTAAAAGACTTGTACTTATGTAAGATGTAATCACGCGCATACAAGGGGGCTATAGAAAATTTCTTTGCTAATAATGCTATAATGGTCAACATGATTAATTTTGTAAACAGACATTATTTCACATTAAACGAACATTTTTAATTTTGTGATTTTGTGTAGATTCTTGGTTTCAAGAATTTCTCTCGTTCAGAAAACCTGACAGATTTTACTTTTATTTCAAAAAATAATTCTCAAAATTTTTTTTATAATGAGCTTTTTGTTCCACAATTAATATGAAACCATTCACCATTTTTTGCAATTGAACAGATGTTTTGAGGCAGTTTCATTGTCAGAACTTAGATCGATTTAAGAATCTTAAGTGAACTTCTTAAATAATTTTTTAAATTTAATTGTCTTAGGATCTCAACCGTAAGTAATGCTCAGCAACACTAGTAGTAGTAGTAATTTAAATTTTTATTTTCAGCAATACATATAAATAATTACAGAATAAAAAATAAATATATAAATGTCCGACTCTGAATATTGTCGTCAGCCGTTTAACCAATGTTAAATACCAACAGTTCAAGATAAATGTTTATTTATTAAATTCCATTATTAAAAAATGTCTGTATTTTACACAAGTTTTTATATAATTTGCTAAAGAATTCCAGCTAACAGTTATTCCATTTAGTATCTGTAAAATTTTGTATTCATTAAGACTTTTTTAAATACATAATTCTGAACTCACTTAAAGTTCTACAATGACCTAGAAAATGTTCTATGCTTTCAATTTCTCCAGAGTTACATAGTGTACAAATATGTAATGCATTTACGTGAAAGCGGTTCCCATTTAATTTTATCAAATCACTTCGTGTTTTGAATATACGTGTTATATTGTCTCAGCAACACTATGAAATCTATAAATCTAGGAAAACTTATCATTAAATTAGAAATTAAACAAAAAAATGCTAATTCTAATGCTAACATTAAAAAAATATCAGATTTACAGTCATATTTTCATAAAAAAATCACACATATCAGCAAAAATTATCCCACTTAAATTATTTTTAGTGTTTTTTCGCATTATTTCAAAGAAAATGTAGGCAAATTTAATATCATTGCATATTTTACAGTATTTTAGATTTGTTTTTGAAAATAACTGGCGTTTTTTAAAAATTTTAGTTTTTGATTACAAATTTATATTGAATTTTACTAGTAAATACAAGTAGTTTTCAGAAACTATTAGGTTTTGGTTAACTATAAATGTAGAATTAAAAATATGTTAATTTTAATTTAATAAACAATGAAGAAATTCACAGTTTAAATGCTATCGTTAGCACCTTTTAAAATAGCATGATTTTGTCAAATATAGAAAATTGTCAAATTTACGATACATGATAATTTACTACTTAAAATAGTACTAACTGTGAATTCCAACAATATAAAAAATATTTAAATTGAGAAAAACTCATTATTTTTCACCTACACTGAGGAAATAACCTATTGTACATGATTTTAATGATTACCTATTTTATTTTTTTCAAAAATAAAAAAATAATAACATAAAACACAAGGAAACGTAACAATTAAAATTCATTCTTACGTCGTATAACATATATATTAGTTTAAATCACATAAAAAAGTATTTATAACTATTTTTTTTGCCATATATGTATATTTCGTATTTTTATTTACACAATTTACTTTTTTGCTTTAGTTGTAAGCAAAAATATTTCAAAATTAACTGGACAAATTGTATTTTAGCTGGTAACCGGACAAGACCCAAAATAACTGGACAATCCAGGCCATTCCAGGCCGTCTGGCAATCCTAATTTGCATACAACCAATGAAGTTTCACTGCAACTCTTCCACTGAAATTTCTCAGCTGGAAATTATGTCTTAATGACAATGTCATCAGCGACTTATTCTATACAAGTCATCAGCTAAAGACATTTTACTTAAGACGTCTTAAAGACATGTCAGCAATTTGTATTGTTTTTAAAAAAGCTGACTAACTGTATAATTGTTAGCACCGGACAACAAAAGTACGACATTGAGCTGCATATATGTCAGTAATTCTTTATTTCATTAAATTATTAAAAATTATAAATTTTTTTACTAACTTTTTTTACGACATACTGTCATATCAAAAAGACGTTTATAGAAAATATCTTAAAGACGTCTTAGTGTGATATTATAAATAAGTCACTACTTGTGACGGATTGCTGAATAGTCATAAGGTGTCATCTGCTTTTTGTAAAAACAATTCCTCCAGACGTCTTAAGGATATGTCATCATTTAATCCACGTAATGACCACTTGATGATTTGTCGTGATGACATTTTTACATTTGTATGAAAATGTCATCAGATGTTTTAAGGTTTTTGTATGGGACCAGATCAGCAAGTGTGCAGTGACATCGGCATGTCACTAAGCCGTCTTGATGATATCTCCAACTGGGCTTTCATTGAATTATTGGAATTTTTCATAAAATGTTGTGAAAAGTTTCGTTTTATTTATTAAAAGTATCATACGCTCAATGAAAAAGTTTTATAAAATATATGAAGCTTTTTCATGAATTTATTCATTTATTTTGAAAAGAAAACTTCATTAGTTTAATGACAAATTTCATTAAAACTCGTTGACTAAAATTCTCTCTGTGTAGGAGTTATGAGTGTTTTGTAGGGAGTTACCTCAATCGACATGTCTTAATACGTTTTATAACAGAAAAGTATTTTTGGAAGCAGGATTAAACAATTGCGCTGATGTAAGTGCTTACTATTATAGCATACTTAGGGTGACCATTCGTACTGATTTGATCAGTACATGTACTGAATTTTGGTCACGTGTACTGATGAAAAAATCGTGTACTGATTTGTACTGATTTTTTAAATTTGTATTGATTGTACTGATTTTTAACATTTAAAATATAATAATAAATTTTTTTTAATAAAAAAAAGCAAAATACAATGTCAAATACAATTGAACCACATTTGAATCGAATTAAATTTTTCTCTAAAGTAATTAAATTGATTTTTTTTTACAAAATCGGGTGAATTCTTCAATTGCACGCGTTCAAATGATTTAAGAATTAATTAAATTGTAATTTTTTTTTATTTTTCTTGTAAATCTTTTTATCAAAATAAATTAATTAATTCACTGAAGAATGAGCTAATTTTTTATTGTATAAATCGAAAAAAATAATTCCTTCATTTTTTAAACTATTCAGCGTGAACGGAGAATTTCACTCAACGTTTCAGTGATTTAAAAAATATTTTTCCGTTCAGTGATTTACAAAAGAAAAATCCTTCCCTTCAGTGATTTGAATCGATTTTTTACCCTTCAGTGATTTAAAATAAAATTTTTACCTTTTTTAAATTTCTACCGTGTTATTAATAAAACAAAATAAAAATTTCCGTTGCCACAGTAGAAAATCAATTGATACACACTTATTTGGATGTGACAACAAAGTTTCAATCGGCCTAACAACAAAATCTGAATATTTTTATGCAAAAATTTCGAAAGGAAAAGTGCCTAGAATTAGTTTTTCGATATAAAAAGTTTAAAAAACCTTAAAATTGTCTATAAATAATTTTTAATGGGAAAAAGTAGCCAGATTATGAAAGTTTTTCTATGGCAGAAGTCACTTAAAAATTATCAAAGAGAAAGCAGATTTGTTCTGACGACAGAATTTGTAGTGAATCAATTTGTTCGTTTTGATAATCGTATATGTCGATTGTATCTACAGAAAATTAGTTTCTACAATGTAATTTGTTTCCGAGAACTGAAATTCAGCCTAAATAAAAATTCGGTATTAACCGAAAAATTTTGTTGCTGCAACTGATCCATTCGATGGGTACAAATTTAGTTAACAATATAATTTTTTTTTTTTGTGATTATATTTAAAAAAAAAATTGTACTGATTTCAAGTCAGAAAAAAATGGTCAGCCTAAGCATACTGCAAAGCAACAAAACACAAGAAAAACTTTAAAATGATTTCCATATAAAAATAGACAAAAAAAAGAATTAAGTATGCAGCGTGTAAGCAGCTAGTCTAGTCCCTTACAAGGATGCAGGTTGTAATGCAGTAAATTTGATATCGTTGATTTTAAACGACCTATATGAGTTTTACCGAGTTATTGCCGATTGTCTTTGATATTTTTGATTAGTAAAGTGAAAAGTCGTTAAACTGCGCTTCTGAAGAGCTAGCACGCGGTGCCGTAAAATATATGAGTGTTAAAAAAAAATCGTAATATGTAAAAAGTTTTAATTAAAATAAATATCTATAAAAGTTTATGTAAAATAAATAATATATTGTATATTAGACCGACTCACGAAAAAAGTATAGAAAGTGCCCTCCTCAAAATAAATTTTGGTTTGTTTTACGATGATTCCCAAAATATTTCGGGTCTATTTCTAAAAAAGGTATTTTTTTAGTTTTTGTAAGAAATTTGCATTTTAGCTTTAGACAACATACTCAATATGAGTATCATATGAAAAGTTTTTTTGAGACGCGTCCAGCGGTATATATAACATGTTCAAGCGTATCCAGACATGTTCTATTTTCAAGGATATTCAATAAAAAAAACAAATTTTTGACTCTTTTGTACGGAGATGTTTGTTATTGAAATGTCAAACTTACATATCTTAATCTGTAGTCGATTTAAGTGAACACGTGTTTCAGATTTTTTTGAAATTCGCGATTTTTCGCGTTTTATCACAAATTCAATGTGGAGGAAAAAATGTGTTCTAAATGGGCAATATGGATACCAAAACTTTTCTGTTGATAATTAAATCGCCTTAAAGTGGATATATTTCGAAATTTTGCAAATTTAATATTTTTGGCGTGATGCTGTGAACCAAATTTTGTTAAAATGTTTGAGTTACTGCAAACTGCCCCAACAAGCGGGGCACCCGGTGGATAAACCTATTTCGAGTACGCTGAATCTAGCCGTTTTTCTACACTCTGAAATTTTGAAATTTACCCAACTTATAGTAGAAAACTGTACTCCTAATATAAATTGGGTAAATTTACTCAATGTATGTAATTAAAAAAAAACACATATTAAGTTCAAGTTGGTGCACAAATAACATATAATTTTACATTGAAAGTGCGTAAAAATTAAATGATATTTGGAAATTAATGTGTAAATTTACTAAATTTGTGAGTAAAAAAGCATGCTTCACGTGTAAATGTACGCATAAACAGCACAAAAATCCACAAAAAATTCGCAAAAATCCACAGAAAGTGCGTAACATTCCCCAAAAAAGCGTATATTAAACACAGATGTGCTTAAAGTTAAACCACCCAAAAACATTTTCTTTTTTTAATAAAGCAACAAAATAATTTTTAGTACATATTTTGTTAATAATAATATCCGTGCCATTCTCACATAATCGCTCATGTCGAAATTGACCGTTTTGAGATTTTAAGCTATTTGTATAAAATTTATGTAATAAAAATTTGCTACAACTATTAAAATAATATCAATTTTGAAAAGAGGTTTAGACTACCACATGCGTCAACAATAATTACCAAAAAAATTGCATGCTTATGTTGCTATTTCCAGATAAAAATGTGTTTGTAGAAATTTAATAAAAATAAAAAAAATTCCGTTTTAACTTTTTCTTTATTATTTAAATTTTTTATTAAATTTTTTCCAATTTAAAATGTCGTAGTATTTATTACTATTATAAGTCCGTATATTTACCAACTTTGTGCGTAAAATTTTTATTCAACAAAAGAATAGTAATTTTAGGCATAATGTGTTTATTTGTAAGTGGCACGCGAGAAACTTTTACAAAAAATTTTTTTCCGTTTTTGGCACGCAGAGAAAAAGTCTTGCCACCCCTGACATAGAGTATTACTTTGGGACTAAAACATAAAAACATGTGAAAATTTAATTTCTTCGAATTTTTTATTGAAATTTTCGGAGTATATAGAGAAAAGTATGCTCCATCCAAATAAAATATAAAAAAAATTCGAAAACAAAAATTTTCCTAGAGTCGATAACGCCCTTAATTAGGCCCAGAATAGCGTTGATATAAATTTTTATCAAAATCTGTCGACGGGACCTGGTAGAGGCGAAAAATGGGTTAAAAAATATCAGATTTGTCATATTTTTATAAAAAAAAGATCTCACACCTAAGCAAAAAAATTTATTATTTTTAACCTACACTGGGAGAACTACATGAATATCTGCAGGATATTAATTAGTTTTTGCATAAAACCAATGAAATTTCACTGGAGCTCGTCCATTGAAACTTCATTAAATTAATGGAATTTTTCATAGAATTTGTGAAAAATTTCATTTTATTTATTAAAAGTAGCATTTATGAAAAGTTTAAAAGGTGAAATAATTGAGACCAGTTTTTTAGTCAGAAAATAATTGATGTTTTCTTATATACGAGTATTTTTAAGTAAGAAATTTTATGCTCAGATCGATGTTTTCTTAAATAAGTAATTTTCAAATATGCTCATTCTGACTAAAAAACTCTCCCTTAAGCAATTCTTCTGGATTTGATATGAAAGCTGTAGGATTTTAAGTAATGTTTCTTATAAAATAATACCAGACCTTGCAAAAAAAATTTTACAATTGAAGGTATATTCCTATTATCATACTCTGAGAATTTTTTTCACATCAGAATCTCCACTGTGTTTTCTATTATTTATTTAATTTTTAAATGTTTTTTACAAAACATAACATTAAAATCTTGTGATTATTTCATTCGAAAAGTTTGTGAATTTAGCGATATTTGCTTCTAAAAACTGTTCGGATTCTGTGCTGGGATTTCTTAACTTATTTATGACAAAATTCGATAGTTAACTAAAAAATTTGTTGAATATCGAAAAATATATCGTTAAGTTATTAACCAGGAAAAAAATGTGTAATGACACCTCATTACTATCTGCATTACCAAAAACGATATATCATTACCTTTTGCATTATTTTATAATATAAAATAATGACTTCCTAATAACAGCCTATTGTATTCAATATTTTTAAATATAAAATAATGACTTACGCGTAATAGTTTAAATAAGTACTTTTTACACAGCTAAATTTTATACATTTTTATTTATTATATGTAAGTATGTTCAAATTTTTATGACAAGTCATAAAATTACACACTAGAGAAAACTTAACTTTTTCTGAATATATTTCCTTAAGCTAATAGTATTTGCCTAACTCCTTATTTTTAAGAATCAAGTAAGCAGTCGGATAACCACTTATAATTCAACTTTTTGTAAGTATGTGTGTAACCACTTATTATTCAAAATCTCATAACTACTTATTTCTCATTTTTTCGTAAGCGAGCGGGTAAGCGGGACTACTTATAAAAACGACCACGCCAAACAAAAATAATGAGTTTAGACGCCAAAAAATAAGTTGTGCGAAGCTACGAATTTCTATTATATAACCACTTATTTGGTAATGAAAGATTTTGCTGGGTACAATAGAAAATTCTTATAAGTTTATGTTAAAAATTGTTTGGTTAACCCGTACATTTTCAAAATAAAAAAAATACAGAATAAGCTTTATGTTTACCTAACCGACAGTTGAAACATGTTTTAAAACATGTTTTAAAACTTCTACTTATAGTTAATAAAATATATTTATATATGACAACCGTGTAAGATAAAAAAAATGTTTAGCCCCCCTTTCGTGAATCTTGGATCCGCGCCTAATTGTTTATAATCCTCCAATTTTTTCTGGGTGCTGCTTCCGTTTATTTTTCGCGTATAATCTCGAAGCCGAAATGGGGATAATGTCCATAGGGGTCATGGGATAATGGCTAAAATTTATAATTTTTTTTTTTGTATTTGGCTACACATCCGACGGAAATATTTTAATTAAGAAATTAAAATTTTTATCTTTAGATATTTTTACCATCAGACGGAAAATATATAAAAAAAAATTATTTCCTGTTAAATAACTACCCTCCCGCCCGAAAAATCCTAAGTATCACTGAGTTCTCTCTTGGTTAATCTTGAAGTATCACTTTAATAATAAATTTCCTAATCTGGCAATACCGTTTGAAAATTAGAAAATATTCTGATTCATTTTTCGAAAGAGGGGAGTATGGTTCACACAGTGTATGTTTCGTTATCTGACTGTAAATAGAATATCGTACAATATACAGTTTTAGGAAGGTAAACATAATTAATGTGACACATATGTAAGCAATGGACTTCTTTTTAAGGCAATAAACTCCATTTCATCATCCACTTACCTGCCTAAAATTTTACTAACGCAACCATTAGATACTTGTAGAATACGGGATATATCACAGGGACGAGCACCCGAATGGGCCAGCTCAACAATTTTTTGACGTGTGGAGTCTGGTAGCGGCCGACCATTGACATACACACCGCCCAATTGATTGATACCACTATGGCCAGCGGTTGAACAGCCAAACAATGCACTTTGGCTAACCGATGATGCATGGCCATGCATGATGTGTTCTGTGGTTAACATCATCATTTGACTAACTTTTTTATATTTATTTTTATTAAAATTAACACTTAACGGAAAATGGCCTGAACTGTTTTTCAAGCTTTAAATAATTTCTTAGAATATGTTTTGTGGTTTTTTAAGATATTTCTTTGATTATTGATTATTTTCGTTTTTATAAGATAATTGTGTATATTTCATTATTGTAGAATTTTATAAATATTATTTGTTTTATATAAAAAAAGAACATTTTTTAAATACCTGCAATATTTCTTTTTTAATTTCTTTTTACACTTTGTATAAATAATTATGGATATTTTTGTATTTATTCATTCCTTTTTCAATTATTTAAATCACAATTACAAACATTATCAATGGATACACGGCGGGTTTGGATTTTTTTAAAATAAAGAATATAATATTCAAAACTTATTGTAAATATTTTTGTAACTGGTGATGTATTTTTTTTTTTTTATTTTTGTACTTATTTTTTTTTTATACGCGCGCTAATGAACGGCTAAAATTTTCACTTTTTTTGTTTTAATTAATAGCTTTAATTTGTGCTTCATGCTCGATTAGCGATAATGTAAATTGGAATGCCATTCACGAACGAAGATCGTCGTTTAGTTGCGTATGGGTTATAAATAAAAACAACAACCGAGCAAGCACACAAGTTATGAGGCGGCTGGCTCGTTGATTGATGCTCATGGAATACCGCGTTTAAATTAGTACAGATCAGATACGAATTAACTCCCACACAAACCAGGTAGGCAGACACTTTCTAGTGATAGTGTTTACTAACTATAACTCCAACAGTTTAACATATGTGTGGCTCGTGCTCTGACCGCTAGTCTTACGTTATAACGGAAGACACGATTTTTTTTTTATAATCTAAATTAAATATTACTCTAAATTCTGGTTTTGCGGCAGTTACTTTTTGTTTGTTGCTATATAAACTATATATATTATATTTGTTGTATACTTTTTCACAACAAATATTCATCTACGACATTCAATGAATGCGAGTGTACAGTGCACTTAGCGAAGCGAAACGTTAATGAGCTCTCATGCGAAAAAATATCCCAACAAACGTGCCAAAAAGTACTTCATACACCGGAGTACGGTTAAAATAACTAAACAACGTAAAAGCCAAAAAAAAATATATATATACACAACAACAACAAAGTTCAGCCGAGGAAACAAGACGATGAATGGCACAACAAGGAAAATAACAACAACAAATACAAATGGAACCACAGCAGTCAATATAAAAAAGAGCTACATGTGCATGCTCGAACGAATAAGCAAGCATAAATGGCTGCCTGGAAAAAAACACAAAAAAAAACATAAATACACAAACGTATATAAACCAACAAACTTGAATAGTTGAAAAAATCACACATAGACAGTGCAGGGCATTCACATACGGTAAGTAGTGTTAATGGATTTTAGTTCAGAGCTACGAACACACACAATATTTGCAGTAACTACATTTCAGTTATTGGTGTGGTAAAGGGTTAGATTTTTTGTTTGTTTTTAACAATGCACAGTGGGTTCAAATAAGTCTAAAATGGCGATTGAATTGTAGAATCAATGGTTTCACGATATAAGTTCTTTTTTATAATTATCCCAGCAAAAATAAAGGAAGAAGCTTGTAAATAAATCACTTCTTTCATTACATCACCCAGAAGCCCTCCTTAGGAAGGGTTTTTTAACCCTTTAAGCCACAACGTTGAATACAAGCAACATTGCCAACATGTGCCTATAACTCCCGTTATATTTATTTTTTTATTAAGATTTGTTTTTTACTCAGTAGCATTGTAATTCCACAATGCCTACATAGAATTACATATAGCAGGCTTTGATAGTGTTCGTATGCGAGTTGTTCTTCACAGTGATCACACACATATTTTCTCACATTAAAGTGTAAAGAAAAATATAATTTTTGTTTTAATTATTCTCAAAAATTGTGTGATGAATAAAATTCAAAAACTCTAAAAATTATATGTAAAGCTAAAAAATTAAAATTTCCAAAAAATCTTAACCCGTTCGGGACCGGCAGTATGTTAATCTTTGAACTTTAATTTTAAATATCTCCGGCAGGGGGTGCTGAAAGCCATAAAAGTAATAAAAAATATTTTTTGGCATAGATCTACAATTCCACAAAGTTTAGTTGGAAAATTCTCAGCCACTAAAATCCGGGGTCGAAAGCGTTAACAACATCCCCAGCTGAAATAAATATATGCTAGTCACAAGTTCTTTTCCTTGGGTGATTTACTATTTTGGGTGAAGTTACTATTTTGTATGGGGGTTGCATAGGAACCTACTGGCACAGCAATAAATGAGTGTCGGGTTCTAATCGCGGTAGGGAAAAAAAATTTGGAATTTCTTTAAAACAATTCTTTATATTGGTTGTTTTTACACTAATAGAAAAAAGTCCGTAAGAAATTTAGTTAAAATTACTAAAAATTAGTTAACAATGATGCTGCAGAAAAAAACTGCTAAATTAGCAGATTATTTTTGCTATATATTAGTAATATAGGAACAGCAAAAATAAAACTGTTAAATATACAGAATTTTAGTTATATTTGAGCTGAATTTTTGTAAATGGAGAATAGCAAATTAACCTGCTTAAATCAGCAAAAAATTTTGCTAAATAATTAGTAACCTAAAAAATCAACAAAAAATTTAAATTTAAAATTTATTTTCGATTTTTTTAAATGCAAATAAAAATCGAGCATTTTGAAAACAGCAGTTTAAAATTTTTTAGCAAATATTTCTGCTGATTTTAGCAGAATAGACTGCTATTTGCATTTAACTAAATTTAGCTTAAAAATAGCAAAAATTTTGTCGATATAACAGTTTAGTTTTACTATTTTTAGTCTACAAATATTTAGCAAAATTTTGTGCAGATTTTACAGTACAATTTGCTATTTTCAATTAACTAAAATTCTGTAAATTTAACAGTTTTAACTTTGCTGTTCTCATTTTACTAGTATTTAGTAAAAACATCTGCTAATTTTAGCAATTTTCTCTGCAGCATCATTTTTAACTAATTTTTAGTAACTTTTTCTGCTATTTTTACAGATTTATTTCTATGAGTGTACTGTAAAAAAATTTTTTTTTACTTTGTCCATTTATTTATTTATTTAGGCCCGATTACTGAATGTCCAGTTAAAATTTAGCCGGCAGTTAAATTCAAGTTTTACATGGGAAACAATAACAAATGTGTCAGTTAAAGTCCCAGTTAGTAGCTTACTGGACATTCAGTAATCGGGCCTTAAACCATTAATTTTTTTAGTTTAATATAAATTTCTCTGAAATTTTATGAAAATATCAAAATTTCAAACAGAAATGTTATTTTTAAAAAATACTTTTTCTTGAAATACCAAAAATGTAACAGCGTAATTCATAAATTTTTACAACAGCCTTATTGCTGGATTTTCAGCAAATTTGTGAAAAACAGTATTCAGATTTGCTTAATGACGAAAAAATAATAAAGATTTATAGTTGATACTCATTAACTTTAAACCTTTTATAAAGTTTGGAGTGCGGAAGTCACAATTTAATTGTTAATTATTTAATTTTCAGGCATGAAATGATTTATTAAAGTCATCCTATCCCTGGAATGTGTGGATTCCAATAACTTGCATCCATCAAACTGAAAAAAGATATAACAATTGCATAGGTGATGACCTTTTTCTAAAAAATTTTCAAAAAAATGTAAAAATAAAATTAAAAACAATAACAAAACATAGTGATGTACACTAGAGTGTCTCTTAAAAATAGATTTGTCATTACACCCAAATGGAAGAAATCGATTTTTTTTTTAGGAAAACCTTAACCCGTGCCGAAAGTTGGACGAAAATGGCCCCTTTTAGGAAAAAAAGTGTATTACTATTAAAAATTCCCAAAATTCGAAATTTCGAAAAAAAATAATTTTTTATTCCATTTATTCATTTAATATAGTCAAAATGATTCATACATTGAATTTTGACTTCATCGGATATCATTCAACCACTTTAGCCTGGAATCCAACATGACCCACAAATTTGATAAAAATGCAAAAACGTGTTTTTTAAATTAATTTTAAAGATTTTTTAAAATGCCTAATTTGGAGATCTCGATTGCTATTTGTACCACATAATAGTTGATATTAAAGAAAAACAAAATAAATTGGAAAAATGATAATTCGAGTTTGTGTTTGGAGCGACTGCTTTTCAGACATTTTACAAAAATTGCTCATTTTGTCCAAAATTTCAAAAATTTTACAGGGTTTTCGGAAAAACGGCACTCAAATTTGGTTAGATTATAATTATGTTTTCATTTCTTTAAAAAAAAATTTAACCCTTAGTGGCCTGGGGTCAGAAGAGACCCATGAAACTTAATATTAATTGTGACTACGAGATTGTAAAGCCATTCAATTGATAAAAAAAATCTCAACTCAAAGTAATTATTTTATGTAACGTGATCCATATGGGGTTAATTTTTACACTATTGTCCAAAAACGCCCCACTAGGAAATTTACAGAATAACACATTTCGCATATCCCAATTTAATAAAAACTTGATAAATGTTATTCTGTAAATTTCCTAGTGGGTCTTTTTTTTGAAAAGTAATAACATTAACCCTATATGGATCAAGTTACTCAAAATAATTATTTTTATCAAGTGTAAATTTTTTTTTATTCATTCAAAGTGATATTTTTCCGATTACCGAGTAATTATTTGCTAAATTTGTACATCACTTACGTCTTATTTGGGAGAAGAAAGAAAATAAACAATAGTGTTGCCAGTATCAGATCGAAAAATTAATATATAGTTAATGTGCGATTATGAATCAAGATTTTTAATAATCCTTTATTAAAAATAAAAGTACTACTAACTATAGCAAGCTTCAAAGACCAAATAAATTTTTTTTTTATGAATTAGCACATAAATATTTAACATTTTGTTTCTATTTATTAAAATTTTAATTTTAAAAAATCCATTGTTATCAAATTCTTACTCTAAAAAAAGTCAGCAAAATTTTGGTCATTATCAAAATGAAGCAGATTTTTAGCAAAACAATTAGCAAATTCAGCAAAAGTTGTACCAGCGCTTACAAGGAAAGATCCCAACGCGGACCCGCAGATTTTAATGAGCTTCGGATATGTTGTAGAGGAGAAAAATCTAAAGGACACGTATTTAAAAAAATGGTGCCCAGTTTTTAGTTTATTCGGATTATTTTATATTTATTGCAAAGTAACTATAGGAAAATTTGGAGACGCAAGGTATTTCAGAGGCTTATTTACCAGCGTATACTACTGGCTTCTTAGGAAGAAAATTTGTTGAAATGTAAAGGTCAGTTTAACTAAGATCGATTTTTGTCTTAAATATTTATTAAATAACAAATGTTGTTTTAAAAATGCTTACTTAAACACAAATCCATCTTAATTCTGATTATAAAACTGGCCCTACGAGTTTTTCTTTAAGAAAACTAATAAGAATCACAGAGTTGTTCAATAAGCATCTGAAGGCATTTGATACAAAAATGGAAAAGGATTTTTAATAGAAAAATATCGCAGAATCTTTTTTGGTTTTATAAATATCTTCGATTGAATAGCTTTCTAAACGAATAATTATATTATATCTAACAAGGATGTTACTTCAAGCTAAACACTACCTTTTTGATGAAATTTCAATATGTTGTCGAAACAGAAATTTTAGGTGTACATCTCACGGTTTTTGACTTCCGCGGTAATTTAATTCGTCAAAAAATGGGGTTAGAATCGATTAGTCCGATGTGAACGAAAAAGTGAGATAGTTTGATCGTAGATTTCTTTTCTCTATCAAATATCTGAATTTCATACTAATCTGAGAGCATAGCTTGGAATACATTCCTTGTACGAGGTTTTCTTCAGAAAAATAGAGTTTTCTTTAAAAACATTGCGATTTTGATAAGATAAGCTACCAGGATTATTGAAAATTATGAAAGTTTTATTGGAAGGGAGCGAGCATTTTTTAAAGTTTCCTTTTTGTATGAAAAAATTGTAAACGTAATGTGAAAGTGGTTTTTAAAATTAAGAGTCTCACAAAGTGCAAATGAACAGCCGAACATTAATGGGTCCCTTGACCACCCAAAGCGTTCGTATCTAGATCTTTAGGCAAAAGTGAGAGGAATTACAATACATGAGAAAAAGAGGCGTCGACTACTATATTTTATGTCAGTAAGCTGAATAAATATTTTCTTGGTAACAAATTTTTGCTACAAATGGGCCACAGACTTTTGCTGGCTTTGTTTGGGGAGAAAAGATGATTACCTGTTGTGGCCTCCGCTAGGATGCAAAGATGGGCGCTTATACTATCGGGATTTAATTATACAGTGAGATATGTGAAGGGGACTAGGAATGTAGCTGATGGGTTATCGAGAATGCCTTAGGCCAATATAGGGACCACATTTGAAGAGTGTACGTACACTCAAAAAAATAAGTTAGTAGAAAAATTAGTAAAACGTCTTGTATATCAAATGCACAAGTTTTCAGCAATTTTTTTGCTGAAATTCCGTTTTCAGCAAAAATTTTAGTTATATTTTTTTAGCACTAAACTAATTTTGAAATAATTTTTTATTTTGCTACAAAAAATGTGCTGATAACCGCATTCATAGCGTGGACGACAACCAGATAGACAAGATGTAGATGTCGCAGCTTGTCTGGAAACGGAAATGACAAAAAAAGAAAAACAACTCTACACATATTCTATGTTTTACTTTTCAGCAAATAAATTAACTAAAGTAAAATTTCGCTGCAAGTTTTTTGAGTTTTTTTCAGTCTACTAATATTCAGCAAAAAGTTTAGTGATTTTAGCAAGGATTTTCTTCATTTGCAGTCGACTAAGTGTTAGCAAAATTTTTGCTGAAGATTACTATATTTTCAGCAAACCTATTGCTGAAATTACCAACTTTTTTGCAAGCACGCTCCTGACTAAAAATTTGCTGACACAGCAACATTTTTTGCTGACTTTACTGACTTTTTTTGAGTGTATATTAATCTAATTGAGTCAGATAGTGAAATGAATCTTAACTTTATGGATATAGCTCGTGAAACTAGAAAGGATAAAATTTTATCAAGGCTGAGTGATGCAATTTCAAGGGACGTAATTTCACAATTATTGCAGATGGTGATGAGTTTGAACCATTTCGTAATAGGTAATCTGAGTTGTCTGTTGAACATAATTGCATTTTATGGGGTTATGTAGTAGTAGTTCCTTCGAGGTTAAGGCCAATGAATTTAAAAGAGCTCACTTAGGCATTGTAAAGACAAAGTCTTTGAAACTTGTTCATAATTGTAGTGCTTGTCAGAAATTACAGAATAGCCCTGAAAAGAGCCCACTTATACCTTGAGACTAGGAAATGCATCCCGGAATTCCCGGGAAATAAAGCATTTTTCAGTTCCCGCATTCCCGGGAATTTGGACCGGGAATCCCGGGATTTCAAAAAATGCCGTTAATAATAATAGAGCTAGTTATTTTAAATTTTCTTATGCAAATTTTTCCAACGTTTTGAAAATAGTAAAAATCTTACAATAGGCTTGTTCGTTTACTCACTACAATTTGCCACTTTTACGACAACTGAAAAAATTCAAAAAGTAACCAAAACAACAATTGTAGTAAAAGTAGTAAGATTTTCGAGTAAACGAACACACTGATTAATTTGTGTACTTGATTGAACTTTTTAAGTTCCTTTTAGTGCCTCTTAATAAAAAAAAAATACTTGACAACTAGAGATGCTACTTTTACGATAACAATTAGTGCCAACAATATTAGAGACGACAAATTTAGCGCAAACTCTATGCGATTTCTATACCGTGTAGATGTGCCTTTAAAACGGATTTGTTTTACATTATCGCAATCCATTTTTAATAAAATTTTTTTGAATTTTTTTTAACAAAATAACAAGGTTTATATTTGTAAGAAAAATTTTTGTTATAAATGCATATTTTTTAAGTGCATTTTTTTGCATATTTTATGATTTTTATTGCATATTTTTCATTAAATTGCATATTTCTTTTTTCAAACTAAATATAAGATTTAATAAAAAATAAAGATAAGGAAGAATTTGCAAACCTTAACGCAGTACTTAACTACAAGGAAAACATCAGGTTGTCGTCTACTTAGACATTTATATTGGATTTAGTAATTTAAAGTGCATTTTTGGATCTTTTTCGCATATTTTTTGGATCTTTAGTGCATAGTTTTTGGTTTTTATTGCATATTTCCATTTAAGTGCATATTTTGCATTTTTTACTGCATATTTTAAGCGCACATTTTCAGCTTTGAAATGCATGAAAGTCGCTGCCCTGTTTATTAACAATGGTGATAACATACAAAAAAGCAACAAAAACTTTAAAAATATTTCCGTTGTTAAGGTATGCTTGCAAAAGGCTACGAAAATGGATTTATATATTATTTGCTGCACTTCTCATCTAGTTTGCGGAGCTAATTATATTTAATGTGATATTTTGAAGTTGTATTATTGTAGTATTTTCACACTCTCTCAAGAAAACTGGAAAATACCGGAAACGATCGTCTTTTGTTTCCTGAAAGTAATAGAATAATTTCAAAGCGAAAAGTCTGTGAAGTATGTTTTGGGAGAATATTCTGATAATGAAAAATAACTGGAAATACGTTTTTGGAAAAGTACTTCCCATGTTATTTCATAAAAGGAAATAACTGACCTTGAACAAGAATATTTTTTCACATCTTAAATTCCCTTTAATTCACCCCCTTCTGCCCTACCTCTTGCTAGAACTTATTTTCATATTTAGGAATAAAGACCCAACTATATTAAACGAAGTTCAATTAAGGAAAAGTGCGATACTACTTATACAAATGTGTTGAAGCACCCATAAGGCAAATTTTGAAAAAAACACCTCTATTAATTTTGAATCGAAACTTGTCATACCCAACTTAGGCCTGGTATCTTATGTGATATTAAACAATGATTAAGAAGAAAATCATTGTTTAGGACTTAATTACAGTAACTAATCAAATTTTAATCTCTGATTTTACTCTAAACATTGCTTAAATTTAATTACAGAAATTTTTATGATTAAGACCTTAAACGTAGATTTTCTACCCTACAATTTATGTTAGTATTAACATTTTTTTCTAATGTTGGTAACTTTTTAAAAAGGTTTACGTAGACCAATTAATTTGTAAATAAACACCGTACAGCATCTTTATTTTCCATCTAAATAATGAACATCTTTAGTAACTTGCACATATATCTTCTCCAAAAATACCAATTGGAATTAAGAAAATATTTGGGGCAAATTTTAATAATATGACCTAATATTGGATTCTGTACGAATTGTTTGTTAGAATCGGTCATAACTTTGATCTTTATTTAGCACAAATAAACCATGATTCGTGGAAGGAAAATTTAACCAAAAAATGTGTTTAAGGTGTCTCACAATAATTTTTTTAATTATGCCGTTTTTAATAACAAATAATTTAAATTTTCGAATTTTCTGTAAAATTATGAGCTATATAAAGATATAAGACATACTTCACGTACTCCTGCAATATCTTAAATTGCAGTTAATGAGTATAGCTTTTTATAAAATTTTTTCTTATTTTGCTTATTTATTAACCAATTTTTACTATTTAATAAAATTTAACCATAAAACTTAATCTACTACATTCTATTAAAAATTGCTGAAATGTCGGACAGAGTCAGTTAACAGAGGTTAAGATTTATGCATACTGCTTAGATTCTATGGTAGTTGTTTAGACCAGTTAAATATTTCCTGCAGTACAATTTTTATGTACGCCGTGTATTTTTTATTCCTCCGAGGAATATTTTTGGATTCATATTTTTTATTTTCCACAAAATTAGAAAATTCTAATTTTTTTAATTAACACAAAATTTCACAGACATGACTCTTCAGAAGAGTTTTGCTTTTTACACAAAATTGTTGGAAGATATCTTAAAAATAGAATCAAGAAAATCAAGCGTTTAAGTTTCGCGGTTTGTAAAAATTTACTGCTTTGGGAGATGTCACTGTATGTGTATATTAAATTTGATCCAGATATATATACCTAAACGAATAACAAATAATATAGAGGCATAATTATTTTGAACCTAGTTTTCTAATAAATTCTGACTTTAAAATTTGTATTGAATGTATCAAAAACATCAAAAATCATCTTGTCCTTCATAAATATTTTTAATAACACCTTCCTGGACTAAAAACAAATTTAAATTTATACACACTTACCCAATGAAAATTATTAAGATATGCATGTAGCATGCAAAAAGACACTTCTTATTTGAGGCATTTAGCGATTGATGATTTAAAAAAAAACAATTTGGGCATCTATTTTATAATTTTATTACCCCGTATCATGCGAAAAATTCAATAAAAAACTCTTATTTCGCGAGTTTCTTATTCGTATTGTCAAATGAAAATATCTAAAACTAACATTTCGTTGATTAAATTTTTGTAAGTTACCGATATTATTTTAAGTAAGTTTAAGGGCTAATCAATGATTTCTAAATCAATGATTAAAGTAAACTAAGCATTGGAGATAAGATACCAGCCCTTAATCAAATTAAAAATATTCCAAGCAAGCAATTATGTGATACACCACAGCACGATTGTGGCTATATTTCTGGAAGCGGATGAAATTGCGTGAATCGAATTTTAATAAACTGTGCAGTAGGGTTTTGACTAGGGTATTCAATCGATTAATCTTTATTCGATTAATCGAACAATTTTTCTCAAAAATTGTTCGAATAATTTAAAATGTCCAAATTTCGAATAACGAATAATTCGAATAATTTCCTACGGTTAATCGATTAATCGAAATTGGCAGAAAATTACAAAAATGATTAAAATAAAAATTTTTTATTAAAGTAAATGTGCTAAAATCTTAAAACTTTTTTAAAAAATTATGATAAATAATTTTCTGTAGGCTTGTACCTATCCCGATTTCATTCTGGCCTAAGAAAATAATTAAGTGACGACCTTTTAGAATTTCTGGAAATATTTGTTAGCTTCAACTCAGAGAATTTTATGTTTTTAAGTAGGAGCTTTAATAAACATCTTAAATCCCAAACAAAAAACAAAAAAAACATAAAATTATCACAGTTTGCTTTGTCATCTTCCAAATTACTAACAGAGTAGTAATTGTGACTTATCTAGTAAAGTAGTGGTATATATTTACATAAAATAAATTTTTGATTATTTTTTACCACTTTTTAAACGTTGATATTAATCGAAGGCATTAATAGTTATTGTAATTAATGATTATTATAATTATTAATTATAATTAATGTAGTAAAGCTTGTTTAGTGAGAACTCTGAATTAATAAAATAAAGGGATGGAGGTACGGAAACGTAGGGGGAAATCAATTCTCAACAGAATTCCTCTCTACCTTTATGTTTTTTATGTATTCGATGCATACGAAAGAGATACAAATTAATGTACGGGGTCTTATGTTCTTCTTTAACTCATTGCGGTGTGGTACTCCCCGATTTGGATAAAATTTTAACATGTGAAAAAGGGGACAGAAAAAATAAAAATAATGACAAAATCTGATTTCAATTATTAAATTTTTTGTATTTTCATAATTTTCAGAAGAGTTAGTGAATTTATTTTTGTTAATTTTTTAAATAAAATTATTAAAAACACAACGAGTGTATGTATATTATTTTACAGAGAGTTTTTTCGATTAATCGATTAATTTTAAAATTCTGTTCGATTAACCGGTTAAGAAAAAAACCCGAATAATTGTTTGCACGATTAATCGATAAAAATAAAAAGCCGATTAATTGAATACCCTAGTTATGACTCATTTTTAACAAAAAGTTTACATATCACCACTTGATAGGCAATACTGAATTAATAATAAAAATCGTGATGGCGGTTCATTTTGGCAAAAGAACCTTCCGCACCAAATGCAATTTATAAAAATAATTTTTTGCTCGGGGATTTTCTATAATTTACATAACGAATTATTACAAGAATTATTGTAAACGACAAAAAATATATCCAAAAGTCCCTCCAAAAAGTATCGTAATTTTTACCGTACGTAGCTGTTATTACGCATCGTTTGAGTCTCATATGTTTAAAACTTCGGAAAAATATTTTAATTAAACTAAAAAAATATAGACCACATTTTACCCTTTTCGTGCGGGAACTTTTTTTGACAGCAGCGAAAAAGTAAGATTGCATTTCTTAATATTTATACCCTACACCACTATGTGGTCAGGGTATTATAAGTTTGTGCTGATGTTTGTAACACCAAAAAATATTGGTCGTAGACCCACCTTATAGTATACCGATCAGTTCAGAATTTTTTTTTTATTTCGATTTAACGATGTCCGTCTGTCCGTCCGTCCGTCCGTCCGTCTGTCTGTCTGTCCATGCAATCTTGTGCGCTCTACAGGTCGCAACTATTAAGATATTTTGATGAAATTTGGTACGCAGACCTATGTTGGCCCAAGGACGAACAAGTTTGATTTTGGTGAACATCGGTCCATGTTTAGACCTAGAGCCCATATAAGGGTCCTACCAAAATTATACTGTTTATATGCTGCAGGTCGCAAATATTAAGATATTTTGATGAAATTTGGTACATAGACCTATGTTGGCCCAAGGACGAAGCCTATTGATTTTGGTGAACATCGGTCCATGTTTAGAACTAGTGCCCATATAAGGGTCCCCCAAAATTGGCTTGGTTAAAAACTGCAGGTCGCAAATATTAAGATATTTTAATGAAATTTGGTGCGCTGACTCACATTATAGAAAATTTTGACACAAGCCCTATTTTAACCCATTCGAATTTCGGATCCAAACAATACACCAGACTAGTGTAGGGTATTGTATAGTCGGCATGCCCGACTTTAACCTTTTTACTCGTTTTTTTATGGCTTTTTTGGCCAGGGCATGTAAAATTTGATATTTGCAAATATCAAATACCATATTAACTGCACAAAAGTCATAACCCTTTTGTGCAGTTAATATGGTGAAATCAGGGACAGAAAATAACATTTATTTTTAAACTTTTAAGCAAAAATGTAAGACAAATGATTCAAGTATATCAAATTGATACTTGTGGTTGGTTGTTAATTTTCGCGCAAATATAAAAGCAATTTTATGATTTTTTCTTTTCCAAACAATAATTAAAGTTGTTTTTGGACTTCTATTTTTTCGAGCAGAAATAAAAGGTATTTTTTGCTTTGTATTTCTTCAAAAATAAATGTGTTTTGGGATTTAAGCGAATTTAATTCCGTTAATGCTATAAACGTTTATAACGATAAAAGTAAATTTGAAATAACGAATGCAAATTTAATGTAAGTGATACTTATAGAAATCAATTTTTTTTTTGCCAAACGTATTTAACAAATTCTAAAAAGTAATCCGCTGTAGGCATGTCCCGACGAAGTTTTTAGAATTTCTGGAAATATTTCTTAAGTTAAATTACAAACTCAATGAGAATTTCTTGTTCTCGTCTACAAGCGTTATTAAACATTTAATATATCAAAGAAAAAACAGAAACAACAGCAGAAAATTTTCCACAATTTGCTTTGTCATCTTCCAATGTACTACTCTGTTGTTTTGACAGATGTAGCAATGTAGTGACATCCATTCATTTAGAAACATCAATAGAAAACAATGTTTTCTAAAGTGTCAGTAACATTTAAATTTGCACAAGCACTTGCATATTAGGTTTTTAATTTTATTTTATCGGGATATACATTAATTGCATTAAAGGAATTAGCTATACACAATTAGATATCATTACATCCCCAAATCTGTCAAAACAACACTGTTCAATTTTGTCAGATGACAAAGCAAATTGTGGGAAGTTTTTCGTTGTCGTTTTGTCTTTGAGGAGAGGAGAACAAGAAATTCCCATTGAGTTTGTAATTTAACTTAACAAATATTTCCACAAATTCTAAACAAGTCGCACAGAGCTTCGTTCTCATATAATGAATGGACAACACTAGAAGAAGTTATGGTAGATATGTAAATGAAACTTGCCACACTATTTTATTTGGATCAAATATGAACATACACGAAATTTGGACAAAATCGGTCCAATTTAAAAATGGGCTAAAAATTAGGAAAAGTGCTTCAAAATCCAAGTTATTAATGACTCTGCAAATTCTCATTTTAATTGGAGAAAGGACATGTCTACCTCCCATACATCCTGAAATTTAAAAATTTATTTTTTGACACAAAACTTATCACAACATATCAGAAATTGGTTATTGCTTTAAAAACAAAGTTATTATCCTACTTGCAAACTTTTATTTCAATCCAAGGACTCGCCCACCTGTCGTATGTCCTTTTTAAAAATAAAACACTGTAAAAATTTTAAAAATTACCTAATTGAAATCAAATTTAATAAATAAATCAATAATACCATAGTTAACATTCACTCTAAAATTGGTTTATTTAGGTCAATTATTGCTAGTATGTCTGTTTTTGTAAATACTTTAGATTAGGTTAGGTTGAACAGGAGCACGCTAGAACGGCAAGTTCACTCGGAGGCCATAAGGTCCATTGCGATTCCCTCAGTCTCCCCCACATCCACATGGAAAGCAAACCACGACCCGATTAAAACCTAAAACCATCCAGATCCTCTCAAAAAGTCTAAGAGACCAGACAGAGAAACATTGCCTTGACTGTCCAAGTCGTCGAAGAACCTGCTTCCTAGATATTTGAGTCGCCGCTATTTCAGTCCCGGATAGTCACAAGGCAGATGCTGCACTGTCTCCTCCTCCTCATCCCTACAACCCCTACAGCAGGGGTGGACAAATTTTTTTTTGTAAAAATTCTTGCGTGCCACCTTAATTTTAGTTGTCTTTTAAGTCCTTTTTCAAAAATTTTTAAAATTTGGAAAATTTCTCTTAAAAAAATCATCGCAGATGTACATATTTATCAGCGCTACGGATAACCCCCATGAAATAACCCCAAGGGAAAAATTAAATAACATCCAAGAAATGACGCAAAAATGTTTGACGGTTATTTAAATTTTGGGGGTTTATTTAATCTTTAAATATTGAGATTATTTCATTATGAAAAAATCCCCAAATGAAATAAAATTAAAACAGTTTGAACATTATTGCCTTTTCATTTTTTTTTTGTTTTGAAAGTTCTTCCATTTTTGGTGGTTATTTTATTTTGTTAAAAAAAAGTTAAATTATTGGGCCATCATTTATTTAAGTACGTAAGAAACTAGTTGAAAAATGTGCTTCGGGGAAAATTTTAATTTTTTTAAATAAATCGCGCGGTTTTTATCATCATAATAATAAATAAATAAAAAGCGAATATTATGGATTTGAACAGAGAAATTTCTTTTCAGATGAAATGGCTCTGCGAAACACGATAAAAACCCAATTTCAAATTCCAACATAGGGGGTTATTTCATTATGAAACTTATTTTCAGCCTTTATCTAATTGAGGGTTTTTTCGTAGCACATATTTTCCCTTTGAAAAAACTAAATTTTTTAGATCCAATTTTATTATAAGTTGTTTTAAATTTTTGTGCAATTTTCTGGTACTTTTTATTTCTCCGATTATGACGCATTTTCCCATCGAAACATTTAAACTTCTTTCAATCTAGAATTTTAGAAATTTTGCCAGAATTTTATAACAATCGAATTTTCGAGTTCTGTATTAACCATATTTCTGTAAACAAAATGTGTTGGCAATACAGAATTTCATTCATTTTAAAAGACGATTTACAAGCTCTTTGAAAAATTTCACACATTTTTGTATAGAAATTTAACATTTAACTATATTATTTGCTGGTCTTCCAATAATTTAAATTTTTTTTTAAATATCCAACAAAACGTCGCGTGCCACCTAAAATCCATTCGCGTGCCACTACTGACACGCGTGTCATTGTTTTGCCAGCCCTGCCCTACAGTAATCCGCGCGTGATATTTTCCAACCGATTTTGGAGTTTTATTCCTTGATAGAAATGCAATTCAGTCTAGAATACGATTCTATTTACATTTTCTAAAAATACATTTATTTAAGTGCCAGTACTTTCAGGCCAATGCGGCACGTGTTCCCGGTACACAATCACCTTGGTTTTTGCATGGTGTATTTTTATTCCAAAAGGAACATTTCTGGGGGGCGGCCTTAAATCTCAAGTTGATAAAATAAGGTTCAGCCTAGTGTACATCAGACCGTACCACAAAAAAGTTCGCCGTACACCTTCGAATTTAAATTATTTTTGCAAAAACGTTTTAAAAACAAATTTTTTTCCCGAACGTAGGGTCGCTTTTTAAATTTTTCGTTATATCTTTGGCATTCACAGTCGGATCTTAAAGCATGTTACATCGATGTTTTTGTCTTGAGGGGACCAATGTTTTGCTCTAAGGGCCATTGGCCTTAAGTATCACGTTCTAGTATTTACCCACCAGATCTCAGTTCTAACCACACTAATGCACAACCCTAATGTCGGAAAATTAAAGCTCGCAAAAAATCATTAAACTTTTGCTAAGGAAGTTTTCCGATAATTCCAGCAGAAAATTTTGTTACCCAGGTAAAAATCGACATATATGGATCCATACAGTATTAATGTATGTTCGTTCATTCTCATAAACATGCATGCTCTTCCATACATGGATGCATAAATCTCCATACATGCATCCATATGTGAGTGTTGTCAAAATGTCGGTTTTTAATTTTTATTTAAAAAATAAAAATTGTTTTTTTCGACCTTTTTAATTGATTAATTCGAAATTTATTAATTCAGTTCTAGGCCAATTTCCTTATTATGAGTTAACATAATAAGTACTTTTTTTTCAAAAACAGCTATTTTTCTTCATCAGCATACTCTCCTGAGAAATCACAGTACGGAGTAAATGTTTTTGCCTCTTCTTGTATTAACAAAGAAAAAGGGTGAAAATAAAATGTGTATTTAATTTATACCGATGGTATGAAATACAAAAACAAAAAACTTTCATAATATTTCTATTGTTGGTTATGCTTTGCAGAAGACTTCGAAAAACTATTTGATTGTTTGTTCCATTCTCATTTCGTTGATGTAGAAGACTACATTTAATACGAGATTTTGATGCTTCAATTTGCATTGCACTACGCCACCACTTTCTAAAGAAAACTGATGAAGGGGACCTGGAAAATCCCCAAAACGATCGTTGTTTCATTCCTGAAAGTGTAGAGGTTTTTTGAAAGCAAAAACTCTGTGAAATATTTGTTAGGAGGGTATCCTGTTGAAGAAAAATAGCAGTTTTTGAAAAAAAGTACTTATTAAGTTAACTCATAATAAAGAAATTGGCATCGAACTGAATTAATAAATTTCTAATTAATTTTCAAGTAAGTTAGAATTTGTTCCCATAATATTTAAATTTTTTTCCAATTTTCTAAAATTATTTTCTATCCCAGTGTAGAAACGGTAATGACATATCATTATTTTTTGGAGTACCAGTAATGACACTCACTTACCTTCTGCATTATTTTAAAACATATAATAATGAGTTACTGATAATAACTTATTTTTATCATTATTTCAAACAGAAAATAATTTTTTAGATTTTTTTTTAAATTTTTTTAAATCTATTTTTAGACTCAATATTTTTTAAACACTGGTAAGGATATATGTATATGTAACCACATATTTTTTGATTTTTTATATGTTGGCGAGTAATCTTACTTGTGTGCAGTAGGTCAATTATGTTTTTATCTATTAAATATTACATGTCGATATAGCTCAGATGGTAGAGCAGTTGACTGGCAATCTGTAGACCCAGGTTCGATTCCAGCACCAGCAAATTTTATTAAAAAAAAAAAAATACAATAAAAATATTTTGTTTTATATAATTTATTTTTTTGAAAATCTATTTTTAGACTCATTATTTTTGTCAGTACTGGTAAGCACATAGGTAACGATATATTTTTTGATTTTTTGTATGCTGGTGTGTAACGACGACTCATTATTTTTCGCGACATCGCCATGTAAAGGTAATAAGAAATGTAATAACAAAAGTAACTAGTTACCATTACCAAGTATGTAGTTACATAACCACATATCTGGTAATGATTTTCTACACTGGGATATTAATAATTTTACAAGTATTTTAGCCTAAAAATTAGTTTTAGTTTATTCAATTTTTAAAAATACATATATAATTAGACATATATAATTTCTAATATAAAATTAATTTTTTCCCACTACGAAAATTCCAAGAACAACCACCTGCGCTTTTTCACGATCATGAAAATTTGAGGCTTTAAGATATTTTATTAATAAAAATTTTTAAATTGCTATAAAATATTTTGTAATTTATGTCCCTTGCGGGATCCCGGGAATTCAGGATAAGTTTCCCGCTTTCCCGGGAAATCAAAAAGTGCGGGATTTTGCATTCCCTACTTCCAAAGTATCCGTTAGTATATTTTTACAGCTTTTTTAGAATTACTACTGAACAACATCCAAAAAATTACTTAAGTATTGCTTCTAAAAAGTAGTTGCTCTAAAAGTGATCCCAAAAAGTGATTTTGGTATCATTTGGCATTTCCAAACATGGGGTCGCGGGTTCGATTCCCGGCGGTACCAATATTTTTTATTTATGGGATTTCATGCCAAGTGACCCACCTTTTGAAATCGATGTCTTCCGATTTGGATGAAATTTGCAACAAGGTTAGTCCTATTGGATAGTAGTTTAGACACTAATTTTCAACAAGATCGGTAAAAAAGTTTCTGAGTTAGAGGGGGCCAAAATTTGGTGTTCTTTCTCAAACATGTAACATATTACCTATTGGTGTAAGCAAAATTTATCCCAAACAAATTATATAGCCATTTCTGCAATCTTTCGAAAATTTTTTTTTTTAAATTGGAAAAAAAATTTTTTGCTCGAAAGAAAGCTTAGGTCTTTTTCTTTAAGGTAGTTGTGGTCGCTTAGTGGGATGCGAGTGGGATATGTATAAAAAAAAATTATTTCTAACTCAAGGGTTTTTCAATGTTTAGCATATGCACTATTTTGAATTTTTTCTATTTGTGTATAAGTGTTTCTAAAACCTTAAAAACTTATGCTGAGAAACTAGACAAATTAACCTTTCCGACGGTATGTAACATACCTAACTAGCATTTCATACCTTCGATACTATAATACCCACAATATGTTAATCCCAGGAATAAAATCACTTTTTTTCAGGGTTGGAAACCGTTTCATAAAGTTAGTGATAAATGATAACGTTATTTCAACAGTATTTCGTTAGGTTATTTTAAGGTTATCGGTATTTTAATAATAATATCTCTATATCGGTAACTCATTATTTCATACCACCCACATAAGTATTGATGTATCACAATATTAGTAACATTTTACTTTAGGTTTCTAAGTAAAACCAAGGTACCCATTGCCAGGCAATGCGTGGTCTAACCCCATTACCAAGGTTTTGCTTGGTGGTTTTGTGCGTTCACGGTATTATGAGCATTTTTACCATTTTTTGAGATAATTATTTACTCTCATTTTACTAGACTTTACTCAAAATTACGTCGAACAAACTTATTATTACGACCGTACGTATAGTTAACAATACCATTTGTAATTTGTCAAAACAAACCAGGGTTGGCAACCGTTTCATAAAGTTAGTGATAACGTTATTTCAACAGTATTTCGTAAGGTTATTTTAAGTTTATCGGTATTTTAAGTTATATCGTTAAGTTATTTTAGGGTTAACGGTATTTTAAGTTATTTCGTTAGGGTATTTTAAGGTTAACGGTATTTTAAATAATTTCGTTAGGGTATTTTAAGTTTATCGGTATTTTACATTATTTCGTAGTATATTTTAAAGATATCAGATTATTATTTTTACCTTTATTAATAAGTTATTAAATAACACAATATCAGTAATATATTATTTTAAAGCCTCCAAATAAGAAGTGTTATATCTCTATATCAGTAACTCATTATTTCATACCTCCCACATAAGTATTGGTGTATCACAATATTAGTAACGTGTTACTTTAGGTTTCTAAGTAAAACCAAAGTAAATGGGTACCCATTGCCAGGCAATGCGTGAAAAAGGTCTAACCCATTACCAAGGTTTTGATGGGTGGTTTTGTGCGTTCCCGGTATTATGAGCATTTTTACCATTTATTGAGATAATTATCTGTTTACTCTCATTTTACCCAAAATTACGTCGATCAAACTTAATATTAAGACCGTACTTATAGTTAACAATACCATTTGGAATTAATCAAAACAAACTCATACAAACTTATTTTTTTTAATTTAATTTTTATGTTTTTTAGAGAAAAAAAACCTAACGTAATTCTATATCGTTAGGGTATTTTAGGGTTAACGGTATTTTAAGTTATATCGTTATGGTATTTTAAGGTTATCGATATTTTAATTTATTTCGTTAGGGTATTTTAAGGTTAACGGCATTTTAAGTTATTTCGTTAGTGGTATTTTAAGGTTAAAAATAGTTCTTTGAGAGGGTTTTGAATCGTTAACGGTATTTTACGGTTAGTGTTTGCCAACCATGAAACAAACTCATTCAAACTTATTTTTTTTAATTTAATTTTTATGTTTTTTTAGAGAAAAAAAACCTAACGTAATTCTATATCGTTAGGGTATTTTAGGGTTAACGGTATTTTAAGTTATATCGTTAGGGTATTTTAAGGTTAACGGTATTTTAATTTATATCATTAGGGTATTTTAAGGTTAACGGTATTTTAAGTTATTTGGTTAGTGGTATTTTAGGGTTAAAAAAAGTTCGTTGAAAGGGTTTTGAATCGTTAACGGTATTTTACGGTTAGTGTTTGCCAACCATGCTTTTTTTCTATAGAAATGTTGACAAATTAAATTTTTTTTAATTTATTTGTAATAATAATTAAATTAATATAAAATAATAACAATAAAAAATAATAATAATAAAAAATAATATTAATAGCCCGAAGGGGCATACCTAAGAATTGGTATGACGAGTGTGTGACGGCCTCGCGGACCCTAGCAAAATTAGAGGAGTTATCGTTGAAGAATGAAATTCCGTGTGCTGGTTCAGAAAAAAAAAATCGAAATTTCAGCAAAATCGGTACAAGGACATGACTACCTCCCATACATCCTTAATCTAAAATTTTTAATTTTAGCTACAATTATAAACAGAATAAAGCGAAAATTGGTTACTGCCGGTAAAATTATATCCTTTAACTCAGTGGTTAAATTTGTTTCATTCGGGGCAAGGACATGACTACCTTTCATATATCCTTTTTCTAAAAAACTATATTTTGGCTACATTTATGACCAGAATGCACCAAAAACTTAAAATAGTGCTTAAAATAATACATTTTAGCTCTTTGGCAAATTTTGTTTCATTCGGTGTAAGGACATGACTACCTCCCATATATCCTTTTTCTCAAAAACTATATTTTGGCTAGATTTAAGATCAAAATGCACTAAAAACTTACAATAGTTTATAAAATTATACTTTTTATCTCTGTAGCAAATTTTTTTTTCATTCGGTGAAAGGATATGACTATGTCCCATATATCATTTTTCTCATTCATTATCAATTTTAAGGGCGCCACAGACGAGCAGTATTATAGCTCAATTTTTACAAGTTTTTTGATGGTGCAATATTATTTTATTTTAGCAAAACCTTTACTATGACACACACATGGTCAAAAATATTGGGAACTTGCTAAAATTTAGTGAAAACAATTTTTGACAAAATAATCCATTTTCATAAAATATCCTGGAAAGGAGTCGCTCCCGACACAAAACCCGAATCATCTTTTTTTCAATTTATTATTTTTCTTTAATAATAACTATTATATTAAAAAAATAGCTTTTGACATTTCCAAATTAAGTAAATATTAAGTAAATTTCCAAATTAACAAATAAATAAAAAAAGCCGTTTTTGCATTTCTATTAAATTTATGGGCATTTCGCTTCTAGGTTAAAGTGGGTTAATGATATCCAGCGAAACGAAAATTCCATATCTGAATAATTGTAAATATATTTAATGAACAAGTTAAATAAAAAACTAGTGTTTGCAAAAAATTCGAATTTTGTGAATTTTTAATTGATATGCTATTTTCTTTTTCAAAAATGGACTATTTTCGGCCGCAATTCAGCACGGGTTAAAGTTATCTAAAAAAATAAAATTCTTCAATTTTGAACCTACTAGATGAAAACTTGGTTGTATAATGAATGAAAATCGACAAATCGTATTTTAAGGGACAGCATATACATCTACATACACACATATATATCTACATAAAATTGAAAAATTGGGATATGTAGAAAAAGTTAAAAATTAAAAATTTGTCGTTCAAACTTTTAATTTTTTTTTACACAAAATTATACATCCTAGGCCCATTAACTTTTCTCGAGAAGTTAACTTTACCTTAACCATGGGTAACTAACCAATACTAAATATTTATCCCTATGAAAATTTAACCATAATAACTTATCAATATTTTAACTCTGGGTAGTTAACATTAGTATGAAATGTCAGAATTCAAACAAAAGGAAAAACAAAAATTAATAACAAAAAAAATTTTTTTCAATACGGGAAAATTAAACGTGTTTCTCGCGGTTTTTTGTGTGTTTCTGGTCGTAAAAAAAATAATACACTTGACCACGTCGTTTTTTTGAAGATTCGCGGTCGCTAAATGCTATAAAATGAATGTGTCTTTTTGCATACTACGAGAGGTGATTTAATTAAATCCATTTGGTAAGTCTATAAAATAAAAGTGAATTATTTGAACTATTAATAAGTATTTCGTGCTAATCGAGGCAACCGCGGAAAGATTCGCGCATAAAATTAAAAAAAAATAGTGGAAATTTTGTGATAGATTATTAAATTAAGGCAATTTATGTGATCAACACATCAAAGTGAGTAGAAAAATAATCGCTGTGCATGATTTTGTATATTTTTGTAATTGCGAGTCAAGAGATTAGAGATTTGGAATCAACAAGTAAAATACTAAAAGTATGAACCAAGCTTCTACCGGCAGCGACTCATTTTGTAGAGGTGTATAATTCGTGTCAAATTGTTCTAATATTGGTCACCATTTTTGGTTTTAATTATTCACGACAGATTTTGGCTCCTTCAACCAATAAAAAAATAAATTTTTCCTATTTCGTTATACGCGGCCAATTTCTGTAACCTATCACAGAAACCTAAATCCTAAATAGCAAAAATTTGTGCACGATTTTAAGTACTGATGCAATTTTTGTAAGTTTTGGTAAAGTGGGGAAATGCACATCGAAAATACTTATATGTATCATAAACGATTCTTAGTCAAAGTTTGGTTAAAGCTGCGCTTTAGATTTTTTTTTTATTAATCATCATTACAGGTTTAATTTATTAAAATATCTTATGTAGGGTGAATTGTTCTAAAATAGCCTTGGTTAAGTTTCTTAGCCACAGAAATTTCTATGGTTAAATTTTAGCATTGGTTAGAAGAAATGCTTGGTTAAAATTTAGATAAGTTATTCAAAAAATATGTTTACCAGTGGTTAAGGCTAGTAAAGGTCTTAACCAGGGTATAAATTGAGATAAGTTAACGGGCCCTAATGGACTATCTAAATCGTAAAAAAAGTAATAAAACTTTTCTCAATTTCACTAAACTTTATAAAATTTTAGGTTTTCCGCAAAAAAAAAAGTGTTATTACTTATAATTTTTTTTAACTTTCTTGAATTTTTTTTTTATTTTTTCACTACATAAACGAAGCTTGTGTTTCATTTTTCAAGTTCTTTTTTTAAAAAAAAAAACGTTATTATTTTAATTTTTATTAAATTTTTTTTAATTTAAATTTTTAAATTTGCGGTTAAAAAACTATTTTTTTTCAAATTCTATTCCCAATAAGCACATAGGTTTTAAAAATTCAAGTGCTTTAAATTTTGCTTGAAGTAAAGTATATTTCAAATTCTAGCATTTGCATATTTAAAAAAAATAGATCAAACTTGAATTTTTGTTTCCCTTTTGCTGGAGTATGCTATTGAAATAAAATGTAATTAAAGTTTTATTCAAGCCTTGAAACTGGACAACAGGGCTGGAATTGGACTTGTTTTCAACTTGAATTCCAGTGAAATTGTTTATAGGGATTAAAGAGCTTCAAGATGTCCTAAAATCATAAATAAAAAAAAAAGATGTTCTTCCATATATTTTTTTTTTTACTCTAAGCAACTTTGGGATTTCCAGTCAAAAAATGTCTAAAGTTTTCGATGCCACCAAATATTATTCTATCAAAAATTTTCACTTAAATAATTTCTGCTTATTGCGAATATAGTGAGTATCAAAACCATCTTGTTTCCAAGAATTATCTTAAAAATTAATTTTGGCCAATTTTTTTTGTAAATCAGTTAAAATTAGATTTTCGTTTAACTATTTCAAATTTTTTGACTTTAGCGCCCTCTGTTGTCAACAAAAAGAGGAGATACTGAATTCCTCATTCATATTTATTTATGGTATTATGTCACCTTTTCAAAAATGTATAAGTCAACGTCTAACGTTCCGCATACATTTTTTTTTTAATTTTGCCTATGGGACAAAGCACTGTGCGACGGTCTCAGAGTGAGGGGTACCCTGGTCAGTTTGACCCATAGTGGGCGGCTGTATCGCACCGTAGGGTGAAACTATGCAGACGGATACTGTAAACCACCCAACATGGAGATAACAAATGGAAGATACGGAAGAATGTCGCTACCCAGGGTCGCTGGGGTACCATCTGGAGCCAACGCTGGAGATGACAGCTATACACGAACCGTTGGTGGTCAGGAGCTCGCTGGGGCACTGGCCTGGTTACCCGAAGAAGATACCATGCGCAATAGACCAATAACGCGAAGTACAACTACACACCAACCTGCGTCAAGTGTTTTGAGTATGGTTTCAGTACCAACCACTAGCGCAGGATTACCTAGGCAACGCATTAATTTACCACTACGATGAACAAAGGTATAACGCGAGCCTACTTCATATCAACCAAATTGGAAACCAATTTGACTATATTAGGGATACCAATCGGGATTGATATTTGAAAATCCCGATCCCGGGACTTTTCGGGATCCCGGGATTTTACGGGATTCCGGGATTTAAATTTTCCTTTATTTATAAAAATTTTATGTTACGTAACTAATGCTTTTTACAGAATAAAGCGTTTTATAATTATTTAATAGTTGTTAATTAATAATATGGTACATTTTATGAATATTGAAACATTCCAGTCAGAAACTGCCAGTGGTATAAAAAATCAAGTACCTGCATACCACTGGGTAACCGCTGTGTCAAAAATAAATGACTGGCAAAACACTCACAGTATTTGTTTTACAAAAATTTCGGGGGTTTATAAAAAAACGCTGGCTAAGAATGGGCTTAGAGTGCTCTGCCAACGTAAGCAATATAAGATAAATATCCAAAGCTACCTAATCAAAAATTGCAGCGGTACAAAAGTCAATTCACTGGAGAGGAATGATTTTATAAAAATGATGATGCTTCGTTAAAAAAAGGTTTGTAGTGAGAAGGTTCCGAGTTCAAATCCGGTTGCAAGAAAAAAACATTTTTTTAATTAAACTTTTTTTGTTTTATAAGATACAATTTTTTGTTTGTGGAAAAGCCCCTTTTTGACCAACTTTTGTTTTATTTTCCCAAAGCTGGCATATTAGTTCCAAAAACCGTTTTGCGAGTGATGGAGTTTTAGTACAGCCAGTAGTTATTCAGCTGTTATCATCCATTTACGTTTTTAGCCACCAAGTATTATATATCTAGTTAGCTTAGTGGGTAGAGCTGTCGTCTGCCAATATGACCGCCTGGGTTCATATCACGGCAGGACCAAAAAAGATGCATATGAACTTTTTTTAAACTTTATTTTGGAAAATGAAATTCCAGACCACCTATTTATTGGTTTTGGCAGCGTTTTGCTAATGTTAAAAATTTTGTTTCTCCAGTACTTTTCCGGCCCTTTTTGAACAGCCGGTCCTTTTGCCTAACTGGGATAATATATGAAAGCCTGCACTTCAGTACACTCGCACCAAGTTTTTTGTAAGCAGATTTTAAAACAGATTCGTTGCGACAACCTTACCCACTGAATAGTGTAATTACAGAAACAAAGTTATTTGGTTATCGTTATCAAATGTTTTCATGGAAGAGTTCAAGCTTACAGTCCCAGCCAAAATTTGGTTTCAGAAGTCGAATTGCGCTTGGAAGAATAAACCGGTAAAATAACAAACAAACTTGATTTTTCGCATGAATTATTCAAAAACTTAATATTGTTTACCAAATTTTCAAATTTTCCTGCAAAGTTTTTGCATAGTTTACTCCAATAATCTACCTAATTTTACCAATATGTATCTTGGCATCGGTAATCAATATTAATAGATAAGAAAATCCCGGGATTTTTGGGAAATAATCCCGGGATTCGAGATTTTGCCAATCCCGAAAATTCCGTGATTTCCCGTTTGGCATCCCTAGTCTGTATATTTATTTATTTCTTAAGGTGCTTTCACAATGGTAGAGTGAATCTACTCTGCAGCACAGATTGAAATGTTAACTGTTCAAAATGCAATACTAACATTTCCTTTCGCGAATGTCTAGGCGTTATATCCACTTTCTTTATTTTAAAATATTTATTTATTTAATTATAAAATACCCAACACAATTATTTTGTGTTGGTTTTATGGTTTTCAATATTTTTGTTTTTAATTTGTTGACAATTAGAGATGTGAACAATGTTAACTCTAGAGTGCAACAAATCCGTACTCAAAGTTGTTTGACTCTGGAGTGGAATAAAAAAAGATAGCAAAATACAAAAATGTATTAGTGAGAAAGAGAATATGACTAAATTTGCTACAGATTGGAGTAATCCATCATTGTAAACGCACCTTTAAAGTCTATAGAACAATGTTCTAGACTATGAATATCTTAATAACTTATAATTACTTTAATATAATAATTATACATTTTTCATTTTAATTTTACAAAATTAGATAACAGCATATTTTTAAAGTTAGATTTTGGTGAATTAAATTCTATGATTTGCTTTGAATTTCACATATTATAATCTTTAAAAGTTCTAATCAGGGGACTATTTAAAATATAATTGAAACGATGCAAACCTTCATAAAATAAGTCATTATGACGTAGTGATCTACAAGGTACATTGAAAAGAATCGTTTCCAAAAGACCCGAGCAGTCAATATTGCCATTAACTAAATTAAATACAAATAATATTGACTGCAATTTACGTCACATCTCTAAGGATTCCATTCCTAAATGCATACAACGAACTTGGTACGAAGGAAACGGATCAACATAATTCAAATGTGGCAGTGCGAATTTAATAAATCTCCTCTGTATCCTCTCAATACGTGAAATATGCACGTCAGAATGGGGGCTCCAAATAATTGCACCGTATTCCAATTTGGATCTAACATATGAGGTATATAAAAATTTAAACGTATATGGGTCAGAAAAATCATTCCAATTTCTCCTAATAAATGCAAGAGTAGCATAAGCTTTAGGAATCAACTTATCCAAGTGAGGCAATTAAGTAAATTTTGTATCAAATACAATTCCCAAGTCCTCAACTTCGCTAACAGTTTTAACTAATTTACCCCCGATAATATATGAAGTATGTATAGGATTACGAATTCTAGAATAAGTTACATGAGAGCACTTATTCATATTAAAATTTAAGTAATTATTAGAACACCATGCATTCAAATCATCAACATCATTTTGGAATCTTATTGAATCATTTAAACAACTTACAGTTGTAAATACTTTTAAATACTTAAAGAACAAAAATATATCATTTATAAATACGTTAAACAATAACGGACCCAAAATACTACCCTGGGGTACTCCAGAAGTTTGAATATATGGTAATGATTCAAACTCTTTAATTTTCACTACAAATATTCTACTCCGTAAATAAGATGAAAACCAACGGTGCAAAGATGAGTGAATTCCCAAGCTTTGCAATTTTTCTAATAAAACTTCATGTGACAATTTGTCAAACGCTTTTGACATGTCTGTATAAACAGCATCAACCTGTAAACCAGCTTCAATCTGTGATATACAAATAATCCGCTGAGCTATTAAAAAAGATTTAGTTGCAAAATATAATTTTTTGTTGCATGTTCAAAAATTTTCGATACTACTGTTAATTTCGAAATTGATCTATAACAAGTAACATCTTCCCTACGTCCAGATTTGAATACTGGTGTAATATAAGTATACTTCCACCGATCGGCAAAAATACCCTCCGAAAGTGATCTATTAATAATAGTCACCAATGGAAATGAAATTGACTCTGCACATTTCTTTAGCAAAAAAGCACACAAGCCATCAGTATCTGCACGAAAAGAATTCCTAACGTCATTAATGCTGTGAAAAACATCTTTTTGATATAAGAAAATTCTTACGAGAATTACATCTGAGGAATTAGAGACTGTATTATGAGCAATAGGATTAGTAGTCACATTTTCAAAATTTGATCTTAAATAATCAGCAAAAAAAATTAACAATATCATCTGAATTCTCAGATGATAGATTTCCATAGACCACGAATGATGGAATACCATTATTTTGTTTCTTAGACCGAATAAATGTCCAAAACGATTTTGGATTAGATTTAATATCACTTTCAACTTTTAGTAAATATTGTTTATACAAAAATTTATTAAGAAAATTAAATTCCTTTTGGCACAGAAGATATTGTTGTTTCACTTCTGGACAACCAGTCTCAGCATAGCGTTTATGAAGCTTATTCCTCTGATTTTTTAACTTCTTTAATCCCTTTGTATACCAGGGGTGACTAGAACATTTTTCTGTTTAAAATGGAATATTTTCCTTACATTTATCCAAGAAAGTATCCAAGAATAACCCTACGGGAAATTTTAACAAACTGCCACCGAACTGGCCCCTTTATATGAAATAGACTGGTCACTTTTACATGGCGTTGTCATAGGAGGTGGAAATTGACCCCTTGTGACATGTCACAAGACAAATCCTAGGACAGGTTACTGAACTCTCATAAAAAACAAAGTTCTGGGACCTGTCCTGCGATTTGTCTTGTGACATGTCACAAGGGGTCAATTTCCACCTCCTATGACAACGCCATGTAAAAGTGACCAGTCTATTTCATATAAAGGGGCCAGTTCGGTGACAGTTTGTTAAAATTTCCCGTAGGGAATTTATATGAATTATTTACAAAATCAGTAGATATAACATCTAGCCAATTTATACTACACAAACTAGAATTTAAAGCATCAAAATCACAAATGTTGAAATTAAATTGTTCATCAGATAAATCACTTGCACATTTTAGATAATTATAAAATTCGAATTCTACAACTAAAGCAGTATGATGAATATTTGCAGGAGAAAATGGTTGTAAACACTCATATATAAAATATTTAACTTCAGAATTAACAAACACAAGATCCAAAATTTTATTTAATCTATTATAAATCTTATTAATCTGGACTAGATTCATGTCAAAACATGAATCAATAAAATGAATTTCATAATCTTTATTGACATTAGAAGGTAATAAAGTATTATAAAGACAAGACCAAACTCTGTCAGGTAAATTAAAATCACCAAGGATAAAAAAACAAGTATTTGAAACCATATTATCATGCAAATATAAAATATTATTTACGTGTGCAGCATATAATTCAGATGGACTTCTAGGTGGAACATATGAAGCACATAGGCATAGTATACCATTTTTAGAAGGAATTATAACAAACATCTGATACAGTAATTCATCAACAACAATTTTAGAACAAACACCTCCACCCTTTGAACACCCAGTCTTCTCAGAACTCCTATCTTTTCGATATACATCATAAAGAATTAAATCAAAATATTCTGCATCATAAAAGTCATTATTTAGCCAAGTTTCTACAATGACAAAGATATCATAATCATGTTGAGATGAGAAATCAAATAAACTTTTAGATTTAGAACTCATTCCAGATACATTTTGAAAATAGATTTTTAATTTACAAGCATCATTTAAGTCACTATTTGCAGATCTGACACTTTTTTTGGAAAAAACACGAAAGGACGATTTCTTATGTCAGTGGGCCAAAGCGATGATTTCGTAATTTCATTGTAAAAACTCGGTGTAACTCCCAGTTTGAAATTAACATGCTTAAGAGTACTAATATCAATACCTTTTTTAACCAACCTCGTACATTCAAGATGTTGTTTACCAATCTCAGTATTCTTTTCTATAAAATCAATAACATGATCAGCAGTAATACTAGGTTTGAAGTAGGAAATGTGTAAATATTTTTTCTTCACAACCACTGCCAAATCATTTGTATCATTTTCGCCAAGAACAATCACACGGTTTCTTCGTTGACGTCTTTGTACTTTTGTAAACCCATTGTCTTGATTGTCTGTATCATACGCATTTGATTGTAATTGAGAGACTGCAGTGGGAAACCAAGTAATAGATGAGCCAGCATCATGACGTTGTGTATCACCTACAACAACATTGGCAAATGAGCGCTGATTGTTCTCAGTAATACGATGAGTATTCGCTTGTTTAGGCAAATTAACTTCTTGTTGATTTTTTGTGTTTCAAGGTTCTTTACAAGTTCATTGAACCCTAGCTTTAGCTCTTTAACATCTTCAATTATTATTCTTGTTTTCACTATAGGTTTTTTCAGCTCTCTTACTTCAGTCGACAAAGAAGAAATATGTGCAAGTAAACCAGACGAAACACCAAGACAATCATTGCAATCAAATACAATGTTTTTATTAGCAATTAATATTTCACCTATCTTTTCGTCAATTCCAGTACATAGCAAGTGATATTTTGCATGACAAATGTGGCACACAATAAACTTTAATGTTAACTTATTATAACACTTCGCGCAAAGACTATTAGAAGGATCCATCACGAATGTCTTTACAGTTTAACTATCAGTTGAAGACTGATATAGAAATGAAATGAGAAGAATATTTATATCGGAACACCCAGAACTGCAGAGGGTGTCGGAACAGAACATGTCTGACAGGAGACGAGCTATTATAAATAGGCGTTTGCTTACGGAAGTTGGAAATTTACAATACGAGAAGAGAAGCAGAAATCAGATTGAGATCTATGGGTCTTATAGATGCGCGTGTGGTAAATGAAGATTAGTTCAATGAGAATGATATTGAAATTGTGCATATGAATGCGGTTGAAGATAACATCGAAGATGGGGAGTCTCAAAACCTCCTACAGAATATAAGCGTAGATTCCAACGCTAGCTTAGGAGAGGCTGGGGATGGGATAAATAATAGTATAGAGATTGAGGAGTTACGTACTGCCTTTGATGCAGCTATGTTGGAATTTGAAGATGTAGAACCTCTATCGAGGCATGTAACACCCATATTGTATCCAGTTAGCGAAGTGGAAAAATATTCGGAAATTATAAACTTACACTATGCCCTAATATCTGTCTACAAATATCACGCTTAAGCGGCTGAGTTCTTTAATATATATTTCGGCAGTTAGTATCACGAGAGTAATGAAGTTTAAAACTAAACCACGCAATGGTCATGAATAGAGTAACGACCGGAATATGCCTGGCTGGGAAAAATGCTTGATTGAGAAAATAAAAAACTTGAGGAAGGATATGGGGACATTAACAGAATATAGAAATGGTATAAGAACTAGAAAACTAAAGAAGCACATTGCAAAACTTATACGTCCTCTATCAATTGATGAAATTACTGGTCTGGCCGCTTTCATTATCACACAAAAAGAGGTGGACAACATAAATCTTCCTACTATGGAAAGTTTAATAATAATGACAGCTGATGTTGAACAAGCCGTGGCTGAAACCAAAAACTGGAAAGAAACTGGCCCTGATTGTTTACACAACATATGGTTAAAAAAATTTAAATGTACTCATCCCCACATTGCTAGATGTTTATCCCAGATGCTAATACTGCTCAAACACCCGAATTTTTGACTTCTGGAAGTACCCATTTGCTTCCAAAGCAAAGTGAGGCGGATCATCCATCACAATTTCGGCCAATTACATGTCTTTCAACCATATATAAATTTCTCACAAAAATTCTGGCAAATAGAATTAATATCCATTGTGAGAATAACAACATAATCTCAAATGAACAGAAAGGCTGTATAGAAAAATCCTCAGGGTTGTAAAGACCAACTCACAATAGACTTCGTTGTCGTGCAGCAGGTTATAAAAAAGCACAGAAGTCTAAGTATGGCCTACATTGATTATAGTAAGGTCTTTGATTCTATGCCACACGATTATCTTATACATATTTTAAGGATGTATAAAGTGGATAGCAACATTGTTAATCTTATGGAACACTTCATGAATAAGTAGAATATTTGTCTCTGTACCCCGAAAGGCATAAGTAATCGTATTTCAATTAGAAATGGTATTTTCCAAGGTGATTCATTTAGCCCGCTATGGTTTTGTCTTGAGCTAAATGCTCTTAGTAAACAGTTATGTAAAATTAAAATGGAACTTGGTTTTAAGATAAATTACATGGGAGGTAACACAATACTTAACCATCATATATATGTAGATGATATCAAGTTATATGCCCCGAATAAGGAAAAACTCCACAGAACAATTCGGATTGTATATGAATTCAGTGCGAGTATAAAAATGAGCTTTGGCTTAGACAAATGCAAAATAGCGCATTTGGTAAAGGGTAAACTAATGGAAGCTGTTGAAGGGTGTTATAAGTGATGAGAGAATAGTTGAAAATCTTGGCGAGGGGGAAAGTTATAAGTACCTAGGTTTTCTACAACTAAGAGGTTTTGACACGGATCGTATAAAAGGGAATAATGGGAGAATATTTGATAAACGCTTGGGAAAGATACTCAGGTCCAAGTTGAACGCTGGAAATAAGTGTAAGGCAATTAACTCTTGGACTATTCCCGTGTACAAATATTCATTTGGAGTAATTAAATGGTCAGATACGAACATTGATAATATATCAAGAAATATTAGAGTTTCACTCACAAAATACCAATCACATCATCCTAGGAGCGCTGTAGAGTGGGTTATATTACCGCGAGAATTAGGAGGAGTTGTTATATTAAACATTGCTGAGTTACAGGAGAAGTAAATATGCAATCTAAGAGAATACTTCCTGAACTGTGATAATTGTAGAAATATATCAGCAATAGTTAGATCAGATATAAATTACACGCCTTAATATTTTTTTTGATTTTTTTTAAAGGGAAGCAACAGTCAGGAAATTCTTCCTTTTAATTAACGTGTTGCTTCCTTTGGAAGGTGGTGGAAGGTGAAGGGCTTCAAATGTGGCAACACTGTAATTGCGGGAGATGTTGAATTTTTAGAACATTTGTTGCGCGCCATCTGATGGTGAGTTGGCGAACTTTGTTGAAGCTTTTTAGTTCATAGCCCTGTTATATTATTTTACTTCGGTGGGGTTAAGTGCTTTGGGAACACCGAAGGAGGACGCTGCAATATGTATGAGGGATAGAAAAAGCTCATACATATTGCTATTTTTTTCATAAATTGATGTTGCCTCGGTTGGGGCTCGAACCCGCAACCTCACGTGTAACAGTCCAACGCGCTAACCATTACACCATATCTAAGTAATGCAGAACATGTTAAACCCTCAAACGTGAAAAGAAAAGAGGAACTGGTGGATTCATGGAGGAATAAAGAAATCCATGGAAAGCATCCAAAGGGAATGTTTAGGGATGAAATAGATATCCATAACTCTAATTTATGGCTTAAAAAGGGTAGACTGTTTATGGAAACTGAGGGATTTGCCATTGCAATACAAGATAGGGTAATAGCCACTCGTAACTATAGAAGATATATACTGTATGAAAATATTCCAACAGACAAGTGCCGAAGTTGTAATACAGCAATTGAGTCGATAGAACATATCATAAGTGGATGTCCTATATTATCACCGACAGAATATCTAGATAGGTAGCCAATCTAACCTATTAGAAACTGACGAACCATATTATAAATACAAACCCCCTCCCGTCATGGAAAACAACAATATAATATTGTACTGGGATGGACAAATAATAACGGATCAAACTGTTGCAGCAAATAAGCCTGAAATTTTATTATTTGATAACAGAGAAAAGTACATTTATATTATAGACGTTTCTATTCCGCTAACAGAAAACCTGCAAACAGCATATAGCAACAAAATCACTAAGTATACGGACCTTGCGGTAGAATTGGAGGAAATGTACCATGTCAAGACTATAAAAATTATTCCGATTATTCTATCTGATACGGGTGTTGTTCCAAAAAACTTGATATCTAATTTAAAAATCTTGGAAATGGGTGAGAGTATTGAGGAGATTCAGAAATCAGTCATATTGTCCACATATCATATAGTTAGAAAATTTATTAAATGAAATCCTGCAACTTGAAGAACATCAACAAGGCAAAACCTAAACGGATGTAAAACCTGGCTTACATTCCATCTGAGCGTACTCCTTGGTTATGACCCGGATACGTGAATTCCAGCGAGATGCTGAGAATGTCTAATTCAGATAATAATAACAAGATAAATAATTTAATAAAATTTAGTCTTAATAACATTAGATCCTTTTATATCATAACTATTTTTACACTTAATTAATTGTAGCTGATGAAGTGTTTAAGTTGTGCAAATTTTGAAATACCTTTCATCCTCCCTATTTATCGCCTTTATTTTTTGCCGCTCCTTTTTTGACGTTACTAGGTTCAGCTGTTGATTTCGCTGCTGGTTTATTTTTTTATCGCAGCATCGAATCTTCTCTTCAGTGTTTTCAATGTTTCCTCATGATCCTCTTTGCTACTAAAAACTATTTCAGTTTCTTTACAATAATTCTTTACCCAATGGAATAAAGCAGTCGCATCTAAGATGCGATCTTGATGAGAGCACTGGAGGCTATACTTCGCTGCATTTCTTTTGAGGTTTGCTCCAATACCATCACATGCTCCTTTACCACGAGCATTTGGATGAAAATGCCACTCAGCTGGCATTCCAAAATCTTTTTTTTGAGCCATAAGATTTGCAAAGCTACTTTTGTTTTTAAAATGTTGACGAGCTCCGTCCGAAACGTAGTATACCTTTTTTACTGTGAATTTAGATTTTAGATAATTTAGTATTATCTTCTGGTATTCATAAACTGCAACGGTATCATGTTTTAAATCGTCGGATATGATTGCCATACTTTTCTGTTCCAGTTCTTTATCTTTCATGTAGTAAATAACTACTGTGAATATAGTTGCTTGGTCGTTATTGAAGTGGAATGACTGTATGGTGTCCTGAAGAACATATGGGTGATATCAAAAAATGTGATAAAAACGATGTAACCAGCTAATTTTTAATGCTTGGATAACATTTGAGTTATATATTTCGAAATATATCAGTGCATTGTCACCTATTTTACAAAATTTATAACAATCTGACCAATTTTTGGTTAATACATAAAATTTGTGAACAATTTTATAGGCCAAGTGTAAACTCCGTAACCAGTAACTCATAAGGTTTTTTAACTTTAATACAGGGATACAGGGAACGCATACAACCTTAGTTTTGTGCTTGTATGAGTGACATGTAACTTTCCCTCTCTCAATGCACTGAGATAAATTTCTGTATAATTTTCTCATACTTATTTATGTTCAATTAGAATATAAAAATAAAAAAGAACAAAATAGAAAATAATTTTAAAATTAAATTTTGAAAGAAAAACATGTTTTAGAATTCTTGGGAAAGTTGAAGTTAAAAATTTTAATTTTATTGTGCTATTTAACATGGCAATAAAGGTATATATAATTAAACACGGTTCGTAGATGGCGAAGCACAACGATTGTCCTTTTTCAACAAAACCAACTTATTTTCGTTTACCGAAAAAAATTTCAGTAAACCCATTCTTCGTCAAACATTTCGTTCAGCGTAACGCTAGCAACATGCGTCGACACAACCTCATCGAACGAATGCTCAAGCGAGACTGAATAAATTTGTTTGTTTTTATTCAATGTGTGAGTATATGTAGGTGTGAGTGAGTTGCAAGCGTGCATAGCAATGCCTATCAGCTTATATTTTAATAATCAATGAAGCTAAACACTAACTGTAAGAATTTTTATGAAGAGTAAAAGTAATGTATTTAATAAAAATTAATACATTTTACAAACTTTTTCGTATCTACGCTAACACGACATCTACTCTGCAACGATTTTTCGTCATAATTTTTGATAAAAATGCATACACCAGAATTTTTGCGTTCTCTATTAATTATATTGCGAAAAGTATAATGTTATTTATACTCAAATCATCGTTGAACTGTCAGTAATCATCTAGTATAACAGACTTGAAGTTTTTCTGCAGCATGTAACATTCTGGATATGAAAAAGGATGTCTTTAATAAGATTTGAAAAAATGTTATTAATTCCGTTCCTCATTTTTACACCAAAATATTTAACGAGTAAGAAAAACAATGTCATATTTGGATTCACCTTGTAGGCATCATGCGATTTTGTTTCGGAAAGAAAATTCTGACAAAGCATTTCTGAAAAAAACCAAAAAGGTAACCAAATGTAAACTCGGTTACTGTAAACTCCGTAACCAAAATCGATTGCATCAGATTGCATTCAAAAAAAATGTAGTTAAATGTTTAAAAAATTTTAAAATAACCATAAACAGAGGTGATTCAACTAATATTTATGCGTCAAAAGATGATTCAACTAATAATTTTGCGTTAAATCAAAAAACGTTATCAGTTTCTTACCCTAAATTTCTGGAGAGAAAAACGATTGATTTTGCATTTCATTGGTTATGAATCGATATTTCGAGCCATTACTGACATTATTTGATAAACTAAATCTGTTTCACACAATTTAAGAATTTTTTTATCGCGAAATGTTATGTTTTTAATATATTATTTTGTATCTTCGCAACCGCTGATAGGATTTTAAAAAATTTTATATTTTTGAAAAGCATTTAAAATGCGAAAAAAAAAATAAAAAATTTTTTCGCGGAATGAATTGTATTTTTATTCGCGAAACCGCCAATTTGATAAACACAAATTGTTTATTATTGAAAAGTATGTTGAAAAGCCAAATACGAAAAACTAATAAATTGAAGAAAATTCTTTTGCAATTTTTTTTGTTATATCTTTTGCTTGTGGAAATATAAACTTCGTTACCACAAAAAAAATTAAAATTGTTGAAAAGAAGTAATTGCGACAACTTGTAGAAGATATTTTTTGCAATTAGGTTTATAATAACTAAACTTACTGATTCCATTAAGAAAAACCCGAAATATTAACACTTTGCTTCTCACAAATTTGGCACAAAAACTTATCACATTTTTTGATTTCACCCATGCAAAATCAAACGAAATAACGAATTCACCACACTTTAAATGTATCTTCAAATCCTTGAAGAATGACCACTGCTCTTTGACTAAAAAGTCATGGGTTCTCAAATTTAGCAATCCTCTACACATTTCTTCCACAAAATCATGCACATTTGAAATTATTGTTTTCACGATTACCGCGAAAAAATCTTTCAGTCTGAAGCCAAGATTCAAAATTTACTTCCTCAATACATTCTCGCTCAAAAGAGTTAATTAAATTCTCTTTGATGAAAGTGGTTTTCGGGCAATTTGAACATTCACCTAAGTGGCAAGAAGTTGTTGCATTTGGACACATAATCAATTTAAGACAATCGCGGTAATCGTGCAAATCTTCTGGCAAATCATCTGTTAAGTACTTTAAGTTGATTTCCTTCAGCACTAGTTTAACATTTTCATGGTGAATCCAAACGCATACTGTGTGAGTTTTGGCCTCAGTTGGGTAAATTTTTGAAGCCAATTTTGACATCCTCGTGTTCTGATTGAAATGTTGCGAATAACTCATTCAGGTTGCAGAGAACCATTCTTTTTTCATTTGAACTTTCTTGCCATCGATTCGTACAGACCCCCAGTCTTTTATCCCTGGCATCAAGCGACTCATATCATCTCGCTGTTAAAACTGAGTTACTAGAGCTTCAGTTTCGCACTCTAAAGTTTTTCCCTTCTTTTTGTTTGGAAGTGAGAGAATCCCATGCTCAGCAACCAATTTTTTGTCGAGGGAGCAAGCGTAAGAAGTTGAACTCTTTCAGCTCTACTCTGTGACGTTTTGTATTTCTCTTTTAGTTGTTCAAGAACTTCTACTGCATCCTTATGATATTTGTTTTGACACTCATTCTTTGAATGTAGACCTTCTACTGAAAAGTTAGAATGACCATCATTATCAACTGTTCTGTCATCATTCTCAGAGTTATTTTTGTCTTCATCTGGAATAACTTCAACGTAAGGCCCATTTCTATTGAAATCCGGTAATTCGTTCAACTTTCCGAGCTCATTCCTGCATGATCCACAAATTTTCAACCGTTTTGACAGCGTAGGGAATTTTTTTAATAAGCCGTCGGAAATATTTCCCATATCTGATGATCTGTGCATTTGTTTGTTAAAGGGATTAAAACAAAAAGAAGCAATTATATCACATTGAAGCTAGGCCTTTTTAGGAGCTGTAGACATTATAAAAATTATTTATGTAAATAACACACGTCTAATCTTTAACGCTGTTTCATATAGGTAGTGCCTTTTACTGAATGTGTCTAAAATCTTTTATTAGGGTCAATAAGGGCTTAGTGTGGGTTAACCACATGTTACATAATAAAAATAATAAAGTAGGTACCTTTTTTAACCAAATATACCTACATAATAATAATAAAAATAAGCCACCTGTTAATTCTTACCTTTTGAACATAATATTAAAAAAACTACCTGTTAACTTCTACCTCTCCACCCACTTTTTAAAGTCAAGTGTCATAAAATAATAAATAAACTGGTATTTCGGAGACTGGCCATAAAATATTTCCACCTGATTCAAAAACTGACAATAAACAATAAAAATAACATTTAGTGTTACGTGCGCTCAAAACTACTTATAGAATTGACAAAAAAAGTCGCAATGAAAGGCAGATAAAAGTGTTAGGAAACATTTTGGTGTTGGAAAATTAATGGCGGTCGGGCTCACATTGCACAACTCCAGAAACCAGCAGCGAAATCAGCAGCTGAACCAAGCAGCGCCAAAAAAGTAGCGGCAAAAAATAATGGCGATAAACAGGGAGGATGAAAGTTATTTCAAAATTTGCACAACTTAAACACTTCATCAGCTAAGATAAGATTAAATTTTATTAAATTATTTATCTTTTTATTATTATTATTATTATTATTATCTTATATCAATTTAATTATTATTATAAATAAAAAGAATTTAATTTGTCAACATTTCTATAGAAAAAAACTGATTTTATTCCTGGGATTAACATATTGTGGGCATGCGGTACTGTAGAAGGTACGAAATGCTAGTTAGGTATGTTATATACCGTCGGAAAGGCTAATTGGTCTAGTTTCTCAGCATAAGTTTTATTTTTAAGGTTTTAGAAAAACTTACACACAATACATTGAAAAACCACTCGCATCCCACTAAGCGACCAAAACTACATTGAAGGAAAGGACCTAAGCTTTCTTTTGAGCCAAAAAAAAGTACCCATTTAAAAAAAAATAAAAAAAAAGTTTCAATTTACAATTAAAATAAAATTTTTCCAAAGATTGCAGAAATGGCTATATAATTTGTTTGGGACAAATTTAGCTTACACCAATAGGTAATAAGTTACATGGATGAGAAAGAACGCCTGTTTGGCCAAAATGTAAAATTTTAACCCCCTCTAACTCAGAAACTTAATTACCGATCTTGTTGAAAATTTGTGACTAAACTACTAACCAGTAGTACTAACCTTGGTGCAAATTTCATCCAAATCGGGAGACATCGATTTCAAAAGTTGGGTCACTTGACATGAAATATCCCATATATAAACTATGAATTATACATTTATTGTCGCCAGAATTAATTTTATTGCAAGAATACCACTTTAAATATTTAAACAAACATTTTTGAATATTACACTTTTTGTAAAAAAGACCCGTCTTTTAGATTTTTACAAACATATTAAGCAAAACCAAGGTTTTTCCTATAACTGTTTAAAAAATCTGAGCTACACAATAAGGACACTTTTTACAGAAGGCGCCCCAATGCCCAAAAATGCAGTTTTGTTTATCAAGTGGGTTTTATTATTAAAAAACTGGTATGTTGCCAATTGGCTACACCATGCATTTAAGGGTCAACATCATAGGATGGGAAATCAAAAGGCCAAATTAATTTCAAAACTGGCTTTATAAATATTTCTTGAATACCTCAATACGATTAGGTGCACCTGCTTGATATGGACTTTAAATTATTTTAGAACATTCCAACTTAATACGATCCAATGAAACATGTAACGATTTGAGAGTATAAGGATCTCTAAATTCCTTACAATTTCTTCTCAAAAAGCTGACCATACTATACGCTTTAGATATAGTTGATATGGGCTGGAAAAAAACAAGTTTGTGTTAAAAATAATTCTCAAGTCCTTCACCTCAACGTCGCATTTTAGCGAAGAACCACCTACTTCATAATCGAAAACTATAGGATTAAAACAACGTGTAGGAAACAAAAAAACATTTAGATACATAAATCCTTATTTCATTCTCAGTACACCATTCGGATAACCTTGTCATATCAAATTGCAATTTAGTGCAGTAAATGTGATATTTTTGCAAATAAATGTAAGTCATCTTCAAACAAAAGACATTAGAGGAAGACCTGAGGGGGCGTGAATTAAATGAGAAGATAAAGAATTACCAACTGTAACATGCGGTTTATTTTGTACATTTAATTAAAGGTATTTTATCTATCGGTACACCAAACAAAAAAATTTATTTTATATATGGGCATTTCCACAGAAATTAAAAGCCGACAAAAAATCTCTTCTGATTTGTATCAATAAAAAAAAAAATACTTAAATATATTTTTTAAAATTTATTTTTATCGGGATATACATTAATGGCATTAAAGGAATTAAATGTGCTAAAATCCCTAAATTTATTTAACAAATTGTGAAAAATAATCTGTTGGAGGTATATCCCTATCCGGATTTCATTATTGCCTAAGGAAATCGTCGGAGGACGACGTTTTTAGAATTTCTAGAAATATTTGTTAAGTTAAACTACAAACTCAATGAGAATTTCTTGTTCTCGTCTAGGAGCGTTATTAAATATTTAAAATATCAAAGAAAAAACTAAAACAAAAACTAATTTACCACAATTTGCTTTGTCATCTTCCAGTATACTACCCTGTTGTTTTGACAGATCTAGCAATGTAGTGACATCCATTCATGTATAAACAATAATAGAAAATAGTATGTTTTCGAAAGAGTCTGTAACATTTAAATTTGCACAAGCCCTTGCATATTAATTTTTTTAAATTTATTTTTATCGTGATATACATTAATTGCATTAAAGGAATTATATCTGCTAAAATCCCAAAACTTATTTAACAAATTGTGAAAAATAATCTGTTGAAGGCATGTCCCTATCCAGATAACCTAAATATAATTTTATTAAATTAAAGAGTCCAAAGCTTATCTTATATTATAAAACGGAATACAAATTTGCGTTCAGGTTTTTCGTTTTTAATAACATTTTCTCCTTATTAATTATTTGTTTTAGTGTGATGATTAAAGTGCACTCTTATAACAAAATATTTGTTACAAAAACAATTATGTAATTTCAAAAAAATGCAAGGGTGGTAACTAAAGGTCAGTAAACGGTGAGTTTTAGATTTCATTTCATTGACATTCTATTGTCACATTCACATGTATCAAATAGGACACTTATATCACAAACGCTACCTCACGTTTCACACTATGGGTTGTAAAAAAAATAAAAAAAAGTTTTATTAATTCACCAAATTGCAAAATAAACTAATAATATTCCTAGTCATATTAAAAATAGTCTTATCAAAAAAAGTCTGGAGCACTAAGCAGACTTTTTCGTTTCTCTAAAGGAAGAAAAAACTAACTTCTTCTTTTGTCACGTCACGTCACCCTCTCTAATTGCTTATATTTAAAGACCATGCAATTTGCTTGTTTTCTTATCTATTCCCTGTGGGAAAAAAGGTATCAGTTGTGATGCGAGCACCTGTCCCGAGACGGGTGAAAATAGGACCGGTCTGAAAGGACCTGCCTATGACTTATGAAAACAGGACCAGTCTGAATGGAAGTTCCTAACCGGTGACCTGTCCTGAAACCAGTGAAAACAGTACTGGTTTCGAAGTACCGGTCCTGTTAGTGGTGAAAAGAATACAGGTCTGAAAGTACCAGTCCCGTGACAGATAAAATTGGGACTGAACCAGGACATTCAAGTGGTACAAATATTAGAGTTGTCAATTATTCGAGTGTTTATTTTGACCGATTAAACGATCACAACAATTTTGATCGATCGATTATATGATTAATTATTAAAAGTTATTGGATTAATACTTTACGTGTGAGTAGTAGTAATCAAGTCCTTCACCAGATTGTTGTAAAACTGTTGCGGGCCGTACAGTGGGCGAGAACATGTTAGTATTTTAGGAAACTTAAGTACCGAAAAATGTTTGACACAAGGACTAAACTATACTTTTCTAAATACAAGCTGTTAGCTAAATCCAAATCTGGCGTCTGTGAAAAAACATACTTTTTTATCGAAATATTCCAAATTGTATTTTATTAAAGCATTTTTTTACAATTTTGCTTTTACACTACCCAATTAACATCGAAAAACTAAAAAGTACGGTGCTTAAAAAATTGCATGAATTAAACTACTTTCAAAGCCATTTGTTTCCGTTAAAATCAAGTTCACAAATTGAGATAACTTTTTGGAAATTCTGTTTTCATTTTCTGTCGCCAATAAATAACCAAATATAAATAATTTTAAAACATCATAAAAACCAGGCATTTGACCGAACTAAAACAAATAAGATTTGTAGAATTTAATTTCTGACAAGAATATATTGCGAATACCAAAAATTTAAATCTAAATTGGTACTTAATACGGCAAAGAATTACATGCAAATACATTTTTTTCGATAGCCCAAAACTAATATGGACTAAAAATGTATCCGAATCATCAAATTAAGAATAAAATTACATCGTTTTGATATGTTCTTTTTCGTCAGTCCTGTGACAGGTTCTTTTGTGTCTCGTCATGTGACAGGTTCTTTTTCTTCAGTCCTGCGACTGGTTCTTTTGCGTCGGTCCTGTGACACGTCACAAAGGGGCAATTGACCCCCTCCTAGGACAAGCCAATGTAAAAGATACCGGTCCTTTTCATATAAAAGAACCAGCCCAAGGACCGGTCACGAGACGTGTCCGGTAACCGGTTCCTTTTCCCACAGGGTTACTCAGATAAAAGAGTAAGTAAAAAAATTCGTAAACAGTTTTCAATCGAACTTTACCATTTTTGTACTGACTTTTTGTACTGATTTTTGCTATTTTCTTTTTACAAACATTTAAATCTTTGTATATGTCACTTGTTCGTAGCAAATTGGAATATTGTTCAATAATCTGGAGTCCTTTCACTTTGGAAAAATCCAGTCGTACTGAACGAATTCAAAACGGGTAAAAAAGTTAAAGTCGGGAAAGCCGACTATAAAATAATCTTCACCAGTCTGGTCAAAAGCCAACTAATGTTTGGATCCGAAATTCGAATGGGTTAAAACGGACGTATTTGCGACCTGCAGCACTTTTTTACAAACAAGCCAATTTTGGGTGGAAGCCTTAAATGGGCACTATGTCTAAACATGGACCGATTTAACCCAAAATCAATAGGCTTCGTCCTTGGGCCGACATAGGTCTATGTACTAAATTTCATTGAAATACCTTCGTATTTGCGACCTGCAAATGGGCACTAGGTCTAAATATAGACCGATTTTAACCAAAATCAATAGTCTTCGTGTATCAAATTTCATCAAAATATCTTAATTTTTGCGACCTGTAAAGTGCGCACAAGAATGCATGGACAGACAGACAGACGGACAGACGGATATCATTAAATCGAAATAAAAAGTGATTCTGAGTCGATCGGTATACTATAAGGTCGGTCTAGGTCCAATATTTTTTGGTGTTACAAACATCAGCACAAACTTATTATACCCTCTTCACCTAGTGGTGTAGGGTATAAATAGTTTTCAAAGAATATTATGAAGCTTTTATATTGGCTTGAGCCTTTAAACTATGCCACTAGAGAAAATTTCTAGGCTTACTCTCTTGATGATAGAAGATCATTATAATGTGTAATGTTTGTTCATAACGATTTGTCTGGTAATATTGATTGTCCCGAAATATGTGGATGGCTAAATTTATATAATCCTCCCAGAGATCTGAGAAGAAAACACCTTTTCGGGGATAGTTTTCATAGGGTTAATTATACGATTAATAAACCAATTACAAGATGTTTATAACTTTGTAACCCAGCGAAAAAAAATTGAAGTAATGCTTTACAAACTACTTCCTTCACTGTTTCAAAAGTATCCGTTAGTGTATTTTTACTGCTTTTTTAGAAGCAATTCTGGACAATTTCAAAAAAGAACTTCTTTCATTGCTTCCAAAGTATCCGTTGCCATATTTTTACAGCTTTTATAGAATTACTTCTGAACAACATCCATAAAATGACTTAAGTATTGTTTTTAAAGCTTAATTGCTCTAAAAATTATCCTGAAAAGTGATTTTGGTATCATTTGGTGTTTCTAAACAGATGATCGCGGGTTCGATTCCTGGAGGGACCAATATGTTTTTAATTTTTCTTTTTATTTTTTTTTATAATTAATTTGTTTAAATTTAATATTTTTAAAATTTTTTAAAATATATAAAATAAAAATTATGGAAAAGAACTGAAAAAAGTATTGAATTTTACTTGTTTAAAAAGTACTTTTATTGAAGTGAATAAAGCACAATATCTCGCAATGACAAAGTGGTGTTTTTATGCCAGTCAACTTTCATATCACAGAATAGCTCAGCGGTAGTTATCGCAAGTTCACCCGGCGGCGACAATAAAAAACTTTTGTAAAATAAAATAAATATAATTTTTTTTGCGAAGAATAATTTTTTAACTTTTAATTGGTGAAAAAGAAAAAATGTTGAAGTGGGAGTACTTCTCTCCTATGAGAAGTCATTAGTGTTTATGTTAAAAAAAGAAGTACATCCAGATCACCGATTGTAATGCTTTTTCTACTGCTTCGGCATCTCTTTTTTAGCTGGGAATAGTTTATCTCCATTTTTAAATTTAAGTCTTTCTAAAGATATTTTTAAATTAAGTTTATTTGGGTTTTAAAATTAAAGTTATTAATGTATGTACATTAGGGATATAACATTTTGCAAATATCATTTCTCCCAAGGTAAAATCAAGTAGAGCATGGAAATATATTAAGATGTTACTGTTTGGAGGACGAAATTTGAGGTAATATCTACATGTGTGTACATGTAGGAACACGCATGAACATGCATGACCATGCATGTAGATATTACCTCAAATTTCGTTAATGCACATGTGTGGACATATATGATGCATGTATGGAGATTTATGTATCCATGTATGGACATGAATGCATGTTTATGAGCATGCATGAACATACATTTAACCTGTATGTATTCATATAAGTCGATTTTTAGCTGGGTATTTAGATATTAGGAAATATTAGGAAAAATTTCCAAAAAAAAAAACATTTGCAAAAACTTAATTTTCTGCATCATAAAGCCTTTTTCGAATTCCGCCGTTATTTTGCAACTTTTTAAGTGAGTTTTTTTTTAAATATATAACCTAGGGACTATAATACCCATTTATAAAATAAAGTTTGCTGGTTGATTGCAAAAAAAAAGCGCCAAAAAAATTGCAAAAACAATTTTTAGCATCAATGTACTTGTTTACCGAATGTAAATCGCTGATTAAGTATTTTAATTAAATTTTTGTACCATAAAGTCTTTTTTCCCATTTCGCTATTATTTTGCAATTCTTTACGTACGTTTTTTTTTTAAATTTATAACTAGGGACTAAAATAAACATTTCATACAACAAAGTTTGGTGGCTAGTTGCAAAAAAAATCGCGAAAAATAAAATTTGCAAAAAGGAACATTTTTGCATCAATATATTTGTTTGCAGAATCTAAATCGCTGATTACGTTTTCGAATTAATTTTTTGTTTCACAAAGTCTTTTTTCGCGTTCCGCTATTATTAGGCAATTTTTTAAGCACGTTTCTTTTTAATTTATAATTTACGGACTATAATACACATTTCGTACAACAAAGTTTGGTGGCTAGTTGCAAAAAAAAAATCCCGAAAAATAAAATTTGCAAAAACGAAAATTTTTTTTATCAATATATTTGTTTGCAGAATCTAAATCGCTGATTAAGTTTTTTAATTAATTTTTTGTACCATAAACCCTTTTTTCGCTTTCCGCGAATATTTTGCAATTTTTAAAGTGTAGTTTTTTAAAATTTATAATCTAGGGACTACAGTACCAATTTTATACACTTCAGTTTTGTGCTTACACTGAGAGAATTATCTGCATGATATCAATGCATTAGATCTATGAATTGTCACTGGAATTCGTCCATGGAAACTTTTGATTAAATTAATGCAATTTTTCATAAAAGTTAATGAAAAATGTCATATTATTTATTAAAAATTTAATACGACTAATGAAAAAGTTTCATTAAAAATATTTTCATTAAAACTATGAATCTTTTTCATTGAGTTTAAGAAATTCTTATTGTGAAGACTATTTCATTAGTTTAGTGAGAAAATTTCATTAAAACTCGTCCACGGAATTCGCTCTGTGTAGTTTAAAAAAAAACCGCGAAAAGTAAAATTTGCAAAAAGTAAAAGTGTCAATCGCTGATTGAGTTTTTTAATTATTTTTTTCTACCACAAAGTCTTTTTTCGCGTTCCGTTATTATTTTGCAATTTTAGGCACTAGTCTCAAAAAAAAGTTCGTAAAACCTAATTCACATAAATAATTGCAAATCAAACCACTTAAAATATGAAACTACACTTCAACGAATATAATAACAGAAGATAAGCGCAAATAAAAAACCATTAGAAGAAATCGAAGCATACTTAGACGATTTAGCATGTTGCCTTTTTTATGCTTGCCACTGTATTTGTCATTTGAGTGAAAATAATCAAGTAGTACTTACTTGAAATTGTCTTCCTTTTATCATTTGGAAGATAATTCGGCGATACTTGGAAAAAAAATAATTAAAAAATTTTATCTTTTGTCATAATATTTTATGATAATATTGCGGCATATCACCTTTGTAGCATCTGAAAGATAAAGCAAATTTGTTTAAAATCTTTTGTCACTAAAACTAAATTTGTACAAAAACAATCAGAAGATATATAGGAAATAAACTCGTAAAAAGTCAGGAATAATCTGCTAAGATGGAATCAAGATAATTTATAAGTTGGTCAATGGATTATGTATGCAGATATTCTTTTTCAGGCTTAAGTTTAATAATGAAAAAAGTAAATCGTTTATTTTGTACCCGGGAGTTTATTTAGCGATATCACCTTTTTATCTTCCATATAGGTTATTGCTTTCGTATTGCCTGGAAGTATTGTTTTCGGATTACAGTTGTTTTAGACGGAGGAAACTGCCAGAATACAAAATTGATATCGCCAGCAATAAATGTTTTCTTCCTGGCGATATGCTCGGAGAACCTTCTTCGTATTGCCATGCTTGCTGGGTGATGTTTGATATAATACATTTAGTATTGGTTTGAATATATTCCTGTTCCAAGGCGCATTATAGAACAAATGCTTTCTCAGTGATAGAGAGTCCCCCAATCTCTTTATTCTGTATACTCTTTGATTTTTATAATACTTAGCAAACCGACTCTGCTGATTTTAGCAGTTTTATCAGAAGGGGGAATTTTTTAAAGGGTAGACCTCTATATTTAGTTGTTTTTTTTGCGAAGTAAGCCTCAGCCTGTTTTACAAAATAGTTTATATTAAGAGGAAATTCTGAAAAAAGTAAAAAAAATTACATTTTACAAGTAAAAGTGCTACCAACATAATTTTATTTATTTAAAAAAAAACCATGGATGGTAACCGAAACGAATGTGGTTATCGTTAGGGTAACGACATTTTAGGTTATTTCGGTAACGGTTTTTAAAGGGTAACGCTATTTGAGTTATTTCGGTAACGGTTTTAAAGATAACGATATTTGGGTTATTTCGGTAACGGTATTTCAGTTATATCGGTAACGGTATTTTAAGAGTAACGTTAGTAAGTTAAATTTGATGCATCCCGTAATTTTTTTTTACGAAAACCAAACGAGATTAAAAACAGAACCAATTTATCAACTTAATGTACAAAAAATACTCAATAATCACGTGAAATTACCAAAAGCAGAAAATCAAAAATTACGGTACCGGTATTTTGGGGATAACAATATATTATTTGTTTCGGTAACGGTATTTTAAGGGTATTGATATTTTATTTATTTCGGTATCGGTATTTAAAGGATAACGGTATTTCAGTTATTTCGGTAACGGTATTTTAAGGATAACGGTATTTCGGTAACGGTATTTTAGGGATAACGTAAGTCAGTTGAAAGGGTTTTGAATCGATAACGGTATTTCAGCGGTATTGCCTGCCAACCCTGAAAAAAACAAAACAATGTATAAAATAAAATTTGGTCTTATTTAGGTATTCAATCGGTTAACCGTTACTCGATTAATCGATGAATTTCTTTCAAAAACTTGTTCGAGTAATTTCAAATGGCCAATTTCGAGTAACGAATAACTCGAGTAATTTTGGTCGATAAATCGATAACTAGAGTAAACGGAAAAAGTATTTTTGTACCTATTTTTTTAATTTGCTGACTTTTTTATATATTATGGGGTTTAAAATAATGTTTCCGTTACAGTTTAAATGCATATGACGCTATATATTTTTAGTGAGCTCTATATTTTATCAATTTCACTAAAATCCGCTTTAACATAGTGTCACGAAACCTCCCAAGAAATTGTAAAATTATACATAAAGCAACAACAATATTGTTTACGTTGTGGTTTTGTTTTTAATTTTAAAATTTCACGATATATTTTATCAGAGCTTGAAAAAGATAATTCTGTTTCTAATCAACTCGCAACTTTAAATCAGCGATTTGAAATCGAATAAAGTGAGATATGATTTATATAAATTTATATTCATTAAATTTTGAATGAATTTAATCGTTTTATGATTTGATTTGCGATTGAAGGCAACCATTGGTTAAATTAATTTGTTAAAATTGAATCAGTTCGTTTGATTATAAGAATCAACAAAAATCAAATTGATTTTTTGAATAAAATAGTGATGAAATCTAAATTTAATCAAAGTTAAAAATCGAATTAAGGAAGTATAATTTTCAAGGCCTGTATTTTACTATATTTGAGGGTACTGTGTAAGCAAAGTAGAATTCCCAAAGAAGACCTTGATGAAAATTTAAGGAAAATCTTTTAAAAAGCAAAACACCTTAACTGTATATTTTTAGAAGATCTCTTTAACTTTAAGTAAAAACATTTAGGAACTGTTGATTTTGTATGAGCTTGTTTGTGCAATATTATTAACGAAATACAAAACTTAAAAGAAACCCATAACTCTATTTCTTATTTTTTTAGAGGAGTATGCAAAAACTTAATAAAATCTAAATAACTTTGAATCCAAAATTTATTTGAATGCAATTTTTATCACTAAAAAATTTCATTCACACATATTCACAGTTTTTAGATTTTATTTTTTACCCTTCTATTTTTCTTCATCAGGATATTCTCCTAACAAATACTTCACAGAGTTTTTGCTTTCAAAAACCTCTAACACTTTCAGGAATGAAAAGACGATCGTTTCGGGGATTTTCCAAGTCCCCTTCTTCAGTTTTCTTTAGAAAGTGGTGGCAATAGTGCAATGCAAATTGAAACATCAAAATTTCATATTAAACGTAGTCTACTACATCAACGAAATGAGAATGGAGTAAACAATAAAATATGTTTTCGAAGTCTCTGCAAAGACATAACCAACAATAGAATATTATGAAAGTTTTTGTTTTTGTATTTCGTACCATCGGTACAAATAAAATCCAAATTTTATTTTTACCACTTCTTTGTCAATTACAAGGAAGGGGCAAAAAACATTTCTCCGTACTGCAAGTGTTGTCAAAATGTTGGGTTTTAATTTTTATTCAAAAAAAAAAAATAAAAATTGTTTTTTCGACCTTTTTATTAATTAATTAGAAATTTATTAATTCAGTTCGAGGCCAATTTCCTTATTATGAATTAACATAATAAGTACTTTTTTCAAAAACTGCTATTTTTCTTCATCAGGATATTCTCCTAACAAATACTTCACAGAGTTTTTGCTTTCAAAAACCTCTAACACTTTCAGGAATGAAAAGACGATCGTTTCGGGGATTTTCCAAGTCCCCTTCTTCAGTTGGCCTCGAACTGAATTATTAAATTTCTAATTAATTAATAAAAAGGTCGAAAAAACAATTTTTATTTTTTTTTTTTTGAATAAAAATTAAAACCCAACATTTTTTTAAATTTCTCTAAACTTTATAAAATTTTAGGTTTTCCGCAAAAAAAAGTGTTATTACTTAAAAATTTTTTTTTAAAGTTTCTTGAATTTTTATTATTTTTACACCATATTGAACCGAAGCTTGTGTTTTAATTTTCAAGTTCTTTTTTTTTAGAAAACGTTATTATTTTAATTTTTGGTGGTACCTTAAAATTCAGCTCTTTCTAACTTTGTTAAAACTCAGGTAAAAGGGTTTGGAAAATGTATAAAATTTTTAAATTTGCGATTAAAAAAAACAATTTTTTTCCAAATTCTATTAAAGAGCTTCAAGGTGTCCTAAAATCAGAAATAAAAAAACATGTTTTTCTATATTTTTTTTTTTTACTCTACTAAACTTAAGCAACTTTGGGATTTTCAGTCAAAAAATGTCTAAAGTTTTCGATGCCACCAAATATTATTCTATAAAAAATTTTCACTTAAAATAATTTCTGCTTATTGCGAATATAATAAATAACAAAACCACCGAGTTTCAAAGAATTATCTTTAAAAATGAATTTTTGTCACTTTTTTTTTTGTAAAGCATTTTAAATTTGATTTTCGTCTAACTATTTTAGCTCAAAATTTTTTTGACTTTAGCGCCTTCTGTTGTTAACAAAAAGAGAAGTTATTGAATTCATCTTTCATATTTATTTATGGTATTATGTCACCTCTTCAAAAATGTATAAATCCCTAACGTTCCGCACACATTTTTTTTTTTAATTTTACCTATGGGACAAAGCACTGTGCGACGTCTATTGGTTGAAATCGGTCCATGTGTAAATCTAGTGCCCATTTAAGGGTACCCCCAAAATTTTCTTTTTTACACGATGCATGTCGCAAATGAAACTTGGTTTGTTGATTCACAAGGGTACTCCCAAGAAAAAAGCCTATTGATTCTAGATAGGATCGGTCCATATTTGGACCTATCGCCCATATGGGCTGTATTTTCGATTTTCTCTTCTTTTATGATTTTATAGAAAATTTTGACACAAAAATAATTTTTTGTGAGCAAAAAAAAGAATTTTTGGGCAAAAAGTTTTACAAAAAGCAATTCAAAGCTCAACAATCTTAAGAAAAAGCTATTTTAAAGCTAAAAAACGAAAAATCCAAAAAAGCAAAAACAAGCAAATATGAGTAAAACAAGCTATGAAAAGCATAAAAAGCAAAAACAGCAATTTTGTCTTCTCTGGTGATCACCCATGCATCGATTTAATGTGGATTTTAGTTGATTTCACAGCTGTTTTTGGTTCAGTATAAACTTTTCTTAATTTTTCGATAAGGCATACAATTACTAAAGTGTCATGCATAATCGTAAAATAACAGTTTGTTAATTTTTCATTTTATTCTTTCCACTTTCAAATAAATTGTTAGTGATTTATAAACTTATTAAACGATTGACTCAATAATCGCAGGTGAATTATATTGAGCGTATTCACAGTTCAAGATATTTTAAGTAAAAAATTAGCATTTAAATCAAAATTCAAAAATCATGCTATTTTACAACAATAGCACATTAGCACATTAGCACTTAACTGTGAATTCCTTCGTTGTTTTAAAGATTTTTTCAATAAAAATAATTTATAATAAATCAAAACATGACATGAAATAATATTTATATATAACTAAGAAGTAATAATGGAAAAATAATATTTAATTGAGAGTTTAATATTACGAGTACTGAATGTATTCGAATGACGATTATGTTTTGATTAAATCAATATCACTACCAATATCTCAATTTTATTTGTACACATATTTAAGAACATTTTATGAAAAAAGGCTTAAATGGTGCAATTGTTTCAGATTTTTTTAATTTGTTAAATATAAATTTATATTTCACAAATTAATGCGTTCCGTTTTCGTACCATTTTCGGTCCGTCATAAACTGAATCCAACTCCGTTTACGCACCGTTTTCTGGATCAGTATACGGACCCGAAAACGGAACTTAAGGAACATCGAATCTGATTCGAATCCGTTGAAAGTCCGTTAGTGACGGACCGTTTACGGACCGTTATATCATGTAAAAAACGGACATGAGTCTGTTAAATGTCCGTCAATGACGAACCGTTTACGGGCCGTTATGTCGTGTAAAAAACGGATATGAGTCGAAAACGAAAACGGACTTGTTTATCTACCTAAATTTACCCCACTTTTATTAATTTTGATTAGTACAAATTATGTTTTTTATAGATTTATTACAATAAACACATTCACCTCCGATGCAGTTGCTACATCCATCATCTCATTGCAATTTTTGGAATTCATAAAATTCAACACCTGATAAAAAACTGATTACTTTAGGTTAAACTGATGGTATTCACGATGGAATTATGCAAATGATAAAAATTTGCATACTCTTTTACGCCAAAACTACTACTGCCAGTATGACAGTAAGAAAGTATTTATATTTGCACCATGGCATTTATTTGCACGCATATTGAAAACACCTTTTGAATTTCAGAAATATTTACCATTTAATAAATCACTAGAACTGATTTGTGAGTTGCTGCTGCATGCTGGTAATAAATATACTTCAAGTCAATAGTTTCGCACTTTATAGTGCATTAGAGCGTACCACCTTACAGGCAAAAAAAAAGTACGACGTACACCCTCCAATATGAAGTATTTCTGCAAGGAGGTTTAAAAAATTTATTTTGTTTTTGCCGAACGTAGGGGTCGCCATTTTACATTTTTCGTTATATCTTTGGCATTTACAATCCGATCTTAAAGTATGATACATCGATGTTTTTCTCTCGAGGAGACCATATTACTTTAAGGCACATTGACCTCAAGTATCTCGTTCTGGTAGTTACCTACCAGATCTCAGTTGCTACCACCCTAATGTACTTCCCTAATGTCCCAACCCCATTTTTCTGGGGTGGGTAAGGGACCCATTTACATTCGGCTGTTTATTTTCCCATTCTCACACTCTTAGGCTGAGTTTTTGGGATGTCAGTTAAACTTGGTTTAGTGAAACCGAAAACGAATTATGTAAGTCATTTCCAAGTTTATTAACAAAAATTTGACGGAACAACTTTTCTCGATTAGAATTTTGATATTTATTGAAATAAAAGCAAATAAACCGAATTTTAGTAGGGGTATTCCAGTTACCAACTGCGTTAAACTAAGTTTAAAGATAATCTAAATCCTAAAAACTGGGCCTTAATTAAGGTGACCATACGTCATCTTTTTTGGAGGACAATCATTTTTTTTCACTCGCTGTCATCTATAAAATTTGTGTCCTCTTTCTGTCATCTTTTTCATAATCGGTCATCTTTTGTCATCTTTATTTTTAAAAGCATGATAAATATTTTTTATTATTGATCTTATAGTATGAACAGTACAATCATGGCACGAGGGACGATTTCCTTTAAAAATTACATCAAATTTTAGTTTACGCCGGTGCAAGCACAGGTTTTTTCTGTCAATCCGTATGAAAAATGTCATGCCGTGCTTGTTCTGTTCATACTCTTACTTAACTTTCGCTTTTGAAAATAAATTTTAGCACTTGTTTTCTTTTCGTAAGAGGGGGGGCTTGTTTGACGTCCATCCAGAAAGTTGGACGACATGCAGTATCGTGTATGGGCTCCTGTAAGCTTTATGAGTACAGGGTTGATACATTGCAAACATTTAGTTCTATTATCCTATTTTTTATGTTTCGTTATTTTTTTTAACTAACTTACATTTACTTATAAATGTAAATGTAAATTTTTTTGGTTTTTTTTTTACTAATTTTACATATTTATATACCCAGCAAAATCTTTCATTACCAAATAAGTGGTTATATAATAGAAATTCATAGCTCCCCATAATTTAATTTTTGGCGTCTAAACTCATTATTTTTATTTGGCGTGGTCGTATTTATAAATAGTCACGCTTACCCGTTCGCTTACGAAAAAATGAGAAATAAGTAGTTATGAGATTTTGAATAAGTGGTTACACACATGCTTACAAAAAGTTGAATTATAAGTGGTTATCCGATTGCTTACTTGATTCTTAAAAATAAGGAGTTAAGCAAATACTATTAGCTTAAGGAAATACATTCAGAAAATTTTAAGTTTTCTCTAGTGTGTTATTTTAGGACTCGTCATAAAAATTTAAACATAAAACATATTTACATACATATAATAAATAAAAATGTATAAAATTTAACTGTGTATATGTACTTATTTAAACTATTACGAGTAAGTCATTATTTGTTTACAAGGAAGTACAAACCGGAAAGGTTTAATCTCCCTAGATTGGAGGAAGTTACGCTTCAACTCTCGGGGGAGGCGAAGTACCTGGGAGTCATTCTGGACTCTAAACTTTCCTGGAAGAGGAATACCGAGGAGAGAATGAGAAAAGCCTTATGTACTTTTTATACCTGTAGTAGGACCTTTGGGAAGAGGTGGGGTCTACACTGTAGACTCTACAGCCATATATCATCCACTGGATGTATGCGGCGATTATCAGACCAATCTTGACCTACGGGGCACTGGTGTGGTGGAAGGCGGTGGACACGGGGTCATATGACTTCACTCTCGCAAAGGTGTAACGACTGGCTTGTCTGGGTATTACGGGGGCAGCCCGTTCTACACCCCAGGCAAGTTTGGAGGTGATGCTTGGCATCCCACCACTGGATATTTATATCAGGGGCACGGCGGCAAAGGCAGCTCTCAGACTCAGGAAGATGCAAGAGCTGAGGCGACGCACTTGGGGGCACAGTAACATTCTGCATGGGATTGGTGGTGCGCTACTGGATCGTAAAACAGACTATATTTAACCGGTCACGATTAGCGGGCGATTGAAGCGTGTTCCAGGCGGAAGTGTATGCAATTGATCCATCATACATTAGCATCTTTGCAGACAGTCTTGCTGCTTTGAAAGCCTTGGAATCCGATACTGTCAGATCGGGGTGTGTGCGGCACTGTATTGAATCCCTAAACCGTATTCGTCGGCACTCGGTCAGGCTGGCGTGGGTCTCAGGACATGCTGGGATCGCAGGCAACGAGCTGGCTGACGAGTGTGCGAGGAATGGCTCCGAGTCGGTTGAGGACCCTATACAAACGGAGGTCCTGGTTCCTCTGGTGAGCCTATTCGGTGTGATAGGGGATATATCGGATAGGGAGACGAGGGCAAGGTGGACAACCTTGACCAATTGCAGGATATCTCGGACCCTATGGCCACTGCCTGATCCGGGGAGGACAAAGATTCTTCTTGGTTTTGCAAGCGGACGATCGGAATGCTTGTAGGAGTCCTAACGGGAAACTGCGCGATGGGCCGAATGGCTGTGCGTTGGGGTTACACCCAGGCGGACTACTGCAGGGGCTGTGGGGACGAGGAGGAGGAGACAGTACATCATCTGCTTTGTGAATGTCCGGGACTGAAGGAGCGGCGACTCAGATATCTGGAATAGTCTCCCAGCTAAATATTGGTAATGACACCTCATTAATATGTGCATTACCAAAAATGATATATCATTACCTTTTGCATTATTTTATAATATAAAATAATGACTTCCTAATAACGGCCTATTGTATTCATTGTTTCCAAATATTACTCGTAATAGTTTAAATAAGTACTTTTTACACAGTTAAATTTTATACATTTTTATTTATTATATGGAAATATGTTTTATGTTTAAATTTTTATGACGAGTCCTAAAATTACACACTAGAGAAAACTTAAAATTTCTGAATGTGTTTCCTTAAGCTATTAGTATTTGCTTAATTCCTTATTTTTAAGAATCAAGTAAGCAATCGGATAACCACTTATAATTCAACTTTTTGTAAGCATGTGTGTAACCACTTATTCAAAATCTCATAACTACTTATTTCTCATTTTTTCGTAAGCGAGCGGGTAAGCGTGACTACTTATAAGAACGACCACGCCAAACAAAAATAATAAGTTTAGACGCCAAAAAATAAGTTGTGCGGAGCTATGAAATTCTATTATATAACCACTTATTTGGTAATAAAAAATTTTGCTGGGCTTAGTATCACCATCCAACCGTAAGTTTTAAGACACCTTAAAATCTCTGAAAAAATTTCATTTAAGTATTTGGTTTTATTTAAAATTCTAAAATTTTTCCTGAAAAACTACACATATTTTTGACTTTTTATCGTAGAAAAATTTTACATTAATAAAAAAATTTCCTAATTCTCGTGCATTAAAAAATATCAGATTTGGAGTCATATTTTTATAAAAAAAAAACAGATATCTCAGCAAAAATTACAATATTTAAACAATTTTTAATGCTTTTTCGTATTTTTTTAAGGAAATTGTAGACAAATTGAATATTTTTGCGTATTTTCTAGTGTTTCAAAAGTTTTTCTATTTAAAAAAAAACTGGCGTTTTTAAAAACTTTTAGTTTTTAATCAAAAATCTGTATTGAATTTGACAAGTTAATTCAAGTAGTTTTCAACCCATGTTTTCATGACCCAAGCTCGAAATGTCAATAATGATTTCCTGAAGATATGTCATCATTTATGATCTACATTGACATCCTGCTATGATATGTTGGAAAATGTCAACAGGTATGGCAATTTGCAGAGACAGTAATATGTCCCTAAGCCGTCAAAATAACGTTTTTACGACATATCTAACTACGAATTCACAAAGGTTTAAAAAAGTATTATTTATTTGAATTCAGCTCCAGTATCATTACAATTCTATTAAAAAACTAGCTTTACTCATTTGCTCTAGACTGTGTACAACAGAAAAGAACTATATATATATATATATTACAAATGAAACACACAAAAAAATGTTTGCGAAACGTTACACTTTAAAAAATATGCTGTGAAAGAACTCTTTATTAAGAAACACATTACAACACATACACACGCAAATGAATTTATAACGCACACACTTGCATATAGAAGTTAATAAAAATGCTTACATAAAAATACAACCCACAAACCAGGCAGCCAACCATGATGAATTTAAAAAACATTATTCCCAAACATCAAAACAGAATCCGCGCACGAATGAACGCACGCACTTTCAGTGTGTGTTGCTATCTCATTTGTCAAACTGCTTCGAACATCAGACGGAGAGAAATAGCGTATATATTGATAGATTAATAATATATTAAACTAACTCCTTATGCAAAAGAGAGATAGATGGTGAAATCGTATACATAGTGTACTACAATTGGCGTGTAATACGATGTACAATACATAACAAACGACACCAAGCAAAGCCTAGAAAAGAGAACGAGTAAAGTAATTTCAAATATGAAACTGAACAAATATTTTTCAACCAGAGCTACCATTATTAAATTCCATACAAACGAACATACACATTTAATAATGTTAATGCAAAGTGATAATTTGAGCAATTTTAACAGGTTCAAAACAATATTTTAAATTGTACTGAATGAAAATCAATCGTTTTAAATGTGCCAAAAACTATTCAACATCATCATCAACACCACAATGCATAGCAGCAATTGTGTTACAACCGCGTTTTTATTTGATATAAGGAACGTTGTCCATTCTAAACTCTTCATTAAATTTGTATCGACTTGACTTGGATATTCGATCATCTCGCAAATTTTTAAAGTGAAATAGGGAATATAAAATTGGCCGTTTTTTAAGTTTTCTTTTCGGGTGTTTGTCAAAAATTTATAGATTTAAAAAAATAATAATAATCTGCTTAGCCGTGGGTGGGTGTTCTGCAAAACGAATCCACATAAAATTATGTGTTTTAAACAACGCGTAAATTTATGTGAAAACGAAAAATGTTATAAGCATTTGTTTTTCAGAACACCCCCGAATGTTAGTTTTCGTCAAAAGAAGGAGAGCGTAAAATTTTCAAAAAGGGATTTTGCTAAAAATTCGATATTATTCGAAAATAAAAAACCAAAAAGTTACCGGTATATGCCCGCCAGAAATCCCTCTTCAGCAATATATAACACAACGAGTAAAACATTAAAGTCAGGCAAAGTTGCAAATCCATTGGAAACATCCAAAAAATATTTTAAAAACAAATCGAAATTTCAGCCAAAATTTCTTTGATATAAAAAACTGGGGTTTATATATACATATGTTTGTCCGTTAATTTTTTAACAAATACGTACGTAAAATCATCAATCTTTCATATGAAATCAAAAAAATATATTAAATTATGGTTGAAATTTATATTTGCTGGTGAAATATTTTAGGCCATATCCAATGATTTTACCAACGAGCATATAATTAAAAGATGTGCAAACTCTTCCAACCTCTGTTAAATCACTCTCTTCTTAAATTGTATCGAAAGATGTTATCATATCAATTATATTTGTCTGCAAAGCCTAACATTTTTCGATACAAAATGTCAGTCTTCGAAAGAGAGAGTTGGAAATCGCCTGGTTTTGCAACTTTTATACAAAATAATCAAAGTTAATTAAAGCATGCGATTTTCAACTCGCGCTTTCAAAGATTAATATTTTGTATCGAAAAATGTTAGCCTTCACAGAGGAAATTTCACTGGACAAGTTTTAATGAAATTTTTCAGTAAACTAATGAAGTTTTCTTCACAATGTAAATGAAAAATTTCTTAAATTTGATGAAAAAGCTTCATATATTTTACGAATGCAGTTTTAATGAAACTTTTTCATTGAGTGTATGAAAGTTTTAGTAAATAAAATTAAATTTTTTACAAAATTTAACGAAAAATTCCATTAATTCAATGAAAAGTTTCAATGGACGAGTTCCAGTGCAACTTCATTGGTTTTATGCAAAAATTTATTAATATCATGCAGATAATTCTCTCAGTGTTTGCAGATATTTTTTTTTTTTTTTTTAAAGAGAAGCAACACTCAGGAAATTCTTCCTACTAATCAACGTGTTGCTTCCTTTGGAAATGGGATAGAGAAGAAGTGAAAGGTGGTGAAAGATGAAGGGCTTCAAATATGGCAACACTGTAATTGCGCGAGATGTTGAATTTTAGAACAGTTGTTGCGCGCCATCTGATGGTAAGTTGGCGAACTTTGTTGAAGCTTTTAGTTCATAGCCCTGTTATATTATTTTACTTCGGTGGGGTTAAGTGCTATGGGAACACCGAAGGAGGACGCTGCGATATGTATGAGGGATAGAAAAAACTCATACATATTACTATTTTTCATAAATTGATGTTGCCTTGGTTGGGGCTCGAACCCGCAACCTCACGTGTAACAGTCCAACGCGCTAACCATTACACCACAGCGCCCACATATGTGTAATTCTTATGCATTGGCGTACTTAGGCTGGTCTTGGGTCGGCTTTGCCCACCCTAGACTCATTTTTGCCCATCCCAGAATTTAAAGGAATCTATCTATAATTGTATAATTCTTTTATCTATGATTTTGATGGCAAAAAGTATCACAACATTATTTTTTTTTTAAATATCAATTAAACCTGTATTTTTAGTTGGTAAAATGTCTACTGGTTTCCTAGGAATATAATTTGTTTGAAAAATTCTTACACAAGAAATATTTAAGAAACAAATCGATCTTAGTTCTGATTATAAAACTGGACCTAAGAGTTTTCCTTTAAGAAAAATTATTACAATATTTCTAAACCAATAATTAGTTAATATCTAACAAGGAAGTTACTTCAAACTAAACACTACTATTTTGATGAAATTTCAATATATTGTAGAAACAAAAATTTTAAGATGAACCTCTTTCGGTTTTTGACTACCTCGATAATTTAAGTGGTTAAAATATAGGGTTAGAATGGATTCGTCCGAGGTCCACGCAAAAATGAGACAGGTTGATTTTAGATTTCTTTTCTCTATCAAATATCTAAATCTCATACTAATCTGAGAGTATATATAGCTTGTTTTGTTTTCGTCAGAAAAATAGATGAACTTTTCAGAGTTTTCTATAAAAACATGGTGATTTTGCTAAAGAAATTTTATGGGAAACGAGGGAGCCATTTTTAAAAGTTTTTTGTATGAAAAAATTGTAAGCATAATGTCGAAAGTGTTTTTTAACATTAAAAGTTTGAGAATGTGCAAATAAACAGCCGAACATTAACGGATCCCTTGCCCACCCCAGAAAAATGGTCTAGGTACGCCAATGTTCTTATGGCAACATTTTTCGACACAAATTAAGAAGAGAGTGATTTAACAGAGGTTGGGAGAGTTGGTACCTCTTTTAAATTATATGCTCGTTGGTATAGGTTATAGCAGGAATGTGGCTGGGATTTTTTTTCGGGGGGGTGGGGGGGGGCCTTTTTAAATTTTTTTTGTTTAAATTTTTCCGTTTTTTTTTTTGTTTGTTTATATACTGATGCTGAACTTAAAAAATTATGTACACAGAAAAAAATTATAACCGTTACAAAAAACTCGTTATTTTAAGTAAAGTGTGCTCCTCTACTTTTTGTGTAAAATTCAATAAAATGAGAGTAAGCACAAAATACTCTCTCTAAATGACAAAATTGCCCAAAAGTACGGGAACGCACAAAACAAATTTTCCAGCCCAAAACTTTATTTAAAAGAAAAAACTTAAAATGCGTATAGTTTTAGCAGGGGGTATCCATTAAGGTGTTTTAAGAGACCGTAGTTTCCCAAAAAATTTCACACATGAATGAGAAGAAAATCACAAAGGATTTGAAGAAATTTAACAGCGAACGCGAAAAATTAAGGAAGTCGCGAAAACAATAAATTTAATAAAAACGGTTTTACAAGCAAAAAACAACATTAAAAACAATAGAAAAATAACTAACCCTAGAAGTGCATTGCTAGTCGATTCGACTAACATCAACCGTGCTTTACAAATAGCGTGAAAAATAGCGATGCACAGAATGATTTAGGGTTGCCACATCGCAAAAGTCTAATAACTTGACACTTCGCAAAAAATAACTTGATTAAAAAAAAAGACTTGACAATAAAAAAAATTTAATATGCATATGTGTGCAGTAGGGTGCAGTAGGGTGCAGTAGGGTCTTACTACAAAAATTTATAATTTTTGAATACAATCGCTATTTTATTGAGATTCATAAAAAAATTTCGGTTTTTTTTGGAATTTTTGGGGACAAACTCGATAGTGCTACCAGCCATTGAAGTTTAGACATATGGGTTAAATGGACCAAATAAAGAAAAACACGTAAAATTACAAAACTGACGAAATTGATTAGTGTTTTATTTTTTTTTTTTGTAGCATTTATTCCTGTATAATAAGAAGAAAAAGATGAAGCCTGCAAGAAGTCTTTGAAATTTTCAAACTTTAGGCCAAAAAAATATATAAACTTTCCATAGTTTTCGAATCGTCAATTTGAAATTTTAACATATTTTTTTCTGAAACATAAAAAACCAAAACTTTTTTTCATAAATTTATTAAATGGATGATATATAATCAAAATAAAATAGCACTTAAAGTTTTTCTTGTCCCAGTAAAATTATTGTTTACTGAATTTTAAGGAAACCCGTCTTTTGTAAATCTTTACTCACGCTCTCAAAATCAAAGATATACCTTAAGCGCCATTTTATTTTGATAATATATCATCAATAGGGCAAGTAATTCCATGCAAATGCATGTTTTTTGTCGATAGTCCAAAACTAATATGGACTAAATATTTATCCGAATCATCAAATTTAGAACAAAATGGCATCGATTTGTAGTTGCATATTTACTTAGTGGTGGTCAAAAACATACAAATCTGTGTTGTGGTTCAGAGGTAAATACTTCAAATCAGTACAAATTTTAAAAAATATCATCCAAATGGTTTGGTTGCCTCAACCTAATGGTTTGGTTAAGGCAACAAACTTTTTTGGTTAACCATTATACCATCCTAATAAACCTTACACATTTCTCCCTATACAGACCCCAAGACAAAAATTTTTTTCCCATGAAAAAATCCAGTTTACAGGAAACGGACCCATTCTTTAGAAATTTCAATGATTCGGTTGTCACCACGAATCTTCTCTGTGTATGAAACTACATATTAGATTAAGAAATTTACATGTAGAAAAATTATTTTGAATGCTTTCTAGTAGAGAAAACCTTTCATATTCACAAAAATATAATATTTTTTAAATGCCAAAAATCAGTACAATCAGTACAAATTTTAAAAAATCAGTATAAATCAGTACACGACTTTTTTATCAGTACACGAGACCAAAAATCAGTACATGTGCTGATCAAATCAGTACGAATGGTCACCCTAACCATGATACATACGATGGTACTTTTGCGAAGAAAATTTTTGCATATTATAAATACAATTTTTTTTACAAAATTAAATAGTTTTAATCAAGTTAAATTTATTTTTTTTAAATGCTTAAAAAAACTATAAAAATTTAATTTAACTTGACAAAATAAATTTGACCTTGGCACTTGACAAGACCTAAATTAACTTGACAATCAAGGCCATTCAAAGCCATGTGGCAACCCTAGATTGATTATTTATTATTTATTTCATTCTTAAAGTTGTTTTTGTTACCGCTTTAATCAATAATCATAAGAAACAATAAAAACAATGCTCTGTTAACTATTTCGATTTTCCTTTTGTTTTTCTTATTCTTCACGGAAATTAACAGGATCACAATCCATATAAACTTTAAGGGAACCAAAGAATGTACTTTTTTCGTATGGGAACTCTTTAGCCTTTACCCTCTTTGGTTTTAGTCTGAAAAGTCGCACAGATACACATATTTTTTGCATTTAAAATTTTTTGAATTTGTTCAATTAATTTTTATATATATGTAGGAGTTTTATTTTGCGTATTTCTTTGCTTAATTAAAATTTTTAATTTTTTTCACAATGGTGTTATTTGTTTATCATTACAGTAGCTATCCCTTTTCCGAAAATAGTAGTAAAAAGAGGAACACAAATACAATAATTCTAGCTCTATAATTTACCCAATTTTAAAGTACGGCAACGCTTTTTGCTAAGAATGGTTACCGCGGTAAAATAAAGGAACAGACCTTTTATGTCATAATTAGAGAAAACAAAATTGCTTTTTTGCTTTTTATTGCTTGTTTTGCTCATATTTGCTTCTTTTTGCTTTTTTTTTGCTTCTTTTCCGTTTTTTAGCTTTAAAATAGCTTTTTCTTAAGATTTTTGAGCTTTGAATTGTTTTTTTAAGACTTTTTGCCCAAAAATACTTTTTTGCTCGCAAAAAAATATTTTTTCTCTTAATTTTGAATTTTTTTTTTAACTGTTGTTTTTCTAGGTTTTTTTGCCTTTTTCTTACTTTTTTTAAAATATTTTTTTGCTTTAAACTTATCGAATTTTGCTTTTTTCTGTCTTCTCTGGTCATAATTCAACAGAAAAATTAAAAGACAAATTTCTTTTATTGATTGCCTGGTACTGATAAAGAAAGAAAGAAAATTTCAATATAAAAATTTTTTTCTTATAAAATAGTACGATGCAGAAAATTTTATAAAAATATCTGTAAGACCTCCAAAAAGATAAACGGTTTTCAAACTTTTTAAATATTACAATTAAGAAATTAAAGAACATTTAATTTTTAACGCATTTTCTAAGTTCTAAACTAAATTATATATTTCAAGTGTAATTTGATTCCTAGGTGATTTCAGTTTTAAAAACTTTTAGTTTTTTTTTTTCAATATTTAAAGTTGTCTGCAATCTGTTTGTGATATGGGGTTTGTTGTTTTACCCATTTTTTGCAAGAATTTTCTGACAAAACTTACTAAAAGGATAAGCCGGTTTCGGAATAAGCATTTTTTGTATTTTTATATCTTGGTCGCGCCCCAAGTGATGGTAAAATAAATTCAAATTGAAAAACTTGAAGCTTTGTACGCTCTTAAAGCGTTAATATTTGATAAAAAAATATTTTTGTATTTTGATAATATAAACTTCTATAAAAAATCGAAAAAAAATTTAATAATTTCCTTCGCAATATTCTTAATAATTTTTTTTTATATTTTGACAATATTAACTTCTGTAAAAAAATTGTAAAAATATGTGAATAATTTCTTTCGCAATATTTTTAATAATTTTTTACTCTGGTTGCCCAAATTTGTATGCTTTTTTGCTAGTTGAGAGAAAATATCCCAATTTTGATATGTAAAAAACGGATTAATTTTCTGCATACTCACAATTTTACAAATTTCTTGAAGTATGTACTGAACGAAGAATTTTTCTTCCCTTATATATTTTTTCACATGTTCTTATCGAAATCAGCATATTACTTTTATTACTCTCATCTTCCTTAAATTTTTAAATATTTTTGGAAAAAAGTGCTTTGAAGAAAAGTCAAAAATTGTTTTCGTAAAATCATTATATAGCCACCCTGGAATTAAAATTTTTATAATTTTTTAAAATGCATTTTTATCAAGGCCTCAAACTATCACTTGCTTTTTACTGCGTTGTTCTTATGGGCTCTTACATGTAGACGTGTCTTTAAAGATTCATTGGTAAAAAATAGGTTAAACAACTTAAATACTGTGTCTCAAAGTTTTGTTACATGATTTTAAAACTGAAATTATTGTCCGATTTCCTTGTTCATTAGTTTTGAAACGTATTACAGTAATTTTGACTTAGCTGCACAACCAACTTTTGCAAGAATTTTTGTGCAGGTAAGCCAAAAATGCGGCTAACTCAAATTGTTTACCTGCCTTAAGCCCAAACCACATAGTGAAAGTGCCAGTGGACAGTGGCAGTGCTGTCAAACTTTGTTCTTGTATTTCGCGTAAACGATTTTTCTATTTTTAAAAAATTCTTATTGCGTTTCGTTTAAAAACAGCTCTTGTTTATTTAGAAACTTTTCTAATTTCTCGGCAGTGACTAATAAAGGAGATACAAAAAACTGCTTTATCGACAAAACGTCGCATTGCGGTCGACACTGCGCTTATGTGGTTTAGGTTTTACTGTGCAAGTATACCAATACAGATTGAAAACAAACAAAACAAATGAAGCTAATGATGACAACTTTGTGCTTTGCACCAGATCTTGCGATTTTTATGGTTAAAAATATTTTTATGAAAATAGTGTAAAACTGCCAAAAATATGAGGCAGTTATCTGAAATGCGCAGGTACAAAAAGTGCATTTAAAGAAGACAATTGCGTATATAATTTTGTAAAATAGAAACGAAACCAAAATTTTGTGCAGTTATAGCAAATGTGCACTTAAGAAAAAGTTAAATCAAAACTACTGTATTACAATTTTATTACCCAGCAAAAAATACTGCTTGCTTGGAAGCAGGTTTGTCAGGGAAAGTAAATAGTGCAGTGCTTCCATTATTGGTGATATAGGGCATGATTTTTGTTCGAGATAGTTCGCGTAAAAGCACTTGTTTCGATATCCGATATGCGCTTCTCGAAATAATGGCATGAAATCACAGCTTTGATCAAGTAAATTCGGTTAACATTGTCATTCTTTGGTGCTTTCTTAGAGCGATAAAGTGTGGTAAACAAAACTCTATTGCTTTTTTCATACTTACTTACTGCAAGCTATAAATCTTTGGAAGCAGTAGAGGAACAGAAAAGAAGCACTAATCATTTTTACCGCTTCCACATTTCTGCTGGGTATTTATTATCGGATAGCTTAAATATTAAAACTAAATTACATTCTTATTTTGATTTCCAATGGAGTGCGCCATTCCAATATGATTTTATGCAGGGTTTCTATAATACGTGCGTCGTTCGTCGAATGAATGACTACCCAGGTAGAAATTATGTGTGGTAACAAAAAAGAAGTACTGGCAAGGAATAATTAGATCGCGGTCTTACATAACGAAGTACTGGCATACCACTAAATTTGCACGCTTTACCAACGCTTGAAAAGAGTGACTTCCCAGCGCTTGTTTTCCAAAAACATTATTTTGTTTTAGGAAAATAATCTCCAAAAAGGAGTGGATGTTAAAAAAATGTTGACTACAAAATACAATAACTCAATTGATTTTTGTGTTTCTTGGTGCTATCTCAATACTTTGCGAGGCATTAAATGGAACGATTTTATTATTTGGGTGTTGGGAAAGCATTTAATTTTTATGTTTCTGGGTGCTTTCCCACTGCTTTGTAAAGCATTGGCACCACCGGGGAACGGTGTTATCATTTGTGCGTTGGGAAAAGCACTGTTATCAACCACTCATACCACCCATTTCGGTGCTTTGCTAGTGCTGGCCCCTTTGTAATTTTTCACCTGGGTACATGTATTTTGTTTTTGCATAGCATGTATTTTGTTACTGCATTTTCGTTCGTGTGACGAAAAACATCATCTAGAAACACCACCATGGACTAATTTCAACCCGATAGTTCCAACGCGAAATGAAAGTAAAATTCCAGAGGATTTTGTAAAGTTAGCTCGGTTTTTTATGGTCTCTTGAGGTATCTGTGTAGCGCGAAACCCCAAAATGTTGGCCATTTTTAGAATTAGGAACTCTCTCGCATTCACCAATAAGTAAAATTTCTTACTGTTCTTTTATTTTATTCGTAATTATCAAACAAACCATTTACATGGTATAATCTTATACTAATAGAAAAAATTCTGTAAAAATAGCAAACAAAAAAGGCACTCAAATTTAGTTAAACGAGGCCCTCGACAGAAAGCTTTTGAAATTGGTAAATGCTATTTGCTAAATATTAGTAAGATAAGAACAGCAAAAATGCAACTATTAAATATACGAAATTTTAGTAATATTTGGCAAATCGACAAAAAAGAATGTTGCTGGATATTAGTAGACGAAAAGCAGTAAAGAAGTGTTATATATTCGAAAGTTAATTTAACTTTAAATTTAATTGAGTTGAATACAAATAACGTTTTCTCCTGCTACAATAATTCGGAAACTTGGCCATTTGCTACATGATTTCAACATGAAATAATAAACAACAAAAAAATAAAAATCCATCTCTATTAAAAATATTTAGGGCCAGTCTTAGTTTAATTTCCGATACTTTTAAAATAAATTCTAATACTTGAGCTGAGGATAAAAGAAAACCTTTGAATCACGCCGACTTAAAAAAATGTTATTAAGAAAAAGCACTCACCATACACTGTCTTATTTAAAATCCGTATATGTACCTATTGTGAAGAACACAAAGCCTTAAGATTATCCCAGATTATTTTAGTTTTTAGAGAACTATGTGTACAAGTATTGTACATGCGTACATGGCTATGCATCCATACAATGTAGCGTGCATTCTCTTATTTCGTTTTCATTTTTCATAAGGCTACTTACAAATAAAACATTTTCAAACTTGGATTAAGAGGAATATATTTTAAAATAGTGAAATATTGTTTTTTTGTTGAGTACGCCACTGATGGAATTTTCATCCGGTATATTAATAAATCGATTTTATTAAAACGGTTTCAAAAACTGTATAATAATTTTTATAATATCCTGGATTAAACTGCCAACGTTACTTTAAATTAAGTTACTACTGGAAGAACACAAAATTTATAAACATCACTACGGTTATAAGGGAACTACGCTCTGGTATAATCTGCGCAGAGCTTCTAAAGACTTTAGTCCCTCATTCTGTTTTCATTCCTTCTTGACTTTGGAATGATTGAATTCTCAAACCGAATGAAGTACTATTTGTTCGTATACGATTTAACTTCAAAGAATTCAATCATTTTTCTACATTCGATTTATTCAATTACTGGATTCAATCATTAGAAATTCAATCGATTTAAAATGTTTTCATTCAATCGATATCTAACTCATTCAATTGAGTAATTTGGGAACGACATTCGATTTTAAAATTTTGAAAATAAACATTCATAGTTCGAACTATTTCAAATAATTAACATTTTGCATAACTTTAGCAATTTAACCGTTTTGCTTTATAAGAATTGTTTGAACTAAAAAATCATAAAAATTTATAATTTAACTGCGAATTAAATTTTTTTTTTATTTTCCTCCTTTACTTGTAAGAAAGCGTTGGTTTTACTGTAATAAAATAGCATAATTTTTAATTTTATAAATTTGTTTTTTCAATCAAGTGAATGATCGATTGAATTCTCAAATTCTCATAGAATGAGTAAGAAATCAAATGAAGTCCTAATGATTGAATTCAATGATTGATAAAATCGAATGAGGTGGATTAATTGAATTTCTTATACTTATATAAATTCGGTCGAATGAAATCTTTGCGACTGTTTAAATATGACTCCATGATTTGAAAGGAAATCGAATGGTAATTGTAGTGATACGTCGAAGACGACGAAAAAATGAATAGACACTCATTTTTTTGGGGTTAAAAATTGTGATCGAAAATTACCTACACCGAAAAAATTCACCAGTTAAATTTTCAACTCAGTCTCCCCTTACTTTGCATCAGTTGTTTAAGTTAATTAAAAATAACAAATTTTTCCAAATAAAAAATTTACTGAGATCGCAGTTACTGGCAATCTAACTGTTAGTTTAAATAAGTATGTAGTTTTAGTAATAAACAACCAAAAGCCACTAAAAAGAATAAAAGATTCTTGCCATTTTAAATTTTTATTTTATTGTAGGAAGAATTTAAATAAAACTAAATTGTTTTTGTAATTTTTGATTATTATACTTCCTTGTTCTTGGCAGCTCGCAAATCGGTTCAATTCTCGGTCCATTACATGCATAATTTCTTTTAGATTCTTTTTACATTATCTAAAAAAAAATAAAACTTTTGTTAAACACATATATTTTAATTACAGCTTAAAAATAAATTTTACCTTTTTTTGATAAATCTTTTTCAATAATTATTTTAATTTTTGCATTAAAAAATACAAAAATAGTTTTTTCTTTTTCAATTTTCAAATTTATTACTGGAAAATTTAGATGATTTATTTTACTTAGTGGCTAAATGTGCGTTTTTGTGTTAATTTCAAGTTTAAATGAACTTCAAATTTGCTTTCTCTTTATTTTCACAAATATTTGGCAATTTCAAATTCAGTTATTTGTATATGTGTATAGGGTAACATATAAAAATTATATTTAACCAATTTCAGTTAATTTAATTTTTTCGGGTTTAACTGTTTTTGTATGGGAACATGCTTGAAATTAACCAAATATAGATTTATATGTTGTAGACAAACTCAAAATTACAAGTATCAACAGAAAAATTTGTTAGGACTTATGAATTAATCGCTGATATAAAACTATTTCTCCATGCTTTTTAAATAAAATATTCTTAATTTTATTTCCCATGTAAAACTTCTCATTTCTATTTGAAAATGATTTGAATGATGGCTCAATTTTCCAGAGCCATTACTCTTTTTTGGGTATTTAAATACACAATAGGCAGGAATGGGTTAAAGAATTCCGATTTTGGTATCATATATGATATCATTTTCGATATCGAAATCGCCTGGAATGACGATAGCGTTTCGATGCTAGACCAGGTTTTGGCGATTTTACTATCGTTATTCCAGCGAATTTCGATAGCGAAAACGGTATCATAATTCCTTGGAAAAACGATATCATTAGGAAAGGTACATTTTAGAACAAAAAATCTATCGTTTTCGTATTGGGGAATTTGGACCGGGAATCCCGGGATTTCAAAAAATGCAATTTAAAATAATAAAGTTAATTATTTCAAATTTTCTTACACAAAAATTTTCAAACCTTTTGAAAATAGTAATAGTTTTACATTAGGCTTGTTCGTTTACTTACTACAATTTGCTACTTTTACCAAAGAGTATACATAATAAAGAGATTGGGGTACTCTCTATCACTGAGAAAGCATTTGTTCTATTCTGTGCCTTGGAACAGGAACATACTCAAACCAATATCACCCAGCAAACATAGCAATACGAAGAAGATTCTCCGAACATATCGCCGGGAAGAAAACAGTTATTGCCGGCAATATCAATTTCGTATTCCGGAAGTTTCCTCCGTCGGAAACAACTGTTACACTAAAATAATACTTCCAGGCAATATGAAAGCCATAACTCATATGGAAGATAAAAGGGATATCGCTAAATAAACTCCCGGTACAATAAAAAAAACGATTTAATTTTTTCATTATTAAATTTAAGCCTCAAAAACAATATCTGATAGAAGGTATCGCTTTAATATCTTCTTGGAAGGTATCTTTTATATGTTTGCAGGGTCGTTATGTGCGCTCTTTGTATGACTCAAAACATAGATTGTAACCAGGGATAGAAAATAATAATTTATTTATAAAAATCAAGAATGGAATTATACTATGGAATTATACTATTCCAACAGTATTATACCCTAGATTATGAATTTTAAAAAACCATACGTAAAAAATTGCAAAATAATATCGGAATGCGAAAAAATGCTTTGGGGTTCAAAAAATTAATTAAAAGATTTACATTCTACAAACGATGCCAAAATTTTCTTTTTTGCAACTAACCACCAAACTTTGTTTTATGAAATGGGCATTATACTCCGCAGATTATAAATTTAAAAAACCGCACTTAAAAAATTGCAAAATAATAGAGGAACGCGAAAAAAGACTTTGTGGTAGAAAAAAATAATTAAAAAACTCAATCAGCGATTAACAATCTGCAAATGAATACAATGACGCAAAAATTTTTCTTTTTGCAAATATTTTTTTCGCGATTTATTTTTTTTTTTTTTTGCAAACTAAGCACCAAACTTTTATGTATAAAATTGGTACTATAGACCCTAGATTATAAATTAAAAAAAACCACACTTAAAAAATTGCAAAATAATCGCGGAAAGCGAAAAAAGGCTTTATGGTACAAAAAATTAATTAAAAAACTTAATCAGCGATCTACATTCTGCAAACAAATATATTGATGAAAAAATTTATCCTTTTTGCAAATTTTATTTTTCGCGATTTTTTTTTGCAACTAGCCACCAAACTTTGTTGTATGAAATGTGTATTATAGCCCCTAGATTATAAATTAAAAAAAAAACGCACGTAGAGAATTGGAAAATAATAGCGGAATTTGAAAAAAGGCTTTATGGTACAAAAATTTAATCCCTAGGTTATATATTTAAAAAAACCGTACTTAAAAATTGCAAAATAACGAAATGAATTAAAAGAGGTAATAAGCGATCGACATTCTGCAAGCGAATATATTGTTGCAAAAATTTCGCTTTTTGCAAATGTTTTTTTTTTGCAATTTGTGCTAATATTTGCTAATATTTAATTTTTATGTTTTTAACGAGCCAAAGAGGAAGATATTTTTTAGTTACTTACATTTTTAAATGTGTAAGAGCGATCTAACATTTTTTGGTATAAGAGCTCGATTAAGTGAGTCTTTTCCATCCCTGATTAACCAGTCGGAGTTCGTTCCTGTTCCAAGCCGCCTAATATTTTTTCAAATAAAAAATATTGAGAGAGTTGCAAGGCCATTGCTTTTACCACAACTGGAAAAATTCAAAATGTAACCAAAACAACGATTGAGTAAAAGTGGTAAGATTTTCGTGTAAACCAATATACTGATTAATTTGTGTACTTGGTCGAACTTTCTAAGTTCCTTTTACTGGCTCTTATAACTACTCAAATAGTGTTTGCATACATAATTTGGAATCGCACTTGTTCTGTGCAGAATTAAAGACAAATTTGACCATTGATTTTTAAATATTTTCAAGTAAGTTAAAATTTGTTCCCATTATATTAAATAATTTTTCTTACTTTCTATTACTTTCTATATATTTTTTTTTATTTTATTACGGACAAGTTTTTTAGTCTCAAAATTAGTTTTAGTTTATTAAATTTTTAAAAATATATAATTATACACTCAAAAAAATAAGTTAGTAGAAAAATTAGTAAAACTTCTTGTATATCAAGTTTACTAGTTTTCAGCAATTTTTTTGCTGAAATTCCGTTTTCAGCAAAAAATTTAGTTATATTTTTTTAGCACTAAACTAATTTTGAACTAATGTTTTACTAATTTATTTTGCTACAAAAATTGTGCTGATAACCGCATGCATAGCGTGGACGACAACCAGATATACTTCTACATCTTGATGTCGCAGCTTGTCTGGAAACGGAAATGACAAAAAAAGAAAAACAACTCTACACATATTCTATATTTAAATTTTCAGCAAATAAATTAACTAAAGTAAAATTTCGCTACAATTTTTTTGAGTTTTTTTCAGTCTACTAATATTCAGCAAAAAGTTTAGTGATTTTAGCAAGGATTTTTTTCATTTGCAGTCGACTAAATGTTAGCAAAACTTTTGCTGAAGATTACTATTTTTTTTGGTAAAAATCAGCTCGCTGATTTTCAGCAAACCTTTTGCTGAAATTACCAACTTTTTTGCAAGCACGCTCCTGACTAAAAATTTGCTGACACAGCAACATTTTTTGCTGACTTTACTGACTTTTTTTTTGAGTGTACCTCAATGTTAAATTTTTTTCTAAGTTGTTTTATATATGTTTAAATATAGCGATATATTTATGTATGATTTCAAAATATAAAAGGCGTACTCATTATAACTCCTAAATTTCTTGTAAACCTTGTATAAATATAAGCCATATTTTTATGTATGGAATTTGACATCCCAGCAAAATCTTTCATTACCAAATAAGTGGTTATATAATAGAAATTCATAGCTCCGCACAACTTATTTTTTGGTGTCTAAACTCATTATTTTTGTTTGGCGTGGTCGTTCTTATAAGTAGTCACGCTTACCCGCTCGCTTACGAAAAATTGAGAAATAAGTAGTTATGAGATTTTAAATAATCAGTGGTTACACACATGCTTACAAAAAGTTTAATTATAAGTGGTTATCCGATTGCTTACTTGATTCTTAAAAATAAGGAGTAAAGCAAATACTATTAGCTTCAGAAAATACATTCAGAAAAATTTAAGTTTTTTCTAGTGTGTAATTTTAGGACTCGTCATAAAAATTTAAACATAAAACATATTTACATATAATAAATAAAAATGTATAAAATTTAACTGTGTAAAAAGTACTTATTTAAAATATTACGAGTAAGTCATTATTTTATATTTAGAAACAATGAATACAATAGGCCGTTATTAGGAAGTCATTATTTTATATTATAAAATAATGCAAAAGGTAATGATATATCATTTTTGGTAATGTAGATAGTAATGAGGTGTCATTACCAATATTTTTCTGGGATTAAACTCATAAACATACCAGGTTTACACAGTTTACGGGTAGAATACAAGTTTATATGAGAAGGCTTAAAATGCTTGGTTAGAATTATGTACAACTTCTTTTAAATTTTTATTTAAATTTTAAATTCTTAACTTAAGGGTGTTATTTTTCAGTACTTTTTAATAGTTTTTGTTTTGATCTTGAAGTATGAAGCGTTATATAATTATGTCTTTCTACATCAAATTAGATATAATTATATCGGGTCAAAATCCGGATAAGATTCTATATGATTCAATATATTTAGATCTTATCCGATATAATTTTATCCACCATTTTTCGGATCATAGCATATCTCCAATTATATTAAATAAGATATCATTACATATGACATCATATTATTTTTTTTACCCGGGTTTACAAACAACTGCATTTACAATTTACAGAAAAAAGCAACATTATATATACATTTTTGAAAGTTGTTTTAAAGCACATACTTTCGAAACAGAAAAAGAATACTTGTAACCAATTTAAAAGTTGTTTGTTTTGAATGACTTACACATATTTTTGCTGGGAACTATTGAAAAAGTAACAAAAAATAACACCCTTAAGAATTCAAAATTTAAATAAAAATTAAAGTCTTTAGAAGAAGTTGTACATAATTGTAACCAAGCATTTCATATTTTGAAATCATGCACAAATATATCCCAAAAAACTTAGAATTGGGCTATACTTAAACATATCTAAAACAACTTAGGAAACAAATTTAACAATGAGCTATATGAAACTTTAAATGTTTTTCGATAAAACCATTTTTAATTATATATGACGCTGTATCAAAATTGTCATAGCGTACGTAACTTGATAGGTATATATAAATATTTATGGAGACATATATATTCATACTGATCTATATATGACATCACATAAGCAATTTTAAAAAAACTAAAAGCTATATATAATTGTATCCGCAAAGATATAGTCCATTTTTTTTCTTCATAAATTTAATGAATTTAGCCAGGCTATAACGTAAGGTGTTATGCACAGAAAACATTAAAATCGAGTTTCAATTAAATTATTTGTAAATAAAATTAAAAATTTAATTGAATTCGGACCAATTAAGAAAATCATTGTAAACATTTTTTCATTTAAAGTTTTACTCATATCAATTAAAAATTTAGTCGAAAATCGTCAAAATTTTCGATTAAGTTATGGCGCTTTTATCAAAATGTGTAATATTAAAAATATTATTAATATATATTTATTAACTTTCTTATGTTTTTGAATGATTTGAGACATACTTTTGTAATTTTTATATTTGCAATAAAAGTAAAAATATGAATAATTCAAAATAATGTGATTTTACGCATACTAAGGCCCGATTACTGGACATTCAGTTTACAATTTAGCAGGCAGTTAAATTTAAATATTATATGGGACACAACAGCAAATGTGTCAGGTAAAGTCCCAGTTAGTAGCTAACTGGACATTCAGTAATCGGACCTAGAGCTTTTCTAATATTTTTTCGACACCATATTCATTTTCAATTAAATATTTAATTGATATGATTAAACTTTTAATTGAAAATTAATTTTAATTAATTTTTTCTGTGTGTTGTTGATATTATCATCATATAATTAAATATTTAATTGAATTCGGACCAATTAAGAATATCGTTATATCAATTAAAAATTTAATCAAAAATCGTCAAAATTCTCAATTAAAAATTTAATCAAAAATCATAAAAATATTCACTTAAAGTTTCAATTATATCAATTAATGTGTAAATTCATTTGTTTACAAAACAAATTTTTCATACAAAATTTGTTCCATAAGCCTCCTATAACTTTGTAAAAGATTTAAGAATTTGTACACAAAACTTTAATAGATATAAAGTATGACACTTTTATTAAAATTCGTAATATTAACATATATTTCTTAATTTTATGTTTATGAGTGAATTTTGACACACTTTTGAATTTTTTATATCTGCAATAAAAGTCAAAATATGAATAACACAAAATATTATGATTTTACGCAAAGCATATTAACCCTTTTACTACCGACTTTTTGTTTGCGGATGTATCGTTATTTTGACTTCAGATTCTTGTTAAGAGTCCTCAAATTAGAAAAAAATATGAAAAATATTTTGCCCCGTCCCCCTCCTACCCACTTAAAATGTCGTTCGAAAATCGATTTTTCAAATTTCTGAGCCCCGTTTTACCCCTTAAACATTCGAGTAGCCAAAAATCCTTTGATTGGGTTTCTTCTCGTCATAAAACGAAGCTATGTATATGCCAAATTTTAATTAACTATCTTCATTAGTTTAGGAGAAACACCAAACCCCCCTTTTCACGGAGAATATGATATATTCATTAACTTCATTAACTTCATTAACAAATATCGCGACCATATTGCCATTTTGAAGTGCTTATACATATGTGACCTTCTACGAGAAAAGGGACCTAGTGTGTGAAAATGAAGTTTTGAGAAGAACGCATTTAAAGTTTTAATTTTAAATGTTTTTCTCATTTTTATCGATTTTCGCAAGTTCGTTTTGTACGTTTTTATGGGGTAAATAAATTTTTATCAGAAATCTAACTCATTTCATTAAAGGAATTAAATATGCTAAAATCCCAAACTTATTTAACAAATTGTGAAAAATAATCCGTTCTAGGTATGTCCTTATCCGGATTTCATTCTTGGCTGAGGAAATCGTCAGGGGACGACGTTTTTAGAATTTCTGAAAATATTTGTTATTCTACACCCTTTTAGGTACCAGAATCCACTCTGAAGTCCAAACCCGTTTTTTGACACATGAGGTCCCTTTTCTCGGAGAAGGTCACATATAATGATTTTTATTTCAAGTCCAAGATCCTAATAAACTTATTTGTAAAAAGTATAAAGATATTTTTGCACTATTAAATTTTATATATTCTTTTAAAGATGTGTAAACTGTAGTGTACAAGGCTAGTGAAAGAGTTAATCGTTTTTTTAATATGTTCTCCATAGTACTTATGGTATACTAAATATTTTTTTCGACACTACTCATTTTCAATTAAAAATTTAATTGATATGATATTTGCTTAATTGATACTTTTAATTGAAAATCTATTTGAAATCAAACAAAATTTTAATTAAACTTTTATTGGCAATAATTTTTGTGAGACCCCAATCTGGATTATTGAATTATGGGGGTATCGACTCTAGGAAAAATTTTCTTTCCGAATTTTTTTTATATTTTATTTGGATAGAGAATACTCTTCAGTATATGCTCAGAAAATATCAAAAAAAAATTTGAAGAAATAAAATTTCCACATATTTTTTTAAAAATAAATTTTGGCCACAAATTAATATTCTATGCATTAAATTTGTAAACAAAATTTTTTGGGAGCGTTTTTTATCATTGTCTTTATTATAAATCTTATTTCGCATAATACAGTCAAATAAAAAGAAAAAAACTACATCCAAAGATGCAAGAATTGCACGCAGTCTTTAAAGAAAAGCAATGACGCCCCTTGGTGGGCGAAGGCACGTTATATGAGGCAGCTACTGATGGCTTTTTATTAGCCATAAAAGTAATCAATGTATATAAAAAATAAATAAACAAATACAAAACAAATTGAAAAATGTACGAAGTAAAAACATTGTGTCTAATAAATTCTCTACCATCGTTTTTAATAATATTTGGGTTAATATATAAAATACTCTTCATCCGATTCTTCCCAAATTTGGTGCACATGTAGAAAACTGCGAAATATAAATTTTGTTCATACAAGGTTTTTTAAAATTTTGCTGTTTTCTTAGCGTAAAATTAATTTTAAACTTTAAACGCGTTTTCCCACAACCCTGAGTTTGGGTTTTTTTCTTTCGTAGGCAACAAAAAACTCTAGTCCTTATTTTTTGAATTTTGGTCAAATAAATTTTATATCCCCGAGCAAATGTGTTTTTTCTTGCCTTTTTTGGAATTTTTAAGTTTGTGTGGCAACTTTGTTAAAAAAATTTTAAAAATAAAAATCGGACCACGATAGAGACTAGAGAATTTACCTAGAATTAAGAATCACTTTACATTTTTATTTTGCGATAATTAATGAAGGCTGCACAGTGGCAGCCGATTTTGACTTTTTTAAAAAAGGCCAGTAAGGAAGTGGCAACTCTGACGATTTTGGCGGTCTGTTTTTTTTTTTTAACAAAATGTGTATTTTTAGAAGCGTTAAATTTATTATTAACACCAAAAAACATTAAAGTAATTTTCTTCGTTTAAAAAAATCAAAAAAGTAAAAAATTTAAACCATTTTCAATTTTCTTCGAATTGGAAAAATATGGTTAATATTCACTTTATTTTAAATGTTTTTATGTGTTCACTTGATTTTAGAAGTCTGAGCGTGTTTAACAACTCTTTGTGCAGTTTTTATTCGGTATTTAAAATAATCGGTATAATGCAATCAGGACTATCAACCAATCCAATAAAGGGCGGATTATGGGACCGTAAACGGATATGTGATGTAACTGTATCGTGCCGTAGCTAAAAAGTACACTTATAGATTATCGTAAACGACATTACTATTTAGCATCTATTTCATGTGGTTTTATATTTTATTCTAAATTTTTCAATTTATTTGTTAATTTTTATTCCTTATTTGTTGTTTGAATCATTTTTCTTTATTCATTTCATATTTTTTCCCGACTAAAATCAGTCAGCTGTTTCGATGCCGGATAGAAAATTCTGATTTCAACAGAATGATCCGGCAAGTTCGTTTACATTTACGTGTTAGTAACCATTCGTATACATTTCTTCTTGTGGTATCGAAACAGCTGATTCGTTACAGATACGTTTACGGTTGGGTAACTCAGCCTTAAGTAAACAATACGTTTGAAAATGTCGTCCGAATTACCTAATAAGACGGATTAGTGGCTTTCGGATTATTGAGGTTTACTGTATATTAAAGAGTACGTCAACGCTATTTAAAAATAATGTTCAATTTCTTTAAATTCGGACATGTTCACACACAACAATATTAATTAAATATTAATTTGCAATTCAATCGAATCATTTATTTTTACTATTTTTCAGTGAAAAAATATGGGCCAATTCCTTGTCAGAACAAATATTTTGTCAAATTAAGCAAATGTCTTTGTTGATGTAACTTAAACTTTTTTAAATTTCTTTCTTTCTAGAGTTTTAGGCTCTCTGAATCTGTCCCATATTTATTTGTATGAAGGCAGGCAGTAATGAATAATTTCCAGTTTTCTCTATCTTAGTTAGTGTCTGAGATATGGGCGATGCTGTGATTTTACATTAAAAAATATTTCAGAAATTTAGTAGTTAAATGATTAAGTCTATAAAAGCATTAAAATTAAAATATTTTATGTATAAATAATGTTATATAATGCTATAAATGTTATGAAATATGTATCATTAAAACTTCGGTTCAGGAATGTAAAATCAGTTTATTTAAGGAACTAATGGAACAGAGCAGAGACCACAAATAGTTTTTTAGGGGATGCCCTAATGAGTACATGAGCGTTGATCTGACATTAAAATCAAAAGTTACCTATCAGTTTTAATTCTAAACAAAATTCGTGCCTTTATTCTTTGTAAATATTTTTCAACATGTACATACATTACATTGTATAAACATCTCTTGATATGAATGATTGTGATGATATCCCTCGATAATGTGTAGTACTAGAAAACTAAAATCATAGATATTAGCTAGCTACCTACCTACCTACCTACATACCCTCCCTTTATCCATAAAAAGTGAATTGAATGCCTGTGGTATTTTTCATTCTTTGTTTTTATTCTTGTTCTATTGTTGCTTTAACCCCTATTATAACTGTATTATTTTGATACAATGAAGTCTTCTTTTGTCCCATTGTCTCTCTATTACCGCTAAGGTTATGGTTTGTGTTTATTCTATGCCCAAGTAAAAAAATATATACATGGATTCATATAAATTTATATGTATTCTTTTATATACCTAGATATACGTATATCCAAAAATAAAAACTTCTAATTGTGTGGTATTGTATACAATCTAATACAATTAGACACAATTGTATCCGAATTTTGTCCTCATCCAATTTCTTCAAAACTCTAATAACATTTTCTTTTATCAATTTTCGTCTTATATATTTACATATATACGAAAAATGAGAACATCTAGTGCTACCAAATTAGATCTTATTAGATACAATAAGATCTAATTTTATGGAATAAGATATGGCTCCATACAATTTTATACTGATTTTGTTCTCATCCAACGGTATCAATTTTTATTTATACAATTCGGAAGGGATTTTGGACGGCTTCTAATTTTTATTTAATTTGTCGGCCACGGTGGACCTTTCTGTGGAATTGCCCATATCGTCGCTGTGGTGTAATGGTTAGCGCGTTGGACTGTTACACGGGAGGTTGCGGGTTCGAGCCCCAACCAAGGCAACACCAATTTAGAAAAAATAATAATATGTATGAGTTTTTTCTATCCCTCATACATATCGCAGCGTCCTCCTTCGGTGTTCCCATAGCACTTAACCCCACCGAAGTAAAATAATATAACAGGGCTATGAACTAAAAAGCTTCAACAAAGTTCGCCAACTCACCATCAGATGGCGCGCAACAACTGTTCTAAAATTCAACATCTCGCGCAATTACAGTGTTCCATATTTGAAGCCCTTCATCTTTCACTACCTTTCACTTCTTCTCTATCCCCTTTCCAAAGGAAGCAACACGTTAATTAATAGGAAGAATTTCCTGAGTGTTGCTTCTCTTAAAAAAAAAAAAAAAAAAAAAAAAAAAAAAAAAACGGACGTCACTATTCTTTTATTTTTTTTACAGGAGAAACAAAAAATGTTATAAAATCAATAATAATAAAGTATTCTTTGCAATTTTTTAAAATTTTACTTATAGTATGGAGACTTATTTATTTTTTAACAATTTTTGTTTTGTTTTTATATATTTAAGTTTTTATGTTAGTAACGTCCTTTTGATTTGCTCATTTCTGAAACAGGAAGACATAATACACTAAAGCCATTTTTAGATGTACAAGTAATAACGTCACAAAAATTAATACATAGTAAAGGCTGAGTTACCCAACCGTAAACGTATCTGTAACGAATCAGCTGTTTCGATACCACAAGAAGAAATGTATACGAAACAGCTGACTGATTTTAGTCGGAAAAAATATGAAATGAATAAAGAAAAATGATTCAAACAACAAATAAGGAATAAAAATTAACAAATAAATGGAAAAATTTTTAATAAAATATAAAACCACATGAAATAGATGCTAAATAGTAATGTCGTTTACGATAATCTATAAGTGTACTTTTTAGCTACGGCACGGTACAGTTACATCACATATACGTTTACGGTCCCATAATCCGCCCTTAAATTAATATTAGTAAATTTTTAAAGCTTTTTTAATAAAAATACTTGTTACATTTTATTTAATTTATTTTTTTTTTATTTAAATTTTTAAATTTTATTAATAAAGTGAATTTTAGTATAAAATAACAATTCACCCTGCTAAAATCATCATCAAATTTTGCTTAACTTAAAACATTATAAATTTTTTATTTTTCATAGCATATGTAGATTTTTTTAATATGAATAACAATTTACCTCACTGAAATTTGGACTCTTCAATTATTATTATTTTTTTTTAACAGGAAAATTCTTACTTTCATTTAACTAAATATAACTTAAATATACTTAAAATTTGGAAATACAAAAGCTAGTTCTTGGTGTTTTTTGTCTACTTATATTTAAAAAAAGATTTTTCTGATATCAGCAGGGTAAATTGTCATTTCTATTGTAGTAAAATATAACTAAGATTTTGTAGATTTAACAGGTTTTTTCTTGCTGTTTATTCTTTTCTTACTAATATTTAGTTTTTAGTTAGGTTTTCTTTTATTTGTACAAGGTTTATTTCTACAAGTGTGGGTAATTTCATAATTTTTGGATAATTTTGTCTAAATTTCGGATAATTTCGAGTTCCCATTGTGGCAAGCTCACACAATGCATGTGTTTGTGTGTTTTTCATACAAGAGTGGAGTTACGTCTTTTTCCATTAAGAAATACATGCACTTGTAGTTACGTCCGTTTGAATTTCTTTGATAAAGTCGCCGTTTTTAATCGTAGGAGCCTAAAATTTTGCGTGAAGTAGTTTGATAAAGTCAGAGACTATTAATTATAGAGATAGGAAATCAAAACTTACACTACTCGCCGGTAGGGGGCGCTAAAATTTAGTATCACCTGACGAATTTTTGTGTAGTTACGTCCCTTTGCTTTTAAGGTGACGATATACTGATATGTACCTTAAATTAAAGGTATTTGAATACTCTATCATACAAATACACAAAAAAATACAAAACAGCAAGGTTGGCATCCGATACCTTTACAATACCGTTATCCGTTTCAAAACCCTTTCAAATTAATAACTGATACCGATACCAATACCGAAGCTCTTAATTTTAAAAAATACCGGTATTCAAAAACTTTTTTCCTTAATACCGATATTGGTTTTTAATAAAATATTTTTTTTTACGTTTTTCACAAAAAATATAAATTGTTTTGTACAAAATATGCAAAATTTAAAATATATTGAATTCTATCTGTGTTTTTAATTAAAAATCGTTTTGCTATTATTTTTTTAATTTGGTTGAACACATAACTTATTGTGAAAATACAATTCTACAATAATACCGGTACGTACCGGTATTATTGTTTCGGTATCGGCAATACCAATAGCGATACAAATGAGGGTATGGCATGATGGCACTTTGTTAAAAAAATTAACAATTTTCTTTTTTTATTTAAATTTAAATAATAAAAAAAACAACAAAGCAAAAAACAAACGTTTATCTCATTTGAATATATTCCGCGCTTGTTTTTTCCTTATTTTAAGCAGTTTTCAGCAGTTTTCGAGTTTTAAATATAGGCTCAGCTGATACTAAACTGATACTAAATAGTTGCTCAGGTAATAAGTAGTAAATTCCAGCGCCCTCTACCGGTGAGTAGTGTAATTTTTGATTTCCTGTCCCTATAATTAATAGTTTCCGGAAGTAGTAGTTGTCATATAAAAAAGATCGAGTGAAACATGTTACCAAATACGAAAGATAAAAGAAAATTAAAATGCCAATTTTTGAAAATTAAATTGCTCATAGGAGACACAAATAAATAAAAAAAATTTTTTGTTCGGGTACTGATAGAGGATTAAAATACCTTTGATTAAAGGTACATATCATTTAAATCCTCTAATTCTTATTGTTTTTTCTGAGAAAAAATTAAAAAAATTAGTTTTTTTCGACATCCACAAAAAAATAAAAATATTTAGGAATTGAAATCCAAAAATCTGCCGTAACTAAGATAAAAAATTTTTAAATTAAAAAATGTGATTTAAAATTTAATAAACTGAATTAGTACAAAAAAAAAAAAACATTATTTAAGTCTAGTTTTGTTCGATGCCAGTTGAATTTGGTTTACATAAACCGAAAACAAATTTAATCAGCCATTCCCAGTGTAGAAACGGTAATGACATATTATTATTTTTTGGACTACCAGTAATGACACCGACTTACTTTCTGCATTATTTTAAAAGATATAATAATGAGTTACTAATAAATACTTAATTTTTCATTATTTCAAAATAAAAAATAATATATTACCAATAATGACTTATTTTTATCATTATTTCCAAAATAAAGTAATGTTATATTTTTAGACTCAATATTTTTTCAACATTGGTAATGCTATATGTAACCACATATTTTTTGATTTTTTGTATGTTGGCGAGTAATCTGACTTGTGCGCAACAAGTTAATTATGTTTTTATCTATCAAATACAGTAAAACTCGTTTAATACGCACTCGGTTAAGACGAATTTTCGATTAATACGAACTAATTTGAAAGTCCCAAAGTTTTGGTATCAATTTTCATATAAAAAACAAAGGTTGGTTACCGAAACGAATAACGGTAAGGGTAACGGTAAAGGTATCGAATATTGTTTATTACGGTAACGGTAAAGGTAACGGTATTCAAGACTGATTCGGTAACGGTATACCGTTATCGAAACAGCAATACCGGTACTTATCGGTATTATAAATTACGTTAAAAACATATAAAAACAATTAAAAACTTAGCATATTTTTCATTTTAAGCGTTAAAAATACCAGATTATAAGCTTTAAATTCAATGCTGGTAGTTTCAATAATTGAAATTATTATCTATAAATTTTTTCGATAAAAATAACTCAAGATTATTATAAAAAACTTTAAAATTTAGCATTTTTTATATAAATTAATAAATACTGGTAAAATACCGGTAACTACCCATAAAAATAACGTTATCGGTAACGATAACGGTATTTGGAAACTTTTTTAGAGGTATTCATTTTGAAACGATATTTTAGCGATAACGGTATTATAACGATAATGGTAACCAACCTTGTAAAAAACATCTGGTAATGCGAACTTGCTTAAGGCGAATCCTCGGTTAAACCGAACTGTTTGTGACAGTCTCACACACTAAATTTCATACAATTCTCCATTTTTAAAGCGAACTTCTAAAAAATTGGCAATTTTCCTTATAAATATCTTTCAAATTGACAAATCTTAAACTTTTAATATAGATATTTTTCTTAAAAATGTGTTAAAAAAGTTTATTAAGCCAAATGCAATGAAAGGGACACATAATTTTTTATAAAATTTTTTAACTATGTTAAAAATTTTAAATATTTTGTGAATAAAAAAATATGTTATACAAACCTGAACTCCGTTAATACGAACTTCGTTTAAGACAAAATAATTTCTTTGGTGCCTCGGATTTCATCTTAACCGAGTTTTACTGCATAACATTTCGAGATAGCTCAGATGGTACAGCTATAGACTGGCAGTCTGGAGTCCCAGGTTCGATTCCAGCACAAGAAAATTTTATAAAAAAAAGTTTTTACATTAAAAAAATATTTTTTTATAAAACTTAAAATCCATTTTTAGAATCATTATTTTGTCAATACTGGTAAGGACATATGGTACCGACATATTTTTTTTTAGTTTTCGTATGCTGGTGTGTAAATCATTATTTTTCGCGACAACGTCATACAAAGGTAATAAGAAATGTAATAAGAAAAGTAACTAGTTACCATTACCAGGTATATAGTTACATAACCACATATCTAGTAATGGTTTTCTACACTGGGTTATCAAGTTTAAATACCAACAAAAATTCCCGTACCTCGGATTTTTTTTTTATTCAAATAAAGCAATATATACAAAACTTCAAACTTCAGTTGTAAATACACTACTTTAAATGTCGGTGCGCTTTAATTGTCACCCCCTTTGCCACTACGCTTTTAAAGAATATATTAAGGGATTCTATAATTGTCTTTTTAAGAAATATATTAGGGGCACTCATTATAACTCGTAAATTTCTTGTAAACCTTGTATTAGTAAAGGGTGGTTAAATTTTAAGGGCCGATGTTGATTTTGAATAAAACACAAATTATTTAGGAAATTATTGTCATTTCTTTTTATATTATAATACTGGTATGGTTCAATTATGTATGGAAAAAAATATCGGCGGCACACCTCCATCCGATGGTCCAAATTTTCGATGACGCTGAGGCATAATTGAGGTTCCATGCCGTTAATGTGCCGAATTATCTCATCCTTTAGCTCTTCAATTGTTGCTGGCTTTTCGACATATACCTTTTCTTTCAAATAACCCCAAAGAAAGAAGTCCAACGGTGTCAAATCACCTGATCTTGGCGGCCAATTGACATCGCCACCACGTGAGATAACACGGCCATTGAATTTCTCGCGCAAAAGAGCCATTGTTTCGTTGGCTGTGTGATAAGTGGCACCATCCTGTTGAAACCACATATCGTCCAGGTCCACATTCTCAATTTCTGGCCACAAGAAGTCCGTTATAGCGAACAGCATTCACGGTAACTGCTTGTCCAACCTCATTTTCGAAGAAGTACGGCCCGATGACGCCGCCAGCCCCTAAACCGCACCAAACACAAAAAACAGATGTTTTCACATTTCCTACAGACCCGATTTGCAGAAATTTGTGCACAATTCTCCAGATTGTGGACACATTTGGTCGATTATGCTGACCAAGGAAATCACGCAGTGCACGAAATGCATTTTGATTTGAACGCCCATTTTCATAATAAGCCTGAATAATTTTAACGCGTTGCTCGATTGTGTATCTTTCCATGGTTCAAATTGAGTTAAGGCTGAGTTACCCAACCGTAAACGTATCTGTAACGAATCAGCTGTTTCGATACCAAAAGAAGAAATGTATACGAATGGTTACTAACACGTAAATGTAAACGAACTTGCCGGATCATTCTGTTGAAATCAGAATTTTCTATCCGGCATCGAAACAGCTGAATGATTTTAGTCGGAAAAAATATGAAATGAATAAAGAAAATTGATTCAAACAACAAATAAGGAATAAAAATTAACAAATAAATGGAAAAATTTAGAATAAAATATAAAACCACATGAAATAGATGCTAAATAGTAATTTCGTTTACGATAATCTATAAGTGTACTTTTTAGCTACGGCACGGTACAGTTACATCACATTTACGTTTACGGTCCCATAATCCGCCCTTTAGTCTGAAATTGAGAAATGTCTAATGAAATGCAGAAAAAACTTGACGTTTAGGTGTGGTTCACATTCAACATCGGCCCTTAAAATTTAACCACCCTTACAAGCCATATTTTTTATATGTATATGGAGTTTGAGATTAAACTCATAAATATACTAGATTTACACCATTTACGAGTTTATATGAAACCCGCTATTATTTTTTCAATTCTAAACTACATTTTTTAAAAATGGTCCAGTTGAGTATTTTGGATAAATTAAACATTTTGTAACAAATAAATGAAAAAGTAAAGATAAAAGATATTGCAAAATCCTATCATTTTTAGGAAAGGATACTTTTACGGATAAAATGGCCAAATCAATGTTCGAATTGATCACATAATTTCATCATTTAACGACAATATTGATTGGCCATCTAATTCAAATGAGTAACTACCAGATCTGTGTGTCCTGCCCAAACTTTCTAACAAAGCCACCATTCAAAAGTCTTCAAATTTATAACAGGTTTAATTTTTTAAATCAATAGATATGAATTTTTTTCTATGGTCTTTGTTTAAAATCTTACATGCTTAAATTTATGAATTGCATGCTTTGAAAGACGTGGCTTTCTGATATTTATTCCTTAATTTCTTAAAATAAATTAAGAAAAAATTGATTCCTAGTATGCTTTAATTGCCTGAAAATTATATAAGTCATGTTTTTTAAAAAATTTAATCAGGGCAGGTGTCACTTATAGAACTTTTAGTGTACTCCAAAGAGCTCTGCATTAAAATTAAAAAAAAAATTAAAAATAATACGTTAGTAGAAAAATCTGTCAACACGGTTTCAAATCGACTTGACTAATTTTTAGCAAATTTTTTGTTGAAACACTGATTTAAGCAAAGATTTTAATTATCTTTATTTAACACAATACTAAAAATCCTCAGTACTTTAACTAACTTTGAGTGTTAATTTCCAAAATTATTTATAACTAATTTTTAAGAACCCATTAGTTTAATTTTACAAAATTTATTGTTAAAATATAATATTTTCATGTTAGTGTTATTATTAGATGGCGCCACCAACGTTTCCGAAGTTTTAAAGATTGCGCTATTTCTTTCCCTCCCGATTTTTTAAAATGGCCTATATCTCGAAAACTAAGAGAGATAAATTTAGATTTGTTAAATTTAACAAAAGATTTTGTTAAAATCAACAAATTTTATTTTAAGCCAAAAAACAGGAATAAATTTTGTTAAGTAACAAATTTTTCCGTCCAGCCAACAGACTTATTATTTTGAGTGTACTTACATTAACACACACACTGAAAATTTTAACCAAACATTATCTAATTTAATGTCATCCAAATAAAAACATATTTAAAATTTAAATTTAAATATAAAAATGGAATTTTGTTTTATTAAAAAAAATTTAAGATTTTACATTGAATGAAAAGAAACCGTAAGTATAGTATCAATTGGATTTAAAAAAAATGGCAAGTAAAACTAAATTTGAATAATAATTTTATATAAAAAAACGTAAGCACTAAATAATATTTCAAATCTAACTACCCGAGTAAAAAAAATTATATATAATCATATGTGGCATATATTACAATATATAATTAGACATGTCGTTATGTATATCCATATATAATTATATATGACGTCTTTTTCCAAAATTGTTCCTTATATTATGCCATATATAATTTCATCTAATTAGATATCGACCTTTATAATATTAGATATGGTATATATGATTATATATTACATAGCATGGCTGATCTTATTGCATATATAGTTGTATATAGAGCTATATCTTAATATATATGGCGGCATTTTAAGAATATATAATTATATATGGTATCATTTAAACAATATATAACTATATATGGTGCCAGTTAAACTATATATTATCATATATGGTGGCATTTAAACAATATATGGTCATATATGGTACCTCATAAACAAAATCTTTAATTCAGTTCCAGATATGATAATATATGGTACTATATATAGTGCGATATATATTTATATATGGTGTTATTTAAGCTATATATTATCATATATGGTGCCATTCAAACCATATATTATCATATATGGTACCATTTAAACCATATATTATCATATATGGTGCAATTTCAACAATATATGCCCATATATGGTACCTCATGAACAATATTTTTAATACAGTTCCACATATGATAATATATGCTACCATATATAGTGCCATATATATTAATATATGGTGTTATTTAAGCAATATATTACCATATATGGTGCCATTTAAACCATATATTATCTTATATGGTGCCATTTCAACAATATATGCTCATATATGGTACCTCATGAACAACATTTTTAATACAGTTCCAGATATGATAATATATGATTCTATATATAGTGCCATATATATTTATATATGGTGTTATTTAAGTAATATATTACTATATATGGTGCCATTTAAACCATATATTATCATATATGGTGCCATTTCAACAATATATACTCATATATGGTACCTTATGAACAACATTTTTAATACAGTTCCAGATATGATAATATATGCTACCATATATAGTACCATATACTTTGATATATCGTATCATTTAAACAACCCGAGTAAAAATAGTTACATATAGTCATATATAATGTGATTAAGTTCTATCTGTATAAATATACAGTTTCATCCGAAGAATGGCCCGATATATTTTTATCAATTGTTTTTAAATTGTTATCTAATTGTATCAGTTTAGATCTGACCTGATTAAATTATGTGTTAATCAGATGAAATTATATCTTATTTTTGACCTGATACAATTTTATCGGTTTATATGTAATGGTGTCAGGTTTGATCGTAATTGGTTCAATTTTATATAAATAAAATATAATTGTATCCGACATTTACCTTATACAATTGTATCAAAATTTTAAACTGATATCAGGTCCAAATTGGGATATAACTCTATAATTTTGTATACAAATATATCTATTTGGACCTAAACTGATACCATGTGATATAAACCAATAAAATTGTATCAGGTGAAAAATCTGATACAATTTCATCTGATTAACACATAATTTAATCAGGTGAGATCTAAAATGATGCAATTAGATAAAAGCTGATAAACAACTGATACAATTTTATCGGGCCATTTTTCGGATCAAATGGTACATGGATGACTCTAAGTTATATATTACCATATAAAGCTCCATATTGTTTTCTTTAATAGGGAACATACCATATATGGTGCAATTTAAACAATATATGGTCATTAGAGTGGGGCGATTTGTATGGACAAAATTTTTTTGATATTGTGCCATTGATTTTTCGATAGCTTTTGGCTAGTTGCCACATTTTTTATCCGATTTTCATAAGTAATACCTTTCTGGAAAGGTTGTAATGTTATATTGTTTACAACTTCATTAGTTGTTTCAAAAAGCCAACGCAAGATGGCGCTAATCTAGCATTTATTTAAAAATTGCAAAATATTGAAATTTGGGAAAATGATTTTTTTGATATGTCGTAGTGGAATTTTTTTTCCTCATGCCAAAAGCTATCGAAAAATCGATGGCACAATATCGATTGCTAAATCGACCCACCCTAATGATCATATATGGTAACTCGTCAGCAACTACAATATTAACTGTATTTCAGAATCTATTAATTGTATTTCAGAAATTTTAAATGTATTTCAGAAATTATGGAATGTATTTCAGAAATTTATTAATTGTATTTCAGAAATAATCAAATCTATTTCAGAACTTGTTGATTGTTTATCATAGTTAATAGAGAAAAATTTCTAAATTACATTTCATAATTTCTGAAATACAATTGATAATTTCTGGAATACAGTTTGATAATTTCTGAAATACAGTTGTGAATTTCGGAAATACAATTAATAAATTCTGAAATACAATTGATAAAACTGAAATTCAATTGACTAGTTCTGAAATACAATTCATAAATCTGAAAAATAATTGATAAGTTCTGAAATACAATTGATAAAACTGAAATTCAATTGATTATTTCTGAAATACAATTGATAAATCTTAAAAACAATTGATACAATTGGAAATGGTGTAGAGCATCAAAAAGATGCAAATAAAATTATTTTTTTTTTTTAATTCAATTTAATAAAAAAAAAATAATTTTATAAAAACATTTATAGAAAATAAAATTATAATTTTATAAAAAGAAAATCTTTTTATATAAAAAAAAAATGCATAGCCGTGAACGGTATCGAACTCGAGACCTTCTGAGTTTAAACCTTATTTTGACAAAATAATGTAATTTTTATAAAATCAATGCTCCGCCAGTGTATTATTTTTTGAACTGTTGTCAATATCTGTCTGGGATTTTATTTAATCCCAAATAAATGGAGATCTTACGTAGTAGCCAAATATAATGCGGGATCTTATTTTATCTGTCATTTTTCTGGATAGTTTTAGATCTTACTTAATCCCCAAATATATTGCTGGATCTAATTCGATCTGCCATTTTAATACTGAAATAAATTGCTAGATCTAATTAGATCTGCAATTTATGGGATAAATTAAGATCTTACCAAATCCCCAAATATATAACTGGATTTAATTCGATCTGCAATTTATCGGAAAGGTTAAGATCTTACGCAATCCCGAAATATATTACTGGATCTAATTTTTGATCTGTCATTTTTTGGATATATTTAGATCTTACTTAATCCCCAAATATGTTGCTGGATCTAATTCGATCTGCCATTTTTCGGATCAAATTAGATCTAAGTTTATCCACAAATATATTGCTAGATCTAATTCGATCTGCCAAAATTGAGATCAAATTAGATCTAAGTTTATCCACAAATATATAGCTCTATCTAATTCGATACGCCATTTTTCGGATCAAATTAGATCTAAGTTTATCCACAAATATATAACTGGATCTAATTCGATCCGCCATTTTTCGGATCAAATTAGATCTAGGTTTATCCCCAAAGATATCATTGGACCTCCCAATTTTGAGATATAACTTGATCTTAGTTTATCACCATATATCGATGGGATCTAATACGATATCATTGGATACACCCATTTTTGAGATATAATTGGATCAGCTAGATATTATAGCAGATCTTAAACAATATCAAATTGGATATGATTAGATATTGCGCGAGATCAATTTTTTTTACTCGGGTACTAATAAAACTGGTATATAATTTTATATAATAATAACAAAAAAAAAAAAAATCCTAACCTGACTCCTTTCTGGCATAACTCATTCTGTTTACAATAGAGGTCGCTAAATTTTTAACATAGAATGTAATGAAAAAGATGAATTTTTTCGATCTTACAAAAAAAAATTGGTAAAAATTAATTTTTAGATGTATCTTCAAAATTTTCTCTTTTTTAATATTTGAATATATTCGAATTAATAAGAGATAATAAAATTGTAAAAAATCTGCAATCTGGGAGCCTAAAAATCTGTAAGGTTAAATGGAACTTTAAAAAAAATTATGTTAATTGATTTTAAAATTTTTTGTCATGCTTTATAATTTTGTATAAGAAAAAATAAAGAAAATAACCAATTTCTTAATTTAATTATATATTTCATTTTGTAATTAAATATTCAGCTGATAAAAAAAATCTATCTTTGAACTTTGGGAGCAAATTCACTAAAGTATCAACGCTAAAAACACTACGAGAAACATTTTTGTGGAACATTCTAACCCTCTAACTATTCAATGAAAGGGAATTTTTTGGCCCCTTTTTAAAAAGGAACAGAGTTAGAGGGTTAAAATTTTCCACAAAAATATTCCTCGTAGTGTTTTAAACATCCTATACCTAAAATGGAAGATTCCCATGGTTTCTCCTTAAAATCCAGGTTTGTGGTACATTTGGGCACCAATTCTGAATAAGTACGCAATTAACCCTTAAACACATTTTGAGTTTTTACTTATTACTGGCACTGAAGTTAAATTTTCAATGCTGATGTCTTAAAAGACTTATAGTAGAATTTTATGACAAATATTTTTGCGGAACATTTTAACCCTCTAACTCTTCAACTTACGGTTTGTTTTTATCCGTCTTAAAAAGGGGCCAAAAAAGTCCATTTAATCGGAGAGTTGGAAGGTTAAAATTTTCCATTTTTTTATGTAGTGTTTTACATAAGTTCGCTGGACATTCCCTATACCTAAAATGGAGGATTCACATGATTTCCTCTTTTGATCCTATTTAATTTTGTTTTATAAAAATCATTCTAAGCGTTTAACCCTTTGACGGAACATAAACTGCTGGAAAATTTGTATTTTTTTTGCGGATTCGTGATAATCGACCCAACATTTCTAAACAAAAGTGTCGTCAAAAATATTTTTTTTTCAACTCCTTCATCGAAAAAATTCATGGGACATATACATCCCATTGGTCGTCAACGGTAAAAATTTGTGAACAAATAACTTACTCTGCTCGTATCGAGTGTAGTGTGTTTTGTTATAGTTTTTAAAGAAATACTTGCATTTTTGGTTTTGTTATTGTTGTAAATTTTTACATAGGGTGTCGATTACAAGTTTTTTTTGTTTTTCTTATCATGCGAAGTAGTTTGCATATCGCGTTTTGTGCATAAATTCGAGTGTTCTAACGTTTTTTCAAAATAATTTTGCTCATTTGGAAAAATCGATTAACAATTGAAAGAAGAAACCACGTTTAGTAAAAATGCGTACTCAATTTTTCATGATCACTTTAGTAGTCCTTAAAAAAGAACTTTAAATTTTCAGCGCATGGTTTTTGGCAAATTCTTGCAAATTTTTAAGGATATTTTGCACATTCCATGATGCTGATATGGGGATCAAATGTAAGAGGAGGATTTACTTAATGGACTATGATCCCATTGTGTAACATTAATTAAGTACGTAATTTTGATTCAAAAGGTGGAAAAATATAATTTTTATAGAAAATCTGAATGTAAATGAAATTTAACACTCATAGGTCCACAACATTTTTGTATCGAAAATTTATTTGTTACAAATTTTCAAACGTCTCAGGCTCTGATTGCATTAAATTAATTCTTAAATTTTAAAAATTCAACCACAAGACTGATAACCCAGCCAGAAAATTCGAATACTTTTATGAGGGTTCTTATTCAGAAAATCAAAAATTATCAAACAAAGCACATATTTTTTAAATTTTAAACCTATTTGTCAAAAATTGCTCATTTTTTGGACGAAAGTAATAGTCTTAGTAAAATGAGTTATAAAAGGCAAAAAAAGATTAAGTTTTAACCTAAATCATTTTTTAAAATATTTCTTTGAGTCATTTTTGAATAAAAAAATAAGGCTCTTTTGGATGCACCACTTTCGTACAATTGAAAGTATAATAATATCTTTTGAGCACTTTTCTGATTCATTTTTGGGCTCGTTTACTGACTGGGAACTCTATAAAAAAATTATGAAAATTGTATTCAAGAGTTTAATATCATATTAGAAATTCGGGGTAAGGCGGAACTGTTTGTTTTAAAAACGGGATATAAATTCAAGACGACACAAGCCTTTAAAAAGCGGTCAAAAGCGAGATGATTGGTCAGGTTAAGTACACTAATAGAAAAAAGCTGGAATCAGCAACAAATTTTGCTAATTATTAGTAGAATAAAAAACACAAACAAAATTTTAATTGTTCTAAGGGAATAAAGATCTATTTTTGTGAAATTAGCAGTCTACTATTTTTCATCATATATTTCTGTTGATTTTAGCAGGATGACTATTATTGTATTTAACAGTTTATTTTTGCTCTTCTAATCTTACTAATATTCAGCAAAAATTGGCAAAAATTTGTCTGCAAAATCACTTTTAAATAAGAAACCTGTAAAAATAGCAGAAGAAGCTACTAATTGGTTTGCTATTTATAAAATTTTATTGTGTGTAACTGTTTTACCAAATTTAAGTGCTTCAAAGACAATTCTCAAAAGTAGATTTTAGAGATACTTACGAGGTCTGTAGAACAGCCTTATACATTTCCTAAAATGGAAGGTATTTTTTTTTTTTAATTCAAACTCATAAAAAATAAGAGACTGCTAGGTACCTCCTCGTCATATTGTGCATAACGTATTTTTCCCAGGCTTAAGGTTTAAATAAAGAAGAAGGAATTTTTCACTTAATATTCGTATGTAGGAGGCGAAAATACTTAAAAGTGTTTTAGAGGAAGTCTGTGCTAAAAAGCCGATATTTGTTGATCGGTGTAATTTTTTGAGGCCCCATTGGATGTTTATTTTGTTATTGCTGCACCCATAAAACAGTCTCAGTTGTGGCCACCGAATTTGTTGCCAATCGAATTCGTGCGGTTACGACAACTATCTTTATATTAAATTATATTTTTCGTCGTGGAAGCCAATATTAGGTTGTCTAATTCAATATTATGTTCCACATAAATATTATTATGTTCCACAAAATTTTATTGAAATTTAAAATTTTTTTTTTGGTGCTACATAAACTCGACTTTAAGGTCATATTTGATTAGGATACCCGTATTTGTAGTTACCTCTTTCGAATATTGAAATTTTTTTAATAAGGGTTATAGATAACACCAATTTTCTTGTATATTCACTAAATAAATGGCTGCTTCTACTGCATAGAATTACTAAACTGATACTAATTTTAAAATTGATTGGAGATACCAAGAATTTGTTAAAAGGATTGCTTTTTAGTTAATTTTCCCTATTTTTAATACCTAGTAAAATATTTTTGGTATAGTATTCAATTATAGGTAACTCCAAATAAAATAACGTCTTGGAAAATTAATTTTAATGGTTTTTATCGAATTGAAACCAATGTTTTTCCTGGGTGTGTTTTCTATATTATGTTATGTATATTTTTAAATTTTGACTTAAATTTTTTATTTTTTTTAACTTAATTAAAATTTAAAAAAAATTAGTTTTTGACTGTTTTAAAATTAATGAAGGGCCGCACGAAATTGGTTGAAGGGCCGCATTTGCCCATGTATGTCATATACAATGGGTGAAAACATATCATCTCAAAACAAAAAAGTGTCATTTTAGGATTTACCATCTCCGATTTCAATGAAATTTACCACAACTGTCACACTTGACAACATGTCATTAAAGCATAAATTTCGGGTCCCGAAATATGGTGTCATGAAAATTGGAAAAAACGGAAAAATTTGACTAAAGTATAATTACAAAATCGAGAAAAACTTTCAAACTATTTAAGACTAAAAATTAATTTCGGTATTATTTATTAGGTTAGAATGTACTCTTTAAAATCGTATGCATATCGCTTTTTTCATGGAAGGGTCAAAGGTCAAATGCCCATATCTCGAAATGCGAATTTTTAAAAATTCTTAAAAAATATATATATGTTTGTAACTGAACCCCTTCTATATTTGTAGAAAAATCAGGGTGGTATCTCGATTCGTGTCTGGGTTATAGTTAAAAGCATTGTCATAGGTATTTTTTAATTTTAACCGACAACATAAATCCATGTTTAAGTAAACAATTAGGCATATGAAACTATATTTTTCACTGTATCTAGTATGTTGAGATGTATGAACGTATGTATAGTTGATCTTTTAATTGCTAAATGAACTTATTTTGTTAGATTTGAGATCAAACAAGTAAATTATTATAGTTTATTTATTTCGCAATCAATATAAGTAGAACATTATCAATTATTAACAATTATTAACCCATAAAGGCGTGGATACTGAGGATGGGTATGTAGCGGGACCAGTGTTGCCACTTTTTGAATAATTATTCAAAAACGGGACTGTTTACACATTCGTTGGATAATTTTTGAATAATGACATTTTTGTGTAGTTTTTGTGTAATTTCACTTTTTACAGAAATTTCCGTAAATTTTTGAAAGTCCCGGAGCTTATTAATAATTTAATAAAAATTAGTCGATATTTAGACGAAACGAGTTTGTCAGTGAAACACTTTCCACAAATCTCGATTTTCTGGTGACTTAATTTTGTAGATTTTTTCAACACTAAACCCTATTTAGAAGAAATCAAAAATGGTGTTGTGCATTTTTTTGTTTTGTTTAAAGCACCGCCTTTTGTTTATTTTATGCGAAAATAATTGTCAAGCTTCTTTTAAAAAATCTCTTGGTTTGCAAGAACATTTAAAAATTCAGCAAAAGAGTGGGAAAGTTTGAGTTTGTAATGATTGTGACTTTCTAAAAAAAAAAAAATTTTTTTTTGCTGCAGTTCTCATGATACTGGGCTTTGGACCAGCAAACATTTTTCTAACGCAGCAAGGTTGAGCAGAATCAGAATATTTTAGAATTCTGTAAATCTAACATGTTTCAGATTTCAACAGAATCGTATGAAATTTTTGAAAAAAATGTTATATGTATTTTTATTTTTTAAAAGAAAATTTGTTGAGCAGTATGTGGCAAAGAAATTTCATGTTAAGGTCTGCCTTGCCTTGTTAACATAAAAATTAAAGAAAACAGGCAAAATTTTACAAATATGGTATTTTAAAATTTTTTCCTGTCTTGCCGACATTTAAAGCTAGAGTTGAACAGTCCTCATGTCATCACACTTTTTTAAATTCAAGCTTTGTACTCAGAGAAAAATTGGTTTAATTTAAATATAAACGGTTAAATTTTGAGGAGTATGGGAGAGAATAATTAGCAAGTAAGTAATATTTTTGCATGCAATGCATCGGAGTGAAGTAGCCTTTGTGAAAAAATAAATACTTTGTTCTGAAAGAAACTTTTAATATGGATAAAATACCATTTTTTTAATATTCAAATCACGCTATTTTAATCCTGAAAAAGATATTGCATTGAAATTCCCTTTTGTTAATAGAATAATGTGTTATACTATTTTTTGAGAACAGGTTTTAACAAAAATGCTAAATTTTAATTTTAAAATGCAAATAACTTTTTCACTTTGTAGATGATAGAAATGGCAAAACTTTGAAGTCGAATGGCATAGCTCCCGCAGTTTTGGCCATCCAAAACTTACAGTGTGAAATTTCATATCAGTCGGTAAGAAATGGCGAAATTCTTCCCAAAATATTTGTATTTTTCTCCACTGTGCCCAGGAGAGTTTATTTTGAAATAATATGAAAAAATATATTTTTTGTGTAATTTCATACGGTTTTGGATAATTTTTGATCTACGGTTGTGTAATTTTTTGTTTTACTGGTGGCAACACTGAGCGGGACTTGAAACTACGTATTCTATCCAACCTGCGTTATTAAAATTTTTTCAATTTTATATAATTATACTAGCGGGCAAGCCCGCTAGATTTAGCGGCATGTCTTAGGCCTAGTTTTTGGGATGTCAGTTACACCGAAAACGAATTTTGTCGTATCGGGCAAGGCCGCTACGTTGTTAGCGTACATTTAAAATGTAATTTGTTTTGTATAGGAATTAGGGTTTGGGGTTCGGGAATTCCCGGGCGGGGAAACTTTTCCCGGGAAAAAAATATATATTCCGGGAAAACGGGAAATTTTAAAAATATTAAATTTTTTAAATTGTTTTTGTTTCGAATAGGATTTTTTAATTTTAGTCATAAAAAGCATTTTAAATACCAAAACAAAAATGTCATTGTTAAAGTCTTTTAAAAGGGAATACATTTATTTGACACACAAATAAAATCTTTGCCAAGTAATTAGGAGCATTTCAAAAATCAATGGCACAATATCAAAAAAATTTTGTCCATACAAATCGCCCCACTCTAATGACCATATATTGTTTAAATTGCGCCAATATGGAGCTTTATATGGTAATATATAACTTAGAGTCATCCATGTACCATTTGATCCGAAAAATGGCCCGCTGAAATTGTATCAGTTGTTTATCAGTTTTTATCTAATTGCATCATTTAAGATCTGACCTGATTAAATTGTGTGTTAATCAGATTAAATTGGATCAGATTTTTGACCTCCCATGTGAAAATCGAAATATATATGAACACACATGATCATACATTGACTTGTATATGATCATGCATGGGCATACATTGTCATATACGTACATGCATAGTTGAATGTACGACCATACATGATCTCATATATTTCCATATATCTTTGGATCCGAAATTTGAGGGTATATGACCGTACATGTTCATATATGACCATATATGCTCACATATGATTCATGTATGCTCACATATGATCATATATGGCCATATACCTCCATATACCCTCAAATTTCGGATCCAATGGTATATGGAAATATATGAGATCATGTATGGTCATACATTGAACTATGCATGTAAGTATATGACAATGTATGTCCATGCATGATCATATACAAGTGAATGTATGATCATGTGTGTTCATATATATTTTGATTTTTACATGGGCTGATACAATTTTATTGGTTTATATCACATCCCGGTGAAAAATGTTCATATACGCTCAAACATGTTTATATATGGTTTATGTATGGGGACATATGAACAAATATGGATTTTTTATGAACATATATGGATTTTATATAAACATATATGGAAGTATATGTGATTCCATATATGGAAAAAATATCATATACAGACATATATGGAAGCATCTGTTATTTCATATATGGAAATGGCACTCATATATGGACAAATATCAAAGTATATGTTATTCAATTTATGCAAAAGGGACTTGTATATGAACATATTTCGAAGAATACATTTTTCCATATATGTAAAAGGAACTCATATTTGGATAAATATGGAATTATATTTAATGCCATGAATAAAAAAAGGAACATATGTATCGCCTAATTTGAATGTCATACATAAATTTATATCTATCGTACAACCTTATAATAAAGGACAGCAACGTTCGCATGTATTCGCATATATTTAATAAATGTATATGTTCATATATGTCCATATATGAACATATACTTAGGTGTTACCTCATTTTTCGGATCCATACATATATGGTTGAACCATAAATGTTCATATATGGACATTTTTCACCGGGATGGTATCAGTTTAGGTCCAAATAGATATATTTGTATACAAAATAATATAGTTATATCCCAATTTTGACCTGATATTAGTTTAAAACTTTGATACAATTGTATAAGGCAAATTTCGGATACAGTTATATTTTATTTATATAAAATTGAACCAACTACGATCAAACCGATAAAATTGTATCAGGTCAAAAACACATAATTTGTTAAACACATAATTTAATCAGGTCAGATCTAAACTGATACATTTAGATAAAAATTGATAAAAATATATCGGGCCATTCTTCGGATGAAACCGTATATATATACAGATATAACTTAATCACATATATATCAAAGTATATGGTACTATATATGGTAGCATATATTATCATATCTGGAACTGTATTAAAAATGTTGTTCATAAGGTACCATATATGAGCATATATTGTTGAAATGGCACCATATATGATAATATATGGTTTAAATGGCACCATATATAGCAATATATTACTTAAATAACACCATATATAAATAAATATGGCACTATATATAGGATCATATATTATCATATCTGGAACTGTATTAAAAATTTTGATCATGAGGTACCATATATGGCCATATATTGTTTAAATGGCACCATATATAATAATATATGGTTTAAATGGCACCATATATGCTAATATATTGCTTAAATAATACCATATATAAATATATATGGCACTATATTTAGTAGCATATATTATCATATCTGCAACTGTATGAAAGATTTTGTTCATGAGGTAGCATATATTGTTTAAATGCCACCATATATGATAATTAGGGCAAGGAATTTCATGCAAATGCATGTTTTTTCTTGATAGTCCAAAACTAATATGGACTAAGTATTTATCCGAATCATCAAATTTAGAACAAAATGGCATCGATTTGTAGTTGCATATTTTTGCATATTTTGTCATAATTGCATGTTTTTGCATATTTTGACTGTAAATGCATATTTGGTGGCTATTTAATGCTTATTTTGCGCTTTTTAATGCACATTTGTGCATATTTTTAATTTTTAGGAGCATTTTTTATTTTGTAAAAAAATATAAAAAAATGATACGTTTTCATATTTTGATTCAATCAAAATAAACATTCTTAAAACTTTACTGACCTATGGGAAATCTTCGAGTTCTGTGTCTGTTTGCAAAATAACTAACTTAAATCATTTTTAAGTTTTAGAGTGCATTATTTTTCCAAAAATAATAGTTTTTAGTGCATATTTCTTATATTTTTAATGCATATATTTCTTTTTTAACCGCATATTTTAGGCGCATATTTTCCATTTTTAAGTGCATGAAATTCCTTGCCCTAATGATAATATATAGTTTAACTGGCACCATATGTAGTTATATATTGTTTAAATGATACCATATATAATTAAATATTCTTAAAATGCCGCCATATATATTAAGATATAGCTCTATATGCAATAAGATCAGCAATGCTATGTACGGTGCCAGAAAAAACAAAAATTTGCAAGGCCAAACAGCCACCGTGGTTTAATTCAGCAATAAAACGTTTAATTGATGTCAGCGATCTAGCTTATAAAAAATGGAAGAAATTTAAAACCCCTGAATTGCAATTTTTGTTTAAATCCGCTAGGAAAAAAGTTGTGGATAACATAAATAAGGCTAAAACAGCGTACTATCAACAGAAATTTTCAACAGCTATGGATAGCAAGAGCAAGTGGAAAGAAATCCGTGAAATTGGTATTGGTAAAAAGAGTGTTTGCATTACAAGTTCTGACGTTGACGTAAATAAACTAAACCACCAATTTGTTGACGTTAAAGTGGCAAGACCAACTGAAAATGAATGTGAAAAAATCCATGTAGTGCCTTTTGAAAAATGTTTTTATTTTAGATGTGTGGATCAAATAGAAGTTCTAAAAAGTATAACATCAATAAAATCAAATGCCGTGGGTTTGGATGGACTTAATCCTAGATTTTTGAAGCTTATCATCGTACGTATTTAATACCATATTAACTAAGTCAATATTCCCCGTTATATGGAAAGAAGCCAAAATAATTCCGATCCCTAAGAACAGCAGTGAATTTAGACCAATTGCCATACTACCTTTTTTGTCCAAGGTAATGGAAAATCTAATGAAAAGCCAAATGTATAAATATTTACAGGAGCATAATTTTCTAACAGAAAAACAGTCTGGTTTTAGACAGGGAAGAAGTTGCATCACGTGTTGATCGATGTGGTTGAAGAAATTAGGTCAAAACTGGATAATGATATGGTATCTTTTCTTGTGCTGTTAGATCACAGCAAAGCTTTTGATACATTTGATCACTCAATTCTGCTGACCAAACTCCAAAAGCTTTTTAATTTTTCTAATTCGGCTAAAAAACTTATTTCGTCATACCTTTTAAACCGTAAACAAGTTGTTTTTTTAAATGGCTTGACTTCCACTGCAGTTCATGTTGATAGAGGGGTACCACAGGGGTCCTTTCTTGGTCCATTGCTTTTTTGTATGTACATTAATGATCTTCCTGAAGCTGTAAGTTACTGTGATATACAAATGTATGCGGATGATGTACAGTTGTACTTAAGCACCAAAATGGAAAATGTACGTTATTGTATTGAACGCATCAACAATGATTTAAATAAAATTCACAATTGGGCAAGTCTAAATGGTTTGTGCATAAAACCAACGAAATCAAAATGTATCTTTATATCAAGAAATAATAAAAAAAAAAGACTTGATAATAACGTCTCTGTGCTAATAAATAACACTACAATCGATTTTGTTCCATCATCATCAAATCTAAGAATAACGTTTAATGCCGAGCTTTCTTGGAAAAATCACATAAAAATTTCGGCTGGAAAAGTTCATGGGATGTTGAGAAACCTGTGGGCTGTTAAAGCGTCGACGCCATTTAAAATACTTATGCTCCTGGCAAAAACCTATCTAATACCTGTTTTGCTGTATGGATGTGAAATATTTGCAAATTGTGACACCACTGATTACGATCGACTTCGACTCACATATAATAATATATCCAGATATGTATTTAATCGCAGTAGAAGGGATAATATATCATCGTTCACATATCAGTTGCATAATGTTTGTTTTAAAGACTTACTAAAGTATAAAAGCCTTTTGATGATGCATAAGCTTATATATTCAAAGGAACCTGAATATCTCTATAGAAGAATTACTTTTGCCAAATCTCCACGTGGAAGAGGCCTGATCTCACAAAAATATAAATACGTTTAATCTACAAGACAATTTTTTAATTACACAATCGGTCTTTGGAATGACTTACCATCAAATATTCAATTGGTTAGCAACACAATACGCTTTAAAATGGAACTATTAAATTTGTTTAAAATGAATTAAATGTTTTTCAATTTTATAATGTTTATTTTAATTTATATGTATGTTTGTGCAATTTAAATTTCACTATGTTATTTTTAAGTTTTTTAATTTATAATTAATATCAATTTATAAATTGTATTTGAATTTGACAAAACATTTACTTGAAAGTTTTACGTGCTATCACTGTAATTTATAAGATTTATTCTTGTTGTGATAGTTTGAATCAATAAACTAAACTAATATATAATCATATATACCATATCTAATATTATAAAGGCCGATATCTAATTAGATGAAATTATATATGGCATAATATAAGGAACAATTTTGGAAAAAGACGTCATATATAATTATATATGGATATACATAACGACATGTCTAATTATATATTGTAATATATGCCACATATGATTATATATAATTTTTTTTACTCGGGAATTTAAAATAAGAGCTAAAAGAAGCAAATTGTAAAAAAATAAAGTTAAAAATAAATGAATGAGTAAAATAAATTAAAAAAATATTTTTAAAAATATGCCGCGAATTTTGTTTTTTATTTAGGTATCGGTCAAGTTTTTTAAAAGCAACAGTGAAAGTAACGGATCGGAAAAAACTTAGAAAATTAATTCATGCGGGATAGGTCCATGAAGGGAAATTGACCACACATTCCCCGTAGGGTGTCAATTATAAGTTTGGTACTCCTTTTGGTTCCTGAGGTCTTTACAAAAGTGTGAGAAATTCTAGATCATAATACATAGTATTTTTAATTTCACAATTTTCTTGAGCGTAAGGTTTGATTTTTCTTATAAAAAGTTTTTTATTATTTTCGATATTTCGCTACTCCATTGTGTAGCATCTTCAGGAAATAAGAAATTAACAAATTATGAACAATTTGAAAGTTTGAAAAAATTGAAAAATATTTGTCAAATATATAAATATTTGTCAAATAATAAAAAACTTTTTATAAGAAAAATCAAACCTTACGCTCAAGAAAATTGTGAAATTAAAAACATAAAAAGAAGGTTAAATAAAAGACAAAAAATATACATAGTATTTATTAAAAAAAAAAGAAAGTTGAGTTTTCAGCATTTGTATGAAAAACTAAGGAGCCAATAATATTACCATTTTTACCAGATTTGGCAAAGACAAATATAAAGTATTGAGAAATAACATACATATGTTTTTCAGAAATTTTAAAAAATCCATTTTTCGATATATGTCGATTTAAATCGCGGATTTCATTAAATTCAATTTGAAAATTCTGAAAAATTTATTATTTATAGTACTTAAATAACGATTACACATCCTTTAAAATTATACCACAATAACTTCCGCGACTTAAGCCTTCAAAAGATGTAGACAATTTGGGTAAGTCAAAATTTGGATTAGATTGGTTGGTTTTGAATATATATACCAAGGACCGGAAACTTTTTATTTTTTGTTTTGATCAAATATAATTATCGTAAAAATATTAAAATAAAAATTCAAACGTACAGAAAAATAAAAAGAAAAAAATATTTATTTAAAAATACCCTCATGATGAAAATAAGAAACTTTTTGTGTTTTAATTTTCTTTCCAAAAAAAAATAAATAGATGGAAAAAAAGAAACTTTTTTTGTGTTGTTATAAAAAAAAAAAGAAAAATGGTTTCAACAATTTCAAAAAAAAAAAATATATATAAATATATTTTTTTTAGTTTTCTTTTGCTGTAAATATTTGGCATAAAATGTGTTTTTGCAAATCTTTTTTCCGTGACTTTTTTTCGCTATTTGTTTTTTGCAACTAGCCACAGAACTTTGTTCTATGGGTATTATAGTCTCTTGAATACATATTTAACAAAACCGCACCTAAAAAATTGCAAAATACGGCTCAAATTAAAGGAAATTTTCTCCCGATTTCAAAAATACATTTGGTTTCATGATCCATAAAGTGTGGCTCCAACTAGATCCATTTAAGACCCCCGGGAGTCTAAAATAGCCACTTAATGTACTTATTATAAAGTATGGGTACTCAAATAAACGGAAATTTTCTTAAGAATTCAAGCATGACCGCAACGTACCAAAAAATGAAAATTTTTTTGAAAAAATCGCGCCATGTCCCACAATATACAAAAAACCCCAAAACATTCATAAAATTTTAATACTTTCCAAAAAAAAACACCAATTTTTACCAAAATAAAGCTTATGTACGCTACATATGTATGTACCAAAAAAATTTCCCCTGCGGCGCTGTGTCCCACAATACACAATAAACCGCCCCCCCCCCCCAAACATTCAATAAATTTAAATTTTTTACAAAAAAAAACACCATTTTTCACCAAACTTTACCAATCTATGTACGTTATGTACCAAAAACTGAAAATTTTTTTGAAAAAATCGCCTGCGACGCTGTGTCCCATAATATACAAAAGACCCCCTAAAATTCATAAAATTTCCACCTTTTCCTAAAAAAATTCCACACTTTTATCACCAAAAAATTTACGTACACAGCATTTTTTAACACCTAAATTGACAAAAATGCACCTAGCCCGAATTCTATTTAATCGTGAAAAAATTTCCTTTAAATTTTCTTTTTTAATTCCAGAAGGGGTCATATTTTTTTTTTTTTTGTGGGGTGCCCCATAAAGTGTTCTTTTGCCAATTTTTTTTCTGTCAACTTTTCTTTACGAAAAAAACTACAAAGGAATATGATTATGGAAAGTTTCCTAAAGAAATTTTGGGATATTTTTTGTTTGAGAATTTTTTTATGAAAATTATATCAAACTATAAAAAAAATCTTTTTAGGAATTAACTTTAATTAAAAATGAATTGTGATATTGTTTTTCGTAAGGCCATTTTTTTATAGAAGGTTATATACATAGTTGTAAAAATCAAAGATTCTATATTTAGGGCAAACGCTTCAAAAACTACATTTTTACAGGAACCTTAGAAACTTTTTTCTCTTTCCCCTTGAAAAAACTTCACTCGATCTTCAACTTTAAAGGCCTCAAATGGTTCTTTAAATTGTGAAATAAAACATTTTTTATTACAACAAACACTAAATGTCAAGTTTTCACCAGATAAATAATAGTCTTATATATTAAATTTGCTGAAAAACAAATGATACACAATTTTCATATGAAACACTATGGTGAAAAACATTTTGTTTATATGTAAAATCGTAACAAATTCCTGAGCTTCATGTAAGAAATTTTGAAAAATTGGTTAAGGAAACGTTTTCGCAAATCAATTTTTTTAGGTAGCGACTCTTATTTTGCAGACCTTAGAATTGTTTCTCTTTTAAAACTATCGTATGTATACTGAAACTTCAAAATATAATCATATTTTTTTATGAGTTCTAAAATTACACACTAGCAAAAACTTTAATTTCTCTGAATGTATTTCCTGAAGTTAATAGTATTTGTGTAACCCCTTATTTTTAAGAATTAAGTAAGCAGTCGGATAACCACTTATAATTAAAATTTTTGTAAGCATGTTTGTAACCACTTATTATTCAGAATCTCATAACTACTTACTTCTCATTTTTTCGTAAGCGAGCGGGTAAGCGTGACTACTTATAAAAACGACCACGCCAAACAAAAATAATGAGTTTAGACGCCAAAAAATAAGTTGTGCGGAGCTATGCATTTCTACTATATAACCCCTTTTTTGGTAATGAAATATTTTGCTGGGTACTGAGTATAACATTCAGCCTCTAAAGTATCAGATCGGTCCAAAAAGCATATCAATAGAAATATTAAAACCTCTTTCATAGGAAACAAATTAAAAAAATTTTTTTAACCCATTTTGAGATAATTTATGCCCGATTACTGAATGTTCAGTAAGCTACTAACTGGGAATTTAACTGACACATTTGTTGTTGTTTCTCATATAAAATATGAATTTAACTGTTGGCTAAATTTTAACTGGACATTCAGTAATCGGGCCTTAGTATACTAAATTTTAAATAGTATTTTTTAACTCAAAATCGTTATATTAAAGCTAAAAAAGCAAACTTCCATTTAAGGTATGATTTGACCCATTAACCCCTTAAACCCTAAGGATTTTAAGGTAGTAACAAACGAGGGATAAACTTAATCTACTAACATATTGATTGTGGTTTCAAAAATTTTCAAAAGTACACACAGAAAAAAAAAACAGGTGGAACTTTATCTAAGTGCTATGTAATTATACAACTACATAAGTTCGAAGTAAGTTTTACAATTTTCTAGCAAAATATATGTAATTTTTCGGATATTTTCCGCTACACATGTATATATTTTGCAAGGATATAACTTTGTAAAACTAACTTGAAAATTATGTAGTTGTATAATTACATAGCTCTTAGGTAATATTCCCCCTGTTTTTTTTCTGTGTGTAGGAGTTGCCTTTTAAATTGTGCTTTGAATTACCTTAGCTTTTCCGAAATCATAATAACAACGAACGAAGAAACAATAAACATAATTTTTTTGCATTTTAATGGGAAAAAATTCATAAAAGATACCTAATTTGCTATCTTGCAATTTCAATCGTTTTGAAGATATCATTTTAATCATTTTATGCCTACATGAAGCAGAACAGTTGTCAAAGATAACTATATCATCAAAACGATTGAAGTAAAAACGTAACATGAAGCAAGACTGTCTTTGAAATGGTATCTTCAAATCATTATCTTCATAGCGGATTAGGGCCCAGAGTTTAGGACAACGAAATTATCGAAATCGATTGCCAAATTAATTTGAATTGTCTTGGCAAAAATGTTTAAATTGATTTGACAGTCACGGGGTTACCGGGTTGTAAAAATGTGAAGAAATCTCGATGTCAGTTGCTATCAATAAGGTCGACATATACGACTTAAATATTCACCACAGAAATAGTTATTAAAACTAAAAATATAAAATACAAAAATAAAATTTAAAAACACTTTTTATAATGCCCTTTGCGGGCCTTTTTATATATATTTTTTTTTAATTTTACGTGGAAGTAAAAAGGATAGATTTTATATTTTATGAGAATAAAATATATAGAATAAAATATCAAATAAAAGTTTAACTGTAAAAATCAGAAAAGTAAATATAACGCAAGTTTTTCTCAATTAAAATTGAATTTTATAAACTGCAGTTAAACACTTTGATCTATACAAATTTGTGTTGCTGACTAACTAATCTTATTCCCATCTTAATTCAAAGTGTATTGTCACTTTTAAAATAATTATCTTCAAACAGGATGGTTTTAAAATCTTTTAAATTATTTTACTATGAACATATTTTTATGCAATTTTGCTCCAAAGTTTAATATCGATGGCTGAGTGAAGACAGACACTAACTTAATTCCTAATTTTTATGGAAGAGAAGGCAATACAAATCTAAAAACCTTCGATATAGAGTTTTCTGAATGAATTTTTTTATTAATACAAAAACAATAAAATAAAAAGTATAATCAAAGTTTTTCGGATTTTATTTTCCTCTAAGGGCATTTCTTTTAACTTTTACATTCATGTTTGTTGGGTAATATGAAGTTTACAAAGGTATATTGAAATAAAATAAAAACAATGTGTGTTATAAAAAAAATGTTTACGAAACTATGTATATGTATCATTACGGTGATGAACTTCTAAACCAAAGGACGTTGGTTCGAATCTTGGCTGGTGTTGGAACAAAACAAAATTGCTTTGAATTTAAATTAAATTAAATTAAAGAGAAATAAAAAAATAAACAAAGAGAAAGGTAAAAAAAGAAAAGAAAAATGTTTTTTTTTTCGTTTTATTAATCATATTTTTCTTCGAAAAATATTCGTTGTTTCGATGAAATATCGAATCTTTAAATCAACAATTTTTCCGATCTATATCACTTTGCACGCCACATAGAAAAATACCCTCATTCTTGGTATTATATCGAACTCGATATCGAAGAAATTTTACGAGAAAATGATTCAGTTTCGATACAAGCTCGACTCAATTTGCATACTGGGCGTTCTATTCTGAAATGTTGTATTTTTTCAATTTAAATTCTAACAACTCTGTTTTTTGTTAGGACGATACAAAGATACAACAAATAGCACACCACTTGTGAACCACCTTAATGTAATTCCAAAATCTGTGTTTATCATACACAGTTGAATAGAACCAGCTTAGATACTTTAAGAATTAAGGTCCAAAGCAAAACAAAGTAATAATAACCCAGTGTAGAAACGGTAATGACATATTCATTATTTTTGTCAGTACTGATAAGCACATAGGTAACGATATATTTTTTGATTTTTCGTATGCTGGTGTGTAAGGACAACTCATTATTTTTCGCGACATCGCCATATAAAGGTAATAAGAAATGTATAACAAAAGTAACTAGTTACCATTACCAAGTATGTAGTTACATAACCACATATCTGGTAATGATTTTCTACACTGGGAACAAAAGGATAAAAATAGCATTGTTAGATTTCGTTGATGTTAGTCTAAGTTGTTTACATATTCGATTTGCTTTCAACTTTCACATAAGTAGTAGATTATCAATATTTAACCCATCAAGGCAAATGACACTGATGATGGCTTTGTAGCGAAAGCCGAAAATACCTATTCTGTCTTGATGGCCTTATCGAATTCTTTCAAATTTTTTATTCTTTGTAAATTACTTGTGAAAATTGTATCATCTTTCTTTAATTCGATAAATAATTTAAACAGAAACTGATACTAAGTTATGATCTAAAATCAAACTAAAAAACATTCATTTAGAAAAATATATTTTAATAATTAGGAGGATTTCTTATACGATAATGTTGCCATAATTAAACGAGTTCTTTAAAATAAATATTCAGGAAATCTAAGTGGTTTTCTATGGAAGAGTCCTCACGATTCGAGTAATATGAGTTCTTTGAATGTTAGGATGAATTTCTCAAAATCTAAAAGTTATAGTAATAAATTTCTGTTAGAATCTTAAAATTTTTTAAAGAAATTTTAGAGATTTTACTATGAAACAGTCCTCAGAATAAACAGTCCCCGAAATGTTTTTCATAAAAGTAAATCCCTATAATCTTAAAATTACACATATTGTAAGATACAATTCGGCAAATACTCTCAAAATATATATGGGTGAAAACAAAAAATGTGATAAGTTTTTGGGCCAAATTTGTGAGAAGCAAAAAGTGTTAATCTGGCATGTGATGAAAATCGATCGGTTTCAAATCGATCATTTTTGAAATTTCAATCCTCAACATTTCCACAAGCAAAAGAATTTTCTTCAATTTATTAGTTTTTCGTATTTGGGTTTTCAACATGCTATTCAATAATATACAATTTGTGTTTATCAAATTGGCGTTACGCAAATAAAAATACAATTCATTCCGCGAAAAAAAATTGTATCTTTTTTTAATTTTGTATTTTTGATCCTTTTAAATGCTTTTTAAAAATATAATTTTTTTTAAATCCAATCAGCGGTTGCGAAGCTACAAAATAATATATTAAAAACATAACATTTCGCGATTAAAAAATTCTTAAATTGTGTGAAACAAATTTAATTTGTCAAACTAATGTCAGTAATGGCTCGAAATATCAATTCCAAACCAATGAAACGGAAAATCAATAATTTTTCGCACCAGGAGGTTAAGGTAAAAAACTGATAACTTTTTTTGATTTGACGCAAAATTATTAGTTGAATCATCTTTTGACGCATAAATATTAGTTGAGTCACCTCTGTTTATGGTTATTTAAATATATTTTAAACATTTACCTACATTTTTTGAATGCAATCTGATGCAAACAATTTTGGTTACGGAGTTTACATTTGGTTACTTTTTTCGTTTTCTTTCAGAAACGCTTAGTGATAATTTTTTTTCCGAAACAAAATCGTATGATGCCTACAAGGTGGATCCAAATATGACATTGTTTTTCCTATTTGATAAATAGTTTGGTGTAAAAATTAGGAACGGAGTTTACAAATTTTTTAAAATCTTGTTAAAGACATCCTTTTTCATCTCGAGAATATTAGATGCTGCAGAAAAATTTCAAGTCTGTTATACCAGATGATTATCTACAGTCCAACGATCACTTTAGTATAAATAACATTATACTTTTCGCAATGTAATTAATAGATAACTCCAAAATTCTGGTGTATGCATTTTTATCAAAAATTATAACGAAAAGTCGTTACAGAGTTGAAGTCGTGTTAGCAAGGATATACGAAAAAGTTTATAAAATGTATTAATTTTTATGAAAAACGTCACTTTTCCTCTCCATAAAAATTCTTCAAGTTAGTGTTTAGCTTCATTGGTTATTAAAATATAAGATATTAAAGTTAAAAAACCTTATGAGTTACTGGTTACGGAGTTTACATTTGGCCTATGAAATTAGTCACAAAATTTATGTATTAACCAAAAATTGGTCAGATTGTTATAAATTTTGTAAAACAGGTGGCAATGCGTTGATATATATCGCAATATAAGTATAACTCAAGTTTAATCCATTCATTAGAAATAAGCTGGTTACACAGTTTTTATCACATTTTCTGATATCACCCATATATTGAGATAAATACACAGAGGGAATTTTGCTGGACGAGTTTTTATGGAATTTTTCAGTAAACCAACGAAGTTTTCTTCACAAAGTAAATGAAAAATTTCTTAAATTTGATGAAAAAGTTTTATATATTTTATGAATCCCTATTTAATAAAACTTCTTCATTGAGTGGATGAAACTTTTAATAAATAAAATCAAATTGTTCACATCATTTTTGAAAAATTCTTTAATTCAATCAAAAGTTTTAATGGAATAGTTCAAATGCAACATCATTGGTTTTATGCAAAAATTCATTAATATCATGCATATGATACTTTTAGTGTAGTGTTGTCTTTCAAAAAATGATAGATGACAAATAAAAGGTGGTGAGAGATGAAGAGCTCTCAATATATATATAATATATATGTATGCACAGCGCATGCTGCGGGGACATTTTTCCGATCTAGAGTTTAGTCTGGAGACATCTGGTTAGTTTGGCTACTGTCCTCAAACTCTTTCTAGGTCTAGCAAATAGTATGAAAACATTTTTGTCTAATATAATACATAGTTTGGGGACATAGCCAAAAATGTACCCAAACTATGATGTATATTAGCCAAAAATATCTTCGTACTATATGCTCGACCTAGGAAGAGTTTGGGGACAGTCCCCAAACTAACCAAATGTCTCCAGACTAAATATTAGATTGAAAAAATGTCCCCGGAGTATGCGCTGTGCAGACATATATACATATATTAAAATAAAATCATAATTTAAGTTTTTTAAATCCATCCAATAAAAGGATATTTTGATAATCAGAACTAATAACGACTTTTGTGTTAAATATAACTCAGGTATGTAAGAAATTTTGTTTAAAAATATTTTATTTAAGTGAAATTTTAGAACAAATTAATTCTTAGTTCTGGCACAGAATCGTTTTGGAACAAAACTACACTGAAAATATTATTACAGTAACTGACTGTAGTTTATTTAAAAACTTATTCGTAGATTTATTATTAAATGATTATTCAGTTAAAATACAAAGAAATATATTTTTAACTGTTTTTGACGTTTATTTAAAAAATAAATTAGATATAAATACGGATTTTCTGTTACAGTTAATATTTTCATTTAAAATGTTTTGTTAAAAAAAGAATTCCTTTTCGATTTCTAGGTCAGTTAAAAAAATGAAATAAACTAAATATTATTTATTCTTATGGTTTTGTATTTAATTTTTTGAAATTTAAAAAAACCAAATAAATGAAAAATCATTATCTTTTTAAGGATTTTGTAGTTTATTTATTAACATTTAAAAATAAATGAAAAGTTCTTTTGATTTAAATGAAAAGTTAGTAGACCGGTTTTCAAGTGATTTTTCATTTATTTTAAATTAAATTTTCAGTTAATTTAAACTAAAAACTATTTTGAGTGTACAAAAGGGTTTCGTTACTTCCGTCAAATTACTCAATTTCTGTCTAAGTCGAATTTTTCACACTAACATGAATTATTTCACACTAAGGCAATCAATACGAAGGTGGGCACAATATTCTCAGTGGAACAATAAGTTGGCAAAAATGGGTTGACAAGTGGTTAATTATAAATGTTTCGGCTGATATAGCAACCCTATTGATTTTACATGACGTATGAATAATAAACAAAATTTTTAATTCCCTCCCCCCCCCCCCAAATGAAAGCTGGAACCGCCACTGATTATGGAACAAGCAAATAGACAGTTTTTTGATACAATTTTTGTGATGACAGATATTTGCTGTTCAAACAGTCATACAGTGAAGGAATATTTAAAATTGTTTAATAACTTTGTTTATATTGATTGTTGTGACATTTTTGATACCACTCCGTCGACTGTCAGAAAGTCATCTTTTGCATGTATGTATGCATGTGAAATTAGAGTGGTCCAAAAAAACATGAAAGTTGAAATTCTTCATCTCCACATTGTTGCCCTTATTCCTTAATATCTAAAAACTCTCTGTGCCAAGTTTCAGCAAAATCCGCTTTTATTTAGAGGTCGCAGAAAAAATTATCTTTTAATAATTACTAATTTGTAATTTCTACAAAAAGTAGGTTAACTTTGAATACTTTCTTAAGCTATACGCTACACCTTAACAAAATTTTTAGTCTAGTATTAACTAATGTGTACGAAAGGGATATGAAATCAACACTTAAAAAAATTTTTTATAACTTTTATCCAAAAAAATACATATTTTAGTTCAAATTATGAAATTTTCTTAAAAGATGTAAGTAAAAATCCTACTTGTTTATGCCTTACATGAACAAATTTCACAAATCTGATCTTAATTTTTATAAAGATTTTGAATCTGCAATCGAAATATGGAAAAAAATTAGTGGTTCTTGAATTATTCGCGGTTTTTTGAAAATTCACATAAACTCAGTTTTTTAATTTATTATCCTAACTACCGGGAAACAATGTCATCCAATAATCCAACTTGTTATACCTTTGCAATCTACTTATCAAGGAGTTTCGTTATGAGACTTATTTTAATTTTAAAAGTATAACAGATATCCTTGCAAATTAAGTTAAAATTAAATATAAGAAAATCTCCTTATGAAAGTTGAATATTTTTTGTAAAAAATTCTTAAATTTCGCGAAATTCGCAACTCAGATTTTAATTTGGGTTTCATATTCGTAATGTGCGCTTAAAAATATATTAGATTCGATATGTCGCGATTATAATAATTATATTTATTTTTCACATTTTTTATTTAATTTATGATAATATAACAAGAATATCTGTGAAACTTCAAGTGCGATCTCTGACATCTAAACAAAACTTTTTTTGAAGATCTTTTTTGGCAAAACACATTTGTTTTCATAATGGCATATTGTAGGATTGTGGAGCTCGCGAATTACAATTGTTTTTTTTTTGGACTACCTTAATATGATATGCATGCAATCATTCAAAAACTTCAGCATATTAAATTTAACATTGTCTTACTTGACATTTGGTTCGCAGTGTCCAGGCATCTCGTTCATCGACCGAAGTTTTAAATCATTATAGCCATGTCATTGTGTACACAGCCAATCTCATAACCGGATCTAAAATACGGACATCGAAACTAACAGACAGGTATACTGTCAGGTATAGAAACCAGCTTACAATGATGTATAAGGCGCCGATACTAAACTGTCAAGATCGGTCAGCATTTACTGAAACAGAATACAAAAATGACAATAACACTTGTGGCCGAATAATCATTTTATACGTAGCTGTTTAACATTTCATATTTATGCTTGCAGTATGGTAAAATACACATAATTATCAATCAAATATTGTATAGGATATTTATAAATGTGTACACAATCCTTGATTGTATCAAACAAGTTATATACAAAAAAAAAAAACCAAACCAAATATAATTATATATAAATACAGGGATGACAAAATAGCGTTTGTCGACTGCTCAAATATAAATTTGCCTACATAAGGGAAAATTTAAAACAATCTGCATTTTATCTGATATATTAAGTCCGGAATGTATATCAAATATATTCAGGACTTAATATGTGCAGCGATTCTTTACAGAATTATCAAGGGGGGGGGGGGGGGCTATAAGGGCTAAAACTGCCCCTTGAGGCCCAAAAAAAATAATTTTTTTTTGGCAAATAATGCTATAAGGGACAACACGATTAATTTTTTAAACAGACATTTTAAAATTTCACATTAAACAAGCATTTTAAATGTTGGGATTTTGTGTAGATTCAAAGAGCTTAATTTTATAGAATTATTATTGAAACTGTTAACGATTCATTTTACTTAAGAATAAATATTTAGGGCCAGTTTTATTGTCAAAACAAAGATCGATCTCAAACGAAATTACTTATGAAAACAATCGTGCTTAGTTCTGACTATAGAACTGGCCGTTATATTTGAAATTAAAACAAGTTTTTTTTGTTTTTAAATTTAAGTGTACTACTATTAAAATCTCTTAAATGAACTTCTTGATTAATTTTTTAAATTTCATTGTCTTAGGATCACTATCTCAATCATAAGTAATGCTCAGAAACACCTTAAAATATCGGAAAAAATGTCACGTAAGTATTTGGTTTTATTTAAGTGTTTACTACACTGAGATAATTATCTGCATGATATTAATGAATTTTTGCATAAAAATAACGAAGTTGCACTGGAACTCGTCCATTGAAACTTTTTATTGAATTAATGGAATTTTTCATAAAATGTTGTAAAAAATTTCATTTCATTTATTAAAACTTTTATACACTAAATGAAAAAGTTTCATTAAAACTAGTTTCATAAAGTATATGAAGCTTTTTCATCATATTTATGAAATATTTCATTTACTTTGTGAAGAAAACTTCATTAGTTTACTGAAAATGTTCATTAAACCTCGTCCAGAAAAATTCTCTCTGATTTTTTGATATGAAAATTCTCATATTCTAAATTTTTTGAATCTTTGCCGTAGAAAAATTTTACATTTAAAATACAAATTTGTTAATTCTAAGACATTAAAAAAATATCAGATTTGGGGACATATTTTGATAAAAAAAAATTACACACCTTAGCAAAAATTGACACATTTCAAATATTTTTAATGCTTTTTCGTATTATTTCAAAGAAATTGCAGACAAATTGAATATCAATTGCATATTTTCTAGTGTTTTAAAAGTTTTTTTATCCGAAATAAACTGATATTTTCAAAAACGTTTAGTTTTTGATTAAAAATTTGTATTGAATTTGACAAGTAAATAAAAGGAGGTTTTAAAAACTAATATTTTTTGGTTAATTGTAAATGTAGCATTAAAAATATGTTAATTTTGATTTAATACACAAATAAAAAAATATTTAAATTGAAAAAAATCATAACTTTTAACCTACACTGTGAGAATTATCTGCAGGATATTAATGAGTTTTTGCATTAAACCGATGAAGTTTCATTGGAATTTGTCCATTGAATTAATAGAATTTTTAACAAAATGATGTGAAAATTTTCGTTTTATTTATTAAAAGTATCATACACTCAATGAAAAAGATTCATAAAATTTATGAAGGTTTTTCATCAATTCTAAGAAATTTTTAATTTTTTATGTAAAGAAAACTTCATAAGTTTAATCGAATATCTCATTAAAATTCGACGAGCAGGATTCTCTCTGTTGCTAAATTATTTTGCTAAAATAATACGTTTTATAATACAAAAGTAAGAGGTTACATATCTTAACTTCTTCTTACAAAACTCATTACCGGGTAATATTTAGTAGGAGGTTTTGTTGTGACTTGAGTTTATTGCGTCGTTTGCCGCAGAGCTCTATCACATATCCGAATTTCATTAGGGGTGGAAGGAACCCATCGGGATAGTTTCCTCATTAGAGTTTAATCACACCTGTGCCGATTGTCGACCGACGACAGTAAAAGTCATCGCGATTAATTTAAATTCAGCGACAGTCGACCGTCGACATTTGTTGACGTTTAGAAAACAAGGAAATCAATACAAGAATATGTTTGTATTTGTTTCGCCACAATTCTTCATCAATTCAATTGATTTTGCATTAATTCTTGTTGTTTTACATTTTATTGTATTTAAATTTGCTTTTTTGCGGTAAATTATGTATTTTTATTTTTAATTATATTTCTTATGTCAAAAAAAATAAATTTTTATAAACAAAGTACGAATTTTTGCAACACTAATACGAATTTCTGCAGCCCTATTCCCTTAATTAGTTAAAAATATGGCAACTATATGACAAATATTTTGAGTGTATGTATTAGTGTGTCGTCACGAAAATAGAATAGATTCTATTACGACGACAAATCGCCGGACGACATGGCGACATTTTGCTTCCAATGCAAAATATATGAAAAGGCACATGTCGTTGTCGACTCAGTTCTAATTAATGTTTTACTTTGAAAGTTGCAATATTGATAAACATAATATTTGAATTAAATACGAAGCGTTAATGTTTTTAAGTCTTATTTCAAACAAACGAGATTCTTAAATTTTTTTTCGTATGTTTGTTTTTTTTTTTTTTATAAAGAGAAGCAACACTCAGGAAATTCTTCCTATTAATTAACGTGTTGCTTCCTTTGGAAAGCGGATAGAGAGGAAATGAAAGGTGGTGGAAGATGAAGGGCTTCAAATATGGCAACATTGTAATTGCGCGAGATGTTGAATTTTTAGAACAGTTGTTGCGCGCCATCTGATGGTGAGTTGGCGAACTTTGTTGAAGCTTTTTAGTTCATAGCCCTGTTATATTATTTTACTTCGGTGGGGTTAAGTGCTATGGAACACCGAAGGAGGACGCTGCGATATGTATGAGGGATAGAAAAAACTCATACATCGAACCCGCAAACTCACGTGTAACAGTCCAACGCGCTAACCATTAAATCACAGCGCCCACATACGATGTATAAAGGTACGATAGTCAAAAAATTCTCAGTGGAACAATAAGTGATCTAGAATGGGTAAACATTAGACCACCCATGAAATGTATGAGATTTTCAAAACTGCTTTTTTTGTTCGCTCCACCGGCAGTTTCCGATAGATTGGGCATAAAAAATAATATGTGTACAAAAATTGGATCTCTCGGGGTCATACAGGCCAATCAGTTTGAACTTTTGACCCTAAAAATTACCTAAAAACACTTCAAAGCTTTTTTGTGCCACAACTTCTAAATTTGACGTTTTTTGAAAATACACTATAGAGGTATTTTTATCTAGAATAAGAAGACAAACACTTCCTTCATACCATACTTCTATCTAAGTATGATGTATAGTGAAGTTTCCAGGGGAAAAAGTCAAAATTTGTGTGAACACTTCATTTTAAACGACCCTCGTTAAAATTTTGACAGAGACAGTTAAGATTGGTTTCCATTATTTTGTGTAGTAATACATCTAGTTTTCATAAAGTAATTACATTTTTAACAAATATCGGTTATTCCATGAAAAATTTACCAAAATTTGACTTTGAAGTATCGCTTTATTATACATATATGTTGTACGGAAACCCTTAGTAACATGATTTGGATACGCTAGAAACCCTAATTTGCATAAGCGAAAAATGGGAGAGGTGGGGTGGGGACAAATGGCTCCTCATCGGGATCAAAGGTTGTTAAAAATCCACAAAAAGCCCCACAACTTCCCCGGAGTCGACCCTAGAGCGGTAAAATGTATGACCGACCCCCATTGATTTGTCTTTTTCAGCATTTTTTCCGAACATATCTATCCCCTATCTCCACTCTGTAAGAGGGCTCCCATACAAATTACATTTTTATAAAATTTACTCTCACCGCTTTTACTGTCCTAAGGGTGACCCTAGAGAAGTCAAATATATGACTGACCCCCAATATTTTTGTATTTTCAACATTTTCTGGGAACATATCTATCCTCTATCTTTAATCCTTAAGGCGTTCACCATACAACTTTTTATTTTTTATAATTTTTTTTATGAAATCAACTCTTATCGGTCCCATGGTGCCTCCTAGAGGGGTGGAATGTAAGATCGACCCCCATTAATTCATCCCTCAAACATTTTTTCCGAACATACCTAGCCCCTATCTCTAATCCGTAAGAGGGCTCGCATACAAATATGACATTTTTATAAAATTTCCTCCCACCGCTCTAACTGCCCCAAGGGTGTTCCTAGAGGAGTCAAATGTAAGACTGACCCCCAATATTTTTTGAAGCACTATATTTTCTCGGAATATATCTATCCTCTATCTTCAACCCTTAAAGCGGTCCCCATACAAATTTTTTATTTTTTTATAATTTTTTTTTTTATGAAATCAGCTCCTACCGCCCCATGTAGCCTCCTAGTATGTAAGACCGATCCCCATTAATTTTTCCTTCCAATATTGTTTCCGGACATACCTACCCTCTGTCTCCACTCTCTATGGACGCTGCCATACAAAAATTACATTTTTTTAAATTTGCTCCCACCGCTCTAACTGTCCCAAGGGTGCCCCTAGAGGAGTGAAATGTATAACTGACCTCCAATATTTTTTCAACCCTAACATTTTTTCGGAACATATCTACCCTTTATTTTCAACCCTTAAGGTGGTCCCCACACAAATTTTTTAGTTTTTATAAATTTTTTTATGAAATCGAGAATTTTTTTGTCAGGACTTGCTAAAGTGTCACGCCAGCGCTTTTCCGTTTGCATTTTTCTGGCTGGGTATTTACTCCATTGATAAACCAAGAAATATAGGGAATTAATCGAATATGCTACTCTATAGCACTACATTTGCATGTGCACAACGTATAATAAATAGGTACTTAAGTTCGATTTTGGTCTCTCTTTCGTGGAATAAGAGATCTATGTTGCAAATGTAATTGGTTTTTAAAAACAACATACTCTTACTCTACAAAAAAATGATAACCGATCTCAACTGTCTCTGTCCAGATTTTAACGAGGGCCGTTTAAAATGAAGTCTTAACGCAAATTTTTATTTTATCCGCTTAAAACGCCACGAGAAGTAATACTTAGACCAAAGATTATTATGAAGAGAGTGTTTCTCCTCTCATTCCGCATAAAAACACTTATATGGTATTTTTAAGGTAATTTTTGGGTCAAAAGTCCAAACTGGCTGGCCTATATGCGCCCAAGAGATTTAATTTTTGTACACATATTATTTTTTAATCCCAATCTATCGGAAACTGCCGGTGGAGCGAACAAAAAAATACTTTTGCAAATTTGGGTGGTCTAGTGAACATGTTGTTAATTATATATGTTTCGATTGGTATCGCAACACTGGTTGGTTATACGTAACGTTTGAGTAGTAAACAAAATTTTAAAATTTCCCCCCTAAAATCGAAAGCTGGAACCACCACTGGCCTGCTGTATGAAATTATACACACGCAGTGCGGAACTGCAATGGTGCTGAGTAAACAAATTGGTTATAAAAAATACTATAACGGGAGTTATAGGTACATAATGTCAATGTTGCTTTTAGGCAACATTGGGGCTGAACGAATTAATGCATAACTGCATTCAAAGAAATTTGATATCAAAAGTTTTTCAAAGTTTATTAATCCCACTCCTGTAAAGTAACAGAAAGAAAATCGAGTTAGGGCCTTCCTACATTAAGCCATCAATATTGTGTGTCTATGCAGGCGTGTTAAATTGAGTTACTACAACATTTCATTTAAAAAACATCCCCCTGGACGTTAAAGCAGTGGAAACTTAAAAAGGAGAAAAATTCAAACAATTTATTAAAATGCGTAATGAATAAATGAAAATCTTTCACACATTCCACAAAATCTGATTCGTCACTTTCATCAAGTCGGCATGAAATTCTTGTCACACGCAAAAGGAATTTCAAAATTGGTAACGCTGTTGCTTACAGTATTACAAATGCAGACTACAGTAAGTACGGAAGGAAGGAAGGCTTAAAAAGGGCCATATAAAGAAAATTGGTATGAGTAGATTGCAAGTGTCTGAACTGGTACTGACTGCTGTTGGTAAGATATTTTGCTTGATACTGGTACATACGATTAACGCAGGCAGGCAATCGTTGCATAGTGTTATGTCTTTTTTTACTAACAGTATGGCACGGCATTTCATCAACTTGTTAAATCCAAAAAACGTGTCAGGCATCATGTTGAAATTCTCCTTGGTAGCTTAAGTGTTTGATAATGGCGATTAATATGTAAAGGGATGGTAGATGCACGTTGAGCTTCTAAAATATTCGATTTTAGATAGAATCAGTTAAGGTGATGTTAATAAACGAAAAATTGCCATACAAAAACTACTTTAAGCAAAAGTAATTATATAATTATTTAATAATATAATAATTCGTAAAGATTGTATTAACACAGCCTTACACTGATTTACTTGTAGGAAACTTGTAGATAACTTTATTTCATATAAGCAATGAGGTGGATTTCCAGTCTCAGTTGCATCCAATGCATTCATATTGAGCAGAATGTTTGTTGTACTTAACGATTTTGTTTATATACGGTCCGATCAAGTGGTGCCTGGATTAATTACATTCGGTTTTACCTTAATTCTTAATTTTATCCTCTAAAAACTAAATTTTGTTTTGCTTTTTTTCGAGGAAATATTTAAAACAATTTACATCATCTTTCAGATGACAAAAAGAATATATCACAGCAAAAAAAAAATGGTAACGACAGGTCATTACCGAACAGGTTACCAAGTAATGATACTGACTATAAGTTATAGAAGTAGAATACATGGGGATCCTTCGCCACTTTTTTTTCAAAGCACTGTCATTTCTTAACCACTAATTATTTAACAAAAATTACTTTCAAATTGAAATCTACACATCTTAGATTTTTTTATGATTTTTATTATTATTATTTGCACATCTTCTATTATTTTTTTAATGATTTTCTAAATAACACAAATCGGCGAAACTGCCCAAACATTCGCGAAAAGAGTTAGAAACAATTTCAAGAAAAAAAATTTGTTAATGTTCGTATGTTCGTGCATGATCATTAGGGTGGCAGGTATTTTACAAAATGTTGAATTTCGAGATAAGCACCCTCCTATTTTTTTACAGTTGACCTGAAAAGCATATGGTGAAAATTTGTGCCAAATTGGACAATTTTAAACCGCGGCAAACAAAGGTCAAAGGTCAAATTTCGAGAAATTTTACTTTTTTTACAAAACATTAATTCTAAAAGTCATATTTGCCCGAATAATTTAATGAAAATTTGTAATTGAGTTCTTTTATGTTCATTTTTCTTATTATGATAATTTTTGTTGCAAAATAAATAAGGCTGATTTTAAATTTTCAGATAACTAAATTATGTGGAACTACGTTTTTTTTTAAATTCGTTTTTTTATTTAAAGTACAGTTTTTATAATAAAAGCCTTCACCCAGCCACCACAAATAAATAATTCTGCACAACAATGGGTTTAAAATAAATAAATATTTGATCACTTTTTCTCATGAAAGTGGATTGTTAGTAATGAATCCATAATAAATTGCAATATACGTGTGTATGTTAAGATAATTTGGTAAAGTGCGAACTTAGGTAGATAGACCCGTAAGTAGTTTTGTTCATTTGTGTTTTGAATGAAAATAAATAACGTAAAGCAGGGTTGGAAAGCATTTTATAATATTAAAAATAACGGGCAAAGCCCGCTACGTTGTTAGCGTGCCTTCAAGTTTTTTTAATTCCAGTTTATGTAAAGGTAGACATGGCAATTCAAGTAAATGCACAAATTTAGTTGGAAAATTTACTGCGTCGGTTTCTTCCACCGGTGCTTCATTACCTGCAGTTTAAATATCGGAATATATAAGTTCCATTCCTTTTCTAAGGTTTTTTCTCTTTTAGAAAATTTGTTTAACTTTTTGGAGAGTATGTTTCAATGCTACATAAGTTTCATATTCCGTGGATAGTGTTTGAACAGGTAATTAAAAGGGATTCTTCACCCTTTTTGTTCCACCCAGTAAAAATCCCAAATATATATAATCTTGCCTCAATCGCATGCGAAATTTCAAGTACCAAACTCCGGCAGTTTGAGTCATTCAAATTCAATTCCATTTTGTTGAACAATTTTAGTGTTCCAATGCAACTCCTTCCAAGAGTCCATTTTGTTCACCATTCCATTGCATTTCGTTCCCATTATATGTTATTCCAATTCCACTCGTTCCCCATTTCATTCTATTTCGTTCCTACTGTCTTGTGTATCGATATTGATATCAGTCGCTTCTATTTCCATTTTTTTGCACTTGCTCCGTGCCATTCCTCTTTTAACTGCAGTGTTCCAATTCCACTCGTTCCCCATTCTACGCCATCTCGCTTCTCATTCCTTTTCGTTCCATAGTCCATTCCTCTTCCAATCCATTTCCATTGTCTATAATTTCAATTCCACTCGTTCAACGTTTATATCCATTTCGTTCCACTTGGGTAGTGTTTCAATTCCACTCGTTTCCTATTTAGTTTCTTAATTTTAGTGTTCCATATACACTCGTTCTTTAAATTTTAGGTTTCTAGCTAAAGACGCAGATGTTCAGGGGGGGGGGCAATTTTCCCCTTTTGAGTCACCATTTTTACCACGTTCCTGTCCAAAGTCCTAAAAATGCCTTGTCGATAAGTTAGCCCATACTTCAAGGAAAACATATTATAGATTACGGGTTTCTAGCCGAAGGATTCGGTTAGGCCATCAAGGGGGAGAATTATTCCGTTTTTACCTCTCCCGGTAGGAAAAATGGCTGAACAAATTCATTCCAACAGTCCTTTAACAGATAATTTATGAAAATTGTGGAGTTAAACATTACCTAAAAGTAGGGAATCATCTCTAAATCAAATGCAGACACTTAAAAACGCACTTTTTGTAGTTTTGGAGAATTTTAGACCTATCAATAGCGAAGAATTTTTATGATTTCTACCACCGTTTTCATCTTGGCTGTTTTGCTCTATCTTGCTTAGTTTTTCTTCAAACGAACTTTTACAAAGTGTAGAAATTTATTTTTGTTTTGTAATTTTTTATTATATGTTTGTATCAATACTTACTATGTGCCAAGCCAGCAAAATTTGCATACTTTTACAGAGTTCTTCTTCTATGAATCAAAACTTACTCAACTAAAACTTATTTTTTTGAAATTTTAAAATTTTTTGTAAAAAATTGCTCATATTTTGGACGAAAATATGAGCCTTCGAAAATGACACAAAAATTTTAGCCAAATTATTAAATCCAAAAGATGGTTCAGAAATGACTCAGAAATGTAAACAAATTTGAAGATTTTGTGAACAATTCAAAAAAGATTCAAAAAAAGATACATTTTTGAGCCTTTCGAATTTTTTTAAATCTTTTCTTTTTAGTCATATTTGTATCAAAAAAGAAGGCTCTTTTGGAAAAACGCTGATATAGGTGTAAATTTTTTTTTGCATTTTCAACTGTTTTTGCATTTTTTATTCAAATCCTGAGTTTTATAAAGTAAAGGGTTAAGAATCGCTCCAAATAAAAACGTGAATTGAAAAATTAGGTAAATGATAAATTATTTATTACTTATACTACTACTAATTGAGTCATTTATTGACTGATGTTCCAAACTAGCACTTTTTTTTACACCATTTCGCTAAGTTTTAAAGATAGGAGCCATTTTAGAAAATGCAAATTTATATAAAAAAGTCCGACAAGCCTGAGCTCAACCAAGGTCCAATTTTAAATATCACGTTTTACCAGGGACCGTAACGGTTATAAATGATATCAAAAAAGTTCTTTTATAACAGTTATTTTGTGACTTAAAAAAGAAAAAGCCATCCAAAACCGTTATTTTGCAACGTAAAAATAAAAGTTCGGATGAAAAAGTGAGTTTTATTTTGCCATCACAAAATAAAACTCATTTGAGGAGTTTTATTTTTCCCATCAGAAATAAATTCATTTCATTTAAATTGACACCCTGATTAAAAATTAATCTAAATATGCCAAAAAATGACTTTGAAATTACTATTATTAAATTAAACAAATAAATTACTACACACTGTAATTACTAAATTACTAGAGACTGTAAAAATGAATAAAATAAACAAAATGAGTTTTGTTTTAGACGGAAAAAATACAACTCCTCAAAAAAGTTTTATTTTAGACGGAAAAAATAAAACTCCTTAAAAGAGTTTTATTTTATGACGGCGAAATAAAACTCTCTTTTTAACAGTTTCATACGATATTTTATTTTTTCGTTGAAAAATAACTCTTAACTGTGGAGTTGAGATTGTTCTTTTAAGATCACCATTCTTTTTTGCAACTTTTTTTATTTATTATTTTTATTTTTTTATGTTTTCATTTATTTTTGTTATATTTTTGACATCTCCCTGAATAACGAAAACAAAATGATGTGATAATTTGGGCTTTTATACTTGAATATTTTCAAATCCAAAAACCCTAATTAAATTATAGCATATCTTACGGAGGAATGAAAAACGTCATTAAATTAAAGAATTTTTCATATATTTAATAAAATTTTACATTAAACCAAAGAATCCAATTTAATGAAATCGATTCGTTAAAAATACGAACGAAAATTCTATCAGTAAACAACTATTAATCCTTGAATCTATCCAGGTAATGACGTCAACTTCCATTAACCCTTTCAACCCCAACGTTGCCGACATGCAGCTATGTTATTATGTGCCTACCACTCCCGTTATATTTATTTTTTTATAACGAATTTTTTTACTTAGTAGTTTTGTAGTTCTACAATCCCTGTGTATAATTTCATAAAGCAGGCTTTGATAGTTCATTTGTGAAATGTTTTTCATAGTGTCCACACGTTTTTGCTGACAGCAAAGTTTAAGGAAAAATAAAAATTTTGTTTAAATTAGTCTAAAATATTGTCTGATGAATAAAATTCAAAAAATCAAAAAGTTTTGTGTAGAGTTTAGTAATAGAAAAAATATAAAATTTAAATTTAGAGAAATCTTAACCCGTACGGGATCGGCAGTGTGTTAATATTTGAATTTTAATTCCAAATATCTCCGCTAGGGAGCTCTGCAAAGCCATAAAAGTAATCTAAAATATTTTTTTGGCATAGACCTACATGTACACGAAGTTCGGTCGGAAAATTCCCAGCCATTTAAAGTTGCGGTCGAAAGGGTTAATTAGAAATGGTTGGTTGGTTTAACCGCACTGCAGGTAGGTAGTCCGTTTATGAAATTATTTTAAGAGTGGCGTCAAAGATTATATATTTTATAGATTAACTATGCTACTCACGGTTCTCGCGATAATTAGCAAACTCGGGCAAAGAGAAAAATGCATAAGAAAACCTATTCATAAAAAATGCGACCAAAAAAATTGAGCGAGGTTTGAACGAGATGAGTTGGATAGATATACCCACTGGTGGCGTAGACATCGATTGGCTTTTATTACGAGTATGTTGCAAATTATCTAATTGTGACATTGCTTAATTTATGTAATACCGTATTTCATTAACAAACGTTAGTATCACACAATGTATATATCGCCCTTAACGAATGGTTATTGTAATGTAGCTTAGAGCATGTTATAAATTGCACACGCACATAAGGGTTCGTATACAAATACAAAATTAAAATGTGTTTAATTTGTAAGCCATAAGTAAAAATGAAATATTAACTACCAAAGTTGGCAACCGATACATTTATAATACCGTTATCCGTTTCAAACCCCTTTAAAACTGATAACCGATACCAATACCGAAACTCTTGCTTAATTTAAAAAAAATACCGGTATTCAAAAATCCTTTTCCTAAATATCTTTATCGTACCGGTATTGAATAGGTTTCTAATAAAATATTTTTTTTTACGTTTTTCACAAATAAATATACATTTTTTAATATAAAATATTAGTCCATATCATGTGAGGGCATATAAGGCCACTCCATTGGAGCAAACATTTTGTCCGTTTTGCTCTATCTCGCTTAATTTTCGAGATATGGGCCATTTTATAAAGTGGAAAATTTTTATTAAAATTTTCCGAGGATCCAAGGCCGGCCAAGGTCCATTTTTGGAAAGAGATAACCCCCTTCGCTGGGGTATTATACGGTTAGGGGTAGTCGAAATTTGCTCTATCTCTCTTAGTTTTCGAGATATGGACCATTTTAAAAAATTGGGGGGAAAAGAAATAGTGCCATCTTTAAAACTTCGGATACATTGGTGGCACCGGGTAATAGCAGTAACATGTAAATATATTTTAACAATTAATTTTGTAAAATTTAACGAACGGGTTCTTAAAAATTTGTTTTAAATAATTTTGAAAATTAACCTGCAAGATCTTAAATTGTAGTTACTGAGTATAGTTCTTTATAAATTTTTTTTTTTATTTTGCTTATTTATTGAACCAATTTTTACTATTTAATAAAATTTAACCATAAAACTTAATCTACCAAATTGTTGAAATGTCGGACAGAGTCAGTTAACAGAGGTTAACATTTATGCATACTGCTAAGATTCTATGATAGTTGTTTAGACCAGTTATAGGCATACTTAAATATTTCCTGCAGTACAATTTTTAAGTACGCCATATATTTTTTCCTCCGAGGAATATTTTTGGATTCATATCTTTTATTTTTCACAAAATTCGAAAATTCTAATTTTTTCAATTAACATAAAATTTCACAGACTTGACTCTTCAGAAGATTTTTGCTTTGTACACAAAATTGTTGGAAGATATCTTAAAAATAGAATCAAGAAAATCAAGCGTTTAAGTTTCGCGGTTTGTAAAAATTTACTACTTTAGGAGATATTACTGTATGTGTATATTAAATTTGATCCAGATATATTTACTTAAACGAATAACAAATAATATAGAGGCATAGTTATTTTACTTTTCCTTTGAACCTAAATAGTTTTCTAATAAATTCTGACTTTAATATTTGTGTTGAATGTATCAAAAACGTCAAAAATCATCTTGTCCTTCAGAAATATTTCTTAATAACACCTTCCTAGACTAAAAACAAATTTATAATTATACACACTTACCCAATAAAAAAAATTAAGATATGCATGTAGCATGCAAAAGACACTTCCTATTTGAGCCATTTAGGGATTGATGATTTTTAAAACAATAATTTGGTCATCTATTTTATAATTTTATGACCCCGTATCATGTGAAAAATTCAATAAAAACTCTTATTTCGCGAGTTTCCAAACTTTTTTTATTTTCTTTTATATCTTATTCGTATTGTCAAATGAAAATATCTAAAATTAACAAATCATTGATTAAATTTTTATAAGTTACCGATTTTTATAAGTTACCGTTCTAAATCAATGATTAAAGTAAACTAAGCATTGGAGATAAGATACCAGCCCTAAGGATTTTTAGTATTGTGTTAAATGAAGATAACTAAAATCTATGCTTAAATCAGTGTTTCAACTAAAAATTGGTTAAAAATTGGTCAAATCGATTTGACAGCTTTTTCTACTGACGTATTATTTTACGTGTATCGGTATTGATGTTTCGGTATCGGTAATACCAATACCGATACAAATGAAATACCGTTACTGATACCAATACCGAAACAAACAAAAAATCGATACCAATACCTTAATTCGTTTCGCCAACCTTGGTAACTACCCAAATGAGAATATATTTCGTTTACTCACAGTTGCTTCTTATAGCTTTTTCTGACTTTCTCTGCTTTTTAGCTTTAAACTAGCTTTTTCTTAAAATGTTTGAGCTTTCTTAGATTTTTTTATACTGATTTTTTCTTATAACTTTGAACTTTTTTATAAAGTAATGTTTCTCCAATTTTTTTTTACTTTTGCTTTATAAGCATTTTTTGTCTAATTTTTTTGCTTTAAATACAACAGATTTTGCTTTGTTTGGTAGTCAAAGATTAACTTCGACGAAATTCTTGAGAATCCAAACATTTTCATCAATTTTATTACCATAATATCGTGTTCGACAGAATCAAAAGCTTTTTAATGATCTAATAAAGTCAGAAAAGTTATCTTTTCATCATCGATGCTTGTACGTATTTCTTCTGAAATATCTATAAGTGTAGTAATGCAGCTTATTTTCTTTCTAAATCCTGATTGCTTGTCAGACAACAAGCAGTTTTCCTCTACATGGCTTATCATTTGCTTGTACATTATTTTCTCAAAAACTTTCGACAAATATGGAAGTATTTCAATTGGCCTGCATTCATTACTCGACTTAGGACGAGGAATAATTTTAGCTTGTTTCCATGCACTAGGATAAGATGTGGTAAGAATAGTGTTAAAAATATGGGTTATATACGGTAGCAAGGCTTTTATAAATACTGGATTCATGCCATCAAGACCTTCCGCATTGGATTTAATACCTAAACATGATTCAAAAACATCTTCTTGGCTTTCACCCATAAACTCAAAAGTGTGTATAATATTCGCTGTATGTAGATTACCGTAATAGTTTGATATAAAATGGGATGAATTGTTCAGGATGAATGTTCTATTTAGTTCATTGAGTTCCTCTATTGACAAATTCACAGACTGTTTATCATCTTTTAAGCCAATACTTTTGATTTATTTCTACAATTTCTTTCCAGAACGACCTTCAGAGAATTTTCCTTCGAAAATTTTCTTCTTAGCCAGTCTAACTTCACGTACAACATCACGTTTTAAGGATAGGTAAATATCATGGGCTTGGGTAGTCTTGTATCGTTTCCATTTTTCATAAGCTTGATTTCTCCTCTGAATTAAGTTTTATAACCGGTTATCAAACCATGGATTTGTGATTATTTTAATATTTTCGTTTTAAGTGCAACATATTTGTTAAAAATGTATTGAACGGATTCGTACAAATAGAAAATCTGTTGATCCACATTAGCAGTATAATATATGTATAGCAGACCAATTTATCAAATCAATCTCCCTAGTTAAAATTTTTAAAATCACGGAAAGTAAACGATTTAGGTGTCTTATCTCTCGAAAGAGGTACATCATAAATCATAAAGATCAAATCGAGTTTAGAGAAATTTGGGGCCGATAATTGATCGTACAAAACTGATCTTTTAATTTCAGAAACATATATCACATCCAAAAGAGTACTGCTACTGAAATAGCAAAATCTGCTAAAAATCTTGGGGTCGTTTTCAACAACACCCTGATGTGGTCAGATCCCATCAACTATGCTTGTGGTCGTATTTATACCCTACACCACTACGTGGAAAGGGTATAATAAGTTTGTGCTGATGTTTATAACACCAAAAAATATTGGATTATATGGCGATGTCGCGAAAAATAATGAGTTACACACCAGCATACCAAAAATCAAAAAATATGTCGTTACCTATGTTCTTACCAGTGTTGACCAAAATAATAATTCTAAAAATAGATTTTCAAAAAAATAAGTTTTATAAAAAAAAAATTTTTTAATGTAAAATTTTTTTAAATAAAATTTTATCGTGCCGGAATCGAACCTGGGACTCCAGACCGCCAGTCTATAGATGTACCATCTGAGCTATCTCGACATGTAATATTTGATATATAAAAACATAATTGACTTGCTGCGCACAAGTTAGCTTACTTGCCAACATACAAAAAATCAAAAAATATGTAGTTACATATATCATTACCAGTGTTGAAAAAATATTGTGTCTAAAAATAGATTTCAAAAAAATGTATAAAAAAATCTAGAACATTACTTTTTTTTAAATAATGATAAAAATAAGTATTGGTAATACATTATTTTTTATTTTGAAATAATGAAAAAAGTAAGTATTTATTAGTAACTCATTATTATATCTTTTAAAATAATGCAGAAAGTAAGTCGGTGTCATTACTGGTAGTCCAAAAAATAATGACATGTCATTACCGATTCTACACTGGGAAGTATGTAGTTACATAACCACATATCTGTTAATGATTTTCTACACTGGGATGTTTAGACCTAGTGCCCATATAAAGGTCCCCCCAAGAATGGCTTGATTACATAATGCAGGTCGCAAATACGAAGATATTTGAATGAAATTTGGTTTGGTGACTCACATGGTCCCATCGACAAAGCCTATTGATTACACTATGAGACAAATGGTAGGGGTCAGTGATCGGGAAGGGTTCAAACTACCGGGGAAAGTTATATCGGTAAAAAAGAAGTTATACGTGTCCCGGCGTTTCGATGGGTCACCCCTAGGAATCGAGATATATCTTTTTTTTGACATAACTCGAGAATCACTAGTCCGATTTTGCTCAAACAACCCGAGTAAAAAAAATTATATATAATCATATGTGGCATATATTACAATATATAATTAGACATGTGGTTATGTATATCCATATATAATTATATATGAGGTTTTTTCCGAAAAATTTTCCTTATATTATGCCATATATAATTTCATCTAATTAGATATCGGCCTTCATAATATTAGATATGGCATATATAATTATATATTACATAACATGGTTGATCTTATTGCATATATAGTTATATATAGAACTATATCTTAATATATATGGTGGCATTTTAGCAATATATAATTATATATGGTATCATTTAAACAATATATAATTATATATGGTGACAGTTAAACTAGATATTATCATATATGGTGCCATTTAAACAATATATGGTCATATATGGTACCTCATAAACCAAATCTTTAATTCAGTTCCAGATATGATAATATATGGTACTATATATAGTGCGATATATATTTATATATGGTTTTATTTAAGCTATATATTATCATATATGGTGCCATTCAAACCATATATTATCATATATGGTGCCATTCAAACCATATATTATCATATATGGTACCATTTAAACCATATATTATCATATATGGTGCAATTTCAACAATATATGCCCATATATGGTACCTCATGAACAATATTTTTAATACAGTTCCACATATGATAATATATGCTACCATATATAGTGCCAAATATATTTATATATGGTGTTATTTAAGCAATATATTACCATATATGGTGCCATTTAAAGCATATATTGTCATATATGGTGCCATTTCAACAATATATGCTCATATATGGTACCTGATGAACGACATTTTTAATACAGATGCAGATATGATAATATATGCTACCATATATAGTCCCATATATATTGATATATGGTGTCATTTAAACAATATTAATATATAGACATATATGGTATCATTTAAACAATATATTGTCATATATGGCACAATTTAAACAATATATGGTCAAATTTGGTACCACATCAACATTTTGAATACAATTCCATATATGGTTTAATTTGAATAATGTAAAACTATGTATGGCGCTATAAAAAATATTATCAGATATGTTACTTCATTAACAATATTTATAATACAGTGTCATATATTGTAATATATGTATATCATTCAATATATATTGATGTATGGTAATGGTACAATAATTCCAATATCAGTTGAGATACAATTTGTGGGTCCATATCAACAGTTTGTTCACGTACATTTAACATATATATTTGTACATTTAAGTTATAATTTATAAACACTTTATAAAGTTAAATAGTTCCATCAACCTCGTCTAACTGTATAGAATGTTTATGAATATACGATTTAATATATAATAATTACAACTACAAATTGGTGCCATTATCTAAAATTTAATTTAATGTTAACTTATAATAAAATAAAAATGTATTTCCTAAAAATAAAAATATAGTGTTAATTAATGTTAATACACAATAGGTTTAAGTTGAACATCCCAGACAGAAAAATATAATTCGGCACAATGCTGGCAAACCGTTGGCGATGGTCGGTTATGCGTTGGCAGAACGTTGCATTAACTATCTTGGCAAAAAAATAGATTTCAAAAAACATTTTTGAAAAAATTGAGAAAACTTTTTTTAATATTTGCTTTTAAAAACATGAAATTTAACCCAGTCCACCAGATTGTCAGCCAAGACCTCTACACTCTAATCTAACGAGACTTCTTATAGATGTGTGATATCTACAAATTAAATGAATGATAAAAGCATTTCGAGCTAACTTATAAGCATCGAAAAAAGGTATTCCAGAAATTATTAAATGTATTTTAGAAAATTTTAATTGTATATCACAAAATATTATTTGCACTTCATTTAGTTGTGTCCAGAAATAATGAAATCTATATCAAATACATTTAATAATTTCGGAAATACCATTGATAATTTCTGAAATACAGTTTGATAATTTCTGAAATACAGTTGTGAATTTCGGAAATACAATTAATAATTTCTGAAACACAATTGATAAAACTGAACTTCAATTGACTAGTTCTGAAATACAATTCATAAATGTGAAAAATAATTGATGAGTTCTGAAACACAATTGATAAAACTGAAATTCAATTGATTATTTCTGAAATACAATTGATAAATCTTAAAACAATTAATACAATTGGAAATGGTGTAGAGCGTCAAAAAGATGTAAATAAAATTATTTTATTCAAAGATTTCAATTTAATAAAAAAATAAATATATAATTTTATAAAAAAATTTATAGAAAAAAAAATTTTAATTTTATAAAAAGAAATTCATTTTGTAAAAGAAATGCATATTGAACTCGTTACCTTCTGAGTTTAAACCTTATTTTAACAAAATATTGTAATTTTTATACAATCAGTGCTCTGCCAGTCTATTATTTTTTGAACAGTTGGCAATATATGTCTGGTATCTTATTTAATCCCAAATAAATGGAGATCTTACGTAGTACCTAAATATAATGCGGCATCTAATTTTATCTGTCATTTTTATGGATACTTTTAGATGTCAATCCCCAAATATATTGCTGTTTCTAATTCGATCTGCTATTTTAATACCGAAATAAATTGCTGGATCTAATTCGATCTGCCATTTTTCTGATAAATTTAGATCCAAGTTTATCCCCAAATATATTGCTGGATCTAATTTGATCTGCCATTTCTCAGATCAATTTATATCTAAGTTTATCCATTGCTGGATCTAATTCGATCTGCCACTTTTTCGGATCAAATTAGATATACGTTTATCCACAAATATATTGCTGGATCTAATTTGATCTGCCAAAATTGAGATCAAATTAGATCTAAGTTTATCCCAAAATATATAGCTGGATCTAATTGGATCCGCCATTTTTCGGATCAAATTAGATCTAAAAATATCCGCAAATATATAGCTGGATCCGCCAATTTTCGGATCAAAATAGATCTAGGTTTATCCCCAAAGATATCACTGGACCTCCCAATTTTGAGATATAACTTGATCTTAGTTTATCCCCATATATACAATGGGATCTAATACGATATGATTGGATACACCCAATTTTGAGATCTAATTGGATCAGCTAGATATTACAGCAGATCTTAAACAATATCAAATTGGATATAATTAGATATTGCGCGAGATCAATTTTTTTTACTCGGGAATTTTAAAAAAATTAAAAATTACAATTCCTTTAATCTGTTCATATAACGTTTTTCTATATACTCAACAGTTTTGCAGGTAAAAATAAATGTATGAAGAAAAAAATATTTTTTGCCTAAAATATTAAAAAAAAGTAATAAACAAAAGGTTATTGATTTTTATGGTAGCGGTTCTCGAGTTATGTCAAAAAAAAATATATCTCGATTCCTAGGGGTGACCCTGCGAAATGCCGGGACACGTATAACTTGTTTTTGACCGATATAACATTTCCCGTTGGTTTCATCCCATCCCGATTTTGACTGTCACATAGTGTTATAGATAGGCTCGCTTCATATTTGGACCTATCGCCCATATGGGCTATATTTCCGATTTTCTCCTTTTTTCTCATTTTATAGAAAATTTTGACACAAGTCCATTTTAACCCATTCGAATTTCGGATCCAAACATTAGTTGGCTTTTAACCAGACTGGTGTAGGGTATTATATAGTCGGCATGCCCCTCTTTAAATTTTTTACTCGTTTTTCTATAAGAACACTTTGGCAAACTCAGCATTGTACACCCATCAAAATAAGAATTATACTTGCCAAAACTTATTTAATACTTGTTTTACTGTACGAATGTGAGAAGTTTGCCAAATATTATACCAAAAGTAAAGGAAAATTGAACAGTGAACAGAACGAATTTACAAAATTCTAATTAAATTTTTAAACACCTTTCTCATAGCAAATTTGTAAATACAAAAAAAAAAATGTTTTAAAAAGGCACCAACAAAGAAATTTGTAAATCCAAAAAAAAAATTGTTTTATTTTTTGTATCTTTGAATTTTTATTTTTAAACAATTTTTATATGAAAGATAACAATTTACAAACGAGTTACAAATATTTCAATCAAAAAAATTGTTGGGAATAAAATTTCAATTTAAAAGAAAATGTGATTGCTTTTACAAATTCCCATTGTTGGTGCCTACTGTTTTACTGTGTGCATTTAATAATATCATACTTTATCACCTTTACTATAAAAAAGAAAAAGTCGATTTTAAATCACAAAAGTCGACTATTATTTTAAATTTCTTACCATACAAAATATTTAAAATGTACCTTAAAATTCTGTTTTCAATTTGAAGTTTTCATTTGTTTTCATTTTATATTTAATTATTGTTTTCAAATTTTGTTCACATTTATTTACAAATTTCCTTTTTAGTTTTGAATTTTTTGTTTTGATTTTCAATAAAAATAAACAAAATTTTTGAATGTATATTAGAGCGTACCACCTTACAGGCAAAAAAAAAAGTGCGCCGTACACCCTCCAATATGAAGTATTTTTGCAAGGAGGTTTCAAAAAAATTTTTTTGTTTTTTTTTTCGAACGTAGGGGTCGCCATTTTACATTTTTCGTTATATCTTTGGCATTTGCAGTCGGATCTTTTTCTCTCGAGGAGACCAGTGTTTTGCTCTAAGGCCATTTTGACCTCAAGTATCCCCCTCTACTAGTTACCCACCAGATCTCAGTTGCTACGACCCTAATGTACACCCTTATGTCAAAAAATTAAAGCTCGCAAAAAATCATTAAACTTTTGCTAAGGAAGTTTTTCGATAAACCCAGTAGAAATTTTTTTTATATATTGGTTGCCGAACGTAGGGGTCGCCTTTTTTATTTTTTTTTAATTGGATTTTTACTATATAGCAAAACACTGGTCTCCTCGACAAGGTCGGTTTTGTAAGTAGTTGTCCATATCGCTGCACGAAAAAACGCACAAAATTTGTGCACCCGCTGTATTACAAAAGTATATACAATAAGTAGTTACCGAAATAAATAGTTACTCGTGTCTTATACGCAGTTAAAAAATAAGTGGTTACAAGTTGTTAAATAATATGACTTACTTATATACTTACTAGTGGTTAAAAAATCAGTAGTTACCAAATTCACATTAAATATAAGTAGTCGCACGTAAGCCAGACTGCTTATAAAAACGGCTTCGTCTAACAAAAATAACTAGTACTGACGCCGAATTGTAAGTAGTAAAAAATTTTAGTTTGATTATATAACGACTTATTTGGAAATGAAAGATTTTGCTGAGGAGTGATGTCGATGCCTTTATGAGGTCTATAGAGAGCACCCAGTAGATATTTCTGGCCTAATGAAATGATTTCAATAAACAAGTAGTCAATGGGCCCGTTTTCAGATTTGCACACCAGGCGATATGACAGGAAGCCCCTAATGTAAATATCTACTCCGCCATCACGATAAGGTCCGACCCCATGACCGTTAGCACCGGGCTTTTTCCTATCTGCACGAAGGAGTTTAAAGCCATCCAATTTAAAGCCATCCAATTTAAAGCCATCCAATTTAAAGCCAACCATGTTTCGGATACACATACAAAATCAGTTTCAAAGTTTTCAAAAATATATCGAAACTCATCCATTTTAGGCTCTGTGCATTTATATGTGAGACTTCCAATCCGTTTTTCTGTTTGGAGAAAATTCTTATCATATTATGGATATTAACTTTGGAACTTGAACTACTTTTAGTTATTGCCATTATACAATTTACGACAAACAAATACAACATTTAAAGGAACAAACGAGTTGAAATTAATATGACTGCATTTGCAGACAGTAAGTAATAAAATATAAAAAATAAAAGGTTTATTCAAAAAAACTAATTAAAATATTACGATTTAATCGTACGACATACAAACAAGTTTTGAAGAAACCTATATTCCATAGATATGGCGTTTTCAGTACGTTGTGAAGTAAAACCCAAGAAACATTTTTACGGACTCTCCGGCATGTACGGAATCATCAATCCGGCTTTAACTGAACATTATCGGTCCGTAATACAGGTATCCGTCAAAGCTTGTACGTATACGGAACAATAACGGACCGTACTTTCGGATTTTCCAATATAATACGTTTTGATGTATCCGTTTCTGCACCGTTAAATACGTACTTCACCAATTTTCATCAATTTGAACTCCGGAGCTAACGGTGTCGTCTTCAGTTTATTCGTGAATTTTTGTCGTCAAAATAGAATTATTTAAATAATTTAATACGGGTCGCGCGGTAAGTTTAAAAGTTTCTGGATGTCGCAAAAACGAGCATCCTGTTTTGGCCGTTGCCGCAGTAGCCAAATTACTTCAATTCATATAGCATCATTAAATAGTAAGTGTTTATGAAATTTTATGTTTTTTTCACGATAGTTTGTGTAACCGAATGCAATTACGCAAATATAATTATTTTATGGTACTCGTATCCTAAAGCTGCGTTTACATTAACTGATTTATTTATCTGATTTTACGTCTGATGTGATTGTCAAAAAAATCTTGTATACACACAAAAAAATATTGGAGGGCATATTGCCATGGTTGGCATAGGCACCCTATTTTCGTATGTTATTAATAAAAATAGTTGTATTATATATGCCAAGAGGTAATTATTTTACCTATCCACATTGTAAATTCAACTAATGAAGATAGGCAACCCTTCGAAAATTTGTTTTGTAATTTGAAAAGTACAAATTTAAAATTAATTTCTATTTTAACTTTCGTTTTTTCAATAATCAATATTAATTTATTTTTTATAAATTTAGTTTATAATGATAAATATGTTGACCATTGACCATGAAATCAACTATTAAAAAGGATCAACAAGGTAACGGATTGGTAATTGGAATTAGTTCATATTGTTTGATTTTTCAGATACTGTTAAGAAAAGATACTGAATTGTACTCATTTTAGTTTAAAAACCACAGCAACGCTTGTCTTAGCCTTATCAGCAGGTCTCTCACCATATCTAAAATTTAAATGAACCATCAAACTCAAGACATAATGTTATGATGTTTAATTCAACATTATTCCTCAAGACGTGCTGAATGTTACACCGTTACAAGAATAGAAAATCGGGAGATCAAACAATTCTTCCTTTATTATCAAGGCATTAATTTAAGCTTTGTGTACTATGCCGATCGAAAAGCCGACATCAACAGTTAAAAATCCCGAGGCTGTAAGGAGTAAATGTCTTCATATGTTACCCTTTTTAGTTCTTCCTTTCAGCCGCGAAATTTCCCATTATACGCAATGTTACAAATTACTACTAATATATGAAACTGAACCGGTTAAATACCGAAATAAAACGGGTAAATATGATGACGATTACCACTTATAGCGTCGGCATATTAAAATATTCATATCAAATTTGGGCTACCATCCGTTGCCGTTATTTTTAAACTTAAAACCATCAGATTTTTATGGATTTTTTGTATAAAGCTGCGTTTACGCCTGCACGGAAATCCTGAGATTTCGATATTCACCACTCTGAAAAAACAGTGAAGATATGCATATAAACTTTAATTTTTTGGAAAATGTATTTATTAGAACTAAATATGTGTACTTTATTCAAAATTAAACATCTATAAGCCTTCCTTCATTGCTTTTTCAGAGTGGTGAATATTTAAATCTCGAGATTTCGGTGCAGATGTAAACGCAGCTTAAACCTTAAAACCCTGAAGGTTTTTTCTACATGAAATATCCTTAAATATGTAGTTGTTTAGACTTTTTCATGTAAAATTACGAATTTGAGATTTTTTAAATGCCAAAACTTTGTAAATTGTAAAGGGTTTTCCAAACCAAATTTTTACAAAATCTTAGTGTTTTCTACAGGAAAAAGTATTCAAACTCATGTAGGTTCTGAAGATTTTCCTATAAAAACCCCAGGTTCTGATTTTTTCTTACAGAAAACTCGCGGATTCGATGGACTTTTGTATAGGAAATAGTTTTTGTAAAGAATAATCCTCATATTTATATGACTTCCTCCAAAGAAACACCGTTAGATATTTTCTGTAAGAAGTTTCCTGAGGAGTTTTTTTCTATAAGAAAACCTTTAATTTTAGGATCTTCTATACAAAAATTTCAGATTCTGGGAACTTTTTCATTCAGAAAAACTAACAAAATTTGATTATTTTTTCAAAAGAAAACACTCATTTCAATGCCAATTTCCTGTAGAAAAAACATCAGATTCTGATTACTTTTTCCTATGGACAGCCACTCAGATTCAAAGGTTTTTATTAAAAAATCGGCTAACTCCCTTCAATTTTTCTTATATAAAAATCTTAAAATTTGAAGCATTTTTTCTATAGGAAATCTAACATTTTTGACAGAAAGAAGCAATTGCAAAGTGCATACTCCACGAGTATTAGTAATATCTGTTATTTGCATAATGAAATCAATTGTGAAATTTGCATGTGTTTATATATACTTTAATAAATTTATATTTTGCAAAAATTTAAAATATTTTATTATTAGCTGTGCTTTTTTGCAATAAGAAATACCTAATATCAAAGTGAAATTATCAATATTTCACGTACGTTAAGCTTGGTGAAACACCAATTTTTTTTAGTTAATTTAACAATAATTATAGGTGACTTTTCGAACTTAAATATCAAATTGAATTTACCTATTTTTTATGGTAATATTGCCGTAAAACATAGCAAACTCTATGTTACCTTTGAAAATAGGTGATATCACCCTATAGTTTTAGGCAATATTACCTTTGGTTTTTTTTGTGTGTATGGGTGATATCAAAAAATGTGATAAAAACCATGTAATCAGCTAATTTCTAATGCATGGATTACATTTGAGTTATATATTTTGATATCTATCAGCGCATTGTCACCTGTTTTACAAAATTTATAACAATCTGACCAATTTTTGGTTAACACATAAAATTTGTGACTAGTTTTATAGGACAAATGTAAACTCCGTAACCAGTAACTCATAAGGTTTTTTAACTTTAATAGCTTATATTTTAATAACCAATGAAGCTAAACACTAACTGTAAGAATTTTTATGAAGAGGAAAAGTAACGTTTTTAACAAAAATTAATACATTTTACAAACTTTTTCGTATATCTATGCTAACAAATGATAAAAATGCATACACACGAATTTTGGAGTTATCTATTAATTATATTGCGAAAAGTATAATGTTATTTATACTCAAATAATCGTTGGACTGTAAATAATCATCTAGTATAAAAGACTTGAAGTTTTTCTGCAGCATGTAACATTCTCGAGATTAAAAAGATTTGAAAAAATGTTGTAAACTCCGTTCCTAATTTTTACTCCAAACTATTTAACGAGTAAGAAAAACAATGGCATATTTGGATTCACCTTGTAGGCATCATACGATTTTGTTTCGGAAAAAAATTCTGACAAAGCGTTTCTGAAAGAAAACGAAAAAAGTAACCAAATGTAAACTCCGTAACTGTAAACTCCGTAACCAAAATTGTTTGCATCAGATTGCGTTCAAAAAAATGTAGGTAAGTGTTTAAAATATTTTAAAATAACCATAAACAGTTGTGATTCAACTAATATTTATGCGTCAAAAGACGATCAACTAATAATTTTGCGTCAAATCAAAAAAAGTTATCAGTTTTTTACCCTAAACTGCTGGAGCGAAAAGCGATTGATTTTGCATTTCATTGGTTTGGAATCAATATTTCGTGCCATTACTGACATAAGTTTGACAAATAAAATTTGTTTCACACAATTTAAGAATTTTTTGATCGCGAAATGTTATGTTTTAAATATATTATTTTGTAACTTCGCAACCGCTCATTGGATTTAAAAAATTTTATATTTTTGGAAAGCATTTAAAAGGAGCAAATGAGGAATGAATTTTATTTTTATTCGCTAAACCGCCAATTTGATAAACACAAATTGTATATTATTGAAAAGCATGTTGAAAATCCAAATACGAAAAACTAATAAATTGAAGAAAATTCGTACACAATTTTTTTTGTTATATCTTTTGCTTGTGAAAATGTAAACTCCGTTACCACAAAAAAAAATAAAATTGTGCAAAAAAAGTTATTACGACAACTTGTACAAGAGATTTTTTGCAATTAGGTTTATAATGACTAAACTTACAAAATATTATCAATTTTTGTTTCTCACAAATTTAGCCCAAAAATTTATCACATTTTTTGATTTCACCCATAAACACATATGGGTGACGATTTTGATTTTTACACAATATTTTAGAACTTGTACAAGTCATTTGCGCGGTTTATGCTGAAATTAGCACAATTCAGCAGCCATTTTTGAAGAGTGAACATGATAAATACGGATAAAAAAATTAAAAATATGAATAAACGTAAAGTAAAAAATGTTAATATAAATTTATTGACATCACCAACGAATTTCAGGTATTTTGGCCTGCACAAAGTGTAAAACAAAGTTTTTAAATGCTAATATTGCCTCATAGAAATAACAATCCGCTACATGTTTCTGCTGTTACGTGTGAATTAAAATGAATATTGCACAGTTTACTTGAATGGTGTGTAGCGAGCAAGGTGACTTGAACAAACTCGTTATTGTGCAAGTGACTTGCATAGTCTATTTGCCGCATAATAAAAAATGATTTATCAGAGTTGAAACCAGCGTGACTTAGACGCAAGGTATCATTAGATGAACGTCTAAAATCGGCTACAGATTACAAAAAAAGTTTTTTCATTAGGTGTTGATTTTATGAAAAAAAAGCAAAAATATGCTCTATTTTCGCATAAAAAAGCTAAAATGAGCTAAATTTTTGAAAAAAAAATAGCAAAAATAAGCCAATATTTACAAAATAAGTAAAAGCAAACAAAGCTAGATAAAATAACCCAGCAAAACTTTCTATTACCTGGTAATAAGGTTTGTAAGAAGAAATTAAGGTATGTAACCTCTTACTTTGCTATTCCAACAGCTGTTATTTTAACAAGGGCATGTCATTGGAGGTATGTACTTTCCAAAAGAGGGCTAGGTAACAACATAAGGACATGTTACTTTAATGTTACATGTTAGGAGTTACGTAACCACTTACATAACCGATACTGAGCACAATTCTACTTACATAACAGCTTAAAGTAAGGCCAAAAAATGTGTTACATATAGGTCTGAAATAACACATTAAAATTATGCGCTCACTTACTGTATAAAAATATATACTTACTTCTTACAAAAAAAATTAAAATAAGACGTTATCGTAGTGTTGCCACCAGTAAAACAAAAAATTACACAGCTTTAGGTCAAAAATTATCCAAAACCGTATGAAATTACACAAAAAAAGATGTTTGATATGATTTTAAAATAATGGTTATTTTACAAACATAAAAAATCGACTGGCCCAACTCTCCTGTGGGGTAGAACCAAAATATTCTGGAAATTACTCAGCAATTTCTTACCGGCTGATTGCAGTAATATGACATTTCACACTGCTGGTGGCTGGGGGGTTATTGGTTCGAATTAGGAAATTTTAAAACTCTTGAGAGTCCAACTTTTTTGACTTTTCACTTTAATTAGACCATTGCCTAAACGTATTCAACATTTTCCCTAATTAGATACGGTTTTTTGTTATTTAATTTTGAATGTCAAATTTCTGTTTGAAAGCATTTCCTTTTCGAATGGAATTACATAGTACCCCCCAGGTTAATTCCGAGCTTAATTTTTGACGGGCGAGACCACAGACACACAGTGAGCTGTGCCATTCGACTCAAGCATGTGAAAAATTTGAAGCTTGCCCCGTTTTTTTACATATGTAAAGCCAATCAAGGCCAATTTTTGTAAAATATTTAAATTATGTTTGCAACAAATAGTTCTATCAATAAAAGATAATTTCAATGCAATAACCTTTTCAGGCTTAAATGGCGTGCTTTACTTGCATATCTGTAAATTATTGTTTTGACTGTGCTGCGGGGTCTTTCAACTATTTCAGCGATTTCTTTATAGGAATGTCCTTTCTTTACCAAGTTAATCATTATTTTTCTCTCTTCTTCCGTAGTTTCTTTTGATTTACGTCCCATCTTCTAAATTGTACAATGTTCAAGCGTTATTTTACAAAAATCTTATAAATATAACGAATACTTACGGGCAACTTATATATCATAAATATATTCAATTATTATTAGCGAAAAATACTAATTATTAATACGAATACTTTTTCTTTGTAAAAATTTTATTTTCCTGAAATTTTTGTATTTTTTGCAAAGAAAATAAAATGGTTTGACAAAGCTGATATAATAAAACAGGTATTTGAAAACATTTTAGAAGAAAAAAAAATTGAATTAAATTTAAAAGCCTACTAGTTATAAATGGTTTTTATAATAAATATAAATCGACGAATATTTTATCTCTGCACTGTATGTAAGTAAATATTTTTAAAGGCTTTTTTATTCAGATGCGTTTTGCGAGAAAAATATTCGGCAGTTGGTACTTATTCCTTCCCTGAAATCCTCCAAATTCGACAAATTGCTACTCAGATTTCGAATTTAACTCATTTTTCCTCTCCCAGGTGAAAATGTTCATATATGTTCATATATTGTCATATATGGTTTCATGTATGAGCATATATGGTTTATATGGGTAAATACATTCAAATGTATGAATCCATATATGATAATATACTGCATTTATTGCTCCATATATTGGTTCATATATTCCATATATCTTCATATATGAATTCATATATTATTCCATATATGGGTAATGTTTTAAGTTTTTTTATCATGGGGGTAATTACGTGAGCGGATTCAAAAAATATTGAAATACAATACATTTGATAATTTCTTAAATACAATTGGCAATTTCTAAAATACATTTGCCAGTTTTAGAAATACAATTGATTATTTCTGAAATACAATTTTCAGTTTCTGAAATGCAATTTATAATTTCTGAAATACAATTGGTAGTTTCTGATATACAATTGATAAATATGAAAATCAATTGATAATTTCTGAAAAGCAATTATAAAACTAGAAATAAATTGATTATTTCTGAAATACAATTGGTAAATCTGAAAAACAATTCATAACTTCTACAATACAATTGGGTAAACTGAAATTCAATTGATTATTTCTGAAATACAATTGATAAATCAGAAAAACAATTGATAACTTCTGAAATAAAATGATAAATTTTGAAATACAATTGAAAATGTTGCAGTAAGATAAAAACAGCAAAAATAAAACTTCTAAATTTAGAAAATCTGCAGAAAATTTTGCAAAATATTAGTAAATTAAAAATGGCTAAAACAAACTCTTGTATCTAAAAAAATTTTTTTCAATGCAAATAGCAGTTTATAAAATCAACAGAAATATTTGCTAAAAATATTAAACTGTTGATTTCAGAAAGCTAGATTTGTATTTCCATTAAAAACAAAAAACGAAAAAGGAACTTTGAAAATATTAAATTTTATGTGATGTTTATTTGTCTACTACTAAGTACAATTTAATTTTATTTTCTAATCACTGAAATTTAGCTCAATTATAACTCAAATTTTGTAAATATATTAAACAGTTTTATTTTTGCTGTTCCTATCTTATTTATATTTAGCAAAACTACTCTGATAATTCAGCAGTTTTTCATTTTGAACTAATTTTTAGTAGCTTTAACTAAAATTTTTACACACTTTTTTCTATTAGTGTATAAACAATCATTAAATAATCAAAAATCAGTCATAAAATATTTTCTAAACTTGAAGTAAAATGTTTATGTCCATTAAAAATTTCATAATTTCTCAATTTCATTCAAATGTACAAATTCATCAGTAACGTATGAATAGAATTATAATATTTACATTTAATTTGAATAAAAAAAGGAATATTTTTATTAAAAAATAAAAAAAAAAAATTTTATATGAACATTCATATATCTCCATTAGGGTTTGGGATTTCCCGGACTTTTTTATTTCCCGGGAAACGGGAATGAACAAATTTGATTCCCGGGATTCCGGGATTTTTGAACAAAATTGTTAATGAAAACCACCTATATAAGTAATTTTTGTTAAAAAAAAAAAACACAATTTCAGTACAAATGCAGTCTGTGTAGTGAGAATTCAAAGTACAAAATATCAGAATGTTAAACATTTGATTTCACATAAATTACTCGCAGCACTGCCAAATGAATTGCATGATTCCAGCAGAAAGCACCTACTATTGGACTGTCGGAAACAAACCGTTTCATCACACTTGGCCCATTATATATGGTGGCCACAATGTTATTTTCGGAAGACAAATAAAACTCTTCTAGTCTTATTTCTACAATTCTTCTTATTTCATCAGCATTACATCTTCCTGATATATAAACCAACCCCAGGTTATAAAATGAATTATTTCCGTTTATACATATGTTGAAATATCTATTTTGTGATATTCTTGTCCATTCATCTAAGATTATAGTAAATCTCCTATTGTTAGAAATATTGCTCGATATTTCTTTTATCATGATATCTTTTACACGATTGTAGTAATTTAATATAATGTTCTTTACATCGGTTTCATTTTTTTGCAATGCAAGGTTTTTATTATAAAAACTTTCTCGAATAAACGAAGATCTAGTTATGGTGCGGATTGACTGCGGCCAGGAAATTCAGGAAATGTTTGCCCTACCATAAAACCTTTAATGCCTATTCAGCTTACACTTTTTTCTTCGGGTACTTTGCTAATTTTAGCTGAAACGTTATTCTTGTTGTTGTTTTCTTCAAGAGAAGTTGCATGACCATAAATTTTTTTTTTTTTTTTTTTGTGAACCAAATTTAGATGTCGAATAATCAAATTTAGATACCACCGTTAACCATTAGTGAAGGAGTATTTTAAATTTAAAGTCGACGTGATTTTTAATCAAACGGTTTTGTTTATTTTGTGTATGAAAACCTTACAAAAATATTTATATTTTCAAATATTTTGATTGGTTGAAAATAAATTAACCAATCAGAATGCTCCAAAAATAAACCAAGTCAAGGTATACTGCCACCCAATATTTTAACTAAAGTCGACTTTACCTAAATTATATATTTGAAAAATTTAGATAGGGCGATTATTTGTAAGAAACAAAGCTTTTTTTCATATTTCTTTTAAACATTTTACCAAGTTCTTAGGTTTTACTACTTAAATTTTGAATAAGTTATGCGAAAAATCTTTATTAGTTGAAATGCTCCTAATTACTTGGCAAAGATTTTATTTGTGTGTCAAATAAATGTATTCCCTTTTAAAAGATTTTAACAATAACATTTTTGTTTTGGTATTTAAAAGTTTTTTATGACTAAAATTAAAAAATCCTATTCCAAACAAAAACAATTTAAAAAATTTAATATTTTTAAAATTTCCCGTTTTCCCGGGAAAAATATATTATTTTCCCGGGAATTCCCGGCAAACTTTTCCCGGGATTTCCCGGGAATTCCCGCCCGGGAATTCCCGAACCCCAAACCCTAATCTCCATATATGTCCATATACCCTCAAATTTCGGATCCGAACCCATATATGAACCCATATATGTTGCCATATATGGCCATATATGAACATTTTCACCTGGGCTGCGTAAAAAGCTGGGATTTAAGACAAAAGGCTTTAGCAGATTCTTCAAGGTGCACCTAATTGTTAATAACTTTGAAAATTACTAGTTTTTCAGTCATAACAAACAAATTTCATTTTTTCGCTGCATTTTCAAATAGCTTCTTAAATGTTTTACAGACGTTTATCATCCCAGGTGAAAATGTTCATATATGTTCATATATTGTCATATATGGTTTCATGTATGAGCATATATGGTTTAATGTATGATCATATATGAACATATATGTTATGTATGGAAGCATATATGGGTAAATACATTCAAATGTATGAATCCATATATGATAATATACTGCATTTATTGGTCCATATATTGGTTCTTATATTCCATATATCTTCATATATGAATTCTTATATTATTCCATATATGGGTAATGTTTTAAGTTTTTTTTACCATGGGGGTAATTACGTGAGCGGATTCAAAAAATATTGAAATACAATACATTTGATAATTTCTTAAATACAATTGGCAATTTCTAAAATACAGTTGCCAGTTTCAGAAATACAATTGATTGTTTGTAAAACATATTTGATAATTTCTGAAATGCAATTGCGAATTTCTAAAATACAATTAATAAATTTCTGAAATACAATTTTCAGTTTCTGAAATACAATTTATAATTTCTGAAATACAATTGGTAGTTTCTGATATACAATTGATAAATATAAAAATCAATTGATAATTTCTGAAAAGCAATTATAAAACTAGAAATAAATTGATTATATCTGAAATACAATTGGTAAATCTGAAAAACAATTCATAACTTCTACAATACAATTGAGTAAACTGAAATTCAATTGATTATTTCTGAAATACAATTGATAAATCAGAAAAATAATCAATAACTTCTGAAATAAAATGATAAATTTTGAAATACAATTGAAAATGTTGCAGTAAGATAAAAACAGCAAAAATAAAACTTCTATATTTAGAAAATCTGCAGAAAATTTTGCAAAATATTACTAAACTAAAAATGGCTAAAACAAACTGTTGTATCGTTTTGTTAAATTTTGTTTAATGCAAATAGCAGTTTATAAAATCAACAGAAATATTTGCTAAAAATATTAAACTGTTGATTTCGGAAGGCTAGATTTGTATTTCCATTAAAAACGAAAAAGGAACTTTGAAAATTTTAAATTTTATGTGATGTTTATTTGTCTACTACTACAATTTAATTTTATTTTCTAAATTATAAAATTTCATAATTTCTCAATTTCATTCAAATGTACAAATTCATCAGTAACATATGAATAGAATTATAATATTTACATTTAATTTGAATAAAAAAAGCAATATTTTTATTAAAAAATAAAAAAAAAATTTATATGGACATTCATATATCTCCATATATGGCCATATACCCTCAAATTTCGGATCCGAACCCATATATGTTGCCATATATGGCCATATATGAACATTTTCACCTGGGATTTTACAAATTTTTATTTCCCAGGTGAAAATGTTCATATATGGCCATATATGGCAACATATATGGGTTCATATATGGGTTCGGATCCGAAATTTGAGGGTATATGGCCATATATGGAGATATATGAATGTTCATATAATTTTTTTTTTATTTTTTAATAAAAATATTGCTTTTTTTATTCAAATTAAATGTAAATATTATAATTCTATTCATATGTTACTGATGAATTTGTACATTTGAATGAAATTGAGAAATTATGAAATTTTTAATGGACATAAACATTTTACTTCAAGTTTAGAAAATATTTTATAACTGATTTTTGATTATTTAATGATTGTTTATACACTAATAGAAAAAAGTGTGTACAAGTTTTAGTTAAAGCTACTAAAAATTAGTTCAAAATCAAAAACTGCTGAATTATCAGAGTAGTTTTGCTAAATATAAATAAGATAGGAACAGCAAAAATAAAAATAAAATTTGAGTTATAATTGAGCTAAATTTCAGTGATTAGAAAATAAAATTAAATTGTAGTAGTAGACAAAAAAACATCACATAAAATTTAAAATTTTCAAAGTTCCTTTTTCGTTTTTTGTTTTTAATGGAAATACAAATCTAGCCTTCTGAAATCAACAGTTTAATATTTTTAGCAAATATTTCTGTTGATTTTATAAACGGCTATTTGCATTGAACAAAAACACATAAACCGTGTGGAAAGAATTCAAAAAAAAATCCTAAAGTTTACCTTTTCTTTTTTGAATTTTTCAACTCCCCTTACATCTTATGAGCATAGATGTTCTTGGATTTCCTTGAAATCTCTTGAATCTCGTAGGAAAATTACGGCTTTATTACTTCTGCACGGCATTTTCTGTGGTGTAATTGATTGTCCTGATTTATTGCATTTAATTAAAATTATAGTTCCGCAGAGAACTCTTAGGCGAAATAATTTCTTTAATGTAGATATTCATAGAACTGATTATGCTTTGAATTAACCAATTACTAGGTCAATGAGGTTATTCAATAATCTTTGTGAAAATTTAGATTTAAGTATTTCTAATTTTAAGTGTAAAACTCTTTTAAATAAATTGTTATAAATAATTAGTTTTAGATATAAGTTGCTAGTCTGTAAGGATAATATTGTATCCATAGACTGAAATAAAGAATAATAATAATAATAATAAAAAAAATTTAACAAAATTTTTTTTAGATACAACAGTTTGTTTTAGCCATTTTTAGTTTACTAATATTTTTCCAAATTTTCTGCAGATTTTCTAAACTTAGAAGTTTAATTTTTGCTGTTTTTATCTTACTGCAACATTTTCAATTGTATTTCAAAATTGATCATTTTATTTTAGAGGTTATCAATTGTTTTTCTGATTTATCAATTGTATTTCAGAAATAATCAATTGAATTTCAGTTTACTCAATTGTATTGTAGAAGTTATGAATTATTTTTCAGATTTACCAATTGTATTTCAGAAATAATCAATTTGTTTCCTTTAGTTTTATAATTGCTTTTCAGAAATTATCAATTGATTTTCATATTTATCAATTGTACACTCTAATTAAATTCTGTTGAAATTTACCCAACTTATAGTAGGAAACTGAACTCCTACTATAAATTGGGTAAATTTACTCTATGTGCGTAATTGAAAAAAATACGTACATTGTGTTTAAGTTGGTGCACAAATAATTTGTAATTTTAAAATGAAAGAGCGTAAAAATTAGATGAAATTTTTAAATTAGTGTGTTAATTTACTAAATTTGTGTGTAAAAAAGCACGTTTCACGTGTAAATGTACGCATAAAATGAGTAAAAATCCACAAAAAAATGCGCAAAAATCCACAGAAAGTGCGTAAAAATCCCATAAAATGCGTACATTTACAACAGCTGTGCTAACTTTAAGCACCACCCAAAAATTTTTTTAAATAAAATAACAAATTAATTTTTATTAAGTATTTTATTAATAATAATATCCAAGTCATGCTCTCGTAATCGTTTATGTCCAAATTAGTCGTTTTAGGATCTTCAGGCATTTGTATAAAATTTATATAAAAATTTGTTATAACTATTGAATGGTTGCGATGACTCCTGCTCAACAAAATGCCTTCTTTGAAAGGGAGGCAGTAACCGTCAACAATAACGGGAGAAAACGCCTTAAAAGAGATATGGCCTACGCAGCAACAACTGAGTGCAATGACTCCTGCTCAACAAAATGCTTTCTTTGCAAGTTAGGCAGTACTCAATGAATACTGACTTTGTTGAGCAGGAGTCATTGCACCCAGTTGTTTTACCAAGGCCGTATCTCTCTTACGGCATTTTCTCCCGTTATTGTTGACGGTTGTTGGTTTACTGCCTCCCTTGCAAAGAAGGCATTTTGTTGAGCAGGAGTCATTGCACCCAGTTTTTCCTGCGTAGGCCGTGTCTCTCTTACGGCGTTTTCAATTTTGAAATGAGGTTTAGACTACCACATGCGTTAACAATAATTACCAAAAACAATTTCATGCTTATGTTGCTATTCCCAGACTCTTGTTTGTGGAAATGTTGTAATTCACAAAAAATAATCCGTTTTCGCTTTTTCTTTTTATTATTTATAATTTTTTTTAAATTTTTTCCAATTTGAAATGTCAGAGTATTTATTACTATTATTAGATAGTATATTTACGAACTTTGTGCGTAAAAATTTTATTTAACAAAACAATAGTAATCTTAGGCGCAATGTGTTTATTTATAAACACATAATGTCTAAAAATACTTTGTGTGTGTATTACTGTGTATGGAAGTGTGTATGAAAAAAGTTTACGCATTTTTTGTTTATATTTACCGAATTTTCGTAAAATTAAACAAAATTTTACCCATTTTATAGTAGTAAATTTACAAACATTTTTTAGAGTGTATATCAGAAACTACCAATTGTATTTCAGAAATTATAAATTGCATTTCAGAAATTATCAAATGTATTTTACAAATAATCAATTGTATTTCTGAAACTGGCAACTGTATTTTAGAAATTGCCAATTGTATTTAAGAAATTACAAATACAAACTGAAAATTGTATTTCAGAAATTTATTAATAGTATTTCAGAAATTCGAAATTGCATTTCAGAAATTATCAAATGTATTTTACAAATAATCAATTGTATTTCTGAAACTGGCAACTGTATTTTAGAAATTGCCAATTGTATTTAAGAAATTATAAAATTTATTGTATTTCAATATTTTTTAATCCGCTCACGTAATTACCTCTATGATAAAAAAAAACTTAAAACATTACCCATATATGGAATAATATATGAATTCATATATGAAGATATATGGAATATATGAACCAATATATGGACCAATAAATGCAGTATATTATCATATATGGATTCATACATTTGAATGTATTTACCCATATATGCTTCCATGCATAACATATATGTTCATATATGATCATACATAAAACCGTATATGATCATACATGAAACCATATATGACAATATATGAACATATATGAATATTTTCACCTGGGTTGTTTTTCATAAAATTCTCTGAAATTTACGAAAATTTCTGTAAGAAGTGAATTTACACAAAAACTACACAAAAATGTCATTATCCAAAAATTATCCAACGAATGTGTAAACAGTCCCGTTTATGAATAATTATTCAAAAAGTGGCAACACTGCGTTATCGTGTTGGTTTTTTATAAATGCTAAAACGAAGCATATTCATACATATTTAATTAATATTTACTCAGATTAATATAAAGTTAACAAAAATCATAAAAGATATTTCAGTCAATATGTATAAAACATATAAATTATTTGTACACTGATAGAATTTTCGTTCATAGTATTAATGAATCGATTTCATTAAAATGGATTCATTGATTTAATGAAAAAATTCATTAACTGAACGAAAATTCATTGTTGTTATGAATTTTTTCATTAGATTTTTTTTATGTTTTCATAATTTCACAACAAAAATTCATTAAAAACAACAAAAATTCATTAAATTAATGAAAATTTCATAAAGAAAAAATTTTTATTTAAAAAAATGGTTTCAGGTACAATTTTTTCTCTTTTTGGTTTTCCCTATATATGTATGTGTTATTTTTGGGCTAAACAAAGAGACCCTCATCTCGGGAGTTATATCGGCTTTAAGGGAACAAGTTGATTTTAGGGGCACAGCCACGATTTTTTCCCGTAGATAGTACTTTTTGGGCTGAATAGGAAAAATTTTTTTTTTGTCGAAGACCCTTATTTCGGGTCAAAGTTAAAACATGAACTTGCCCGTATCTCCGCTATTTATTATCGGATCAATATGACAATATGAGCATCATTGAAAAGGTAATTGAAATGGGTTTAATATAACATTCACTAACCCATTACGAGCCGATTCCAGTTTTTTTATTTTAAACCGATTTTTTTGTGAAAAGCCTTTGAATATCAAAAAAGTGCTTACATAATGGTATGATTTGTTTACACATAATTGCATCTTAGATCAACTTTTGCTTTAAACCTTAAGTATTTTGTTCATACTTTTGCGAAAAAAGCCGTCAAACTCAATATAAAAAAAAATATTTTTCACTTACGTGGAATTGTTGCGAAACGCTTCATTAAAAATATGAACAAATCATTATACTAATAATAACTTCATGTCTTATTGAAATAATCTCATTAAGTCTATGCTAAAATGAAAAATATTAATGAAATTATTTCATAAAAGTAATGAATTTAATTCATTAAACACATGAAACTTTCATAATGTTTATCTTAAAATTAATGAAAAAAAATTCATATATTTTATGAAACTTTCATTAGATCAATGAATCCATTCATTAAAATTGATTTAATGAAACATGTTTCATTAATCCAATGAAACCGTTCTTTGGGGACTTTTCAATGAAAAAATTCATTGTATTAATGAACCAATTTATTAATACTATGTACAAAATTCTATCAGTGTATCGAATATTTTAAATAGAAAATAACACTCATGTATCGCATTACAAATAACTCCTTATTTTGAGGTATTTGAATACACCATCGGTAATAAGTGGCTATTTCTATTAAGTGATCACATATCACATTAAAAGTAACTCCTTATTTTACGGTTTTAAAATATCCCATCTGTAATAAGTCGCTGCTTTTATTTAGAACTCATGTTGTGTATTACAAGTAACTCTTTTCTTTGAGGTGTGTTTAAATATATCATTGGTAATAAGTTGCTATTACTACCCAGTAGTTATGCAGCACATTATACGTAAGACATTACATTTTAGTTATGAAATAATGCAATGGTAAGGGGTATGGTATTACCAGGTAATGGGTTCTGTAATACCAACATATTACCAAGGTTTTGCTGGGAAGCAAAAAAATGTCTAACAAATATAGCTTAAAATCCTTATATTTTTTAAAATCAGAACTTGTATTTAATCTAAATTGTTCTATATTTTCAAATAAAAAAATGCTCTGGCTTCTTTTTGGTAGGCCTAGTTATTAGTTTTTCTTATTATTTTTTAATTATATGAAAATAATTTTATACAAATGTAGTACCAAATGAAATGTATTTTAAGGCCTTTCTGGTGATGCATAATACGTATGGAAGAAATGTTTAGCTTTCATGTGATTTCCTTAAATATCAAAATTTTTTATGTTTTGTTGACGTTTCAATAAAGAACACATACAATGTTTTATTATTTAAACTGATGCTTTAAAATGTTAACACACATTATTAAAGTATTCGTACAATGTTATTGCAATGAATGGCATGTATCGGAAGCGAAATTGTTTTATAAATGGTATGTCTCTGATTGTTTGCAACAATTGAAGCGTAATAGAGCTTAATTGAATACACGTGATCCAAAAAGTGTGTATTACAAAGTTAAGCTGCACATTGTTGATAGTAAAACCCCAGAAATTTATTTTTCACAAAAATTTTCTTGCCAATGGGGGTTAGTGGCCGTTTCCAATAATCATCTTAACGCACAACGCGCACAAATAATTAAACAAAAGGGAATGAAAAAAATTACATAATGGTGACGAGGTGAATTTTTGCAACTACAGTACTGTGTTGTAACGCTCAAAAAACAATAAATGTGATTGTCGTTGTATATAACGGGTGATTACAATGGAATGGGAATTTCTTTGCCGTGCTGCCATTTAAATATTTCTGAATCAATTGAGCTGGCTTGAATTTTGAACTAAAATTTGGAATCTATTTTTCTATTCCATGTCCATTTTGACTGTGTTAAATTAGGGTTTGAAAATTAAATTGCGAAAAAGTAACATCTAAATTGCTTTTGTGAATTTCAATAGAACAAAATAAAGCATTGCATATAAATTTTATTGTGCACCATTTTATGATGAAATTAGTTCCAATTTATTTACGCATAGGTAGAACTAAGTCACGTAAAGTATAATTTAAAAAAAAAACACATTTGAAGAAATCCCAATATTGTGGATAATGCGATACAATTTATGTGGACCAAAATTTATGTTCTAAGATTGCATTTGTCCACGAAATGCGAACTATTTAATATTTTAAAAGTTGGTTCGCAAGTGCACTTTAAAAGACTTATTTTAAGCTTAGAAAGTGAATGTATATCTTTTAGAGCCGTATGTTTAAAAAGTTGGTGTTTTTCATCCAAACTATAGGAAGATATATTTTTTTTGGAATAAAGCCTAAACCAGATAAAGGCAGTATCGAAAGTTTTTGCCACCGTGCGACGTTTTTTCGATAGAGCAGGGTATTGTATTTTCTATATTTGTCACTGCTGAGAAATTAGAAAATTTTCTAAATAAGCTCTTGTTCTCTCTCTTCAAACAATATTTAATAAGAAATTCTTAAAAAATTTAATAATTTTCGAGAAATTCAAGAACAAATTTTGACAGTACTGCCAATGTTTACCTGCACATTCACTACCTGGTTTGGGGTTAAGATCGCCTATAATATTTTCTATATCATTACAATAAATATGTTGTACACTCGAAATAATAAGTCTGTTGGCTGAACAGAAAAATTAGTTACTTTAACAAAATTTATTCCTGTATTTTGGCTTAAAATAAAATTTGTTGATTTTAACACTTTTTCTGTTAAATTTAATAAATCTAAATTTAAGTCAAAAATTTGTAAAACTACAATTTTATCTGTAATTATACTGAGTCGTAGAATTTACTCAAATTTAGGGTCTCGGGACCCTCCTAGCCTAGTACATATCATGTGAGGACATACAAGGGCAGTCCTATGGAGCAAACATTTTGTCCGTTTTGCTCTATCTCGCTTAGGTTTCGAGATATGGGCCATTTTATGAAGTGGAACATTTTTATTAAATTTTTCCGAGGGTTGGGCCATTTCGAGATATGGGCCATTTTAAAAAATCGGGAGCGAAAGAAATAGCGCCATCTTTAAAACTTTGGATACATTGGTGGCGCCATCTACCTGGTAATAACAGTAACATGAAAATATTATATTTTAACAATAAATTTTGAAAAATTTAACGAATGAGTTCTTAAAAATTAGTTATAAATAGTTTTGAAAATTAACACTCATTAACACTATATCGTTTGATAAAAAATTATACGGGAATCTTAACTGATGTTTATGGATATGCCTCAGATGGAAAAAACTTGTTGCTATATTTTGTTTACTAAAGTAATAAGAATTATGTAAGATTATTTTTGTTTTAAAAGATATGTAAAGTAGTATTCCAAGCTTTATAACGTGGGAGGAAAAACATAATCTTAACAACAAGGTCTAATTGTTCAATACATATATTTATTTAAAGAGAACCCACACTCAAGAAATTGTTCCTATTAATTAAAGCGTTGCTTTCTTTGTAAAGGGGATCGAGCAGAAATGAAAGGTGGTGAAAAATGAATGGCTTCAAATACACTGTATTTGCCCGAAACGAAAAAGTTAATTCCTTTAGGGAATTAAATGTACAAGGGAATGAATTCCCTGGGAATTAATTCTTTGAACAAAAGTTGAATTAAGTAGAATTGAATGAATTCCTTGACCAAATGTAAAATTAACTAGAATTGAATGAATAAATGCATTAAATTATATGAAGGAATTAGAAAAAAAATTAATGAGTTCCTTTAAGATAAGTCAGGGAATTCAATCCCAAAATACGAACTCACTTCAAAAAAGTGGAATTAGGGAATTAATTCTTCGAAGCTCTGGTACGTACAAATAATAACGTTGACTTTCCGGGGTTAAAAAGAGGAAAAAAGAAAATGCTAAAGCACTCAAAGAAAATAAATTAACATGGGGTTCGGTAAGAAGTAAGAAGAAGAAGGTAAGAAGTTCGTATGTATTTTGTTAGTTCATTTTCGTTCGTGTGAAGCAAAACATCGTCTAGAAACACCATCTAAATCGCGATATACACGCAGGTCGTAGTTTGTTTTTAAAAATGCTAAACTTTAGAAATATTTTTTTTAGACTATAGACAGTTTAACAACAACTAACCCAACAAACCAAACGATATCGTTTCGAATTCGTAACTATATCATTTCGATGATACGTTTGGCCGAGAATGATATCATAAGTAATAGGTACTGTGAAGAAAAGTGCACATTCGTTAATGATATCGTTTTTTCATTAAATAACGATATCGTTATGATATCGAAAATATCAGGCAATGCGATAATATTTTCGTCATATAGCAAAATTTTTGTCGTTATTTTATCACTATTCGATGAAAATATGATATCATTAACGATATCAAAATAAACAAGTATATATGATATCTTTAACGATTAAATTAGAACAAGCAAATGTCACTTTTTCACAAAATTTATCGTTATTTTTAAAAATTATATTTTCATATTTTTGTATCATAAACGATAGCAAATATTATACTTTATATGAATTCGTTAACGATACTGTATCGTTTTATGGTTTATTGGGAATATCAGATATTTCAGGTTTTCTTCCATATCATTTACCATACAGTATTTTTAAGAAAGGCTTTTCAATGCTTTGTTTAAAAAAAAAATTGAAAAAAAACAAACCAAAGCAATTTACGCAATTCAATACCCAGTGTAGAAAATCATTACCAGATATGTGGTTATGTAACTACATACTTGGTAATGGTAACTAGATACTTTTATTATTACATTTCTTATTACTTTTGTATGGCGATGTAGCGCAAAATGATGAGTTACGGTACACCAGCATACGAAAATTCGAAAATATATCGTTACATATGTGCTTACCAGTATTGAAATAATAATGAGTCTAAAAACAGATTTTCAAAAAAATAAGTTTTATAAAAAAAATATTTTTTATTACGAATTTTTTTTAAATAAAATGTGCTCGTGCCGGAATCGGACCTGGGACTCCAGATTGCCAGTCAATAGCTCTACCGTCTGAGCTATCTCGACATGTAATATTTGATAGATAAAAACATAATTGAACTGCCGCGCACAAGTCAGCTTACTCGCCAACATACAAAAAATATGTGGTTACTATATCCTTACCAGTGTTGTAAAAATATTGAGTCTAACAATATGTAGATTTAACAATACATTAAGGGTTTTCACAAGGGGTGTACTATTTGTTGTATCGTTGTATCGTCCTAACAAAAAACAGAGTTGTTAAAAATTAATTTGAAAAAATACAACATTTGAGAATAGCACGATACAACATTTTTATGTATGTTTAGTGTCCTATTTTTGAGTGTGCTAACTAGGGATACCGATCCCGAAATCCCGATCCCGAAAATCCCGGGATTTTCGGGATTTAGAGATCCCGAAATCCCGGGATTGGTCTTGAAAAAATCCCGGGATTTCCGATTTGATTATTTGGCATATTTTATCTCTCTTTGTATTTGTTTTTATTGTTATATTCGACCTAAATCACATAAATCTAATATTTTATTAAATGTTATTAAAGAACTAATTTTTCCCATTCATAAATAATAGATTAGAATAGATTACAGATTAAATAAATCTGAATAAAACCTTAATAATTTAAAAACTTTTATTCAGCTGTGAAACTTTTGAAAATCGTAATTCAGCTTTATTTAATCTTTTAACGGACATGTTTATATTTATTTTATTGATGATTTGCTAAAATCATAAGTTCATGCAAAATAATTTTGCCGACTAAAAACAGAATTTTTTTGTTAAATTACAAAAATCTAACAATCTGCATTTCTGAAATCAGCTGAGGTATGTGCTTACTATTTTATGGTAATTGATTTAAAAAAAAAACTAATAGTCACTAAATATTTCTGATGATTTCAGCAGAGTAGTTTGTATTTACATTCAATTGATTTTAGACAAATATAGCATTGTTTTAGCTAGTTTTGGTTAAAAAGTTTCTTCATAGGTAAATTGTAATTTGCAATTTACTTAAATTTAACTCATAATTATATTTCTTATATTTCGAAAATTTAACAATTATTTAGCAAACAAGTTCTGCTTATTTCAGTACTTTTAATCGCGGAACCTTTTTTGTTAATTTTTAGTAGCTTTTTCTGCTATTCTTACATACTTATTTCTATGAGTGTAGTTTCTGTTTGAAGCCAGATTCCCAATGCTGTATTACTCTACTCTGAGTGGATTTTGTTCCTTTCTTTTTTGCACTTACATATTTTTTGTATCTTGATTTCTCTATTTTACACACTCCACTCTGCAGCGTGGAGTACTCCAGCATTGTGGATCCGGCTTAATTTGTTTATTTCTTGATACTACTATAAAAGTAGATTTATAATAAATTATTTTAATTTGTAGGGTTTATTTCAGCTATTTATTTTTTAAATTAAAAATATGATGAAACAAAAAAATCCCGAAACCCCGAAAAATCCCGAAATCCCGAAAAATCCCGGGATCCCGATAAATCCCGGGATCCCGAAAAATCCCGGGATCCCGGGATTTAAATTTTCAAAATCCCGAATCCCGGGATTTGTAAAAACCAGTCCCGTTCGGCATCCCTAGTGCTAACAGATAGCAAACTGAATAGAAAATCGTTGTTAAACACAAATAAAAATTTTAACAACTTTGTTAGGACGATACAACGATACAACAGATAGCACACGCCTTATGAACAACCTAATTATATTTGAAATAATTATAAAAATAAGTCGTATTTAGTTACGCATTATTTTTTATTTTGAAACAATGGAAGAAGTAACTAAATATTATATGTTTTAAAATAATGCGGAAAGTAAGGACAAAAATTAATTATAATTCATTACCGTTTCTACACTGGGTATATACGAGGGGTACTATTTATATTTCGGAAGTAGCAAATAATAACAAACATTTTTAAATGGAAATGGCTTTATTGTTTTTAAAAATATTCTCCTTGATGATCAAATACAATGGTTTTTGAACGCTTCGGGTACAAGAAGAAGTCATTGGGTGCCAATTTAGTACTGTACGGAGGAAGAGTCATCAATTCCATGTTTTGACAGCTCAAAAATCCACCACCTGTTTGACGAGATGTGTGAGAGCTCGCATTGTCATGATGCAGAATGATTCGTTTCTGGCGGTTGGTTTTACGAATTTCTCCTAAGACTTCCGGCAAACAAATGGTCGTGTACTACTCAGAATTGACCGTCATACGTTGCTCGAGCAGAACAGTGGCCACATGACTAATTCGGCCGAAGAAACAGGCGACCATTTGTTTCGCTGTGCTTCTTCCACGAACAAGTTTTGTAGGATTTCGTTCGTCTTGAAATACCCACACGATCAATTGGTGTTTTGTTTCCGGCTCATACGCATAATATATCCATGATTCGCCACCTGCCACGATTTAATACATGTCTTTTGAAGCACCACGGTCTAACTTTTTAAATTATGGGGTATCCAACGAGAGCAAATTTATTTACAACTAAGTGTTCATGCAAAGTCGAATGTATTGAAGTGGAACTAATGTGTAAGGATGCCTCTATCTCACGATATGTCACATGACGATCTTGCATTATTAGTTCACGAACTGCATCGATGTTTTGTGGCACAACAACCGATTTTGGATGAACTTTACGGAATTCGTCGGCGACCGAACTACGACCACGATTGCATTCACTATACCAACGATATACTGTGGTTTTAGATGGTTATTTATCGCTATACAAAGAACTGAGTTCATCGACAGATTCTTGTTGAGATAATCCATGTCGAAAGTTGTGAAAAATAATCAAACGAAAACCTTCTCTTGAAATTTATTGGCCTAATTGATTTTCTTAACTGACTGTAAACAAAACATATAGCACTAGTACATCAAAACCATGTGAGTTCGTTTATGCTAAAAAATGTAAAATTTTATTATGGTGTTGCCAGATTTTAGCTATTTAATGTTGCCAGTTCCCGAAATATAAATAGCACATAGTACATGTACTTTTGAAAAATTAAATATTACCCGAATTCGCAATAAAAATCAAAACAGTTTTTTTATAATAAAGTTGAATATTAGGTATTGTAAAATGTGCCCAAAATCTGCCATTTTAAGAAATTTTATGAATTTTTGCTTAATCGTATTGCTGGGCAACTACAGAACTGATGTGAGTTAAAATATTTTAATACATATGATTTTGATAAAGAAAATTTTCTCTACAAGCAATACAACAGTAATTTCAAAGCAGACCGCGGCCGCTATGTTTTATTTCGATGGTGCTGTTCTAGAATTTTTCTATTCTCGTATATTTCTTATGTAACAAAATTGAATTGCTAAATAGAAAACATTCTGTGTATACCCAAAAGATTCCTTAGTTGATTGTTACGAATATTTTAACTATCTATTAGGTGAAATACCCCGAGTTGAATTGATTTAGTTGGTGCCAACTAAGTTTTTTAATATTTAAAGTTCAACTATAAACTGAGTTATTAAGAATTTAAGAATGGTAAAATACAACCAATTTGAATAATATTGTGATTTAAGATAATTTCATTTCAAAAATTAGCAACTTGTTTTTATTTTTTATTAATTAACAGCGGTACAAATATTATAATAACAAAATATATTAATACTTTGAGTTGCTATTGATATTGCAAAGATCCAAATTATAATTTTTGTCATTGATATTGGTCACCGAATACAATGCTACCAATTTTTTATTATAAATGTCTTTTTGGATGCTTGATTTGGAATTATTTTATGAAAAATGTATTTTTGGGTGGTTGATTTGTTCTAATATTATAGATTGTAATGTTCGATTGGGGCTTTCTTCACGATTCTGTAATATTAATTTATATTGATATAATTTCAAGAAATGAAGCATAAACAATTTAATAAGCAAAACTTACCAATGTATTTGTTTTGTTTACTGCAAATTTAATTACGATTTAAAATTTTAAATCAAATTTAAAATTTTTACTTTTGACTTTTTTCAATAATTTGGTTATGAAATTTTGTTTGTCAATTTGAAACTTAATACAGGGTAACAACAAAATAGTTTTTGTTAACTAAGTCCATAGCTGTGGCTGATTATTATAGTTATTTTAAATTTATTTCTATTTAACTACAAATTTTATTAGCTACGTTACTATAGAATTTTATCGGTGTACCATTCTCTTAAAAAAATTATCTTTCCATTGTCTGCACCAGTTATGTTCATTAATGTAGGAACCCGATATCTTTATATTTGCCATCTTTATCGTGCGAACAAGCATATCAGGCAACTTTTGGGGAACCTTTATACGAGTACTAGGTCTTAACATGAACCGATTTTAACCAAACCAAAAGGCTCTGTTTCTGGGGCCACGTAAATCAGGGTACCAAATTTAGTTGAAATATGTTCATATTTGTGACCTGCACCGTGCGAACATGCATAGGTCCAAACACGCTCCGATATTAACCAAAATCCATAAATAGGCTTTGTCCTTCGTCGGTCTGCCAAATTTCATCAAAATACCGTAATACTCGTATTTGAGACATTTATCGTGACAGATAGACAGCAAAATTATACTGCTAAACAGTGAAATCTTTGTGTACTATTCTCTTAAAAAAATTATCATTCCATTGTCGTCACCCGTTAAATTCATTTTACCATTATGTATATATTTTCGTTTTCTTTAACTGTAAACCTTAACACAGGGTTGATGTTAGTTGCATTGCAATTGTCGCTGGTTTTTAGCCAAACAATCAAAAGCCTACACAAATCAACTGAAAAACAGCAATCATCATTCTTAATGGTGTACAAAAGATCAGACCCATTAAGTAATTCAATCATTAAACGGGTGAGGACGATATTCCCTATAGAGCGACACACTTTTTTATTTTAATTTTAATGCCTAGGTATATATGGGTGAAATCAAAAAATGTGATAAGATTTTGGGCCAAATTTGTAAGAAGCAAAAAGTGTTAATATTTCGGGGTTTTCTTAATGCACTGAAAGAATTATCCTTCATGTTATTAATGATATAATTTCATAGAATTTTTTTCGTAGAATCAATGAAGAATTTCATTATGTATATAATATTTAATTAATACATATTATGAAATTTTTCATAACTTTTTCTTCATAAAATTTCATAATTTCGTTAAAAAAATTCATTGAATTTCATAAATTAGATCTTCAAAAATTTAATGAAAATGTACTTTATATACTATATATACGGTGTTCCCCTCTCCAGAGAAAAGGTTGTTGTCTGTGAACTTATTCCTTAATTTGCAGAGCTTTAAAGAAAAAAATCCGAAAATAAAAAAAAAAATAAAAAAAAAAGAAACCACTGATATATATGAAATTGTTCAACAGTATTTATTTTTTCTCAATTTTTTTATTAAATATCGTCATTTCATTAATTTTTAAAAATTTTCGCACAATAAGAATTTTATATTAAACATTTAATTCTCAAATACAGTAGTTTTATGTAACCACAAGGCCGAGTTTTAGTGATGTGCATTAATTTCCATACTGAGAGAATTATCTTTTAAAATTTTTATTTTATTTTAATTAATTTTTTATTATTAATTTTGGACTATGAAATTTTATAAATCATATTTTTTCGAAAAATTAATAAGGAATTTCATTAATTGAATTAAGCTTATTATAAAATTTTATGAAGCTTTTTAATTTAATAAATTCTTACATTAGATATGTTTTATACATCCGTAAAATATGTTACAATTTTATTGCGATTTTTGCATTTGCTAAATACATTTTATTTATCCACTCAAGCTTAGCAACGACAACAACCAACTATAATAATAGTAAATGAAATAGCTTCATAGATTTTATGAAGATTTATTCATTGGAGGAGTGGCCTATTAATTGTATGAAGAGTTGCATTCATTTTATGAAGAATTTCATTAATTTTATGAACTTTTCATAAACATTGATTTTAATGAAAACTGTTTCATAGATTCTATGAAAATTTTCAATGGACGAGTTCCAGTGACAATTTTCATTGAAACTATGAAGAAATTCATTACTGAAGTGAAGACTATTCTCTCAGTGTGGAATCAGTAAGTTTAGTCATTATAAACCTAATTGCAAAAAATCTCTTCTACAAGTTGTAGCAATAATTTTGTTTGCACAATTTTAATTTTTTTTTTTTTGTGGTAACGGAGTTTAACAAAAAAATTGAGTGCGAATTTTTTTTCAATTTATTAGTTTTTCTAGAGTTGATTTATAGGAAGAAGAAGAAGAAAACATTTTTATTGAAAAATTTAACAGACACAAGGGAATCACCAGACTGCGGCAGTTTCGTCTCACCCAAAGACTCGTCAGTGGTTAGTTTATGTGTCAACTGATCAAAATAATTTTTTTAATTGTTAATTTGTCTCTATATGAAAAACTTTTTGTGTATTGCCATGACCGGGGATTGAACCGGCAGCCCTCTGCACAGGCTATGACTCGTAGCATCACCTCTTAACAAGTTTCACCACGGTCGGCATAGCGCTGAGTGTGGCTAATTGAAGTTTTTTCAATCACAACCTATACAATGTATGTTTTGTAATCAGAAGAGCCAGAATTAACTAATACCTGAGCAATTTATATTTCAATTAGAATGTTTCCTCTCTTAATCCTATTGTTTTTTCTCCTTTTTTCGTATTTGGGTTTTCAACATGCTTTTCAATAATATAAAATTTGTGTTTATCAAATAGGCGGTTTCGCGAATAAAAATACAATTCATTCAAAAATATAATTTTTTTTAAAATCGAATCCACGGTTGCGAATTTACAAAATATATTAAATTAATATACATATTAAAAACATAACATTTCGCGATCAAAAATTTTACGAGCTGCGGAAAAACTTCAAGTCTGTTATACTAGATGATTATTTACAGTCCAACGATCATTATACTTTTCACAATATAATTAATAGAGAACGCAAAAATTCTGGTGTATGCATTTTTATCAAAAATTATGACGAAAAATCGTTACAGAGTTGAAGTCGTGTTAGCATAGATATACAAAAAAGTTTGTAAAATGTATTAATTTTTATTAAAATCGTTACTTTTCCTCTTCATAAAAATTCTTACGTTTAGTGTTTAGCTTCATTGATTATTAATAGGGCAACCAAAAAAAGCCATAAAAGCAATGTTTTAAGCTCTTAAAATAATCTCGGAAAAACAGAAAAATAAGCAGTAAAAATGCAAAAATGAGCCCTTAAACTTCAATAATTCTTCATTAAAATCCTTATCAAATTTAAATTTTTTATTTAATACAATGCTACATTCCTTAGAACTTCAGGAATCAGGCAAAGTTGTGACATTCTTAAATTTATTTTCATCGGGAAATATATTAATTGCATTACAGAATTAAATGTGCTAAAATCCTAAAACTTTAACAAAGTGTGAAAAATAATCTGTTGAAGTCATGGCCCTATCCGGATTTCATTCTTGCGTAAGGAAACCGTCATTGTCATATTTGTACTATTAGAATTCAGGTTGGAAAAATAAAAAGTTTATTTTAACAAGAGATTTTTTAATTTAAAATAAATTTTAGAAAACAAATTTTAAATAAAAAAATTTATGTCGACTTAAAATAATGTCTAAAATCACTGATTTTATGGAAAATAAGCAAAAATATGCTCTATTTTCGCAGAAAAAATCTAAAATAAGCTGACTTTTGAAAGAAAATAGCAAAAGTAAGCCAATATTTACAAAATAAGCTAAATCAAGCAACATTAGATAAAATAAGCAAAACAAGCTCTAATAAATATAGCTTAAAATTTTTATATATTTAAGATCAGGGGCCAGATTCCCGCAGTCGTAAGCGTTCGAAATTGTTAAAAAATCACGTTTTTAAAGTGCAAATAAAAGAACATGAACAACTATTGTTACAACTTTAACTCATATTTGTAATAATTGCTATCGAATAACACTCGGTCACGACTGCGGTAATTTGCCCCCAGAACTTGTATTTAATCTAAACTGTTCTATCTTTTCAAATAAAAAACATGCTCTGGCTTCTTTTTGGTTGGCCTAGTTATTAAAATGTAAGCTATTAAAGTTAAAAAACCTTATGACTTACTGGTTACTGAGTTTACATTTGGCCTATAAAATTAGTCCCAAATTTTATGTATTAACCAAAAATTGGTTAGATTGTTATAAATTTTGTAAAACAGTTGACAATGCGCTGATATATATCGAAATATATAACTGAAATGTAATCCATGCATTAGAAATTAGCTGGTTACATGGTTTTGATCACATTTTTTGCTATCACCCATATGAGAAATTTAAAAACTGTTGAAAATTTTGAGGAAAAACATTAATTTTAAAAAAATAATATGTATGAGTTTTCTAGTCCTCATACATTTTGCAGCGTCCTCCTTCGGTGTTCCCATAGAGCTTACTAATAATCTTGACTCTGTAGGGACATGAAGCAAATTACACATGAAACAAAAACAAATTTTATTTGTTGTTATTTTTTGCATTTAATTCGTTCCATATTCGCACAAACTAACAACAGTGGTATGAACTAAAAAGCTTCAACATATTTCACCAGCTCTCTATCAGGGAACGCGCAATTGTTGTTCTGTTACTGAACAACTCCCCAAATATTAGTATTCCCATATCTGAAGCACCCATCATTCACCAACTTTCATCTCTTCTGAAGGAAGCAAACGTTAATTAATAGGACGAATTTCCTGAGTGTTGCTTCTATTAAAAAACATCAATTCATAGATTTCATTCAAGGCATCATATGTCAAAATATTTATTACACCTCTAAAAAATATTAAAATACACTCAAAAAATATTTTCTCAGATACTAGGACTTAACTTATTAAGCATCCGAAATTTCTGAACCAATCTTTGCAGATTATATGCTAATGCTTCATCAAGAAATATTTGGGATTTTTTTTTTTATAGCTCAACTATTGGCAAATTTAGTTGATATTTTGATAGGAAATGAATTCGAGACGATTAAACATGTTTTAAAAATTTTATTTTTGTATATTTTTATGGACAAAACTTTATTCAAAAATGTAAGAAATTTTTATTTTTTTGAGTAAACCGATTTTTCAATTTTGGTTGAAAAATATCATGGTTTTTGACAATTTTTAAAAAAATTTAGATGCCAACTTTGGCATTGCATATTTCTTATAAATGTAGTAGTATTTTAATAAAAATTATCCATTTTTAATTTTTGGGTGAAAACGAAATAAATTTTAGCATACTTTCAATTTTGCACATTTGGAAAATACATGTTCCGATCAGTCAGATTTTCATAAAGTATATATTATTAACGAACTAATTTTTAGGACGCACCGAAAAAATTTCTCAGTTAATGGCAAACGAATTTTCAACTGAGGCGCAGGTGAAATACCCATAACTAAGCATCAGTTAAAAAAATTAATTGCAAATAACTAAATTGTTAATTGAAAATGTTGCAATAAAGTCAGTTAATAAAAATAAATTTTTAGTTACAATTTTAGAATTTTTCACGTAGTATTTAGTATATAAGATTTTTTCAAATACTGCAGTTTTGACAAATAATAAGAGTTTTGCATGAATTGTATAAAGTTTTTATTAATATTTCAAAGAACATGAGATAACAACACTAAGACGTTTAATTTGTTTTAACCATTTGTAGAAAATCTTCTTTCAACCATCATTGTGTAAGTCACAAACAGACGAATGATGGCAAGTTGGAAATCAGTTTATGGTAATCCGTCTTTGGTTCTGTGCATTTTTATTTCTTCTAAAAACAAATACAAAAGTTGTTAATTTTATTCTGGAAAATATATTGGAACATTAAGAACTTATCTTCAAATATTCTCTGCCCATCTTGACTGTTCTGAAATAATTATGTTTGAAATTCCACTGCTTTTCTCTGAACAGTTACCCTTAGTGGACCAAATGTACGTTTCCTTGCCCAACATGAAGAAAATTAAGTTGAAGTTTGTTTCCGTTGTTTTAGACTTTGTTAAAAATCAATAAACAATTTAAATATTTTAATCACATTAACATTAATTACATTTATTAACATTATTTATTTAAATAAAATATTAGTTGATAAGGATAACTTCAGTTAATTTGAATTTCTTCAGAAATTTTATCGGTGCGGTAATACAGTTTAATTTTTGCTCATAACTATATCATTTAAAAGTTTAGTTTTTTTATATTTTTAAATAATTTTTGAAAAAAATTTAATAAAAAAAAAACAATTTTTAATGGAAAATCATTGATGAAGCATATCCAAAGTTCAAGGCAGAAAATAGATCTAAGGGGCAATTCCGTAACTTTTTAATGACAAAATTCGGTAGTTAATTTGACAAGTTTTCAAAGTAAACTGACAACTTACTAAAAATCGTGCAAATAATTATTCGGGATTTTTGTTAACCGGTTAATCAAACAAAATTTTAAAATTAATCGATTAATCGAAAAATTTTCTGTAAAATAATATACATACACTTGTTGTATTTTTAATAATTTTATTTAAAAAAGGAACAAAAGTAAATTCAGTAACTCTTCTGAAATATATAAAAATAAAAATCGTAATAATTGACATCAGATTTTGTTAATATTTTTATTTTTTCTGTCCCCTCTTTCACATATTCAAACTTTATCCAAATCGGGGAGAACAATACCGCAATGAATTAAAGAGTTAAAGAAGAGTATAACACTCGGTACATTAATTTGTATATATTTTGTATACATTGAATACATAACAAACGTTAATGGAGACAGGAATTCTGTTGAGAATTCCTCTACGTTTAAGTACCTCCCTCCCTTCATTTTATTTTATTAATTCAGAGTGCTCACTCAATAAAATTTATTACATTGAGCATAAATTATAATTAATAATTCTAATAATTATTAATTACAATAATTTCTAATGCTTTCGTTTAATATCAACGATTAAAAAAGTCGTAAAAAATAATTGAAAATTTATTATACATAAACTACTTTACTTTACTAGATAAGTCACAACAACAGAGTGGTAATTTGAAAGATTACAAAGCAAACTGTGGTAATTTTATGTGGTTTTTGTTTTTCCTTTTGATTTAAGATGTTTCTTAACGCTCCTACTTGAAAGCATGAAATTCTCATTGAGATGAAGCTAACAAATATTTCTAGAAATTCTAAAATTTCGCCTCTTGATTATTTTTTTAGGCCAGAATGAAATCCGGAAAGGTACAACCTTACAGCGAATTATTTATCACAATTTTTGTGATAAGTTTAGGGATTTTAGCATATTTACTTCAAGAAACAATTTATATATGTTAAACCTTTTTGTAATTTTCTACCAATTTCGATTAATCGATTAATCGTATGATATTATTCGAAATTTGGACATTCTAAATTCTTCGATTAATCGAATAGCGTATATTATACATACCCAAGCTGCCTGCCTACTCTTGAACATACATACATTTTTCAGCCAACCGGCGTTATTTGACATAAAAATGGGTAATTTTGACACCATCCCAAATAGGTTAATTTGGATTTAGTTTTTTTTATAAAATTCTTAATTAATGGTTTTTAATCGATTTTCATGCCAAATGGCACTTTTTTACAATTTTAAAATTTGTGGTCATTTCGACCCCATGTGCCTATAAGGGTTAATTTCAAATTTTGTATTACTATGTATAAAATTTGGTGTTAACAGAGTTATTTGGACAACTTTTACCAAATTCCGCAAGAACAACACATTGTTTGGTATACTTCCAGGAAAAATCGAAAAATTTCAAAAATTTCACTTTTGACCTTGGTAAAGAAAGTGTTAACGTTGTCGAAGTTTTACAAAATTTACGGAAAACAATCTCTTGTATCAGAATTAAAAGAAATCAGAAGAGATTTTGTTACAGCTAGCTAAAAACATAAAAATTAATACTATTATCAAAATTATTGGCCAAAATAACACTTTTCTCTAAAATTTTCAAATTTAAAACGCCGTCAATGTTAAGTTAAAAGAGGGATATGTGTAATTTTCAGTAGAATTATTCTCTAAGGTGTATTTAATAAACCCCTCTTCGTTGACCACTTTTTATTTATATTTTGTTAAACAAAATTTAAAAAAAAACTCAAAACTAGAGTTTTTGAAATTTATAAAAAAAAATCACATTTTTGGCCATACCTGGGACTAGGTTATCATGACCCAAGAGAGACAAAAATTTATTTCTGAATATTTGTGGAACTACAGTACTAGCAGAGAAAACAGACCTTTTTTAAAATATTCACAACTCAGTCAAAAACAAAAATTTTTACAAATATATTTTTCACTCCAACATGGTTTTATAGAGCTCCAAACTGGCGGCAGAGAAAAAAACGGGGCCTCGTAGTTGCAGCGCTGGGAGTCGCAAAAATTGTCCGATCTGGAAAAAGAATTACTTTTTCAAACATTTTAACGGACTCTCCGGCACGTACGGATTCATGAATCCGGCTTTTACGGCACGTTAACTGTCCGTAAGGTACGTATCCGTCAATGTTTGTACGTATACGGAACATTAACGGACCGTATAAATGGATTTTCGAACACAATACGTTTTAACTCCGTATTGGTGTATCCGTTTCCGTACCTTTAAATACGGATTTCATCGGTTTGTTTACAAAATAAAAAATTTTTGTTAAGTCGGCGCAAATATTATTATAATGGGAATATATGGAGAATATGCAATAGAGGGAAAATTTTCTATCACTCCATTAATCAAACAACATCAAGTAACAAGGTAAGATTTATAAAACTTAATGTTTCACAATGTTTTGTGTATAACATGTGAGAATTTGCATCGTGTACACAGTCAATTAAACCATAACTAATTTATTGTCTCTTTTCCAAATAGATGTTGGATTTTACTCCGGGTCCTTAAGCGCTGGATAAACCGAGCTAGATGTGCTAAATATTGTAATTATAAATAATAATTATTAATGAATTTATAAAAAAGAAAAAAAAAGTACTTTGTATTGAAAATAATAAACATATGGCCTATTTTTTTTTTAAATCGGTAGAATATGGACAAGGAAATACTCCGTTATTACACGACATATCGGTCCGGAAACGGTCTGGCATTGACGGACTTTCAGCGGACTAGTCCGTTTTTACATGACATAACGGTCCGTAAACGGTCCGTCGTTGACGGAATTTAAACGGACTTGTCCGTTTTTAACACGACATACCGGTCCGTAAACGGTCCGTCATTGACGGATTTTCAACGGATTCGAATCAGTTTCGATGTTCCTTATGTTCCGTTTTCTGGGCCGTATACGGATCCAGAAAACGATACGTATACGGAGTTGGATTCCGTTTATGACGGACCGAAAACGGTGCGTAAACGGAACGAATTGTTTGTTGGGATGCTACATCAACAAAATGATAATGGAGCAAACAATAAAATATGGCCTCGAATAGAAATATTATGAAAGTTTTTTGTTTTTGTATTTCATACCGTCGGTATAAGTAAAATAAAAATTTTATTTTTACCTTACTTTTTTCAATATAAGAAGAGGCAAAAAACATTTCTCCGCTTTTCTGAGTGTGTCAAAATGTTGGTTTTTTTAATTTTTATTTAAAAAATAAAAATTATTATTTTTTAAATAAAAATTAAAAAAACCAACATTTTCAGTTTCAAAAACCTTTACCTTTTGCACTCTTACAGATATTTTTATAAAATTTTCTGCCTCTGACTATTTTATTGTTTCAAAAACATTTTTATATTGAAATTTTCTATCTTTCTTTATCAGTATCAAGCAGTTAATAAAAGAAATTTGTCTTTTACATAAAAGGTCTGTACCTTTATGTTACCGCGGGAATCATTCTTAATAAAAAGCGTTCCCGTACTCGATAATTGCGTAAAAAAAGAGCGCTCAAAAGAGTGCATTTGTGTTTCTGTTTTTACTATTAACTTCAGAAAATTGTAAAAGGACAGCTGGTGCAATAACAAACAAATAACACCATTGTGAAAAAATCTATATACAAAAAATATCTGAACAAAGTCAAATAAAACTTTTAAATGCATTAAATATGTGCATCTACGCGATTTTTCAGACTAAAACTACAAGCATTTTTTTTTTTAATAAATTTTTTGCTACAAAAGTGATTTTGTGCGTTCCCGTACTTTTGGCGATTTTGTCATTTAGAGAGAGGATTTTGTGCTTACTCTTATTTTACTGAACTTTGTACAAAAATAAAGGAGCACACTTAACTTAAAATAATGAGTATTTTGTAACGGTTATAAATTTTCCTCTGTAGACATAGTTTTCCCTAGTATAAAAAAAAAACAGAAAAGTTAAACAAAAAAATATATAAAAGCCCCCCCCCCCCTTCGAAATAAAGTCTTAGCTACGTGCCTGTCTTTTGGAATTGGTATTTATTTAAATAACAGTTAGGTTTTCTTCTAAGTTATGTTAATTAAACAAACAATTATAGTTCCCAAAAAATCCATTGATCCAAGTATGTTTCGAAGATATATTAATATTTTTAGATTTTTTTTCAACGCAATTTATAGTACAATTTTTTTATATTTTTCGATTTTTCGAAAGGTTTAAAAAAACCAATTTCAAAAATTTTTCCTTTTATTCGATTAACTGTCAAAAATTTTTGATTTTGAAACATTTACCTGATTTTTAAATATTCGTTCGAGTTATATTATTGTTTCTTCGATTAATCGAACAATTTTTAATCGGGTGACAACCCTACACTGATAGAATTTTGTACATAGTATTAATGAATTTGTTCATTAATCCAATGATGTTTTCATTGAAAAGTCCCCAAAGAACGCGTTTATTATTAAATAAATAAAAAGTATTCATTAAATGAAAACTAATCGAAAAAAAAATTTTTTTTACGTTGCTTTTTTTATTTATTGTTTATTTTTATTTTATTCATTTTTACATATATTTCTTTTTTGTTTTTATAACGTTTTTGACATCTCCCTGAACTCGACTTGAACCCACAATCACCAGAATGTAAACATTACCGCGTTACCGATTGTTCTAAATAGCCAAAACAAAATAATTTCGGTTTGCAACCCTAGCTTTCATTACTGGAACATATATCTATTTTAGTAATTAGCAAATTCAAAACCCTTATAAAAATTATTGCATATCTTAGGGGTTGTTTGAAAAAACATAATGAAAAAATTCATTAAATTAATGAATTTTTCTTTAATTCAATGAAAATTTTTCATTGAATCAATGAATTCAGATTAATGAAATCGATTCATTAATAGCGTGAACGAAAATTCTATCAGTGTAGTATATATTATGTTGTCAATGAAAAAAATAATTTATTATTGTCGTTTTATGACAATAATGGACAACATTTTAATGATACCCATCCCAGAAGTATTTAACTCTTTTCTCATTGTGCTTTTTATTTTCCTTTAATTCTTTCTTTGCCATAAGGGCGTTAAATGTACTACAAAGGAATAATGCACAATTTTACACGATAATTGCCAGCAATTTGTGACAAAACAGGCACATGGTCTCTTATTCACATAAAACACTAAGGGGTCCGAAGCATACCGCCTGTCTTAAAAACAGTCGCACTCCACGCTCAACATGATATCCTGCGGTTTCAAAACGTTGAAAACAATTTTCGTTAGCAGAGCTTAAAAGTATGATTTCTTTTTACATTAAAATCTATTTACTATGACTACACCCTTAAATTTCATATAATGAAAAAGTAATGTGTATGTATTTGATGCACGAATAACAATGAAAAATAACAAAAATGTTAAGCGATTATAGGCAAAAGAGGGAAAATATAACAAAGATTCGTGATCGCAAGGCCATCCAAAAAGATGCAAGAGATTGGATTTTATTTGAGAAGATAGTTCAATTTAGACTGAAGACAATTTCTGATCTGAAAATTACAAGAACATTAAGGGGGGTAAATAATGTAACAACATCATTTTAAAGGGCATATTGGAACGGTTGTCAAAAATTCAATTAACAATATTTTTAATATTTTATTTTTTAAAATATGCATTTTAAAGGGCATATTTGAACGGTTGTCAAATTTTCAATTAACATTATTTTTAATATTTTATTTTTTATTTAAAAATCATTTTATTGTAGTATTTTGAAAAAATATCAGTTTTATATTTCCCCAGCCAAAATCGCCAGAGTTGCAGCCTTCATTAATTATCGGAAAATAAAAATGTAAAGTGATTCTGAATCCCAGATAAATTCCTCATAGTCCTAGTCCTTATCGTGGCCCGATTTTTAGTTTTAAATTTTTTTTTTACAAAGTTGCCACACAAACTTAAAAATTCCAAAAAAATACATTTGCTCGGGGATATAAAATTTATTTGACCAATATTTAAAAAAAACTAGAGTTTTTTGTTGCCTACACGCAAAAAATAAAAAGGGGGAAATTACATAAAATAAGGGTATAAGTTACCTAGTTTTAGTATGTATTATAGCTCTACCCAAGTTTTGGGTATTCCTTATATAATATGCTTGGTGTAAAATAAGAAAACAAAAACTAACAATAACTATACAAAAAAAACTTGGTAATTATTTCTTATACTGTTTTTGTAATTGTTAGCACTAATTTATTAAACTTAAGCCATATTTTATTTATTAATTTACGTTAAATTATTTAGCTCTTTCCTTCTCCCTTATTAAAACAATTTGATTAATTTATTTAAGTATTTATTTTATAATTATTACTGGTATTAAGAGTTGGATACAAATTAAAGCATTATAATCTTAATTTTTTTTTTAAATATTAAATTTGGAAAACTATTTAATTACAATATAAAAACAAATTTTTTAATTTGTTACCATTCCAAAAAAAAGCATTGTCAGCCAGTCTCAATCGTTGGGCCATATAAATAACATCCTTCAAGTCTAAAACATGTTGATCAACCCTAGCTTGTGACTGAAACCATGAAAAATGACAGTCAGCATAATCTGGATAATCAGCCAACCATTTCCAGATGGCATCAACTTGTTGAAAACTTAAACTGCAATGCAAATAAAAATGAAAATTATTAACTATTTTATTTTGATTATATAATAGTTTTACTAAGCGAAAAGTTTTAGTTGAACCCATTGATGAAAATGTGGACGATAAATTTGTAAACGCACCGATAGTTGTATCTTATGTGAATATAAAGCCATATCCGTTTGAGATTGTCCTTTAGCCTTACCCATAAAATTTTATATTATTTTATATTTTTTCTAACTTTTTTCACTTTTGGCATCTACTTTTCGCCATATTGTTTTATCTTCTTTATTTTCTTTTTAACAATTTTCAACTTTGGCAATTTTAATGCTATTTTTAGGAATTATAAAACTACCTAAGATTATTTTGGGTCGCGTACATGAAATTTTTTATCATTTTCCCATAATGTAACTAAATATTGACAATTTTTTAAATAGATAAGTAATGAAAGTGATTTAACATAATGTACAAAAGAATTTATAATGTACCAAAAAAAAGTTATACTTTTAGGTGATTTATATAAAAATTTAAGGGTTTGATTTAAACTAAGCTAATCAAAACTATTTTTTTTTAGGAAGTCGTTTTTACCAAGAATGTTTGAATGATATAACACGGTAATTTTTTGCGTGTACGAAAGAAAACAACCTGGATCGAAATCGATTAACCCTCCTTGGCTGTACAGTGGCAGCCGATTTTGAACTCAGGGTTGTGGGAAAACGCGTTTAAAGTTTAAAATTAATTTTATTCTAAGAAAACAGCAAAAGTATGTTGTAGAACAATTGCAATGCTCCGAAATTTATGAATGACTCAATATTATACTCTGTTAAAAATTCGCATGCTATTGGCCAAAAATTATGTGCTGCCAAAACTAATGGATGGCTGTTAACTTTTCTCTAACTGTGATTCATTATGCACAAAAAAACTAAATGTTACGTTCAATAGTGTTGCCAGATATGTCTTTGGGCTTAAGCGTTTTGCCAAAATTTATCGGAACTCAAAGCAAATATACAACATTTCGTTCGATAACCTCCTTAAATGCCGTTCTCTTATTTTCTTGCAAAAAATTATTGACACAAATGAACCAGACTACTTATACCAACGGCTGAACTTTTGAGGTCAAACAGGGGGAAAAGATAAAAATAATTTTTCACCTTACGCATAGGTCAAAAGACACTTTTTTATTAACAGTTTTCATCTTTGGAACCACTTACCTCACAATATTCAAATCACCAGCGACGCAAAGCATTTTAAACGTGATATATTTAAAAATTTAATTAACACAATCTTTAAATTATTTTAATTGCTGAAAATTGCACGTGAAAGTAGCACCAAAAATAGGAACTGCTGTATTATTCGATTTGTCAAGTTAGCTGCATTAAACATTTAATGGCCATACGAATTTTTTGGCTGAAGGCGGATTTTTAGCACTTTTTCTATATTTTAACACGGTTATATCTCGGTATACCATACAGAATATCTCTTTTGTGTCTGAAGCAAAGTTGTAGATATTGAATAGGAGAAAAAAAAATGCTGAACAGACCTACAAAAAAGTCCATCCAGTACCTTAAAAATCGCAAAAATTCCCATTTTCCCCCCATTTTTCACCTTTTTTGCTCAATAACTGGATTACAAATCCACAAATATGCTATTTTTTTTTGGAAGTGCTTCTTTACAATACCGTAGGGACGTCGTCTGATGTGTACACACCATCAAGAGTCTACACACCAGCAAATGTATACACAATGACAAGTGTATATTACGTAACTGTAAAGGAATTTAACATAAGTAATTTTTTCGACAAAAAGAATTAAAATAATAAAATTTAATTTCCGAATTTTTTTTCAATATGAAAAACTACAAGTGCCCAAACTTGGATGATTTTAGTTACGTTTGTGGTCATATCGTCCCAAAAATAGGCAAAAAGGATCGAAAAAACTTCTTTACTGAAGAATTCAAAACAGCGTATTGTTATTATTTTGATGAAACAGATTTAAGTGGTGCAAATTTTACGCCGAACAAGGTGTGCAAAAGTTGTTATAATACCCTTATAATGTGGATACATGGAAAAGGTGTACAGTTTTCTTTTATGAAGCCAGTAATTTGGGTGCAAGACCTAACTGGGCATGATAAACCTAGGTGCTACGCATGAATAAATTCTGGTTATAGATTGAACAGAACAAAATTGAAAACAAAAGTATACATTCCCGCTTTTACTGCCACACTTTCAGTAGAACGCGCTGCTGTTACCGATCCACCTAAACCTCCGAGTCCGGATACTGTGTACCTGCAAGCCGAAACCGTTTTCACCAATCCGACCAATGTGAATGATGCAGATTGGACACCCGATATTGAAAATAATGCACCACAACCGCTAACACATATCGAAATGGATTACATTGTGCCTAAGATGGGACTATCACAACAAAAATCCCAAAATGTTGACATAATTTTTGAAGCGTAGAAAACTCACGCAGCAAAATGTCAACGCAACACCATACCGAAAACGCCAACCTGATTTTGAGAAATTTTTTTCCGTTGACGAAGCAAATACTGCCATGATATCCAAGGTTTAGTGAAAAAATTGGGAATGGATTATACCGCTGGCGACTGGCGTTTATTCATGGCTCCTTGAAAAATTACCCCAATGAAAAATCGCTCCAATGCAAAAATGAAAAATGGCCCCAATTTTGGGGTCATTTTGGTAATGAAATATTGCCCCAATATGAAATTTGGCCCCAATCCAAAGTGAAAAGAGGCCCCAAAAAATTAAAGCAATTTTTATAAAAAGGAAAAAAGACCCCAAAGTTGGAATAATTTACCAAACTAAAAAATGGCCCCAATTAAAAAAAAGCGTTTTGTCACAAACCACTATGAAAAAAGGCTTCAAATTTATTTTAAAAAATTGATATTTACTAAGTTGTTATGTTATCTTATGTTTATAATATTTTGATATCGCAACAACCCTGAGAGGTTGTTAGTTAAATTGGAACCGCATTCAGGAATGCATGTGGAAGGTAATAATTAATTGTATTAATAATATAGTGTAAAATATATAACGATAAACATTTGTAGTGTTCACGATGAAATTAAAACATTTCTGTACCCAAGTTAAGAACAAATCTTAATTATTTAGTAAGCAAAGCGTTTGTCTATTCTCCAAAATCTACCCTAGAGGTTTTTGAAGCTTTCCAACTGAAAAAAGTATGGATTAATTTTTTAATATCAAGAGATGAAGAAAATCCTGCTGCATATTTTCGTCGATTAAGTCCGTAGACCTCATAGGAGAGAACATTGTTTTACCCAGTAGAAAATATTTCAGGTTCGTCACTTTTAATATTTATATGAGATAGATTTTTATTAATTAAAGTAAGAGTGTTAGCACGACAGAAAAATTTTTTTTGAAGAAATCGGGTGATAGTAGGCAAAGTTCTTTTTAAAAATCGTGTATTAGCACCACAGAAAAAAATTTTTTTGAAAAAATCGGATTGGTGTTCGCGTTACACAGGGAATCAATATCAATGTAAAGATTGGAAAGCAAGAACTCCCGAGCTCGAGAAACAATTAAAATTATGTAAGGAACCTTTGATAAAGGATCTAGATGATATTTTGTTGCCATCACTCCACATGAAATTAGGAATAGCTGGGAAATTCGTCGAAGTGGTAGTCAAAAATATTGATGACGTCTTTGACTGTTTGAAATCCATCTTTCCAAAACTCAGTGAAGCTAAAATTAGAAACGGTACGTATCGTTGTCTGTATTTAAATATTGTCATATCTAAATTTGTTCACTTCGATATATTCGCATTACCAATAATTTTTTCCCAAATGCTTTTTTTTATTTCAAACAAGAACTCTCAATGTACCAAATAAAGGGTGAACACACCAAAACTGCGACACTTAGAAACTAACTAGATGGCTTTTGAAATAAATTTTTTTTATTCGAATACAAAAGTATTAAAATATTAGTTATTATTTGTTCGATATGCAACTGATCGGACTGTTCGTCGCACACGCGTCATCATCTTTTGCACGAGTGTATCATCGACTTTTCGCGATGCCGACAACCACTTGGTTTTGAATTCTGCAATATCTTTTACCAGTTCCCCTGTCTTCTGCAATATTCCCTTCACTATTGACTAATATTCCTCAATAGGGCGTAGCTCTGGGCTATTGGGTGGATTGCAGTCGCGAGGTACAAAATCGATTTTATTTGCATTGTACCACTGCAATGTGTGCTTGGCATAGTGTCAGGTTGCTAGGTCCGGCCATAACAGTGGTTTGGTGACGCGACTCTTAATAAATGTCAGAAGACGCTTTTTGAGGCACTCATCCCGATAAATTTGAGCGTACATTGTTCCAAATGTGATGAAAGGGCTTCTTTTACGACCCCAGAAGCAAATGGCTTGCCAAACCATGTATTTTTTTTGGAAACTTGGACTTCATTTTCAATTTTAGACCTTCTCTGTAGCGATTTAAAACCCTGGAAACTGTCGAATGGTGCACTTTTACATTTTTCGCAATTTTACACGCATTGAGAACCGGATTCTTTATATATTCGTGCACAATAATTTGCCTCGTTTCTAACTCGGTGGTCATTTTTGACGAAACTAAAAGTCAAATTCGAATGAAATTTAGGTCATGGCCTACTCAGGGTATTTCAATTTCAAAATAAATAAATTTTTTTGAGTAAGTTATAAGTTTTCCAAAGTGTCGCAATTTTGGTGTGTTCACCCTTTATAAGAAAATTAATAAAAAGCGAATCTTTCACAAATATGCTTTCGAACCATTATAAGCACCTATGTGCATGGGACGCATTGAAACAAGTCATTGAAGGCGTTTTAGGAAAGAACCGTTTACAGCGAGATGACATACAGACACGAGTGGACAACATGTGGTATTATTTTGAAAAATAATAATAAAATGATTTTAAAATTACATTTCACGCATTTCTACCTTGATACTTTTGGGCATAATTACCTCAGGAATCGGACGAAAAAGGAGAGAGGTTCCACCAGGTGACCATGCCAATGGAAAAGCGATTCAATGGTAAACAAATTAGATGCATTGCTTGCCGAGGTTTGTTGGTGGAGTTCTAAAATTATGCAGTTTGAAGATGAAAGCACCGAAGATGAAGATAGGGTTGCCACATGGCCTTGAATGGCCTTGATTGTCAAGTTAATTTAGGTCTTGTCAAGTGCCAAGGTCAAATTTATTTTGTCAAGTTAAATTGAATTTTTGTCGTATCAGTAGTTAAAAAAAAAACATGTAAAATTACAAAACTGATGAAATTTGTTAGTGTTTTAATTTTTTTGAGTAGCATTTATTTCTAAACAATAAGAAAAGAAAGATGAACTCCTAAATTCATAAACGCTTTGTAAAATTATAGGAGGTTTATTGAACAAATTTTGTATGAAAATGCCGTTTTTTAAACCTGCTATAACTTTAGAAAGCATTTATGAATTGAGGGTGACGTCTGCAGGAAGTCGTTGAAATGTTCAAACTTTAGGCCAAAAAAAATATATAAATTTTTCATAATTCTCGCAACGCCATTTTGAAATTTTAGCATATTTTCTTTTCTGAAACAAAAAAACCAAAACTTTTTTTTCATAAATTTATTAAATTGATGATATATTATCAAAATAAAATGGCGCTTAAATGGCGTATATCTTTGGTTTTGAGAGCGCGAGTAGAGATTTACGAAAGACGGGTTTCCTTAAAAATCGGTAAACAATAACTTTACTGGGACAATAAAAACCTTAAGTGCTATTTTATTTTGATTATATGTATATCATCCATTTAATAAATTTATAAAAAAAAATGTTTTGGTTTTTTACGTTTCAGAAAAAAAATATGTTAAAATTTCAAATTGACGTTTCGAAAACTATGGAAAGTTTATATATTTTTTGGCCTAAAGTTTGAAAATGTCAACTTCTTGCAGACTTCATCTTTTTCTTCTTATTATACAGGAATAATTGCTACAAAAGAAAAAATAACACACTAATCAATTTCGTCAATTTATGTCCAAACTTCAATGGCTAGTAGCACTATCGAGTTTGTCCCCGAAAATTCAAAAAAAAACCGAAATTTTTTTATGTATCTTAATAAAATGGCGAGTGTATTCAAAAATTATAAATTTTTATATTAAGAATCACCCTACTGCACACTAGACCGTACCTCAAAAACATATTTGGCCGTTCACCCTCTAATATGAAGTATTTTTGCAAGGCAATTTCAAAAAAAATATTTTTTTTTTGGCCGAACGTAGGGGTCGCCTTTTTCAATTTTTCGTTATAGCTTCGGCATTTAAAATCGGATTTAAAAGTTTCAAATATCGATTTTTTTTGCCTCGAGGAGACCAGTGTTTTGCTATAAACGAAAAATCCAAGGAAAAAAATTTAAAAAGGCGACCCCTACGTTCGGCAACCAATATATAAAAAAAATTCTACTGGGTTTATCGAAAAACTTCTATAGCAACAGTTTAATGATTTTTTGCGAGCTTTAATTTTCTGACATTAGGGTGGTAGCAACTGAGATCTGGTGGCTAACTACTAGAACAGGATACTTGAGGTCAATGGCCCTCGAGAGAAAAACACCGGTCTCCTCGAGAGAAAAACATCAATGTATTATACTTTAAGATCCGAAAAACCAAAGATATAACGAAAAATGTAAAATGGCGAACCCTACGTTCGGCAAAAAAAAATAAAAAAATTTTCTTTGAAACCTCGTTGCAAAAATACTTCATATTGGAGGGTGTACGGCGAACTTTTTTTTTTGCCTGTAAGATGGTACGCTCTACTGCACACATATGCACATTAAATTTTTTATTGTCAAGTTATTTTTTTTAAATCAAGTTATTTCTTGCGAAGTGTCAAGTTATTAGAGTTTTGCGATGTGGCAACCCTAGATGAAGATGACACTGAAATTGGCGGACACACTGAACAAAACATGCCCTTGAATATTATATCTAACTCGGATGATGATGCACACTCAGAATATGAACATGAACAACCTAGGAAAAAAAAAAGATCATCAGAACCACAAGCGTCAACTTCAACGAGGATGGATATTGGCAATAATTGAAAATGTAACATATAAAAATCTCATATTTTCTCTGTAAGAGTAGCTGTAATATGAATCGGAATTTTTATTTTCATGCAAAATAAAGTTTATAAAGAAACAAACATCATATTTGTGGATTTCTAATCCAGTTATTGAGCAAAAAAGGTGAGAAATGGGGAAAATGGTAAAAAATGGAATTGGAAAAAATGGAATTTTTGCGATTTTTAAGGCACTGGATGGACTTTTTTCGGTTAAGTTTGTTCAGCATTTTTCCTATTCAATATCTATAACTTTGCTTCAGACACAAAAGAGATATTCCTTACTGTATATCGAGATATAACCGTGTCAAAATATAGAAAAAGTGCTAAAAGTCCGCTTGGAGCCAAAAAAATTCGTATGGCCATTAAATTTTTAATGCAGCCAACTTGACAAAACGAATTATGCAGAAGTTCTTATTTTTGGGGCTCCTTTGACGTGCAATTCTCAGAATTGAGTCCCAAAATCATGTGTTGTACTGTGTAATGTAATAGATTTTTATATTTAGTTTTTAGAAATTTTTATACAAACACAATTTTTTCTAACATTATTTTTCCATGTGCTGTTAAAATGACTAGTTCTTGTTGTATGGTATGCTTCATAAACAAGTAAAAATAAATCTCTGTATTTCAATCACTCGAAATTAGCCCTGGCTATAATTTTCACTCTTTTTTAGAAAACATTTAAAATTAAACGAAAACAACTTATTTTCAAATCACTACCCAAGAAACAATTCTTTCCGTTTACGCACCGTTTTCGGTCCGTCATAAACGGAATCCAACTCCGTATACGTACCGTTTTCTGGATCCGTATACGGACCATAAAACGGATCATAAGGAACATCGAAACTGATTCGAATCCGTTGAAAATCCGTCAATGACGGACCGTTTACGGACCGGTATGTCGTGTTAAAAACGGACAAGTCTATTTAAAGTCCGTCAATGACGGACCGTTTACGGACCGTTATGTCACGTAAAAAACGGACTAGTCCGCTGAAAGTCCGTCAATGCCGGACCGTTTCCGGACCGTTATGTCGTGTAATAACGGAGTATTTCCTTGTCCGTATCCTACAGATTTTTTCAACAAAAATAGACCATATGTTTATTATTTTCAATACAAAGTACTTATTTTTCTTTTTTATAAATTCATTAATAATTATTATTTATAATTACAATATTTAGCACATCCAGCTCGGTTTACCTATCTATCCAGCACTTGAGTACCCGGAGTAAAATCCAACATCTATATGGAAAAGAGACAATAAATTAGTTATGGTTTAATTGACCGTATACACGATGCTAATTCTCACATGTTATACACAAAACATTAAGTTTCATAAATCTTACCTTGTTACTTGATGTTGTTTGATTAATGGTGTTATAGAAAGAATTTCCTCTATTGCATATTCTCCATATATTCCCATTATAATAATATTTTCACCGACTTTACAAAAATATATTTTTTTATTTTGTAAACAAACCGATGAAATCCGTATTTAAGGGTACGAAAACGGATACACCAATACGGAGTTAAAACGTATTGTGTTCGAAAATCCATTTATACGGTCCGTTAATGTTCCGTATACGTACAAGCATTGACGGATACGTACATTACGGACAGTTAACGTGCCGTAAAAGCCGGATTCATGAATCCGTACGTGCCGGAAAATGTTTCTTGGGTATGCAAACTTTTAAATCATGAATGGTAGCCTAAACGATGCGGTTATCGGTAAGGGTAACGCTATTTCAGATTATTTCGGTAACGGTATTTTAAGGGTAACGCTATTTCAATTATTTCGGTATCGGTATTTTAAGGATAACGGATTTTTAGTTATTTCGGTAACGGTATTTTAAGGATAACGGTTTTTCGATTATTTCGGTAACGGTATTTTAAGGTTAGCGATATTTCAGTTATTTCGGTAATGGTATTTTAAGGATAACGGTAGTCAGTTATTCCTACTCATTCCGGAATTTTTTTTACAAAGAACAAACGAGATTTTACCAACTTAAAGTAGGAAAAAAGTCAATAACCACGTGTAATTACCAAAAGCAGAAAATTAAAAATAACGGTAACGGTATTTCAGGGGTAACGGTATTTCATTTATTTCGGTAACGGCATTTTAAGGGTATTGATATTTCATTTATTTCGGTATCTTTAAGGATAACGGTATTTCGGTTATTTCGATAACGGTGTTTTAAATTCCAAAAAGTTGTTCTTAAAAAAACCTTCACATTTTAAAAAGTGTAATAAAAACACATTTGGCTATAAAAAATCTCTCCTATATAATAACTTTATGATCCTAAAATATTTCATTAATAGAAATACTTCATGATTTTATAAAGTTCCTCCAACTAAAATAATTTTAAATTGAAAAAATTTCTCCAAAAGAAAACTTTTAGATTTTAAAAAGCTTCTCCAATAGAAACATACTTGGGACTAGTTAATTGAATAGAATAATTAATTGATGATTTCATTGGCATTACAATTGACCAATGCCAATGAAATTTTTTGGCATTAAAATTGATCAATGCCAATGAAAGTTTTTGGCATTGGCATTGTTCAATGCGTAAATGCCCAATTATAATTGATGAAAAAAACATTTGTTTTCATGTTTTAATAAAAGAACAAATTAAGAAAAAAAATTAAAAACTCGCGTATTTCTTATCTTATATTCGCTATATCTTCAAATTTACAATACTACCCAGTGTAGAAACGGTAATGACATATCATTATTTTTGGACTACCAGTAATGACACCCAAATACCTTCTGCATTATTTGAAAACATATAATAATGAGTTACTGATAATCACTTATTTTTATTAGTATTTCAAATAGAAAATAATTTTATAGATTTTTTTGAAAATTTTTTGAAATCTATTTTTAGACTCAATATTTTTTAAACACTGGTAACCACATATTTTTGATTTTTTGTATGTTGGCGAGTAAGCTTACTTGTGTGCAGCAAGTCAATTATGTTTTTATCTATAAAATATTACATGTCGATATAGCTCAGATGGTAGAGCTATAGATTGGCAATCTGTAGACCCAGGTTCGATTCCCGCACCAGCAAATTTTATTTAAAAAAAAAATTGCAATAAAAAATATTTTTTTTATATAATTTATTTTTATTAAAATCTATTTTTAAACTCATTATTTTTGTCAGTACTGGTAAGCATATAGGTAATGATATATTTTTAGATTTTTCGTATGATGGTGTGTAAGCATAACTCATTATTTTTCGCGACATCGCCATATAAAGGTAATAAGAAATGTAATAACAAAAGTAACTAGTTACCATTACCAAGTATGTAGTTACATAACCACATATCTGGTAATGATTTTTTACACTGGGTAGAGACTGATCCATCTCGACAAACCAGTATTAAAAGAAGAGTGAAGACCAGTATAGGTACTTGATAAAACTTCCCAGCAGAAATTCGGAAGCGGTAAAAATGATTGGTGTTTCTTTTCTGCTTCGTTTACTGCTTCTGAGGATTTATAGCTTGCAGTAGTGTATTAAAAAAGGCAATAGAGTTTTGTATACCACACTTTATCGCTCTAACAAAGCACGAAAAAATGACAATGATAACCGAATTTATTAGCTAAAAGCTGTGATTTCATGCCATTATTTAGAGCTATGATAGAAGCGCATATCGGATATCAAACCAAGTGCTTTCACGCGAGCTATCTCGAAAAAAAAGCATGCCTTATATCAGCAATAATGCAAGCGCTACACTATTTTCTTTCCCTGACGAACCTGCTTCCAAGCAAGCAGTATTTTTTGCTGGGTTGATAAAATAGCGAATATTTATAATGTTTATAGCTCTGTAATTTTATATTCTTCCCGATTAGAAAAATTAATGAGGTACAACATGAAATCATATATTTTTCTGATGTTGTCCTAAACAAAATTTCATTTGAAAAATGGTGGATAATGCTGTGTTCATTTATATCCACCGTGGATCTAATATGATGAAATAAGATCCGAAAATGGGTTTACCTAGTCATATAGAATTGGATGTGACATAATGACAATCAAAAACAATGACAATTTAAAACAGTAAGACCATTTAATGCAATATGAGCGAACTTTGAATGAAGTATTTTTCTCTAATGGTATCAAATAAAATGTAACTTTATTGTGCTGACTCTAATTTTATATAATAAGATAAACCCATTTTTCGGATCGTATTTCATCATATTAGATCCAAGGTGTATCTAAATTAATACAGTAACAGCTAACTTTTTTCTTCGAATTGTCTTAATTTCCTTTTTTATAAAACAATTTTTTCTTCAATCATTTGTACATTCCATTACCATTGGGTGTACACTTCATTACGACTGCTTTAATCAATGCCAATTGAAAAAAAAAATCATTGGCATTGAATGGTAATGAAATTCTTTGGTATTGGCATTCAGATCAAGTAATGCCAATTAAATTTCAATTCCAATGAAAAATTCCCAAGTACCCAAAAAAAGGAAGTAATGCTTTACAAACTACTTCTTTCACTGCTTCACAAGTATCCGTTTGTGTATTTTTACTGCTTCTTTAGAAGTTATTCTGAACAACTTCAAAAAATCACTTCTTTCATTGCTTCCAAAGTATCCGTTATTACATTGGAGTGCATCTTTTACATTTGTTTAATAAGTACTTTTATTGAAGAGAATAAGGAACAATATCTCGCAGTAACTTGTGGCCCTATGTTCCTCCTAGGAATTTAAAGGATTATATATATGTGACGCGCAAAATAGAAAGGGACCTAAGGGTAAAAACCGGTTTTGTTCAGGAGAGCCATTTTAAAGATTTAAATACGTGTTTCTTTGGTGTACCATCACTGAGCGTATTGGTCTCATTTGAAAGCGACACATCTCATGACGTCAGGAACGTGTTGGTCAACCTTGAAAACGCGCGTAGGTCGTCCCTACCTCTTGTTTTGTGTAGTTGGTTTTTACTGTTTTCTACTTTGTGCGCTGTTTCCATGAGTTTGATATCAATTTTGCTCGCGGTTTTTCGAATCCAGCTTTATTTTCTGAAATTATTAATTGTGAATTATAATAAATACTCATTTATAATTCTTTTAAATCGTGAATATCACTCTGTTAGTACGAAAATTTTTTCACATAACCTGATTATGTTATTCGCGAAAATAATTTAAAACTGATAACATTCTTACTGTTTGTTTTAGGATGAAATGGTGGACGAATTCGAAGAAGTAGATTTACTTTATCGTCGACTTCACTTTCATAAAACGCGCATATCTCTGGGAGGGCACACTTTTGGGGCATGGGATCGGTCTCATTCGATTCTCAGATGTTGTCCACATCAAAAAAAAAATGTTTTTTTTACCCTTAGGTCCCTCTCTCTATGCGCTGTCATATATATATATATATCTCGCAGTAACAAAATGATGTTTTTATGCCAGTACACTTTCATATCAAAGAATAGCTGAGCGGTAGAGCGCAAGTTCGATACCCGGTGGCGGTAGTAAAAAAACTTTTCTAAAATAAGAAAAATATAATTTTTTTTTTGGAAATAATTTTTTTTTTAACTTTTAATTGGTGAAAAAGAGCTCTTTTTGCACTCGTTCCAAAAGTACTGAAAAAATGTTGAAGTGGTCCTCTCCTATCACATCTCAATGTTAAAATCATTAGTGGTTATGTTTAAAAAGAAGTACTTCTAGACCATCAATTGTAGTGCTTTTTCTACTGCGTCGGAATCGCTTTTTAGATTTTAAAAAGTTTCTCCAATAGAAATTCTTTTATACTGAATATTGACTGAGCAAAAACTATATAGTTTCGTATAAAACTAGTTTTTGCCTGTTTTTTATACATGCGTTTTGACAATTAAAAACTAGAAAGAGGACAAAAAACTATATAGTTTTCCTCAGTCTAAATCAGTGGTCGGCACAAAGAGAGAATGTGAATGTATTGTGTTTCTACACTGTGAGAATTTAGTTTATCATTTCTAAATTTATATTTGTATATTAAGAAATGAATTAATGAAGAAATGTAATAATAATTGAATGCATGAATGAATTAAAGAAATAAAAAAAAAATAATTTATAGTAATTTAATTTTTTTAAATAATTCATAATAAATTTTATTATACACATTATTTAAAAAATATTTATTTTTTTGTATATAAATTTTTTATTCTTAAAAAAGTTTTCCATCAGTAAATATAATGAACTACAGAAATAAAAATAATTCATAATAAATTTCCTTTTCTTGTAAAATTTTAATAGTGTAATATTTTTCTAAAATTTCTTAAACAAAGCGACGTCAACCTGCTTTGTTGAAAGCTACCATGCTACTGAATAAATTTTACGCTCTTAGTTGAGAGTTTTGTTGCCATTCGTGTTGTGTACGTGTGAAAAGCCGATTATGATCGGCCACTGGTGGCTATGGGTGGCGACCACTGGTCTAAATGCAGTATTAAATTCCAGTATTTAAAAATGTTCATATATTCAAATATGCTCATATATGGTTGCATGTAAGGACAAATATACGGGCCCATGTGAAAATCGAAATATATATGAACATACATGATCATACACTGACTAGTATATGATCATGCCTGGGCATACATGAACATATACGTCCATGCATAGTTCAATGTATATGATCTCATATATTTCCATATATCTTCGGATCCGAAATTTGAGGGTATATGACCAGACATGTTCATATATGACCATGTATGCTCACAAATGATTCATGTATGCTCATATATGATCATATATGGCCGTATACCTCCATATATATGATCAAATATGATCATATATGGCTGCATGTATTTACAAATATGGCCATATATGTTTCCTGTATGCCCGAGTAAAAAAAATTATATATAATCATATGTGGCATATATTACAATATATAATTAGACATGTGGTTATGTATATCCATATATAATTATATATGAGGTTTTTTGCCGAAAAATTTTTCTTATATTATGCCATATATAATTTCATCTAATTAGATATCGGCCTTCATAATATTAGATATGGCATATATAATTATATATTACATAACATGGTTGATCTTATTGCATATATAGTTATATATAGAACTATATCTTAATATATATGATGGCATTTTAGCAATATATAATTATATATGGTATCATTTAAAAAATATATAATTATATATGGTGACAGTTAAACTAGATATTATCATATATGGTGCCATTTAAACAATATATGGTCATATATGGTACCTCATAAACCAAATCTTTAATTCAGTTCCAGATATGACAATATATGGTACTATATATAGTGCGATATATATTTATATATGGTGTTATTTAAGCTACCCGAGTAAAAAAAATTATATATAATCATATGTGGCATATATTACAATATATAATTAGACATGTGGTTATGTATATCCATATATAATTATATATGAGGTTTTTTCCGAAAAATTTTCCTTATATTATGCCATATATAATTTCATCTAATTAGATATCGGCCTTCATAATATTAGATATGGCATATATAATTATATATTACATAACATGGTTGATCTTATTGCATATATAGTTATATATAGAACTATATCTTAATATATATGGTGGCATTTTAGCAATATATAATTATATATGGTATCATTTAAACAATATATAATTATATATGTTGACAGTTAAACTAGATATTATCATACATGGTGCCATTTAAACAATATATGGTCATATATGGTACCTCATAAACCAAATCTTTAATTCAGTTCCAGATATGATAATATATGGTACTATATATAGTGCGATATATATTTATATATGGTGTTATTTAAGCTATATATTATCATATATGGTGCCATTCAAACCATATATTATCATATATGGTACCATTTAAACCATATATTATCATATATGGTGCAATTTCAACAATATATGCCCATATATGGTACCTCATGAACAATATTTTTAATACAGTTCCACATATGATAATATATGCTACCATATATAGTGCCATATATATTTATATATGGTGTTATTTAAGCAATATATTACCATATATGGTGCCATTTAAACCATATATTGTCATATATGGTGCCATTTCAACAATACCCGAGTAAAAAAAATTGATCTCGCGCAATATCTAATTATATCCAATTTGATATTGTTTAAGATCTGCTGTAATATCTAGCTGATCCAATTAGATATCAAAATTGGGTGTATCCAATCATATCGTATTAGATCCCATTGTATATATGGGGATAAACTAAGATCAAGTTATATCTCAAAATTGGGAGGTCCAGTGATATCTTTGGGGATAAACCTAGATCTATTTTGATCCGAAAATTGGCGGATCCAGCTATATATTTGCGGATATTTTTAGATCTAATTTGATCCGAAAAATGGCGGATCCAATTAGATCCAGCTATATATTTGGGGATAAACTTAGATCTAATTTGATCTCAATTTTGGCAGATCAAATTAGATCCCGCAATATATTTGTGGATAAACGTATATCTAATTTGATCCGAAAAAGTGGCAGATCGAATTAGATCTAGCTATATATTTGGGGATAAACTTAGATCTAATTTGATCCGAAAAATGGCACATCGAATTAGATCCAGCAATATATTTGTGGATAAACTTGGATATAAATTGAATAGAAAATTGGCAGATCAAATTAGATCCAGCAATATATTTTGGGATTTAGTAAGACCTAATTTGATCCAAAAAATGGCAGATCGAATTAGATCCAGCTATATATTTGTGGATAAATTTGGATCTAAATTTATCAGAAAAATGGCAGATCGAATTAGATCCAGCAATTTATTTCGGTATTAAAATGTCAGATCGAATTAGAAACAGCAATATATTTGGGGATTGACATCTAAAAGTATCCATAAAAATGACAGATAAAATTAGATGCCGCATTATATTTGGGTACTACGTAAGATCTCCATTTATTTGGGATTAAATAAGATCCCAGACATATATTGCCAACTGTTCAAAAAATAATAGGCTGGCAGAGCACTGATTGTATAAAAATTACAATATTTTGTTAAAATAAGGTTTAGACTCAGAAGGTAACGAGTTCAATATGCATTTCTTTTACAAAATTATTTTCTTTTTATAAAATTAAATTTTTTTTTTCTATAAATTTTTTTATAAAATTATATATTTATTTTTTTATTAAATTGAAATCTTTGAATAAAATAATTTTATTTACATCTTTTTGACGCTCTACACCATTTCCAATTGTATTAATTGTTTTAAGATTTATCAATTGTATTTCAGAAATAATCAATTGAATTTCAGTTTTATCAATTGTGTTTCAGAACTCATCAATTATTTTTCACATTTATGAATTGTATTTCAGAACTAGTCAATTGAAGTTCAGTTTTATCAATTGTGTTTCAGAAATTATTAATTGTATTTCCGAAATTCACAACTGTATTTCAGAAATTATCAAACTGTATTTCAGAAATTATCAATCGTATTTCCGAAATTATGAAATGTATTTGAGAAATTTTTCTCTATTAGCTATGAAATTCTGAAACAGATTTCATTATTTCTGGACACAACTAAATAAATAAATAATTAAATTTGGGTAATATTGTAGTTTCTGAAGTGCAAATAATATTTTGTGATATACAATTAAAATTTTCTAAAATACATTTAATAATTTCTGGAATACCTTTTTTCGCTGCTTATAAGTTAGCTCGAAATGCTTTTATCATTCATTTAATTTGTAGCTATCACACATCTATAACAAGTCTCGTTAGGTTAGAGTGTAAAGGTCTTGGCTGACAATCTGGTGGACTGGGTTAAATTTCATGTTTTTAAAAGCAAATATTAAAAAAAGTTTTCTCAATTTTTTCAAAAATGTTTTTTGAAATCTATTTTTTTGGCAAGATAGTTAATGCAACGTTCTGCCAACGCATAACCGACCATCGCCAACGGTTTGCCAGCATTGTGCCGATTATATTTTTCTGTCTGGGATGTTAAACTTAAACCTATTGTATATTAACATTAATTAACACTATATTTTTATTTTTAGGAAATACATTTTTATTTTATTATAAGTTAACATTAAATTAAATTTTAGATAATGGTACCAATTTGTAGTTGTAATTATTATATATTAAATCGTATATTCATAAACATTCTATACAGTTAGACGAGGTTTATGGAACTATTTAACTTTATAAAGTGTTTATAAATTATAACTTAAATGTACATATATATATATGTTAAATGTACGTGAACAAATTGTTGATATGGACCCACAAATTGTATCTCAACTGATATTGGAATTATTGTACCATTACCATACATCAATATATATTGAATGATATACATATATTACAATATATGACACTGTATTATAAATATTGTTAATGAAGTAACATATCTGATAATATTTTTTATAGCGCCATACATAGTTTTACATTATTCAAATTAAACCATATATGGAATTGTATTCAAAATGTTGATGTGGTACCAAATTTGACCATATATTGTTTAAATTGTGCCATATATGACAATATATTGTTTAAATGATACCATATATGTCTATATATTAATATTGTTTAAATGACACCATATATCAATATATATGGGACTATATATGGTAGCATATATTATCATATCTGCATCTGTATTAAAAATGTCGTTCATCAGGTACCATATATGACAATATATGGTTTAAATGGTACCATATATGATAATATATGGTTTGAATGGCACCATATATGATAATATATAGCTTAAATAACACCATATATAAATATATATGGCACTATATATGGTAGCATATATTATCATATGTGGAACTGTATTAAAAATATTGTTCACGAGGTACCATATATGAGCATATATTGTTGAAATTGCACCATATATGATAATATATGGTTTAAATGGTACCATATATGATAATATATGGTTTGAATGGCACCATATATGATAATATATAGCTTAAATAACACCATATATAAATATATATCGCACTATATATAGTACCATATATTATCATATCTGGAACTGAATTAAAGATTTTGTTTATGAGGTACCATATATGACCATATATTGTTTAAATGGCACCATATATGATAATATCTAGTTTAACTGTCACCATATATAATTATATATTGTTTAAATGATACCATATATAATTATATATTGCTAAAATGCCACCATATATATTATGATATATAGTTCTATATATAACTACATATTCAATAAGATCAACTATGTCATGTAATATATAATTATATATGCCATATCTAATATTATGAAGGCCAATATCTAATTAGATGAAATTATATATGGCATAATATAAGGAAAAATTTTGTG